>CM060902.1:1139401318-1140651318 GCA_030737815.1 Allium fistulosum | reverse complement strand
GTAGAATAGAATCACTATGGGTTGAAATGATACATACCCGAACAGACTTTAGAATAGGGAAAGATCGTTATGGGCTGAAATGATAAGCCTGAGCGATTTTTATTTATTTTTATTAACTTGGGATTGCGGGTTTGAAATGATAAACCCCAGATTTTTCTTTGTAAATTACGGATTGAAATGATATATTATCCAATATTTTGCGTGGGGGAGAGTGTAACAACCCAATATTTTGCATATATTTTTAAATCATATTAAATTAAATTTTATTTCAATATTTTATTTTAAAACATTTTTAAAGTATAGTTATAATTTTTCCAAAGTTAATTGTATTTTGTTACAATTTTTAATTCTAGTTTCAATTAAATAAACTATTTTCTTTATTTATTTTCTATTTTTCCTAAGACTATTTATTTATTTTCATTTTCACTTTATTTTTGTTTGTCTTTTATTTTATTTACTGATTTTATTTTGTTTATTTTTGAATAAAAGAAAGTGGAAATTCTAAGAGACAAAAAGCTTTTAAAACTTGTGACTTTTCATTGTCAAGACTTTTCAATTCTTGGCCGTTCTTTTTCTTTTATTGTAGCCGTGAGTTTTATTTGTTTTTAACGTGAAACTTTCTCATTCACTTTCATTTCTCACGGCCAAAGCATTTCTGAAAATATTTTTGTAAGTTAATGGCTTCGTTTTCTACTTTTCCTCTTCATTTTTGCTTGATTTTTTTGCCTTGATCTCTCATGTTTGCTCGGCCAGAAACCCCACCATCTCCTCCACTGACAACCACCACTTCCTTCCCCACATCATCCATGGCAACATCACCACCCCCTCTGACCAGATCAGGCCATGACCACCCCTTGGACTAATCACCACAAAAACCTTTGCTAAACCCAAAAGATGCATAGCCGAGCCTATAGTTCACCATCACCTTCATTTGTAGCCATGGCCACAACCTTAGCCTCCACCACCAGCTCATGACTTGACCCCTAGCCCTGATTCAGACCTGACCTGACATGTAAAAGACTATGGCTGAGCCCACTTGACCCATAGGCCGAGCCTAGATGCAACCAAAACTCCATTTTTTGCCTTGTCCCTTTGTATTCCATGCTTGCAAACTCCTACTCGTTCACATTCTTGCCTAACCATGCCTATATGAGTCCAAACCAGATCCATTTCAACCTATAAACCCATCATGGCCGAACCAATATAGCATTGTGGTCGAGCAAATGTTGAGTCAGGGTCAAGCAAATTTGATTTAAAAGCTTGGTTGAGTCATTTGTCTAATTCTATTTCCTTTTGTTTCAATTTAATCTTTGTATTATAAATATATATTTATATTGCTTTGTTTTATTGTTGTATACAAGATTAATATCTTGGCTCTCTCTCTCCACTCGAATCAAGTCGTGCTATCGTGCTTTTTCGATTTTTGTTTTTGTGTTTGATTTGCTAACTCCAGCGTAAAAAGGTGAGTATTCACACACGACATTTATACTTATATAATTTGTGAAGTGACAACAAGTGAATGTGTAGAAGATATTATATCATGTTATACCTGCCTGTGATGTAAATTATATGATGTTAGCCTTTGTTTTAAACTTGTCACATCGTCTGCTATGTTATATTCTGTTATACTGTTTATTTATTTCTGTTACTCACACTGCAAGTTCCCTGTAGAATAGAATCACTATGGGTTGAAATGATACATACCCGAACGGAGTTTAGAATAGGGAAAGATCGTTATGGGCTGAAATGATAAGCCGGAGCGATTTTTATTTATTTTTATTAACTTGGGATTGCGGGTTTGAAATGATAAAACCCGGATTTTTCTTTGTAAATTACGAATTGAAATGATATATTATCCGTATCACTTGACTTAGGCTAGAAAATATTATACAAACCCATGGTTATTTTATATATTTTTCTAGGAAATTTTAAGTATTTTTAAATGTAAAAATATGATAGCTTGATTTAAATTGAATTTTAAATAATTTAATAAAGTGATAATTTTTTTCTATGTATTAAAAATGTTAAATAAATGAATGGAAAAATTGTGATTTGAAACATAACTTAATTTGGAAATTTGTAATTTGATTTTTAAATGGAAGTTTAAGTTAATTAAATAAAAATGGAAATTAAGTTTTATTTGTGAAATGGAAATTTAAATTTAAGTGTTAAAGTAAATTGTTAAAAATGCAAAGAATGGGAAAAAGGTACACTTGAATTTAATAAGTGAAGTTTTGGAAAATTTGATTTTATTGTAAAAAATTTCTTTATAAAAATCATAAGTTAAAGGGTATTTAAATGAACATTTTTGAAGTGGAAAAATATGATTTTTATAAGTTTAAAAGGTTAAAATTGAAGTTTATTTGTTTCTGAAATTTTATTATTAAATCTGGAAATTGAACTTGTAGCACTTCAGAAATGCTATCGTTTCTGGAATTAACTTAAAATATGAAGTAAATGATACTGCAGCACTTGGTAAGTGTTGTGGTTGATGCAAATGAACTAAAGAGAAAAATTGAACTAAGGGCTGCTGCAGCACTTGGTAAGTGCTGTGGTTGCTGAATTAAAACTAAAACCTGAAACTAGTAAAAGAGCTACAGCAGCACTTGATAAGTGCTGCAGTTTGTTGAATTGAGATTTTTCAATTGAACCTGAACTACTACATCAGTTTATAAATGTTGTCTTTTCTGAATTTAACTTGTTTTCAAATGAAACTGAACTACTACAGCAGTTTATAAATGTTGTCTTTGCTGAATTGAATTGTTATCAAATATAACTTACCGCGGCATTTTCTAAGTGCCGCGAAAGCTGAAATTTTAATGTTTTAAAATATTTAAGTAAATAAATGAGCTCAAAAAAGGCTAAATTTTTGGGAATTGAATAATTGATTTGTAAGTATAATGACTTTACTTTTTAAATGGTTTAAATGAAGTATATTGATTTGAAATATAAACTATTTTTGAAATTTATATCCACGGGTTATAATAACGATTGGTTGTTAAAGAGACCGGGATCGGATATGGGCATACTCTCTGTCGATACCGAAAACCACTTTAACAACTGTGTACGCGGTGGAGATCCCAAAATGAAGTAGGATGGTGGCGATGATTCCTATTGAGGTATGAACGTGGACCCGACTCTCGTGAGTTGGCTAAAGGTGGCTAAAACAGGAGCGATCTCGGGCCAAGTGAGGTCATTCCTCCGACCGGGCACCTTCCTTTGATATTATACTCTTACCTTTTGATTGATTTGATGGCCATCTTCGATTTTGATTTGGGGAGTGTGTCCGAGGTGGGCGGTAGTGGCTGCTACGCATTTCCACCAGCCCGGGTGCATAATTGGTATATCTACCCTGGCATTGCCTTGTGTGCCGTGTCACCTACCATAGCGAGCTTTACTACGAGTTTGATTTTCTCCCATAGCCCATGGAGTATTTAGGGTAGCCTCTCGATCTGGAGGTATGCTGATACTGGATGGACTACTGGGACTATTATGTGTTAAGGGATATATGGGTAACCCCTTAATGCTATTAAAAAGTATGTTTATTTTACTGTTAGACATTATTATAATAGCGAATATTACTACATAGTAAATAGTTTAACGGATCCTTAGAGGATGGGCGGTCCCAAGCATCCTTTAAGTTACTTGTACATTTATTACAGTTCACTTGAGTTGGTTTACATTGTATTAGTATGTATGTCCTGACTCGAGTGTTTGTGTTTTTATTTACGCTCGGGTCAGCTTGAGTATTCACAGCTTTGGATTTCACTTTCTGGAGCTAGGAATCGCAGGAGATTCCGCTTATCTAGTTATCTATCTATTTCAGTTTCAGTTGTTCTATTTCAACTATTGTATTAGTGGACTTCTATGTAATTTGGATTTATATTGTATTTGTTTTCAGACTTATATTATGTATTTTGTTGAGACTTTGTTATAGTAGCTTCATGAACTACTATGGTATTTTATCTTCCGCTTGGAGTTATTCTGATATTTCTGTGTCTGTGATTCTGTGAATGATTTTATTTGCTCTAAATTTTATTACAATCTGTTATTTTGAATCATTCAAGTCCGACATGTGTGGATTATTGTCGATTTGAATGGTCCAAAATAGTGGGTCGTTACATTTGGTATCAGAGCAAGGGTTTAGGCAAACCTTAGCCTATGGAGCAAAAACTCATTAGAGATAGGGTAGAAATACCCTAGAATGAGTAAAATCAACTTCAGAATCATTTCTTTGTGAGAGAATGTATTTTCAAAGTATAAAATGATTTTAAAATGATTTTTAAAAGGATTTTCAAAGATTATTTTGATATAAAATTTTCTTGTTTTAAAAGCAAATTTATCTTGTCTTATCTTATCTTATCTTTGTCTTCTCTGTACCTTTGTCCTAAAATTCATTCTTGAATTTTTCAGGATGAATCATGGAAATGCCAAAGGTATGGGTCGTGGTTTTGCCCCAGCTCCTCAACCTGCTGCACCTGTTAGGTTTACTGTTCTCTGTAAGGAATTCTGTCAACTTGGTGGAACCAAGTTTACCGGTGCAGAGAGCATTATTGAAACCCATCAATAGTTACAGAGTTTAGAGAGGATCTTTTCCGGTCTCGAGATTACTAATGCCTAGAAGCGTCAGTTAGCAGCTTGGAAGCTGCAAGAGTCAGCCTTGGATTGGTGGGAGTCTGTTACAGCTCACACTAACGAGGGTGATATTTTGTGGGAGCAGTTTAGGTATCCTTTGTGTTATCTTGAATTTTGTTCCCATTTCCTTTCTTTTGAATCTATCTTAAGTTTTGTTCTCTATCTTCTTTCCAGGGAGGCTTTTGTGGCAAAATGGATGCCCAAAGCCGGTAAATCTCAGCTTTATCGTGAATTCATGGATCTCAAGTAGGGTACCATGTCCTTTTCTGAGTATGAGCGGAAGTTCAATGAGCTTTCCAAGTTTGGTCCTGGCCTGATAGACACCCAGCTTAAGAAGAATGAGAAGTTCATAGCTGGAGCTCCCCCATAGTTCTATGATCATCTCATTTCTGATGTTCATGGGACTTTTACCGAGCTTAGGGATATGGGTATCTGTTATGAGAACCCTACTTCCAAGAGTCCTGCTATTGTTGGTGCTCCTTTATCTCAGTCTTCCTCTGTTAACTCTAAGAAGAGAAAATCTAATTTCCGTCAGCAGAAGAAGAATTGGCTCAAGCATCCAAGATTGGGATCTTCTTCATCTTCTCATTCTCAGAGGCAGCCTGTTGACCTTTTTACCATCACCTGTTTCAAATGTGATCAGAAGGGACACTATGCTAATAGTTGTCCAACTTCGGTTAGTGTTGTTGTTCCTCCTCCTGCTCAGTTGAATAGGTGTGATCTATGCCATATTTGCCTTCAGCCTGGCCATCTCAGGAAGGATTGCCCTACCCAGCAGAAGGGCAAGACTTCTGGTATATTTGCTATCACCTCTGCATCTTCACCTGCTCCTGCTCCTAGTGATGACCAGGGTACTCTTCAGGGCACCTTTTCTTTATTTCAGCATCCTGTTCGTGTTTTATTTGATACTGGAGCTTCTCATAGTTTTATTTATGTTGATTTGTGTGATAAGTTTTAGCATCTCCTTTCTCCTGAGTATGCTTCTATTCCTTTATGTGTTTCAAATCCTATTGGTGGCCCCGCAAACCTTAATAGGATTTGTAATCAAGTGAGACTTCTCTATTTGGATCATTGCTTTAGTGGTGATTTCTATGTTCTGGGCTTCGATGCTTTTGATTTATTTCTTGGAAGTGATTGGATGAATATGCATAATGCCCATATCTCTTGTAAAGCCCGGTCTGTTTATCTTGTTGATGATCGGGGTAATTCCTTGATTATTCAGTGTGTTGGCAGTTTTATTTATTCTCTGGATTCTTTTCCTGGTGATCTTCATTCGAGTCCTATAGTCAGACTCTATCCCAATGTATTTGGTGAAGTTACTGCTTTACCTCCTAAGCGGGAAATTGATTTTCGTATTGATCATATTCCTGTAGCTCGACCTGTAGTTCTTCCTCCTAGAAGAATGGCACCCCGCGAGAAGGTTGAGTTGGGAAAGCAAATTAAGGACTTGTTCTGCAAAGGTCTGATCAGACCTAGCCATTTAGAATAGGGAGCAGTGGTGGTTTTCGTCACTAAATCCGATGGTTCTTTGAGGATATGTGTTGATTATAGGGAGCTGAACAAGCTCGCTATGAAAAACAGATATCCAATGCCTCGCATCAATGATATGTTTGATCAGCTTTATGGTGCTACTATTTTCTCTCAGCTTCATCTTGCCATAGGTTTTCACCAACTCAAAGTTGCTGAGGAAAGTATTCCCAAGACTGCTTTCCGTACTGAGAATGCGTTTTTTGAATGGTTAGTCATGCCTTTCGATTTGACTAATGCTCATGCTTTCTTTGTTGATTTGATGAATCGTGTTTTTCGTGATGTGCTTAATAAATTTGTTCTAGTCTTTGTTGATGATATCCTTGTCTTCTCTAAACCAAGGAAGAGCATGAGTCACATTTGAAATCTGTTATGGAGACTCTTATAAATCATCAGTTGAAGGATAAATTTTCTAAATGCCATTTCTGGAAGGATGAAGTCCGATTCCTCGGGCATATTTTTTCTGGTAATGGAGTTTCTGTTGATCTAGTCAAGATCGCTGCGATCAATGTAAGTCTTTTTTCCTTCTCTTTCCTTGTTTCATTCAATTTACTCTATCTCTTCTGTGGTTCTTATTTTTCCGTATTCTTTTACAGGATTGGGAAACTCCTAGGACTCCAACTAATATTCATAGTTTTCTGGGCCTTGCCGGTTACTACCGGAGATTCATTGAGAATTTTGCTCGGATTGCTGCACCTCTCACCGCTTTGACTCGTAAGAATGCCAAGTTTATTTGGAGTGATGAGTGTAAAGCTGCATTCGATGAGTTAAAGAGCAAGCTTACTTCCGCACCAGTTCTTACCGTTCCAAATGGAAATGAGGGATTAACGGTATACACTGATGCTTTTCATGAAGGTTTGGGAGGTGTCCTGATGTAGGATGGGAAGGTGATTGCTTATGCCAGCCGTCAGTTGAAGACCCATGAAGCTAATTATGCTGCTCATGATTTGGAATTGCTTGCTGTTGTTTTTGCTTTGAAGCTTTGGAGGCATCATCTTTTGGGTACTAAGTTTGAGCTATTCACAAATCATCGGTCTTTGAGGTATCTTTTCACTCAGAAGGATTTGAATCAGAGACAAGTTAGGTGGTTAGAGTTTCTTGCTTCTTATGACCTCAACATCAAATATACCCCTGGGAAAGCTAATGTTGTGCCAGATGCTTTGAGTCGGAAGAAGGCTATGTTGTGTCAGCTTGTTGTTTCTTCTTCTCTTTTGGATCGTATCATGGCTAAGCAGGATGAGGATGAGATGCTTAGATTGATGAAGGAGAGTGTTCATAGCAGAGTTGGTAGTAGTAGTCTTGATGGCAGTGGAGCTCAGATCGATGATAGAGGTATTTTGAGGATTAATAATCGGATTTGTGTCCCGAATGTTGATGGATTGAGACAGGAGTTACTTTGGGAGAATCATCGGTCCAGACTTTCTATTCATCCGGGTGTGACCAAGATGTATCAGGATATGAAGAAGTTGTTTTGGTAGAAGGGTATGAAGCGGGATATCTCCATTTTTATTAGTAGGTGTGCGACTTGTCAGCAAGTCAAGGCAGATCATCAGAAGACCCCTGGTTTGTTGCAGCCTCTTGAGATTCCCAATTGGAAGTGGGAACAAGTTTCTATAGATTTCATTGATGGATTACCAAGGACTAGGAAGGGTAATGAGAGTATCTAGGTTATCGTGGATAGATTGACCAAGTCAGCTCATTTTATTCCGGTCAAGTCTACCCTTTCTGATTCTAGCTTGTTTGAGATCTACATGAGGGAGATTGTTCGTCTCCATGGTGTTCCTCTCAATATTATTTGTGATCGTGATCCTATCTTTACTAGTCAGTTTTGGAAAGCTTTTCAGAAATCTTTGGGTACTCATCTGAATCTGAGCACTACTTACCACCCACAGACCGACGGTCAAACGGAAAGGGTGAATCAGATTCTAGAGGATCTTCTTCGTGCTTGTGTGCTTGATTATGGAGGATCTTGAGAAGATCATCTCCATCTTGTCGAATTTACCTATAACAATAGCTATCAGGTATAATCTAATCTTCTATTTTAAGTTTATCTTAATCCTTTATCTATCTTATTTCTATCTTCGAATTTAGGCTAGCATTAAGACGTCTCTGTTTGCTGCTCTTTACGGACGACCTTGTAGATCTCCATCTTGCTGGATTGAATCCGGTAATCATTTGGTTCTTGGTCCTGAGATGATTTTGGAGGATTCCGAGAGAGTTAAGGAGATTAGGAGGAAGATGAGGAATGCACATGATAGGCAAAAGAAGTATGCTGATAGGCGTAGGTGGAGTTTAGAGTTTGCTGTTTGTGATTTGGTTTTCTATAAGGTCTCTCCCTTAAGGAATGTTATTCGATTTGGTCGTAGAGGGAACCTTTCTCCTAGGTTCATTGGTCCTTTCCGCATTATGGAAAGAGTTGGTTCTTTGGCTTATCATCTGGATTTGCCCGAGAAGTTCTCTGGAGTGCATAATATATTCCACGTTTCTCATCTTCATCGCTATCTGCATGATCCATCTCTTATTGTTCAGCCTTCTGCTCTTGATAGTTTGGATATTGAGCCTAATCTGACTATTGAGAGGAAGCCACTTCGTATTGTCGATAGAGGTACGAAGCAGCTAAGAAGGAAATCTGTTAGTCTGGTCAAAGTATAGTGGAGTACTGATGATCGAGACTATACCTAGGAGACGGAGGAGAGCATTCGTGCTTCGAATCCGGAATTGTTTGTTTCAGGTACTTTTTGCTTTTCTATCTTGTTTTCCTTATTTTTCTTGTTTCGTTCTTTTCGAGGACGAAAAGGTTTGAGTGGGGGAGAGTGTAACAACCCAATATTTTGCATATATTTTTAAATCGTATTAAATTAAATTTTATTTCAATATTTTATTTTAAAACATTTTTAAAGTATAGTTATAATTTTTCCAAAGTTAATTGTATTTTGTTACAATTTTTAATTCTAGTTTCAATTAAATAAACTATTTTCTTTATTTATTTTCTATTTTTCCTAATACTATTTATTTATTTTCATTTTCACTTTATTTTTGTTTGTCTTTTATTTTTATTTACTGATTTTATTTTGTTTATTTTTGAATAAAAGAAAGTGGAAATTCTAAGAGACAAAAAGCTTTTAAAACTTGTGACTTTTCATTGTCTAGACTTTTCAATTCTTGGCCGTTCTTTTTCTTTTATTGTAGCCGTGAGTTTTATTTGTTTTTAACGTGAAACTTTCTCATTCACTTTCATTTCTCATGGCCAAAGCATTTCTGAAAATATTTTTGTAAGTTAATGGCTTCGTTTTCTACTTTTCCTCTTCATTTTTGCTTGATTTTTTTGCCTTGACCTCTCATGTTTGCTCGGCCAGAAACCACCACCACTTCCTTCCCCACATCATCCATGGCAACATCACCACCCCCTCTGACCAGATCAGGCCATGACCACCCCTTGGACTAATCACCACAAAAACCTTTGCTAAACCCAAAAGATGCATAGCCGAGCCTATAGTTAACCATCACCTTCATTTGTAGCCACGGCCACAACCTTAGTCTCCACCACCAGCTCGTGACTTGACCCCTAGCCTTGATTCAGACCTGACCTGACATGTAAAAGACTATGGCCGAGCCCACTTGACCCATAGGCCGAGCCTAGATGCAACCAAAACTCCATTTTTTGCCTTGTCCCTTTGTATTCCATGCTTGCAAACTCCTACCCGTTCACATTCTTGCCTAACCATGCCTATATGAGTCCAAACCAGATCCATTTCAACCTATAAACCCATCATGGCCGAACCAATATAGCATTGTGGTCGAGCAAATGTTGAGTCAGGGTCAAGCAAATTTGATTTAAAAGCTTGGTTGAGTCATTTGTCTAATTCTATTTCCTTTTGTTTCAATTTAATCTTTGTATTATAAATATATATTTATATTGCTTTGTTTTATTGTTGTATACAAGATTAATATCTTGGCTCTCTCTCTCCACTCGAATCAAGTCATGCTATCGTGCTTTTTCGATTTTTGTTTTTGTGTTTGATTTGCTAACTCCAGCGTAAAAAGGTGAGTATTCACACACGACATTTATACTTATATAATTTGTGAAGTGACAACAAGTGAATGTGTAGAAGATATTATATCATGTTATACATGCCTGTGATGTAAATTATATGATGTTAAACCCTGTTATAAACTTGTCACATCGTCTGCTATGTTATATTCTGTTATACTATTTATTTATTTATGTTACAAGCACTGCAAGTTCCCTGTAGAATAGAATCACTATGGGTTGAAATGATACATACCCGAACGGAGTTTAGAATAGGGAAAGATCGTTATGGGCTGAAATGATAAGCCGTAGCGATTTTTATTTATTTTTATTAACTTGGGATTGCGGGTTTGAAATGATAAAACCCGGATTTTTCTTTGTAAATTACGAATTGAAATGATATATTATCCGTATCACTTGACTTAGGCTAGAAAATATTATACAGACCCGTGGTTATTTTATATATTTTTCTGGGAAATTTTAAGTATTTTTAAATGTAAAAATATGATAGCTTGATTTAAATTGAATTTTAAATGATTTAATAAAGTGATATTTTTTTTCTATGTATTAAAAATGTTAAATAAATGAATGGAAAAATTGTGATTTGAAACATAACTTAATTTGGAAATTTGTAATTTGATTTTTAAATGGAAGTTTAAGTTAATTAAATAAAAATCGAAATTAATTTTTATATATGAAATGGAAATTTAAATTTAAGTGTTAAAGTAAATTGTTATAAATGCAAAGAATGGGAAAAAGGTACACTTGAATTTAATAAGTGAAGTTTTGGAAAATTTGATTTTATTGTAAAAATTTTCTTTATAAAAATCATAAGTTAAAGGGTATTTAAATGAACATTTTTGAAGTGGAAAAATATGATTTTTATAAGTTTAAAAGGTTAAAATTGAAGTTTATTTGTTTCTGAAATTTTATTATTAAATCTGGAAATTGAACTTGTAGCACTTCAGAAATGCTATCGTTTCTGGAATTAACTTAAAATTTGAAGTAAATGATACTGCTGCACTTGGTAAGTCTTGTGTTTGCTGAATTAAAACTAAAACCTGAAACTAATAAAAGGGCTACAGTAGCACTTGATAAGTGCTGCAGTTTGCTGAATTGAGGTTTTTCAATTGAACCTGAACTACTACAGCAGATTATAAATGCTGTCTTTTCTGAATTTAACTTGTTTTCAAATGAAACTAAACTACCGCAGCAGTTTATAAATGTTGACTTTGCTGAATTGAATTGTTATCAAATATAACTTACCGCAGCATTTCTAAGTGCCGCGAAAGCTGAAATTTTAATGTTTTAAAGTATTTAAGTAAATAAATGAGCTTAGAAAAGGCTAAATTTTTTAGAATTGAAAATTTGGTTTGTAAGTATAATGACTTTACTTTTTAAATGGTTTAAATGAAGAATATTGATTTGAAATATAAAATATTTTTGAAATTTATAACCACGTGTTATAATAACGATTGGTTGTTAAAGAGACCAGGATCAGATATGGGCATACTCTCTGTCGATACCGAAAACTACTTTAACAATTGTGTACGCGGTGGAGATCCCAGAATGGAGTAGGATGGTGGCAACGATTCCTATTGAGGTATGAACGTGGACCCGACTCCCGTGAGTTGGCTTAAGGTGGCTAAAACAGGAGCGATCTCAGGCCAAGTGAGGTCATTCCTCCGATCGGGCACCTTCCTTCGATATTATACTCTTACCTTGTGATTGATTTGATGGCCATCTTCGATTTTGATTTGGGGAGTGTGTCCGAGGTGGGCGGTAGTGGCTGCTACGCGTTTCCACCAGCCCTGCGTAATTGGTATATCTACCTTGGCATTGCCTTGTGTGTCGTGTCACCTATCATAGCGAGCTTTACTACGAGTTTGATTTTCTCCCATAGCCCATGGAGTATTTAGGGTAGCCTCTCGATCTGGAGGTATACTGATACTAGATGGACTACTGGGACTACTACGTGTTAAGGGCTATATGGGTAACCCCTTAATGCTATTAAAAAGTATGTTTATTTTACTGTTAGACATTATTATAATAGTGAATATTACTACATAGTAAATAGTTTAACGGATCCTTAGAGGATGGGCGGTCCCAAGCATACTTTAAGTTACTTGTACATTTATTACAGTTCACTTGAGTTGGTTTACATTGTATAAGTATGTATGTCCTGACTCGAGTGTTTGTGTTTTTATTTACGCTCGGGTCAGCCTCAGTATTCACAGCTTTGGATTTTACTTTATGGAGCTAGGAATCGCTGAAAATTCTGCTTATCTAGTTATCTATCTATTTCAGCTTCAGTTGTTCTATTTCAGCTATTGTATTAGTGGACTTCTATGTATTTGGGATTTCTATTGTATTTGTTTTCAGACTGATATTATGTATTTTGTGTTGAGACTTTGTTATAGTAGCTTCATGAACTACTATGGTATCTTATCTTCCGCTGCGAGTTATTCTGATATTTCTGTGTCTGTGATTCTGTGAATGATTTTATTTGCTCCAAATTTTATTACAATATGTTATTTTGATTCATTCAAGTCCGACATGTGTGGATTATTATCGATTTGAATGGTCCAAAATAGTGGGTCGTTACAGATTCTAGAGGTACTTATAGTGTTCTCGGCATAAAAATATAATTGGCCAACAATTTTGAAAAAGTCAGAATCAAAATCATCATTTATTTCCTTATCACATAACTGGCTGATTTAATTCAGATTATGGTGCAGATTTCACATTTAATAAATCGTTCAAGATAAATGTACCTTTACCTATTTTACCTTTACCGATAATATTTCGATGTTGCCCATTGTGATTCTGCCACCTTTGTACTAGGCTAAGGAACTTTGATTTGTCGCCTGTTGTGTGCTTGGAACAGCCAGAATCCAGGTAACACTGTTGTTGTTCCTTAGCCCGTCACCATACCTACACGATAAAAGATTTTTGTGACCTATTTTTTATAGGTATATGGTTGTTAGTGGCAACAGATTTTGAAAAATAAGTTTGTGGAGACCCAAAACTATTTATATATGTTCCTTTCAGCACCCAGATTTGTTTGACTTTGAGGGATTTTATATTTGTGCCTTTGGGAACCCAAATTGGAATTGTATTCACGTGTTTGGGTCTATACCAGCAAATGTTTTGAGTGTGTCCAATTTTTCTACAAATTATGCACTCGTATTTGACTTGATTTATTTTGCTTCTAACACTTCCAGATTGATTACACCCAAGTCCTTGTCTAACAGTATTAACAGTCTGTTTCCCTAACGATATATTTAACGATCATTCTCCTTTTGAAAATTTTCTTAAAGTCATAGACAATTGATGGACTTGTGTTTTGAGGGATTCATTTTCATTCAATAATTGAGTGCACCTTTTAATAGAATTTTCTCTTCTTGTATTTTCACTTTCTTTCAAAATCAGAATTTCATTTTCAAGCGATTTAGTTTTAATTTCTGATTTTTTAATTTCTTCTTCGAATGATGGACACTTATTACACTTAGGGCACTTGTTTTGATAGTTTTTAACCAATTGATCAAGTTGTTTATTTGATTCTATTAAAGTATCTCTTTATGATTCAATTTTAGCATATTTCTCCCTAAGTCGTTCAAAACAGCCATTTACTTCGTGGAAATATATAAGTAATTCTGAGTGAGTGAGTTTTGATACCTCGCTTGGCTCGTCATCATCGCTATCGGTTATATCACCTCGAATACACATATCTGCTTTTTCACTCTCACTGCTAGTGTGAAATGACCCTAGCTATTTCACCTAATTTTTACTAGGATTTTTTTTTACATCAATAATTTCCTAGAGTCATTTAGCCTTTCCACTAAATTATCCAGGATCCTAATTTTCTACTAATATATTTATATCAGTTCATTAATAGATATATTCACATACATACGAAGATGTATGTGACCCTCTTGCTTGGATCAGAGTGTTGTTTAGCAAGAGTGCATCCTGATTGAATTTGAATTTCTAATCAACCAGTACATAGCTCATTTTCCATGCCTATTGATATTTGAGTCAGGGTAATGAATCCCATAATCATATGCAATCTATACTTAGTAATTTTTGACCATTCCTATAGTGATTGTCTGTTAGTTTGAGATAGCAAAGTGATCTCAGATTATATAGCAAGCCACCATAATTTTAGTTTAATTATTTGGTATTTGATTAAAGCCAGAAAGGAAAATGATATACTCATTTATCATTTTCAACACAAGTGATTTTATCCAAATTTCTTTACTTATAACCAAGTCAGTTTAGTAATTCTTTCATAATCTATATAGTTGTATTTTTCTGAACCAAATTTATTCCCTAATCCTTGAGTTACCTCAGCTTGCATCTAGTTTACAGGATGCTTTACTGGATTTAGAGGATCCAGATTTTATGGTCATAAAGCATGGGTGGTGTCTATGTGGTTTGTGTGTATTTCAGATGTGTTGGGCTATCTGAACTAAGATTGCTACTCAGTAATACAAGTGAATTGCTTAAATAGTTGGTCTTATCTTTATATATACATTTTGCAAAGAAAGCTTCAGATTTCTACAAATGCATTTTCTTCCTTTACACTCAAAAACTCTGGTCATCTTGATCAACCCAGGCCTCACTATTTTTGAAGTGGGTTAACCTCATGACTAGATCATCAAAACATTAGTGCCTGGCTATTGCAATGTGAATTCAGATTTAAGATACTTGGAAAATCTCTTAGAACATGTACACCTTTTTATAAAATGCACAAATATATATATATATATATATATATTCTTCTTTTATCAAAACACTTCTGCATATTATTTCTAAATTCTTGAGATATTAATTCTAGCTAAAAAAATTCAGATTTTTAACTTTCAAACTTAAAGTTTTAAGTAACTTGAAATTAACTAATACAGTATATGTATATACATATCCATTCTCAATTACAGGCATATATCATTTAAAGATTTCCACCATAATACTCAAATATATATATTCTTGCATAGATTCAACTAAGTCTTTGGTTAATCCCAAACTTAATACATTACTAGATTCAGTTAAAAAAACTAAATAAATTCAAGCATTCAAGATCATTACATAACAACCAAAGCAGAACTGTAAAATCTTCCCAGATTACATGCAAATAATTCCTTCTAAGTTCTTATTTAATTCTAATTTAGCATGCTTATCCAATCATTCTCATTAGCCATAGCAGCTTCCTATTTAGAACCAGCATTCCCTGAAAGAGCATTAGAGGCTGCCCCATTTTAAATGAGACACCCCAGATGCCATAAGCAAACAAGGGTCAGATACAAGATCTGGTATGAGCAATATCAAAGTTTCCATGATATTAAGTAAATAAGTGAGACATAAACATTTTGTATAGGTTGGCATAGCTTCTTTGATCAATTTGTCTGACTTGTTTATGATATATTGTGCATATATGATCAGTATTAAGACTAATTATGTACACACATTCAATTATGCAAACATACATTTCAAACAGAGATACTCAGGAACTATCATAGCTCCAGTCCAACCAACCTAGGAATAACTCAAGTTCCTACTTCATCAATTTAAGGTTGCATTTACCAAATTAATTCCTAGCCTCATCTGCCATAAAGGAATCACGGGGACACATTGCAATAAAATAATTCACAATATTGCACAAAGATCTCAGGGCTTAAACAAGCCATGTGCCAACTTGCATACTTTAAATACAACAAGCATTCCAGCAGTCTTCTTGGCTTACAATCCTTAGTTTATTTACTAAGTGTTCATGTTTGATCCTATCATGAGATAGCTAGGTGACTGAATCACATTGTACATGAAACATTACATAAAACTCACAAGCATAATCCAAAAACAAGCTAACATTCATATCCAGGGGAAATCATATTTTCAAATATTTTGGCTTAAAGAAAATACAAGAATATTTACAACTGGGAATAAAGACTAGGCATGTGGGTTATTATTGTTTCATAAGCAACCATGTTTGAACTAAATTCAAGATCTAGCTTAAACAAGATTTCTGGCTCATGGGTTTTCTATTTGATCAAGGGTTCAGCACTTTTGGATATTTCCATTGCAACCTTGAATCTTTCATTTGAGCCTCGGCACTTACACAAGTGTAATGCAACTCATATACATTTTGATTTCTATATTTTCCATGCCATATCTAAACCAGTTACAAGTATTCTCTATTTACTTTCATGATTTCATACTTTAACATTTCTGGGTGTAACCAAACAGAGCAAAATACTCAAACATCAAGGCAATCAAAAGCATTCATAAACACCCATTAAAGCATCCATTAGAACCATAGTAATAAAATCAGAAATGTGTAGAAAATAACATAAACTTGGCTGCCTCATAACAGGACTTAATGCCATGGGTTTAGTGAGATTACTCACTGAAAAATGCTTCTCTTGCTTAATCCAGAAAAGAAACCTTTTAAAACTTGCTTTTCTGCTTGCAAATATTTTACTTCTTTGTTTTCTTAAATGTCTTGGGTAGCAAATGATTTTTCTGGTTTATACTTGGATTTATAAGAGAGGTTTTCTAGGGTTTTGTCATTGTAAAATCCCATTCCTACCCTGGCCAAGACTCATGCATTTTGCATTTCAGATTTGTTTATTTTTCTCACTTAATACCCCGGCCATATGTGATACTTACTCCCCTTTTTCTTTTCCAGAATATTATTATATTCTTCTTAGGTCATGATAATTGTGTGACATTGTCACTTGTTTATTTTCTAAAAATCCTCCTTTCTTTTTTCTGCCTAAAGCAATTATTTTACTTGTAATTTGTCTTTTGCTATTTTAGTGTTACACTTTCCCTTGCTTATTTCTTTTTAATATTTTCAGTACTTACAGAAATGTATATTTGTATACATATCTTATGTAGGCTTATTTAATTCCTCCTTAATTTCAGAAACATATGCACCTATATGTGCATACAGGTTTTCAAATCCTTGTAACAGATTTTTTTTCCTGGGTTTTAAATAAAATCTGTTTACTGAATTCAAAACAAAACCTACTTTTCTTATTTTCTGGGATGATTCATATAATTCCAGAAATCAAATATCCATATCACAAAATCATGTTTGTAATGCTTTTTAATTCTTGTTTTAAATTCAAGAAATCTGGAGTTCTTCCTTGTGCCATATCAGTGTGCACGTGCACACATGCACACACTTGCACACAATTAATTCCATATATTCCTATACAAATAAATTCATACATTTTCAAAATTCAACCAAAATAAGGTTCCATGAATTTCTAGGGCATTACAATCACCCCACCTTTTTAGGAATTGTGTCCTCACAATTTTCTCATTTTGACTTTAAACATTTCCAGATTTTATAAAATCCATTAAACATTGCATAAGCAAACAATTCAGTCAAAACAACCATACATATTAAACTTTTTAGAAATTTTGATTTTACCTTCCACTGCAAAAAGCTTAGGGTAATCCATCTTTATCTTATCCTCTAACTCCCATGTACAATCATTAGGGTCTAGGCTCCATTGAACCTTTACCAATTTCAGAGTTTTGCTCCTCAACTTCTTTTCCTCTTTAGCTAAAATCCCCACTGGTTCTTTCTCATAGACCAAATGAGGATTTATTTGAACTTGAGTGGGTTTCTCTAGAATTTCCTCTTTATCATGCACCCATCTCCTAAGTTGTGATACATGAAATACATTGTGCATTGCACTCATCTCTTCTGGTAGCTCCAACTTGTATGCTAATAAGCTCACTCTTTCCAAAATCTTGTAAGGTCCAACATACCTTGGGGTAAGTTTTCCCTGCTTGCCAAACCTCAACACCTTCTTCATAGGTGAAACTTTGATGAAAACATAATCACCAACTTCATATTCTAGCTACTTCCTCCTTACATCTGCAAACTTCTTTTGCCTATCTTGAGCTGCTGCCATTCTTCTCCTCACAAGTTCAATTTTCTCTGTAGTTTCTTTAACATACTCAGGCCCTAAGACAGCCCTTTCTCCTGCTTCAACCCAACATATTGGTGATAAACATGGTTTGCCATACAAGGCTTCAAATGGTGCCATGCCTATGGTGCTTTGATAACTATTGTTATATGTAAATTCAGCCAAATGGAGCTGATCTTCCCAATTACCTCCAAAGTCCAATGCACATGCCCTCAACAAATCCTCCAAAACTTTATTTATTACTTCAGTTTGACCATCTGATTGGGGGTGGTATGCAGTACTCAAGCATAATTCACTCCCCATGGCTTCTTGAAAGCTCTTCCAAAATCTGGATGTAAAGATTGTGTCCCTATCACTCACTATAGTCTTAGGAATTCCATGCAACCTTACTACTTCTTTCATGAATATTTTAGCTAGTTTAGGTGCATTTCTTTCTGCCTTCACTGGTATAAAGTGTGCCACTTTAGTTAATCTATCAACTACTACCCAAATGCTTGTATTTCCTCTCTTTGATCTAGGCAGACCATCTATGAAATCCATAGATATATCTTCCCACTTCCACTGTGGTATGCTTAGAGGTTGTAATAGGCCTGAGGGTCTTTGGGTTTCTGCTTTGACTTGTTGGCAAGTCATACACTTTGCAACATGTTTGGCCACATCAGTTTTCATCCCTTTCCACCAATAATCCCTCTTCAAGTTTTGGTACATCTTGGTGCTGCCTGGATGTATAGAATATTTGCTCCTATGATATTCATTAAGTATCTCTTCCTTCAATCCTATATCCTTTGGAACACATATTCTACCTTTATTCCTTAAGTAACCATTCTTATCAATGTGGTAGTTTGCTACTTCTTCTCCTTTTTCTATTAGAGTTTTCTTTTCTAATAAATCTGAATCTTTCTCTTGCATTTTCCCCACTTTCAATATTAAATCTGATTGCAAAGTTATCAAACTTAATTTTCCTCTACTCCCTTCTTCAACCATCTTCATGTTTTCCTCACTGTTTTCCTCAATTTCCAAATCAGTAAGTAGAGATAAATTTCTAAACTCTTCTATCATTAACATGGCTACTTTTGCATGCTGCCTGCTCAAAGCATCTGCAACCTTATTAGCTTTTCCTGGAGTATAAAGTATGTCTAAATCATATACTGCTAGAAACTCAACCCATCTATGCTGCCTCATATTCAAATCTTTTTGTGAAAAGAGATATTTCAATGCCTTATGGTCAGTGTATAAGATAAACTTAGCACCTAGAAGATAATGTCTCCAGAGCTTTAGTGCATACACTACTGCTGCCAACTCAAGATCATGGGTTACATATGTGACGACCCGGAATTTTTGAGCATTTAAAATAGGAATATTTAATTAATTTTAAATATTCAAAAGATAATAATTAACTTTAATTTCAAAATATCATTATTTATTGGACAAGTAATTGTTGAATTTAAATTATCGAAATTGGTAAATTATTGAATTTGGAGCTTTAAGCCTGTTAAAAATAATTTGAAGACTTGTAAAATTTATATAGATAATGCTGAAGTGGATAGAAGTGTTGAAATCAGTTTTAAAAATGGTTTGTTATGTTTTGAAATTTTATATCGTTTAAAATGAATATAAAAATAGCTTTCCGAGGCACGGTCTCGGAATTCGACGAAACCAGTTCCATTGGATCCGTGATATTGAATTATTATCGGGTTTCAATTTTCGTAGCATTTGGAGTTGTTATGTGGGCACACGATATATAAACGCGTTGAAAATTTATATAGAGACAAATTGAATTTTAAATGAAATAATATCGGTCAACTCAAATCTTCTTTCAGCTTTAATTGCATCCCGTCAATACTTTTTCGTTTCATTTCAAATTACTATAGCTAGATATTTTCCACGCAAAGCTTTCTTTACACGCTACCATCCCATCGTGTCTCCCTGTCCTCCCCTGCCTTAAGAAAACTGTACTGTTTCGTTCAAAAACAATTCACCTCCTTTTCCTTTAAGCATTCTCGAATCAAAATGGCAGAAATAAAAAAATAAAAAAAATAAACGAAGCTGGTAATTTCTTCGTTCTCTAACGTTCCCATCGTGGAAGCGATACTTGATCGCGATTCAATACCCGAGCCGAGCAATCTTCTTCATCGAAATCGAATCGAAGCCCTCATTCGAAGAAATCATTCGAATATTAAAGCCTATTGAGTCGCGATGGTCTCGTATCGGGCTACTCGTGAGTGTCGAAGCTGGAAACGATGAAGGTTGAGTGCGCCATGTTCGTTTAAGCAACGACGACTGATCAAAAATCGATTCAAGGCCTTTCGAAAGTGGAGGTAGGATCGATGCACAGATCAAGTGGATCGATTACGTTTGCAATCTGAAAGGTGGACTCGGCGTCATCGCAGGTGGGTTTCACGTCGCGTATGTGAGGTTGGCGTCGACGTTGAAGATGACATGGAAGGGGGGAAGAGGCATGTTCGATTTGATCTTTCTTGATGGGCATACCAGAGCGTCGGCAGTGGGGGAGGGCTGTGGTGTTGAGATGCAGTAAAGGTAATTTAACTCTTAAACATTTAAATACAATGTTATTCAAGTTTGAATCTTTAAATTTATTTAAAGATCATTTTTTTCACTTACCAGAAATTACAGCAAGGGTTAAAAATAATTTGTTTAAAATTTATACTGGAACCTACTGTCTAGTTTAAATATACTTGCATACCATTTTAATTTAATGTATATATGATTTGGAGATATATAGGAGTATTTAATTTTTTGTTGAAGAATTTATGTTAGGGAATTTTGAATCTGTATTAACTTATTTTAAATAAGTACATATATGGTTCCAAAAGGGAAGTATGTAAGGATTTTAAATGAAGAAGAGCTTTATAAAAATTAGATTTTTGAATCTATAAATCAAAATTAAATATATAATGTATTTTTGAAAGTTAATTTATTTAAGTAATTTATTTAAATAATGGGTTGGGCGAATTTATGTAATGGTAATTGACCATTTGAGTAGTTTAAATATTAATAAACCATATACTGTTGTTCAAGGTCTAAAATCGTGGGGAGATAAATTGGTTTGGATCGGATTTGCAAAATAAGAAGCAAAGGTGAGTTAATCTCACTCATCTGGTTTAATTTAAATTTTGAATAGTTAAATTTAAATATTTGGTTGAATGTGTGCCTTGATTGGATGTGCTATAGTATTTATAGTAGTATATACCAATATATATATATATTGACATATGTATATATTGGAGTTGTTATTCCCGCATTATATAGCAGATGAGACCTTATGCGCCGCATAATAGCGGATGATTTTATATAAATCCCATATACCGCGATATTCCACCTTGAAGTGGAATTGGTATTGTGCTAACGTCTGTGGATGCAGGGAAACAGGTTGGAGGGATCCAACTGGATTCCTCAAAATATTTAATTTTGTTTAAATATTTTGTGATATGATTGTTGATATCCTGTGATGATTTATTTTGGATAATCTGGTTGGATTGAATTTCCCAGTATAATGAGTTACCAAAAGCAATTGAATTGAATTTTGGAAAGAAATAAAAGAGTAAAATTTAAGTTAAATAATTCTAGTGAATTCGAATAAATTAAATAAGGAACTGTAAAGGAAATAAAGAAATTTCTTAATTCGAACAAATATGGGAAAAGAGGATTTTGAATTTAATAGTGAAGAAATAAATCTTTAACTAAAGTGATATTATTTAAAAATATAAAAGAATTGATTTTATTGGAATTTAAAGATATAATTTAATTAAAATATTAATTGAAGAAGTTTGGAAATCCGAAATTGGTATTTTAGTTAAAAAGGGTTTTAACTCATAATAAGGAAATAAAAGATGAAAGTTAATGTATTTGAAATAATTGAAGTAAATAGGGAAATTTACTTCAAAGTAAAGTAAAATGGAAATCAATTGGAAATTGATTTAAGTGTTTAAAAACTTGGGTTTTTAAAAGAGAAATGCGATTTTGGAGATATAAATTGGGTTTATAAAGTAAAATAAAATATCAGTGGATATTTGAGAATATAAATTCAAGATGGGAATTTATAAAAGGATATGGATTGGTTTAAAAATAAATGTTGGTATATTTTTAAAAGATGGAAATAAGAAGTGTATTTCTATGGATTGTCAAGTACGTTTTTCCAAGGCAATTTTAAATACAAGTTAAAAGTTTAATATGTTTTAAAAAGCATATTTTAGAAGATTGATTATTTCTAAATGTTAAAGTCTAAAGTAAGTATTTTCAAAAATCTATTATTGTAGTAATTATATAAAAGTGATTTGCTATTATGTTTTAAAAGAGAAATTTAGTTTATATTTGTAAAGTGGTTTCATTTTAAATATTCCTTAAGTATATATTTTGTTAAGGTATCAAAGTAGTTTTTAAATTTCAATATTATAAAGTATATTTATAGTAAAGTGCTTTTAAATTATTTTTAAATCTAAAGTATTTTGTACTTGGTGTTTCAGAGAAATAAATATTTGGGGAAATGTATTCCGTAAGCGGAAACTGTTTGAAATTGTTTCCAAAAGGAGTTTGAAAATAGAAATATATCTTGGAAAGATATTTGGGCAAATAAATAATGTGGGAAATTATTTATTATGTGATGGTTGCTTGTGGATGTTAATTGATAGTTAAATAACCGATTATCAATATTGGCCAAATGCGTTGATCGTTTCGAAGAGACCGGGATCGAGTTTCCGTATACCAGGATTCTAGGTCTGGAGACTCGAATACCACTTCGATCCGGTTTGTACGTTTTGTGTAACAATTTCGGAGTCGAAGATGGAGCAGTGAAGTGCAAGGGCTAGTCGCTACTAATCCTGAGGATATTTCCAAAATGGATGTAGTAGGAATAGTGCCTTCGGTTCCGTTCGGACCCGGGACGGACTTGTATGGACGAATGCTTTCGTGACATCGTCAGGTGGACGATGGGCATTCTAAGGGATATGTGCTAAAAAGGTATCGTTTAGCCTCGAGCCTCATCAACCGGGAATGACTGAAAATCAGGGGTTATGCAGCAAGGCTTCGTGGGTAGCACCCACTTGAGAGTAAGGTCATCCCTGTCTAGATGTCCCTTTTATTTCGGCTTAGTGGTGCGGTTGCTGATCACAACCGTGGGGTGATTTTACTTGGAATTATCCAGTAAGGGATGATTCCAGTCTTGTGTTGCAGGGGAGCGGGCGTACTCCTCGGTACTGTGATCTAGGCCACGTACTGTGACAGGTGGTACCCAGTGCCTAGTCATTCGTTGGAAATCCATTCTCCCTACGTGCCTTGTACGAGTTTTGTTTGTATTACCCACGTTGTGGCTAGTATGCTGGAATTTAATCATGTAACAATTTCAGCTATTTTAATAAGTATTTGTGAATAGACGCTATTATAATATCAGAGAATTTTGATAAAAAGTGTTTTAGCTATCGTAAGGTAAAAACCCGACATGTTTATTTGTGACGTGGTCTTACGAGATGCTTTTATTTTCAAAAGGATTTTGAAACTTTAATAATCAATTTGAGTGTGATTTTCTCATGCTGGTTTTCCAGACTGACTCGGGTATTGTTTTATATGATGCTCGGGTCAGACCGAGATAAACAGGTTCAGGATATGATGCTGTGGAGCTCAGGAGACGAGCTGGATGACGATACGTACTCCCGTACTTGCTATTATTTTTCCGCTGTGTATTCAGTTGTATGTTATGGATGTTGATGTACTCTGCTGAAGTATTCTGATGATGTATTGTATAAACAGATATAGTTTTGGATTTGTGTAAAGATCTGTTGATATATATTATATTTTATTCCGCTACGATGGTTAGATTCTGATGTTGTTTTCTATTTTTCTTCTTCTACCTCTTCTTCTTAACTAAAATGGTTCGATTTTCCGGGTCTGGAAAGTCGGGTCGTTACAGTGGTATCAGAGCTTAGGCTGGCGACAACCTTGGCTCTGGTGGGAATTTTGAGTGTATAAATAAATATGAGCGCGTATTTGTTAGTGAATATAAAATGGTTTTATATTGTGTTGGCTGGTTTATTGAGTAGTTTATGGATTCTGGTCGATGTGTGGGACGCCACAACATTGATAGGAATCTCTAAACACTTGAATAGAACAATTCAACACAGTATTGTTTTAAAGTAGGGTAAATGAAATAATTTTACCCAAATTATTTTTGTATAAAAAGAAACGTTTTGTAAACTATTCTAGTTAATATATATGGTTGTTTGGATGTTAGAAGTGATAATATGGAATTATTATCATTAATATATGGAAACTTAACTAGAAATTGAAATTTATAACCAAAGCAAAGAATAAAATTTTATAATAAAATAAAATTTGAGATATAGATTACAAATGTATTTTATAAAATTGAAATAAACTTCATATACAAATGAGATTTGTACTTTAAAATAGAATTCCAGAGAAATGTGGAAAATAAATCGGAATGGATTTTAAGTTTGGAATTTTGGGAAAGGTTTGAAATTCCTTGAGATTTGGAAATAGTTTTCAAAGAGTTTGAGGAAATAATAAGTGGTATTATTTCAGGAATATTTTGAGTTGAGTTTGGAATCGGGAAGGATTTGAAATTTAAAAATTTTTGAAATGGTTTAAAGAGATAAAAGCATTTAATTCTCTTCCGGTCGCTGGGAAATAATTTCGGTGATGACTGCAGCATCATCGATGTTCATTTTCGAGTTTCCAAAGAGAAATTGCTACCAAACCGTGTTAAATTGGGATTGTTTGCAAAACTGGATTTGGTTTTGAAATTCAAAGAGATAGCTGAATATACAAAAGGAGTTTGGATGTGATTGATTTCAAAAGTGATTTTGAAATTTTGGGAAATTGTTAAAAACCCTGGAATCTTATTTTAATTGTTTATAGAAAAACAAATAAAAAGAAATAAATATACTTGGCTAAATTTAACGTATAATCTGGAATAAAGAGTAAAATGTGAATGAGATTGCTTTAATGGATTGAAGTGATGAAATAAACCAAATATTAGGTATAAATTGGAATAAATTACTTAATGGAGTAATGGATTATGGAAATAGAACCTTAATTGGCTGAAAGAAAGTTGATTTTGTAATTTGGATATGAAATGGGAAATGAACTTGGATTAAGTAGAAATTATTAATTGCAACCCGAGATAAAATACTAACATATCGAATGTGGATAATAGAAATAAAGCTCGATACATATATTTTGGGATGTTGTTAAGTGTAATAAGACAAACTGAAACAGAGTAACTTAAGTTGTGACTGAATTCAAGTATAAATGAATGGAATATGACCTCGAACTAATTTTTTCAAATGAGTTTGGGTTATGGAATTTAAATTGGTTAGATAGAAATTAAATTGTGAATTAATAAAATTGGATGGTGAATTAAAAGTGAATGGTAGAATCATAATTTGAGTTATTTATTTAAATTCGACTTGGAATATCAACCTTTAAAAATAAGTGGAAATGTGTTAAACAAAAATTGAGGATTGGATTAAAATATGGTTTGTATTGCAAATGAAATCCATGTAAGTGTGATAAATAATGGCCTTGGATATTATGCAATGAACAAAATATTGAAGCAAGAATTAAAAGGGACTCAAATTGGAGTGGTTTAAATAATTTGAGAAATAATGATTGAATGACATGGACTGGATTGTTTTCGAGCTAAATAAATGGTTGTGAATAAATTAAAAAGGAAGGAATTAAATATAAATTGAGTACAATCAATTTGAATGGTTATGAAGCTTATGTAATTATTTATTCACATTAATATAATCGAATTGTATAAGGAAATGGATCGTTTGATGTAAACGAGATTAAATAAAATTCTATGAATGGATATAAGAGAAGTAAAACTGATTTTGAAATCGATTGGATTGAATATAAGCTTGTTTGGATTAAAATGAATTGAATTTAAGTAATTGAATTCTGGGCCATTAACATTGAATGAAGTGGCATATGAATTGGGTGAAATAAATGTCCAAGCCTTGAAATTGTTTGTGACAATTATTTAGTATGCATTGTTTATAGAATTCATGTTCTAAACTATATAAATATAAGTGACATATGGAAAATTATATATAAGTGAAATGTTATAAACTTTGTATATTCGTCACTTACAAATTTATGTTGAGTTAGTACAGGTTCAGGGAAGCCGCTTGGCTGATTTTGACTGCGTTAAATGCTAAAATATATCGTTGCTTGCTTAAAAATGCTAAAATAAGGTACGCTTACGCAAAAATTCAAAATAGGAGATATGAACTGCATATATTTATATATATTGTGATTTCCGGCCTGAGGCCGATGTATATATATATTTGTGCATCCTGCGATATCGCAGAAGTCCCTCCGTACAAGGGAGACTCTGCCAAAATTTTCCGTAAATTTTGGGAGTTAGAAAATTTTTGAAAATTTTTGGAAATTTTCACTAACAACAAATGAATTAAAATTTGTTAAACAAATAAGGTTGAAACTAAGTATTGAAATCTATTTAAAATGTGAAAGTAAAGTAAGTGAAATCGAAGGAACTAACGAAAGTAAAGCTTGCAAACAAACTTTTAATTGAGATTTAAATTAATTAGTAAGTGCAACTAATTCAATATTCAAAGTGGAAGATAAATTGAATTCAGGTGGAAATGTAAACGCAAAAGTGGATAGAAATGGATAGGAACTTCAATAGTGAAGTGAAAATATGTATAAGCAGTATGTAAAATGTTTATCTTAAACTTAAGAAATGAATAGTGAATTCTTAAGAAAATGTGGTACTGAAAATATACTAAGTGAATAATTGGATGAAGACTTAAACTGGAAGTTGTGAATAAGTGGATAACAATCAAAAGGAATGCGAAATAAAAGAGAATTGATATAGCTGATAAACAATTGAAATTAATACGTAGAATGTACGTATATTATTTTATTCGCATAATGATTTGATTCGGATTCGAACACAGAATTTCGAGATAGTTTTATCGATCCGAATCAGGATTTTTCACTCGATTTTCGACGGCGAGCCTGGATATGGATTGTTGATTGATTCTGGATATTCTCTATCATAGTTGGTGGCTATGCAAGGAGAATGACGGTTTCTGATCAAGAAACCAGATCTGAGTCCGCACTAGGAAGTCAGGTGGGCAATACTAGTTTGGAAGTGAAATTGTGTGATCGATTGAGCGATCGAATGTGATATTGCGTACGGATGATATATGTGCATCGTACGGGCTTAAATAAAACAAATATTGGAAATTTGTAAAGGAAAGTATAAAATGACTTTGGAATTGTGATTGAATATTATTGCTTAGAAGGATATACAGGTGTATAAAAGCAATGGATAAATTGGGATTTTGATTTTAGAAGATAAATTTAATGGCCCGACAAAAGGTATGTATTTGAATTTCTATATGAAATTTTATTGGGTTTTGGATCCAGCCACTTGGCTTTTTGTTTCCTTTTTGAGATTGGGAGGCCGTAGAGCCATTTTGTAGTAGTACCGAGCTAGCCGCGCAAAGGAGACGCTGGCAAAATTTTTCGGAAATTTAGGGAGTTAGAAAAATTTTGAGAAAATTTTGATAATTCAAAATTGAATTCAAATTTAAATTTGAATGGATAAGTAAGTGGTATGAGTTATACTTATGAATAAGTTTGGAAAGTTAAAAAAATGATTAGTGTATCATTAATAAAAGATTGTCTTGGGGTTGTTGAAACTATTTGGATTTGAGAAAATAGTAAACGGGGATTGAATCATTCTTCCTAACTGGTAATTTCGAGGACGAAATTCTTTTAAGGGGGGAAGAATGTGACGACCCGGAATTTTTGAGCATTTAAAATAGGAATATTTAATTAATTTTAAATATTCAAAAGATAATAATTAACTTTAATTTCAAAATATCATTATTTATTGGACAAGTAATTGTTGAATTTAAATTATCGAAATTGGTAAATTATTGAATTTGGAGCTTTAAGCCTGTTAAAAATAATTTGAAGACTTGTAAAATTTATATAGATAATGCTGAAGTGGATAGAAGTGTTGAAATCAGTTTTAAAAATGGTTTGTTATGTTTTGAAATTTTATATCGTTTAAAATGAATATAAAAATAGCTTTCCGAGGCACGGTCTCGGAATTCGACGAAACCAGTTCCATTGGATCCGTGATATTGAATTATTATCGGGTTTCAATTTTCGTAGCATTTGGAGTTGTTATGTGGGCACACGATATATAAACGCGTTGAAAATTTATATAGAGACAAATTGAATTTTAAATGAAATAATATCGGTCAACTCAAATCTTCTTTCAGCTTTAATTGCATCCCGTCAATACTTTTTCGTTTCATTTCAAATTACTATAGCTAGATATTTTCCACGCAAAGCTTTCTTTACACGCTACCATCCCATCGTGTCTCCCTGTCCTCCCCTGCCTTAAGAAAACTGTACTGTTTCGTTCAAAAACAATTCACCTCCTTTTCCTTTAAGCATTCTCGAATCAAAATGGCAGAAATAAAAAAATAAAAAAAATAAACGAAGCTGGTAATTTCTTCGTTCTCTAACGTTCCCATCGTGGAAGCGATACTTGATCGCGATTCAATACCCGAGCCGAGTAATCTTCTTCATCGAAATCGAATCGAAGCCCTCATTCGAAGAAATCATTCGAATATTAAAGCCTATTGAGTCGCGATGGTCTCGTATCGGGCTACTCGTGAGTGTCGAAGCTGGAAACGATGAAGGTTGAGTGCGCCATGTTCGTTTAAGCAACGACGACTGATCAAAAATCGATTCAAGGCCTTTCGAAAGTGGAGGTAGGATCGATGCACAGATCAAGTGGATCGATTACGTTTGCAATCTGAAAGGTGGACTCGGCGTCATCGCAGGTGGGTTTCACGTCACGTATGTGAGGTTGGCGTCGACGTTGAAGATGACATGGAAGGGGGGAAGAGGCATGTTCGATTTGATCTTTCTTGATGGGCATACCAGAGCGTCGGCAGTGGGGGAGGGCTGTGGTGTTGAGATGCAGTAAAGGTAATTTAACTCTTAAACATTTAAATACAATGTTATTCAAGTTTGAATCTTTAAATTTATTTAAAGATCATTTTTTTCACTTACCAGAAATTACAGCAAGGGTTAAAAATAATTTGTTTAAAATTTATACTGGAACCTACTGTCTAGTTTAAATATACTTGCATACCATTTTAATTTAATGTATATATGATTTGGAGATATATAGGAGTATTTAATTTTTTGTTGAAGAATTTATGTTAGGGAATTTTGAATCTGTGTTAACTTATTTTAAATAAGTACATATATGGTTCCAAAAGGGAAGTATGTAAGGATTTTAAATGAAGAAGAGCTTTATAAAAATTAGATTTTTGAATCTATAAATCAAAATTAAATATATAATGTATTTTTGAAAGTTAATTTATTTAAGTAATTTATTTAAATAATGGGTTGGGCGAATTTATGTAATGGTAATTGACCATTTGAGTAGTTTAAATATTAATAAACCATATACTGTTGTTCAAGGTCTAAAATCGTGGGGAGATAAATTGGTTTGGATCGGATTTGCAAAATAAGAAGCAAAGGTGAGTTAATCTCACTCATCTGGTTTAATTTAAATTTTGAATAGTTAAATTTAAATATTTGGTTGAATGTGTGCCTTGATTGGATGTGCTATAGTATTTATAGTAGTATATACCAATATATATATATTGACATATGTATATATTGGAGTTGTTATTCCCGCATTATATAGCGGATGAGACCTTATGCGCCGCATAATAGCGGATGATTTTATATAAATCCCATATACCGCAATATTCCACCTTGAAGTGGAATTGGTATTGTGCTAACGTCTGTGGATGCAGGGAAACAGGTTGGAGGGATCCAACTGGATTCCTCAAAATATTTAATTTTGTTTAAATATTTTGTGATATGATTGTTGATATCCTGTGATGATTTATTTTGGATAATCTGGTTGGATTGAATTTCCCAGTATAATGAGTTACCAAAAGCAATTGAATTGAATTTTGGAAAGAAATAAAAGAGTAAAATTTAAGTTAAATAATTCTAGTGAATTCGAATAAATTAAATAAGGAACTGTAAAGGAAATAAAGAAATTTCTTAATTCGAACAAATATGGGAAAAGAGGATTTTGAATTTAATAGTGAAGAAATAAATCTTTAACTAAAGTGATATTATTTAAAAATATAAAAGAATTGATTTTATTGGAATTTAAAGATATAATTTAATTAAAATATTAATTGAAGAAGTTTGGAAATCCGAAATTGGTATTTTAGTTAAAAAGGGTTTTAACTCATAATAAGGAAATAAAAGATGAAAGTTAATGTATTTGAAATAATTGAAGTAAATAGGGAAATTTACTTCAAAGTAAAGTAAAATGGAAATCAATTGGAAATTGATTTAAGTGTTTAAAAACTTGGGTTTTTAAAAGAGAAATGCGATTTTGGAGATATAAACTGGGTTTATAAAGTAAAATAAAATATCAGTGGATATTTGAGAATATAAATTCAAGATGGGAATTTATAAAAGGATATGGATTGGTTTAAAAATAAATGTTGGTATATTTTTAAAAGATGGAAATAAGAAGTGTATTTCTCTGGATTGTCAAGTACGTTTTTCCAAGGCAATTTTAAATACAAGTTAAAAGTTTAATATGTTTTAAAAAGCATATTTTAGAAGATTGATTATTTCTAAATGTTAAAGTCTAAAGTAAGTATTTTCAAAAATCTATTATTGTAGTAATTATATAAAAGTGATTTGCTATTATGTTTTAAAAGAGAAATTTAGTTTATATTTGTAAAGTGGTTTCATTTTAAATATTCCTTAAGTATATATTTTGTTAAGGTATCAAAGTAGTTTTTAAATTTCAATATTATAAAGTATATTTATAGTAAAGTGCTTTTAAATTATTTTTAAATCTAAAGTATTTTGTACTTGGTGTTTCAGAGAAATAAATATTTGGGGAAATGAATTCCGTAAGCTGAAACTGTTTGAAATTGTTTCCAAAAGGAGTTTGAAAATAGAAATATATCTTGGAAAGATATTTGGGCAAATAAATAATGTGGGAAATTATTTATTATGTGATGGTTGCTTGTGGATGTTAATTGATAGTTAAATAACCGATTATCAATATTGGCCAAATGAGTTGATCGTTTCGAAGCGACCGGGATCGAGTTTCCGTATACCAGGATTCTAGGTCTGGAGACTCGAATACCACTTTGATCCGGTTTGTACGTTTCGTGTAACGATTTCGGAGTTGAAGATGGAGCAGTGAAGTGCAAGGGCTAGTCGCTACTAATCCTGAGGATATTTCCAAAATGGATGTAGTAGGAATAGTGCCTTCGGTACCGTTCGGACCCGGGACGGACTTGTATGGACGAATGCTTTCGTGACATCGTCAGGTGGACGATGGGCATTCTAAGGGATATGTGCTAAAAAGGTATCGTTTAGCCTCGAGCCTCATCAACCGGGAATGACTGAAAATCAGGGGTTATGCAGCAAGGCTTCGTGGGTAGCACCCACTTGAGAGTAAGGTCATCCCTGTCTAGATGTCCCTTTTATTTCGGCTTAGTGGTGCGGTTGCTGATCACAACCGTGGGGTGATTTTACTTGGAATTATCCAGTAAGGGATGATTCCGGTCTTGTGTTGCAAGGGAGCGGGCGTACTCCTCGGTACTGTGATCTAGGCCACGTACTGTGACAGGTGGTACCCCAGTGCCTAGTCATTCGTTGGAAATCCATTCTCCCTACGTGCCTTGTACGAGTTTTGTTTGTATTACCCACGTTGTGGCTAGTATGCTGGAATTTAATCATGTAACAATTTCAGCTATTTTAATAAGTATTTGTGAATAGACACTATTATAATATCAGAGAATTTTGATAAAAAGTGTTTTAGCTATCGTAAGGTAAAAACCCGACATGTTTATTTGTGACGTGGTCTTACGAGATGCTTTTATTTTCAAAAGGATTTTGAAACTTTAATAATCAATTTGAGTGTGATTTTCTCATGCTGGTTTTCCAGACTGACTCGGGTATTGTTTTATATGATGCTCGGGTCAGACCGAGATAAACAGGTTCAGGATATGATGCTGTGGAGCTCAGGAGACGAGCTGGATGACGATACGTACTCCCGTACTTGCTATTATTTTTCCGCTGTGTATTCAGTTGTATGTTATGGATGTTGATGTACTCTGCTGAAGTATTCTGATGATGTATTGTATAAACAGATATAGTTTTGGATTTGTGTAAAGATCTGTTGATATATATTATATTTTATTCCGCTGCGATGGTTAGATTCTGATGTTGTTTTCTATTTTTCTTCTTCTACCTCTTCTTCTTAACTAAAATGGTTCGATTTTCCGGGTCTGGAAAGTCGGGTCGTTACAACATACTTCGATTCATGTGGCTTCAATTGTCTTGATGCATAGGCTATAACTTGATCTTGCTGCATCAATACAGCTCCTAGCCCAGAACCACTCGCATCAGTATAAACAATCAAATCCTCATTTCCTTTTGGTACTCTCAACACTGGTGCATTGACCAAGGCCTCCTTGATTTTACTAAAGGCTTGTTCACATTTCTCAGTCCATGTAAAGGGTTGATTCTTTCTAGTTAGGTTAGTAAGAGGTGATGACATCTTAGAAAAATCTTTTATAAATCTTCTATAATACCCTGCCATCCCCATAAATGACCTAACTTCCCCTACTGTGCTTGGCCTTTTCCATGCTTGGATAGCCATAATTTTATTGGGGTTCACTGAAATGCCTTTGGCAGATATAACATGCCCAAGGAAATGCACTTCTTCTTTCCAAAATGCACACTTAGAAAATTTTGCCTTTAAATCTTTTTCTCTTAATCTAGACAAAACAAGGTGTAAGTGATTTTCATGTTCCTCTAATGTTTTAGAATAAATCAAAATATCATCAATAAAAATCAATACAAACTTGTCTAAATAATCCCTGAATATCCTATTCATTAAGTCTACAAAGTATGATGGGGCATTTGTCAACCCAAATGGCATGACAAGAAACTCATATAAACCATACCTAGTGTTAAAGGCTGTATACTTAACACTTGAGTTCTCAACCTTCATCTGATGGAATCCAGATGCCAGGTCTAATCTAGAAAATATTTTTGCTCCACTAAGTTGATCAAAAAGATCATCAATTCTAGGTAAGGGGTACTTGTTTTTGATAGTGACTTTGTTTAGCTCCTTGTAATCTATACACATCCTTAAAGTACCATCATGTTTCCTTACAAACACTACTGGAGCACCCCAACATGAATTACTTGGTCTTATAAATCCTTTGCTTTCCAATTCTTCTAACTGTTTCTTCAATTCCTTCAACTCACTTGGCCCCATCCTAGTGGGTTTCTTAATAATTGGACTGGCTCCTGGTATGAGACTAATCTGAAATTCCACTGGTTTGTGGTGTGGAACACCCTTAACTTCTCCAAACACATTTAAGTATTTGTTAATTATGGGGATTTCTTCAATAGAAGGCTCACTGGAATCCTTATTTAAGTCAATCAAGTGATATAATTTTCTTTCTTTGGCTATTTCACACAAAATTGTGATTCTTTGACCTCTAGAATTTTGTAATGATATGGTGGATGAGTCTAAATTAATTATGGCTTTGTATTGCCTCAACCAGTCTACACCCAATATAACACCTATATTTGGGTAATTTAAAACATACAAATTGGAAATAAAAACATTTCCTCCTATGTTTAATTCCACATCCACACAAATCATGTTTAAAACACTAGAACTTCCCAATGGGCTTTGCACTAACAAAGGGGTTTCAACCAGTATGCAATTTAATTTAAGCAATGCAACTAATTCATGGGAAATCAGAGAATGTGTTGCCCCTGTATCATACACTACTGATATAGGTAGGATGCAAATAAATAAGGTACCTTCCACTTGACCATGGTTTTCTGCAATCGCCTCTATTGTGGATTTGCTTTTGCTATCCAAACTTGCTAGCTTCCCTTGCTGTTTATACTCAGGGCAATTTCTCTTGATATGTCCCTCCTTACCACATAGGTAGCACTTGAAAGCTCCTCCCTTCAATTCTGGGCACCTTGGTTTGATATGTCCTTCTTTTCCACAATGATGACATGTTATTTTCCTCTTTGTATCAGTGGTCTTAGTATCATTGGTCTTCTTGCTTTCTGTCTCCTCCTTCTTTTTTTCATAGGGGTGATACCTTCCCTTATTTTTCTTATTGTTGTTATTCTTAAAACTCCTATACTTCTCCCTTTCCTTGTCATGTTGCTCAAATTTTAAGGCCATATTAATGACTTGATCAAAAGTTTTATCTGCATATGGCAACATAGCCCTACTAAGTCCTGGGTTTAAACCCTTAATATACCTATCATTCTTTGATGCCTCATCAGCCACAAGCATAGCTCCATACTTAGACAAGCCCTCAAACCTATGAGTATACTCAGTCACATTAAAGGTTCCCTGCCTAAGTCTGATGAATTCTTCAAGCAATAGAGTTTTGGCTGATGCTGGAACAAATCTAGCTTCCAACATCTCCTTGAATTGATTCCAAGTGATTTCATTCTCAATCCTCGCAGCTATGACTACCTCCCACCAGCTTAAAGCCACACCTTTCAGTTGTCTTGAGGCCACTTGCCTCTTCCTTTGATCATCCAATTGCATGTCATTGAAAATTCTGTCCAGTGTTCTCAACCATGCTTGAATTTCCATCACATTTTCAGTCCCTTCAAAGCTCTTGCCTCCTAAATTGGTATAAGTCTTTAATAGTTTTGAAAGTTCCTCATGTGGGTTCTCAAGTCTCTGCCCTACTCCATCTCTTAAAGCCCTCATAAAGTCTTGCATATCAAGCATTTGTGGTGCACTTGATCCTGCATTGTGATGAGATCCTCTTCCTACCATGATTGGATAACTAGAGTATGGGGTAGATAGGGTTAGTTTATCATGAGCATTTTTCTTTTGCCATAACTTTCTATCTGTATTATTATTTTACTCAAACAAACAACCAGTTCATACATATGGTTATAATACTTCAATCAATCAATACAATCATTCTAAGCTATGTACAGTTTTAACATAGCTCTGATACCAAATGAAATGACCCTAGCTATTTCACCTAATTTTTACTAGGATTTTTTTTTTACATCAATAATTTCCTAGAGTCATTTAGCCTTTCCACTAAATTATCCAGGATCCTAATTTTCTACTAATATATTTATATTAGTTCATTAATAGATATATTCACATACATATGAAGATGTATGTGACCCTCTTGCTTGGATCAGAGTGTTGTTTAGCAAGAGTGCATCTTGATTGAATTTGAATTTCTAATCAACCAGTACATAGCTCATTTTCCATGCCTATTGATATTTGAGTTAGGGTAATGAATCCCATAATCATATGCAATCTATACTTAGTAATTTTTGACCATTCCTATAGTGATTGTCTGTTAGTTTGAGATAGCAAAGTGATCTCAGATTATATAGCAAGACACCATAATTTTAGTTTAATTATTTGGTATTTGATTAAAGCCAGAAAGGAAAATGATATACTCATTTATCATTTTCAACACAAGTGATTTTATCCAAATTTCTTTACTTATAACCAAGTCAGTTTAGTAATTCTTTCATAATCTATATAGTTGTATTTTTCTAAACCAAATTTATTCCCTAATCCCTAAGTTACCTCAACTTGCATCTAATTTACAGGTTGCTTTACTGGATTTAGAGGATCCAGATTTTATGGTCATAAAGCATGGGTGGTGTCTATGTGGTTTGTGTATATTTCTGATGTGTTGGGCTATCTGAACTAAGAGTGCTACTCAGCAATACAAGTGAATTGCTTAAATAGTTGGTTTTATCTTTATATATACATTTTGCAAAGAAAGCTTCAGATTTCTACAAATGCATTTTCTTCCTTTACACTCAAAAACTCTGGTCATCTTGATCAACCCAGGCCTCACTATTTTTGAAGTGGGTTAACCTCATGACTAGATCATCAAAACATTAGTGCCTGGCTATTGCAATGTGAATTCAGATTTAAGATACTTGGAAAATCTCTTAGAACATGTACACCTTTTTATAAAATGCACACACATATATATATATATATATATATATATTCTTCTTTTATCAAAACACTTCTGCATATTATTTCTAAATTCTTGAGATATTACTTCTAGCTAAAAAAATTCAGATTTTTAACTTTCAAACTTAAAGTTTTAAGTAACTTGAAATTAACTAATACAGTATATGTATATACATATCCATTCTCAATTACAGGCATATATCATTTAAAGATTTCCACCATAATACTCAAATATATATATTCTTGCATAGATTCAACTAAGTCTTTGGTTAATCCCAAACTTAATACATTACTAGATTCAGTTAAAAAAACTAAATAAATTCAAGCATTCAAGATCATTACATAACAACCAAAGCAGAACTGTAAAAACTTCCCAGATTACATGCAAATAATTCCTTCTAAGTTCTTATTTAATTCTAATTTAGCATGCTTATCCAATCATTCTCATTAGCCATAGCAGCTTCCTATTTAGAACCAGCATTCCCTGAAAGAGCATTATAGGCTGCCCCATTTTAAATGAGACACCCCAGATGCCATAAGCAAACAAGGGTCAGATACAAGATCTGGTATGAGCAATATCAAAGTTTCCATGATATTAAGTAAATAAGTGAGACATAAACATTTTGTATAGGTTGGCAAAGCTTCTTTGATCAATTTGTCTGACTTGTTTATGATATATTGTGCATATATGATCAGTATTAAGACTAATTATGTATACACATTCAACTATGCAAACATACATTTCAAACAGAGATACTCAGGAACTATCATAGCTCCAGTCCAACCAACCTAGGAATAACTCAAGTTCCTACTTCATCAATTTAAGGTTGCATTTACCAAATTAATTCCTAGCCTCATCTGCCATAAAGGAATCACGGGGACACATTGCAATAAAATAATTCACAATATTGCACAAAGATCTCAGGGCTTAAACAAGCCATGTGCCAACTTGCATACTTTAAATACAACAAGCATTCCAGCAGTCTTCTTGGCTTACAATCCTTAGTTTATTTACTAAGTGTTCATGTTTGATCCTATCATGAGATAGCTAGGTGACTGAATCACATTGTACATGAAACATTACATAAAACTCACAAGCATAATTCAAAAACAAGCTAACATTCATATCCAGGGGAAATCATATTTTCAAATATTTTGGCTTAAAGAAAATACAAGAATATTTACAACTGGGAATAAAGACTAGGCATGTGGGTTATTATTGTTTCATAAGCAACCATGTTTGAACTAAATTCAAGATCTAGCTTAAACAAGATTTCTGGCTCATGGGTTTTCTATTTGATCAAGGGTTCAGCACTTTTGGATATTTCCATTGCAACCTTGAATCTTTCATTTGAGCCTCGGCACTTACACAAGTGTAATGCAACTCATATACATTTTGATTTCTATATTTTCCATGCCATATCTAAACCAGTTACAAGTATTCTCTATTTACTTTCATGATTTCATACTTTAACATTTCTGGGTGTAACCAAACAGAGCAAAATACTCAAACATCAAGGCAATCAAAAGCATTCTTAAACACCCATTAAAGCATCCATTAGAACCATAGTAATAAAATCAGAAATGTGTAGAAAATAACATAAACTTCGCTGCCTCATAACAGGACTTAATGCCATGGGTTTAGTGAGATTACTCACTGAAAAATGCTTCTCTTGCTTAATCCAAAAAAGAAACCTTTTAAAACTTGCTTTTCTGCTTGCAAATATTTTACTTCTTTCTTTTCTTAAATGTCTTGGGTAGCAAATGATTTTTCTGGTTTATACTTGGATTTATAAGAGAGCTTTTCTAGGGTTTTATCATTGTAAAATCCCATTCCTACCCTGGCCAAGACTCATGCATTTTGCATTTCATATTTGTTTATTTTTCTCCCTTAATACCCCGGCCATATGTGATACTTACTCCCCCTTTTCTTTTCCAGAATATTATTATATTCTTCTTAGGTCATGATAATTGTGTGACATTGTCACTTGTTTATTTTCTAAAAATCCTCCTTTCTATTTTCTGCATAAAGCAATTGTTTTGCTTGTAATTTGTCTTTTGCTATTTTAGTGTTACACTTTCCCTTGCTTATTTCTTTTTAATATTTTTAGTACTTACAGAAATGTATATTTGTATACATATCTTATCTAGGCTTATTTAATTCCTCCTTAATTTCAGAAACATATGCACCTATATGTGCATACAGGTTTTCAAATCCTTGTAACATATTTTTTTTTCCTGGGTTTTAAATAAAATCTGTTTACTGAATTCAAAACAAAACCTACTTTTCTTATTTTCTGGGATGATTCATATAATTCCAGAAATCAAATATCCATATCACAAAATCATGTTTGTAATGCTTTTTAATTCTTGTTTTAAATTCAAGAAATCTGGAGTTCTTCCTTGTGCCATATCAGTGTGCACGTGCACACATGCACACACTTGCCCACAATTAATTCCATATATTCTGTTAGCACCAAAATTGGTCACTAACCTCGTTCAGAAAGATTGTGTAGAGATATAAGTGATGAAAGCAAATTAAACAGAGAAGGCAATGCTAATTTAAATGCAGAAAGTAAGAACACCAAATTTATAGTGGTTCGGCGTAATTGCCTACGTCCACTTTGCTCAACTTTATTGATTTCCTTTATGGTTGATTACAAATACAATTCGTGAATCAAATGCTTGAATGAAGTTGTTTAAGTAGAGAAGATGAGTCTTGAAAATGGCAGAGTCTCCCCATATTTTCTCTCCAAAAAAGGATCCATTTCACTGTGACCCTGCCCCTCTATTTATAGGCAAATATGGGCTGGACTCCCAAGTGGGCTGGATAGCCGAACGGTCAAGCCTCAGTACAGTGGTCGCTGCATGCCGACCCTGGTATGCCGAACGCTCTGATGCCGAGCAGCCCTTCCCATGCCGAACGATGCTTTCCATGCCGAACGGTCCTTGTGAAGTTGTGCATACTGAATGCCTTCTGAATGTCGAGCGTTCTCGTTGCCAAGTTATCCTATCGCCGAGTTCTACTGATGTCGAGTACCTTGCGATGCCGAGTACTCCTGTTGCCGAGTACTACGCCGAGTACCTCTGGGTGCCGAGTGCCAGGGGACGCCGAGCGCTCTTGCAGCCGGGTGCCAGTTGATGCCGAACACCACTTGACGCCGAGTACCTTGTGATGCCGAGTACTCCTGATGCCGAACACCACTTGACGCTGAGTACTTTGGGATGCCGAGTACTCCTGTTGCCGAGTACTACGCCGAGTACCTCTGGGTGCCGAGTGCCAGGGGACGCCGAGCGCTCTTGCAGCCGGGTGCCAGTTGATGTCGAACAACACTTGACGCCGAGTACCTTGTGATGCCGAGTACTCCTGATGCCGAACACCACTTGACGCTGAGTACTTTGGGATGCCGAGTACTCCTGTTGCCGAGTACTACGCCGAGTACTCCTGGATGTCAAGTGCTTCGCCGAACACTCCTGGATGCCGGTCACTCTCTGATGCCGAGTTCCACTGGATGCCGAACGCTAGCGCCGAGCATTGGTTGTCGCCGAACACTAACTGACGCCGAGCACTACGGATGCCGAACGCTATGGATGCCGAGTCCCACTGGATGCCGCGCGCTTCGCCGAGTCCTCCTGGATGCCGAACAGTCCTTCATGCCGAGTAGTGGCCAATGCCGAGCACTCAGTTGCCTGGTCAAATCTCCAGGAAACACTTGCCCCCCAAAGTGTATCGCGTGGCCGAACGTGGTACGCTTTGAACCGTGCAACCTTTTCGTCACGTCTTAAACCCTTGGCTAACCTCGAACGGAGATGCCCCTTTTGTGGGATCGATGTGTGCCGGACGTGTTCCAAATGCCGAACGAGACATGCGCGTTCGAACGGTGCTTCCTCGCCGAGTGATGCTTCAGTGCCGAACCGTTATGCGCCGAGGCCGAACGCTACGACCTTGACCGGTTCTACCGGTCATGGCCTTTTCGACTTCTACCTCCCTCTATATAACCAGGCGCCCTTCCACCATTTTCTCTTTACGCTTTCTCTTCTATTATTCCCAGAGATTTGCAATTCTTGCCACTCTATCAGATATAAAGTCTAGTTGATCCTTCCTCAACCTCGATCGTCGAACTAGGTATCATTCCCTCCACGATTACATTACTTCAACTTTAGGTTCATCACATGGGATTGTACAATGTGTGGCTAGTAGAAGTGGTTCGCACGTTCGGAGTCGCCGAACGGTGCATGGTAGTTAGACCTAGCTCCTTTGTGCTGATCAAGATTGGAAGAAAAAAGGGAGATGGGGTGTCGAACGGCGTAACCTTCGCCGGGCGATCTTGTCTCTATCGTTCGTCGTAAATGGAGAAAGAGCAGGGCGGAGCACTGCCTTAGCCGAACGAACTAAGGCCGAACACTATCCTTATGCCGAATAGACATATATGCCGAGTATCATCTAGACCGAACGACATAATTACCGAACAACTGTCATGCCGAACAGCTACATACCTGCCGAACAATATAACTACCGAACATTATATTCGCCGAACATCAAGAATGCCGAACAATATAAGTACCTAGGCCGAACAATATACGTGCCGAACTATACTTAGGATGAACAATACAATTGTCGCACAATAACTCAAGCCGAACAACATTCAAATGCCGAACAAACATATATATGCCGAACGATATAAATGTAAAATTAGACTTAAGCCGGATACTTCATAAATTACATGTTTTCTGAATCTTGAACTGTAATCACCTCAAGGCAAGCTTTTTGAGACGGTCAGCGATGACGGTCTTCGAAGGCGATGATTCGAAGCTAATTATTATATCTTTAAAACCTTCTTATTGTCTGTACACAATTGCTTGCACTAGTTCACACACCACGTGGGGGGAAAACTCGTGTTGCTAATTCTAACGCTCAACGTTTTTCAAGTATAGCTTTCTCAAGCATTTAGCCAGGTTCATTATTTATTCGGGATGTCAGGAAAATCTAGTTCTGCCACCATATCTGACAGGCCTGGGCTGTCAGCAAAGCAAGGAGCCGCAGATGCTTCCAACCCGTCAATCTCTCCCGCTCATAATCTGGCGCTCGATGCTCTGGAGTCAACCATCTTACTGGACAACCCGGTCGATTCTCAAGCCTCGAGGATCAATGAGGCCGCTCTGCGACGGATATGTTCCATTCACGGAATTCCCTTTACTGACGTGTTAGTTCCTTCGAGACACGACCGTCCTCATTTGCCCCCAGTCGGGTACACGGCCTGCAACAAGTTCATGTGCTGGATGGGCAGCGTGCCTCCGTTTAACCTATTTCTCCGGGATGTGCTGCAGTATATAGACATCGCTCCGTCGCAGCTGCACCCGAATGGTCATGCGTTCCTATATGGGACTTACTTACTCTTCATGGCTGTCTTCTCCAGACCTCCAACCCCCGGTGATATTCGATACATTTACATGTTCAAGAGACGGAAAGATAGCCCTTCCTTCATTTTCCTCGAGCCGTATCACAAGTGCCAGATCTTGACAGGGGCCTGTAGCAAGTTCGCCCTATACAAACAGGAATGGTTCTATGTGCGATGCCCGTCTGGTTTTGCTAGGAGATGGGTTGAAGGCAGTAAGTCTCTCTGCTGAACCGTTACTCGTACTTAATGGGAGTCACGTTTTTCTTAACTCTTCATTTCCTCTTTTCAGGTATTAACCCGCGTCCGGAAGGCCGAGGATATTCTGATGCTGTCGACGCGATTAGAGCTCTTCCGGCCGAGGATCGAGATATTCGAGCTATCATTTCAAATGAATCGCTGTCGGGGTTCGGCTTGCTAGCTCCTGATCGTCGGGTCAGCCTTCCAGAAGGTGTTACAATTCCCAAACCTCCATCTGGTAAAGGGAAAAAACTTGCCGGCCCGTCGTCGCGTCGCGCTCCCGACGCGCACGAAGAAGGCGAGCGTAGAGAGGATAATGCACCCGACACTCAGGGCGAGAACGTGGGTCCTGCTTGGAATCCGGCAATCGAAGTTCAGGACATTGAGACGTCATCCTCCCCTTCGAAGGGAAAGAAAAAGCTGAAATATACGGTTCAGAAAGAGAAAGTTGGCGACACCTCAAAATCTACGCCTATCCCTCCTGAAAAAGAGGCTTCTTCGCAGCGTCTGGAGAGTTCTCTGAGGGGTCTCTCGAACCTCTCTATTCCCGAAGATATACTTAATTACGGGTTCGATGATCCTGAAGCTCTCAAATTCTCCTCGCCCGCTAGAGGCAATGTAAGAGTTCAACTCCCGGCTCACAGAGACAATACTCCGATTAGCAAAGACAAACGAACGGGTCCGTCGGGGGGAACACTTAGGACACACACGCACATGCGCATTCCATAACATACTTCAAGTCTTTTTAATTCGTGAATTCTCCTTAATTCGTTGTTATCTTCCTTCTTTGCAGGTGATATGGGCCGCTCCCACGGACTTGATCGCCTTCAGGGGTCTTCAATATTTCATAACTCCGGACGGGATTCCAGTTCAGGCAGACGCCGGGACCGAGGTGATTACGAAGATAGGGACAATCGCCCTCGCGAGTCGTCTCACCGCAAGAAAGCGCACTATCAATCTTCTCAGTCCCGTGACCTTCCTCCTACTGCTGAGCCGGATAAAGAGAAGTCTTTGCAGAAGGGTTATTAGTCTGATGCTGCTCGAGAACAACATTCCAGTTCATCGAGTACGAGGCAAGTTCGAGAGCCGCGTAAAAGAACGGAATTCTCTAAGCCTCCTCCTCCCGCTCCTGCCGTGGACCCGACTGTTGCAGAAAAGATGGTCGACCTCAAGGCCAAGTTTCCGAAAATTTGTTTTGACGGTTTGAAATTCCTCCCGGCCATCCATCACATTCCTGGGCACGTGAAGCAAAGTGCCATTGCATGCAACAATGACGTCTATGTTCAACATGACGCATTCGTGCACTTGGTGGAGAAGATATCAGAAGTATCTGTTGAGCGTCAACACGAGATTGACCGTCTGACTCTGGAGGCTGACAGCGATAAGAAAATCATCAAACTCCAAGACGAAGAACTCGCCTCTTATAAGTTAAAGCTAGAAGCCGCTGAACAAGGTGCAAAAGATACTGCCGAGGCAGTTACTCGCTTAGAGGTGGCTCACAAAAAGGAGCTTGACGAAGCAGTTCAGCGCAGCGGCGCCCTTGCCCTAGAAAAAGACTCTGTCCAAAAAGAGAGGGACGCGCTCGCTACTCAAGTCAAAGAGCTGAAAGAACAACTCTCCAAGGAGAAAGAAGACAAAATAGCCGCTCAGGAAGAATCACAGCGGTATTGTGATGAGATTGTGGCTACCCGGCTCCTGAAGGCAAAGCTCGACGGTGAACTTGCCGGGGTCGAGAAAATGAAGGATGAGGCCCGTGAGGAGGGCAAAAGAATGGCTGAGGAGGAGCTTGATTCTCGCCTGGAGGCGGCCGCAGAGACCGGCAGGGAAGAAGTCAAAAGTATGTTTGACCCGTTGATCGCCGAGTACGGAGCCCGCGTCCTTATGCACCGTGACCTAACATTCTTGGGCGACGGCTACCACGAATCTCTGGTCGAGGCGTGGGAAACTCTGATAAAGATCAAGAAGGTCGAATCAGGCTCCGAAGAAATCGACGAGGATGCACTGGTGAAGGAGTTCCTGAGGGGGAATGAGCCATCGGATTTATCCGTAGCGTTGGCTCTCTATGGCAACGGCTCTTCCCCTTCGAAAGAGAAGAATAACGAGGTTGGCCCGTCAGAGGCCGACACTACTACTCCTCACATCGCCGCTCCTTATGCAGCTCAATCGGCTGGTCGGTCGACGCTTGATCCATTCGAGCAGCATGCCAGCTACGACCCCGAAGATCCCGGGCTCGGCGTTCATGTGCTGTCACCTATCCTGGAGGGTGAAACCCCGCGCGCCACCGACAGCCAACCTGATCCTGGTAGGAGATTCTTCTTTCTCTAGAAGTCGAAGTGATCCGTCATTTTTTAGCAGTGGTTATTCGTTCTAATGCCCACTTCTTATATTTCTCACAGGTTATTCTGACACTGAGCTAACTCCGAGGAGCGATGACGCCAAGGAGGAAGCGGGGAAAACAAGCGACGTTGCTCACGCAGGGGTAACTCCCGGCCCAGACGCTCAAGTGATCGGGGCGCTTGACGATGACAAACTTGATACCTCGTCTCCTGCCGAAGGAAGCGACGAAGTTAAAATCACTGGCGCCTCTGAACATACTTCAGAGATTAGCATGAAGGATCGTCTTGCCGACGAGGAGAAAAGAAAGGTCAAAGTCAAAGTTGAATCTGAAGTCCTGGAACTTACTGACCCGCGGAATAGACCTTTGAAAATCATTCTCCCGGGCAGGTCCAAACCATTAGATGTTCCGTCTCCTACTCCTGACTCCGTTTCTCTAGCAAGCAAAAAGTCCAGGAAGAAACGTGAGGGAGAGGAGTCGTCGGAAACACCGAAGGCAGACAAGAAGAAGAAGTCGAAGAAATGATCGATGCACTTGTTCAACAAGTTTTTGCTTAAGTTTGTAACAGTTTCTATCTTTCATAACTTGTAGTTTGTATAGGCCCGAATTTTGTAGGAGTGATCTTGTATCCCTATTTTGGACTCATCGAATAAAATTTTGGTTTCTTCTTGTTTGAATGATTCTCTTGTCTTTATTTGGCTTGCTGACACTGTGCTCCGGGGACTTGGAGACTTGAGACTGTTCATACTCTAGTCCGCGCTCTGGGGACTTAGAGTACTCCGCTCCGCACTCTGGGGACTCGGAGATTGGAAATCGTTTATACTTTAGTTCGCGCTCTGGGGACTTAGAGTACTCCGCTCCGCACTCTGGGGACTCGGAGATTGGAAGTCGTTTATACTCTAGTCCGCGCTCTGGGGACTTAGAGTACTCCGCTCCGCACTTTGGGGATTCGGAGATTGGAAATCGTTTATACTCTAGTCCGCGCTCTGGGGACTTAGAGTACTCCGCTCCGCACTCTGGGGATTCGGAGATTGGAAATCGTTTATACTCTAGTCCGCGCTCTGGGGACTTAGAGTACTCCGCTCCGCACTCTGGGGATTCGGAGATTGGAAATCGTTTATACTCTAGTCCACGCTCTGGGGACTTAGAGTACTCCGCTCCGCACTCTGGGGACTCGGAGATTGGAAATCGTTTATACTCTAGCCCGCGCTCTGGGGACTTAGAGTACTCCGCTCCGCACTCGGGGGATTCGGAGATTGGAAATCGTTTATACTCTAGTCCGCGCTTTGGGGACTTAGAGTACTCCGCTCCGCACTCTGGGGATTCGGAGATTGGAAATCGTTTATACTCTAGTCCGCGCTCTGGGGACTTAGAGTACTCCGCTCCGCACTCTGGGGATTCGGAGATTGGAAACCGTTTATAGTCTAGTCCGTGCTCTGGGGACTTAGAGTACTCCGCTCCGCACTCTGGGGACTCGGAGATTGGAAATCGTTTATACTCTAGCCCGCGCTCTGGGGACTTAGAGTACTCCGCTCCGCACTCTGTGGACTCGGAGATTGGAAGTCGTTTATACTCTAGTCCGCGCTCTGGGGACTTAGAGTACTCCGCTCCGCACTCTGGGGATTCGGAGATTGGAAATCGTTTGTACGAGTCTGTACGCCGCACAGAATAATGTAATTTATCATCCAATTAAGAGATACAGAAACTTCATAGAAAATGTGGCTTCAAGCCTTTATTAATGAAAATCAACTAAATTGCTCGATTACAACCTCAAAAGAAAACTAAGTCATTATTGAATGGAAACATGCAGAAAACAATAGTGCCTATAACAAGAAAGGGAAACATGCTAAATGTAATAGTGCCGCAAATGTTCACTGTTCCATGCTCGGGCGAGTGTCGCGCCATCAACGGTCGCTAGCTTGAATGTTCCTTCTCCAAGCTTCCGTTCAATGGCGTATGGACCTTCCCAGTTGGGATTCATGCGTGATGGCACTGGGAAGACTCGTTTCAGAACGAGATCACCCACATCGAAGATTCTTGGGCGGACTCTACCATCGTAGTAGCGCTTGACTCGATGTCTGTGCGCCGCCGCCCTTAACTCAGCTTCTTCACGCTTTTCGTCGATGCAGTCCAGTGATTCCAGCAAGAGGTTTTGGTTCGTCTTGGGGTCATAGTATGTCACTCGGTGCGATGGAACTTCAAGCTCCACGGGTATTACGGCTTCAGAGCCGTATGCCAAGGCGAACGGAGTGTGGCCGGTCGCGGACTTGTGGGTAGTTCTATATGCCCATAATGCTGTCGGGAGTTCATCTACCCACTTGCCTCCAACCTTCTCCAGACGCTTCTTTAGTATGGACTTGATTATTTTGTTAACGGCCTCGACTTGTCCGTTAGCTTTTGGGTGTGCAACGGCAGCGAACTTTTTCTCGATGCCGTACTTTAAACAGAACTCTTTGAACTCTCTACTTTCGAATTGCGTTCCGTTGTCTGTAATGATGGTGCGTGGAAGGCCAAAGCAGCATATAATGTTTCGTACAACGAAGTTAATGACTTTCTTAGAGGTGATAGTGGCCAAAGGTTCTGCCTCAGCCCATTTCGTGAAATAGTCGACTGCAACTATCGCGTATTTCGCACCACCTTTGGATAGAGGCAAAGAGCCGATTATGTCGATTCCCCAGATCGCGAATGGCCAAGGGCTGATCATTTGTGTGAGTTCCGTTGACGGAGCCCTCGGGATTTTTGCATATCTTTGACACTTGTTGCATTTTCTTGCGTAGTCCGCGGCATCCCGGTTTACGGTGGGCCAGTAATACCCATAGCGGAGGATCTTCTTTGCTAGCGTTTGCCCCCCAGTATGGTCGCCGCATTCCCCTTCGTGGACTTCCCTCAAGACTCGCTTTGTTTCATCATGAGCGATGCATCGTAACAATGGGATTGAGAATCCTTTCCGGTACATGGATCCATCCTGCATTACGTACCGCGCAGCCTTTCGAAGGACCTGTCGTCTTTCGCTTCTTCTTTCTGGTAAAGCCCCGGTTGTCAGGTACAGTTTGAATGGGGTTATCCACGAGTCCTTCTCGATCTCTGTTTCCAACACAAGATCGATTTTCATCTCGTCTACACTCGGGGCATGCAAGACTTCCACGGGATACAATCCCATTTGTTGAACTTCGTCGGTACTTGCGAACTTAGCCAACAAGTCGGCTTCTTTGTTTTGTTCTCGCGGGATATGTGAAATGTCATAACGCTCAAGATTTGATAGTAGTTCCTGGACCTGAACGAGGTACGGAGCAAGCTTTCGTCCTTTTGCTTGGTAGTCTCCTCGTACTTGGTAAACCACTAACTGCGAGTCACAAAAGATTTCGACTGATTCGATTCCGAGTTCTTTGATAAGCTTCAAGCCAGCGATCAACGCTTCATATTCAGCTTCGTTGTTTGTAGCCGGAAAATCGAGCTTCAGGGCATAACAGATTGATCGGTTTTCCAGAGTTATGAGAACTACGCCTGCACCGGAGCAACGGTCGTTTGATGCACCGTCAGTGTATAATTTCCATCGAATGGGGGGAATGATATCGTGATCGTCCGGTTTGATGGGTATGGTAAATTCAGCGATGAAGTCTGCTAACGCTTGCCCTCGGATGGCCCTCCGTGGTAAGTACGCGATATCGAATTGGCTCAACTCGATGTTCCATTTTAGCAATCTTCCAGAAGTTTCCGGTCGTTGAAGTACCTGCCGCAGGGGTTGATCGGTATAAACGCCGATTGAATGCGCTTGAAAGTACGGGCGTAGCTTGCGTGATGCAATCACCAAGCAATAAGCCAATTTCTCAATTTTGGGGTAATTCTTCTCTGCCCCCGTTAAACGCTTGCTAACATAATATACCAGCTTCTGGACTCGATCCTCCTCACGGACCAAAGCTGCGCTTATCGCATGAGGGGATATAGCCAAGTAAACGTACAGCATCTCATGGTCAACTGGTTTAGATAGCATTGGTGGGCTCTCCAGATGCCTTACCAGCTTCTGGAAAGCTTCCTCGCAGCTAGACGTCCATTCAAAATTCCTCTTTCCTTTCTTTATTATGTCGAAGAACGGGATGCACTTGTCCGTTGCCTTGGATATAAATCGACTCAGCGCAGCCACTTTTCCGTTCAAGCTCTGTACCTGCTTTATAGTCCTGGGCGCTTGTACATCTCGAATGGCTTGGATCTTTTCTGGGTTGGCTTCGATTCCCCTAGCGTTGACGATGAATCATAAAAACTTCCCTGATGCAACGCCGAAAGAACACTTCAGCGGGTAGATCTTCATTCCATAGGACCTGAGTATGTTAAACATTTCAGCTAAGTCTTGAATGTGGTCGTTTGACTGCCGTGACTTCACGAGCATGTCATCCACATAGACTTCCATGGTTTTGCCCAGCTGGTCCTTGAACATTCGATTCACCAGACGTTGGTAAGTTGCTCCAGCATTCTTTAATCCAAAGGGCATCACTACATAGCAATACAGCCCGACATTTGTAACGAAGCTGGTGTGTTCTTGGTCTGGAATATGCATTGGGATTTGGTTGTATCCCGAGTACGCATCCATGAACGACAATAATTCGTGTCCTGCTGTGGAATCGACCAACTGATCGATCCTAGGCAACGGAAAATTGTCCTTAGGGCATGCTTTGTTCAAGTCGGAATAATCTATGCAAGTCCTCCATTTCCCATTTGCCTTCTTTACTAGCACGGGGTTGGAGACCCACTCCGGGCAGAGGGCGTCGCGGACGAACCAATTTGCTTTGAGTTTGTCCACCTCCTCTCCAAGAGCGGCGGATCTCTCTGGATCCATCCCTCTCCTTTTTTGCTTGACTGGGACGTATTTCGGGTCTACGTTCAACATATGACTTGTGATGGCGGGAGAAATCCCACACATATCAGAATGCGTCCAGGCAAAAACATCAAGGTTTGCTTGGAGGAAGTCGCTAAGGTCTTCTGTCATTGCGGGGCCTAACTGTGATCCGATCTTCAGTATTCGCGAAGGGTCGTCACGGCTAACTGAAATGTCAATTGTTAATTCAGCCGGTGCCGCCTTCTCTTCCCTGGGTTTCCCATCGTCGTCTCTCGGATCTATATCTCCGTAGATCCGAGAACTATGCCCGAGCCAGGGCTCGGGCGCTACTTGTCAATTATTCGTATTGGGGATGCGGACGGGATTGTCCGCAACCTTTCCTTTCTCCCTCCGGTGGGCTTCTCGGAGCTCGGCCACATAACAAGAACGACCAGCTGCTTGGTCACCGTGAACAATGCCTACTCCTTTGTCAGTCGGAAACTTCAAAGTCAAGCACCACGGGGCTAGTGCCGCCCTAAATTCAGCCAGGGCCGGCCGGCCCAAGAAAACATTATACGGAGAGTCCACATCCAAAACTACAAAGGGTAGAATTCGTACCCTCCGACGTTCGCCTTGTCCCAGTTCAACTGGTAACTCGACATATCCTACTGCATCAGTCGCAGCGCCGTTAAAGCCGTGGATACGAGCTTTGGATGGTTTCAAGTCTTTTGTCTCTAGCTTCATCTGATCATAGGCCTTCTTGAAGATGATGTTGACTGAACTTCCACAATCAATCAAAATTCTTTTTACATATGCTGGTCTGATTGTTGCAGATATGACCATGGGATCGATGGTCGGAGCCTCCACCTGATCAGCGTCTCTGTTTCTGAACACAATATCGTCTGTCATCACGCGCTGCTGCTTAGCAGGGGCCCCGTCCTCTACGTTCGAACAGCACTCAAAATCTGCATGCTTCAAGGAGCTCGCATATCGTTCCATCTCTTGCCAGTTCTTATCTGCGGGATGAGGTCCGCCGATAATCGTATTTATAACCAGTCTTCCAACAGTCCGGGCAGGTTCCTCTGGATGACGTGGAACCGGTGCACGACCTGGGTCGGACGTTCCCTGTCCTCCTTCCTGCGGATCCTTCACAAATTCTTGCAACTTCTTTTGTCTAATCAATTTCTCGATAGCGTCATGCAGGTGTCTGCATTCTTCCGTGTTGTGTCCATAGGTTTCATGGAAGCGGCAATATTTCCCAGTCCGCTTCTGTTCTTCAGTTGATTCCTTCGGACGTGGTTTTCTGTATTGAAAAGTATTGCATGTGGATAGGTAAATGTTCTCAAGTGGGGCGTTTAGCGGAGTGTACTCGCTGTAGCTTGGAATTCTCGACTTCCACTTTCCCGCTTCTTTCCTCTTTCCTTGACTTCTTCCTCCGGACTCTTTGGGCTGCACGGGCTTACTCTGGACGTTGACTTGAACCTTTCCTGAATTGTCTCCAGATTGCTTCACAGCAATGTTGCTCTTGATTGACTCTTGGGCAGATCCCGGTGCCTTGTCTCGTCGTACCCACCTAGCTTCCTCTCTTCTTATGAACTGGTGTGCCTTGGAGTAAAAACGCTCTAGCGTAGTAGGAGGTTTTCCTGCCAGCCAATCTCCGAATTCAGAATCCGGATCTACACCTCTCATTACAGCCATTAGAATTGCATGGTCGTTGGGATTACTGACTTCAGTTGCCGCAACGTGAAATCTTTGTAAGTACTCCTTCAGCGACTCTCCGGGATTTTGGATTACACTTGACAGAGACATCACGTCCTTCGGGCGTGTAGTGTGTATCCTAAATTGCTCAATAAACTTCTTTGCCAACTCCTCGAAATTTGATACGGATCGCGGAGGAAGTCGGGTGAACCACATAGTAGCGATCCCAGATAGAGTAATCGGAAAGCACCTACACTTGGTGGCATCATTTGCTCTGGCTGAATCCATCATCCATTCATACCTCATTACATGTTGTCTGGGGTCAGTCTTTCCTTCATATGCAGGTATGGTTGGCATGCTAAACTTCTTAGGGTAGGTCGCTTGCAGCACAACATCCGTGAACGGAGTATGACTTCTCGAGACTCCCCAATCGTCATTTGATAAGCCCTGATTTTCTTTCATCAGTTGCCTGATCATGGCTGTCAGATCGGGTGTCTGTATGGAAGCTGGGAGGTTGGAGTCAGTTCTACGCGCCTGTCCATGCTGATGCCTCCTTTCCTGGCGATCTGCCAATCGTGCGTCATGAGGTTCAACATTGTTAACATCTTGATGATCTGGAGCTCCCTCCTCCATCTGTACTCCGGTTCGGAGTTTCCAGTTCTGGCTTGGTCGCGGTTTCCTGCTGTTCGAGCAGCAGCATCTGCCCTTGCAGCTTCGGTCTTACGGCGTCTGCGCCTGGGTGGCTCATCAGAAGAAGTTGAGCTGTCATAAGAGGAATAAGCAGCTGGATTGCCCCCAGCATTCTGTTGCTGCTGTTGAGTGAGTTGTGCCATCAGGTTGGCATTAGTTTGCATTTGTTCTCCCAGTTGTCTCCTGCTTTCCCTAAGTTCTCTCATCAAGTCGTTGAACTCCACTCTGGTGACAACTGGAGTTTGTTCTTGAGCGGCAATCCCTGCACTCGGGATTGCTGGTTGATTGCTAGGTCCTGCTTGTTGCATGCTAGCAGTCTCTCGGGCATCCGCATTAAGAGAAGCTGACCTGGTACGTGGTCTTGCCATTGTAGAGTTATTGGTATGAACTCTGAGTAGGATCAGCGGATGTTCTATCAGTAAGTCGGATCTTCTTTGGGGGATTTGCTCAATCCAGTAGCTTCAAAGCAGATCCTTGAGGTCTGAGAATTCGATTCTCGGTGAAAGCACCAAAGTGTTAGCACCAAAATTGGTCACTAACCTCGTTCAGAAAGATTGTGTAGAGATATAAGTGATGAAAGCAAATTAAACAGAGAAGGCAATGCTAATTTAAATGCAGAAAGTAAGAACACCAAATTTATAGTGGTTCGGCGTAATTGCCTACGTCCACTTTGCTCAACTTTATTGATTTCCTTTATGGTTGATTACAAATACAATTCGTGAATCAAATGCTTGAATGAAGTTGTTTAAGTAGAGAAGATGAGTCTTGAAAATGGCAGAGTCTCCCCGTATTTTCTCTCCAAAAAAGGATCCATTTCACTGTGACCCTGCCCCTCTATTTATAGGCAAATATGGGCTGGACTTCCCAAGTGGGCTGGATAGCCGAACGGTCAAGCCTCAGTACAGTGGTCGCTGCATGCCGACCCTGGTATGCCGAACGCTCTGATGCCGAGCAGCCCTTCCCATGTCGAACGATGCTTTCCATGCCGAACGGTCCTTGTGAAGTTGTGCATACTGAATGCCTTCTGAATGTCGAGCGTTCTCGTTGCCAAGTTATCCTATCGCCGAGTTCTACTGATGTCGAGTACCTTGCGATGCCGAGTACTCCTGTTGCCGAGTACTACGCCGAGTACCTCTAGGTGCCGAGTGCTAGGGGACGCCGAGCGCTCTTGTAGCCGGGTGCCAGTTGATGCCGAACACCACTTGACGCCGAGTACCTTGTGATGCCGAGTACTCCTGATGCCGAACACCACTTGACGCTGAGTACTTTGGGATGCCGAGTACTCCTGTTGCCGAGTACTACGCCGAGTACCTCTGGGTGCCGAGTGCCAGGGACGCCGAGCGCTCTTGCAGCCGGGTGCCAGTTGATGCCGAACACCACTTGACGCCGAGTACCTTGTGATGCCGAGTACTCCTGATGCCGAACACCACTTGACGCTGAGTACTTTGGGATGCCGAGTACTCCTGTTGCCGAGTACTACGCCGAGTACTCCTGGATGTCAAGTGCTTCGCCGAACACTCCTGGATGCCGGTCACTCTCTGATGCCGAGTTCCACTGGATGCCGAACGCTAGCGCCGAGCATTGGTTGTCGCCGAACACTAACTGACGCCGAGCACTACGGATGCCGAACGCTATGGATGCCGAGTCCCACTGGATGCCGCGCGCTTCGCCGAGTCCTCCTGGATGCCGAACAGTCCTTCATGCCGAGTAGTGGCCAATGCCGAGCACTCAGTTGCCTGGTCAAATCTCCAGGAAACATATTCCTATACAAATAAATTCATACATTTTCAAAATTCAACCAAAATAAGGTTCCATGAATTTCTGGGGCATTACATAGTGCTTTTATTATCATCGTCACTTTTATTCCACGTGGCTGAAAAACTTCTACTTTTTGATTTCTTTTCATGGCTGAGTCAATTCCGAGGACAATTTGGCTTGATTTGACCAGGTTTATTGTACTTATGACAGATGATCTCCTGCTCTTCTGGGTTGTCTAGAACTTTAACTATTCTGCTTTTCAGTTGTTGATTTAGAGCTGGATTTCCGTATCTACGATTCCACTTTTTGAATTTCTTCATTAACAGCGCCAGTTCAGCTGCTCCATCATCATCATCATCATCATCACTTTCTGTTGTTCCTCTTAGAGCTATAGATTTCTTTCGAATATCACATCCTTCACGCTCTTCCTTGAATTTCATTTATAGCTCATAAGTGGTGAGATTTCTGATGAGTTCTTCAACTTTGATTTGTTTCAAATCCTTCGATTCTTGAATAGCAGTGACTTTGGCTTCAAAATTTCGTTGATGGACTCTAAGGATTTTTCGGACTATTTCCAACTCTGTGTATGATTTTCCAAGAGCTTTTGATTTGTATACGAGATTGGAAAGTCGTCCATACATCTCTTTGATATTTTCATCCTTGGCCATTGTAAAGTTCTCGTATTCGCTACTAAGCATGGCAAGGCGAGATTCTTTGACTTGAGACGTTCCTTCTGTTGATTCATGAGTTCTGATTCATGACACAAGCTTCAGAGATCATACGACGACAATACTATACGAAAGCGACAAAAAGAGAATAAGCATATATTGTGCACTACAAAGGAGACAAGACTACAATCTAGAGATTAGTATGAATATTTTTGCGTATTGAGTCTTAGAATATTGTTAAAATCATTCCTCAAGTAGTCATACACACACACAAAAATTATTATACATTAATTTATACACAAAAAAGTGTGCACTGTGCAATTGACAGCAGGTCGGCCGACCGACCAGGAACTTCGGTCGACCGACTCTGTGTTAGTGCACAAATATGCACTGTTCTGTGTACCTTTTTGAAACTCAGCTGACCGGCCAGTTTTCTCGGTCAACCGACTATAGAATAACGGCTAGTTTTCTGAAAAGTTGAGATCGTTCGTGAAGAGGAATCTCCTTCAATCCAAGAGATACGGACATAACTTTTGATTGAAACTCTTCATGAAAGATTGTAACTATTCTACAACTATATAAACATGTTCAATTCACTTCTACAACTACCAATTCTTGTTTATAATTCTGAAATATATTCTCTATTATTCTCTGCAAATAAAAAGCATTCATTCTCATTCAATATCACTAGAATCCTTGAATTAATTCATATACTTCGATTCTACGTGATTATCTTCCTTCTAAATCTTCACACACATATATACTCTTGAGGATTTGATTATAGGAAAGTTGTACTATCAAAAGACAATCAGTGTTATTCAGAACACATTTATCAACAAGTTATTTGTATTAAGTTGAAGTCCTCTTCGGCTGTTGAGGCGGAAAAAATTCCTGTTCGGCTGCTCAGTTGTCGTATACCTATTCCTCCGGGTTAAGTGAGGGGTTTAGTTTAAATCCAGAGGGTATTCTGGGACTAGACGTAGAACGGGAAGTTCGAACCAGTATAAAAATTCCTGGTGTGCTTACTTTAATTTTTATTTTACTGCTATTATCATTTTCCGCATTTATATATCATATTACACGATCCTTAGTACTGCACGTACACTTTCACCTTCATGAGTCACTTCAAGTGTGTGCCATATTTCATGCGCAGTTAGACAATGTGAGACACGATTAAATTCAATTTCATCCAATGAACAAATAATAGAATTCATAGCTTTAGCATTAGCATTCTGTAGTTTATTTTCAAGATCTGTCCATTGATCCATTGGTTTATCTATTTCCTGATTATCTACTATTATAGTTGGTGTCCTATATCCCGTCTCAACAATATTCCAAGCATCAATGGTTTCAGAAAAAATTTCATTCAATTTTTCCAGTAAGCATATTCACCATTGAACATTGATGGTCTAACTATGTACTGACCCTCAGCAAAAGCATTATTAAAAGAAGTCATTTTAAAAATTCAAATTTTTTTAAAAAAAATTGGTTTTTGAAAAATCCAATTTTTAAAACAAAAATTGACTTCTGTTCCTAGCTCTGATACCACTTGTAGGATCGAATTCACCCTAGAGGGGGTGAATAGGGTGATACTATTAATTATAAAAATTTATTGCGGAAGTATATAAAATAATTTCAACACAGATATAGCAGAATAATAGCAGCACAGATAATAGCAGAATAAAAGGTAGAAATAGAACAACACATAATTTACCCAGCTTCTGCAAAACCCTGCCTCTTGTTGCCCCCAAGGTTTCTACTATAAATTATGTAGTCCGACGCTTACACACGTAAACTCGCAACACCCGCTATCGACTAACCTAACTCTACGCTCAAAACCCTTCCACAACTCAGCCACTGAGTTGCGAATTCTCGAACTACACCACCATAGTTCGTCCCCTAGTCACAGACTAGAAATTACAAAAGTTTAAAAGAAATACAAATTTAAAAAATAATTAACAAACAAAACCCTAGTTTTAAATAAAGCCCAATTAACAAATATTATAGCCGGCCCAAAGTAGTTAAAGCGATAAAACTATTTGCCCATTTTCTTCATTTATTTCTTCGGCCTATCTTCTTGCTTGTGTCCTGTACTTCGTTCCTCTTTCAGAAAGCTTATGGCTTTGCTAAATCGAGGCACCGCTTGAAATCATTCGATTGTAGTGATGATTACTCTTTTGATTTGGCTTGCTGATCGTTGCTTGCGGCTGCTCCGATTTTTCGAGCGCGTCTGCTTGGTTTCAAATTAGTACGTGATATTCTTTTTCGATTTCGATTATGCTCGATCTGATTCAAGTTCTGTATTGATGCTTTGCTCCATGATATTGCTTGAACTCGAATGAATATTAGGCCAATGATGACTTTGGGTTTTATAGGGTTTGGTTCCCCTAATTATCGTTCGTATAAATTCATTTGAATTTGTGCTTGGCCACTGAACTTCGTATGGATGCTTCTGATGATTTCTGACCTTTTCAATTTGTATATTTTTGTTGCTTATTTAACACGGCTTTCGTCTCTGACTTGGTTCCGTTCTTTTTGCCTTGGTAACCAAGGCTTTGATTTTGCTGGCATTTTGACTTGTTTGAATTATTCCTGTGCAAGTTGACTTCGGCCATTTCTGAATTTGTGATACGAGAATTTGACTTTGTTTGAAATTGCTGTTACATTTGACTTCGGCCAGTAATAATATTTTAATTTCGGCACTGACTTGATTTATGAAAATTTGACTTTGTTAATTCGTGTTCCTCATATTATCTGACTTGTTCATTCACGGCTTCATTTGTGTTTTGCTGTTACATTCTTTGGTTGCACTGTCCACATGAGTTCATATGCATTTAGAACTTCTCTGATTGTCTGTACTATTGCATAGATATTGTGAAGTTTTGTGTACTTGTAGTCTGTTGCTTGACCATATGCATTTTGCTGTTGAACTTTATGTTGAGCTGCACTACTATTGTCACTACATACTTTGTTTGCATATTGTCTGGTTGCCTTGAGTACATATGTATATATGATATTGTGTTCCTTTTGTTTCATTGGTAACATTGATACTCGAGTCTGCTCTTTGTCTTGGACTTGTGAGAAGAATGAACTACTAGCTTGCATTTTGAACTGGTTCATGATATCTTTGTTGCCAGACTTGTTTATGTGCATACTGTTTCATTCCTGAAATGTTAGTTGAGCTTCTTGTCATTATTCGTTCGAGTCTGCACTATGTCTTGATTGCATTGAGCTCTGTAGCTGCTGGGTTGCATCGCGTACATCCATTTGCCTGATATGCTAGCTCGAGTCTGGTACCTTTTGAAGCTTGATTCTCTGTATATTGATTCTTGTGCACTTATGGTTGGTCTGCATTGTTGTCGTATATGTGAACTTGAAGTTGTACAATAGAGTCTTGTGTATCTGAGTTCATTTGCTCATTCGAGCTGCTGTTTTCATGTTGACTGGATTAGTGTAGTTTCATTGTGGCTTCACTTTGAACTTCATGTGTACATTTGGGTTGCACCCGTGTTGAATCCAGCTTATACCTCGGGTTTGACCTTGTGCTGATATCGTGACTTTATTTGTATTTCACTTGAGTTGAACCCGACTTTCGATTGGGTTTGACCTTGTGCTCACTTGTCCCTTTAATTTATCAAGTGTATATCGGTATGCACGGTCTTGTGGCATGTACAATGATACACTGTGCATGTCACAAGTTGTTCGTGTTTGATAAATTTAAAATTAAATGATGACGAACAACCCAAATAACTGAGGCAAATAATATTTTCAAAAATACACATTTTATTTTATACTGCAAAATATTTCTTTTTCAATTTTACCGCGTTAGTGTTTATTTTGCAGATTGCTCAGATGCTGGATTCAATCTGGAATAGAGTCGAAGATAAATACGAGTGAATGAGCGATATGTAGTGAGGATAGTTGTGTAAATTGAAATGTATTGTAATTGAAATTTTGTATATATAGTGAGAGCACAAAATTGTACTATTCAAAATTGTAATAAAATATTTGTTTAAATAAAATATTTGTTTGAATTTAAATTTTGTGTTATTTATTTTATTCAGCAAATATTTATTTAATTCTGTGAAAATAAAATAGTACATTAACAAATATATTTAATTGAATATATATATATATATGTTTATTATCATCAAACAAAAATCATATACTAGCATATTCAACATTTAAATCCTTAATTTTTGAATCTAGTTAAATGATATTATTTTAAATGAAAAAAAATTATATTTATATGAATTGAATTATTTTCAAAATCCAAGCTTTTAAAATGTTGAATTTGAAATTGGTTTAAATGAATTGTTTAAAGAATTTAAATTGAAATCTTAAAGTTGAATCTGAAATATAATTGAAATTTATCAAAATTGAGTTATTTTAAACGTTTGAATATTTAAACTTTGAAACCTATTGAATTTGAAGTGGTTTAAATTTGTAGTTCAAACATGGATTTGAAATCGATATAAATTGAAATGGTTTTAATGAGAATTTGAGTTGAAACCTTTAGCCTTTTGAATTGAAATCGTTGAACTGAGATTGATTTGAATTGAATTTTTAGAACTGTTTCCTGGAGATTTGACCAGGCAACTGAGTGCTCAGCATTGGCCACTACTCGGCATGAAGGACTGTTCGGCATCCAGTGGGACTCGGCATCCGTAGTGCTCGGCGATCAGGTAGCACTCGGCTACAGGAGTACTCGGCATCCCAAGGTACTCGGCGTCAAGTAGTGTTCGACATCAACTGGCACTCGGCTACAAGAGCGTTCGGCATCCCATGGCACTCGGCATCCAGTGGAACTCGGCGTCAGAGAGTGCGCGGCATACAAGAGCGCTCGGCATCAAGGCTGCTCGGCATACAAGAGCACTCGGCATCGAGACTGCTCGACATACAAGAGTACTCGGCATCGAGACTACTCGGCAACATGAGTACTCGGCATCCCATGGTGTTCGGCGTAATACTCGACATCCAGAAGACATTCAGCATGCACAACTACTCAGGATACCGGTATCGTTCGGCATGCATACACCGTTCGTTCAAGAGCTTGAGATGGAGGCACGTTCGGCCTCAACAGACAACCATCCTACACTTCCCACGACACCAACATACCGTTCGGCATAGAAGGAATGGTTCGGCGCAGAGCGTTCGGCACGCCTGGTTCGGCATACAGCGACCACTGCACTGGGGCTTGAGCGTTCGGCTATCCAGCCCACTTGGGAAGTCCAGCCCATATTTGCCTATAAATAGAGGGGCAGGGTCTCAGTGAAATGGATCCTTTTTTTGGAGAGAAAACACCGGGGAGACTCTGCCATTTTCAAGACTCATCTTCTCTACTTAACAACTTCATTCAAGCATTTGATTCACGAATTGTATTTGTAATCAACTATAAAGAAGATCAATAAAGTTTAACCTCAAAGTGGACGTAGGCAATTACGCTGAACCACTATAAATTTGGTGTTCTTACTTTCTGTATTTAGATTAGCACTGTCTTCTTTGTTTAATTTGATTTCATCACTTATATCTCTTCACAATCTTCTTCTACGAGGTTAGTGACCAATTTTGGTGCTAACACTTTGGTCCTTTCACTGAGAATCGAATTCTCAGACCTCAAGGATCTACTTTGAAGCTACTGGATTGAACAAATCCCCAAAGAAGATCCGACTCACTGATAGGACATCCGTTGATTCTACTCAGAGTTCATACCAATAACTCTACAATGGCAAGACCGCGTACCAGGTCAGCTTCTCACAATGCGGATGCCCACGAGACTGCTAGCGTGCAACAAGCAGGGCCTAGCAATCAACCAGCAATTCCAAATACAGGAGTTGCCACTAAGGACCAAACTCCAGTTGTCACCAGAATAGAGTTCAACGACTTGATGAGAGAGCTCAGGGAAAGTAGGAGACAACTAGGAGAGCAGATGCAAGCCAATGCCAACCTGATGGCACTACTTACTCAACAGCAGCAACAGAATGCTGGGGGCAATCCCGCTGCTTACTCCTCATCTAACAGCTCTACTTCATCTGATGAGCCTCCCAGGCGCAGACGCCGCAAGACTGATGCTGCGCGAGCAGATGCTGCTGTTCGAACAGCTGGAGACCGTGACCAAGCAAGAGCTGGAAGCTTCAGGACCGGGATACAGATGGAAGATAGAGGCCCAGATCATCAAAATGCTAACGATGTCGAACCTCAAGATGCACGATTGGCAGATCGCCAAGAGAGGAGGCATCAGCATGGACAGGCACGTAGAACAGACTTCGACCTTCCGCCTTCCACACAGACACCAGATCTGACAGCCATGATCAGGCAGTTGATGAAGGAAAATCAGGGGTTATCGAATGATGATTGGGGAGTGTCAAGAAGTCATACTCCGTTCACGGATGTTGTGTTGCAAGCGGTGTACCCTAGGAAGTTTAGTATGCCTACTATTCCTGCATATGAAGGAAAGACTGACCCTAGACAACATGTCATGAGGTACGAGTGGATGATGGATTCAGCCAGAGCGAATGATGCCACCAAGTGTAGGTGTTTTCCGATTACTCTATCTGGGATCGCCACTATGTGGTTCACCCGACTTCCTCCGCGATCCGTATCAAATTTCGAGGAGTTGGAGAAGAAGTTTATTGAGCAGTTCAGGATACACACTGCGCGCCCAAAGGACGTGATGTCTCTGTCAAGTGTAATCCAAAATCCTGGCGAATCGTTGAAGGAATATTTGCAAAGATTCCATGTGGCAGCAACTGAAGTCAGTAATCCCAATGACCATACAATTCTGATGGCTATAATGAGAGGTGTGGATCCAGACTCTGAGTTTGGAGACTGGCTGGCAGGAATACCTCCAGCTACGCTAGAGCGTTTCTACTCTAAGGCACACCAGTTCATAAGAAGAGAGGAAGCTAGGTGGGTACGACGAGATAAGGCGCCAGGGCCTGTCCAAGAGTCAATAAAGAGCAACATCGCTGTGAAGCAATCGGGAGACAGCTCGGGAAAGGTCCAAGTCAACGTCCAGAACAAACCTGGGCAACCCAAGGAGTCCGGAGGAAGGAGTCAAGGGAAAAGAAAAGAAGAAGGAAAGTGGAAGTCGAGAATTCCAAGCTATAGCGAGTACACTCCGCTAAACGCCCCACTTGAAAACATTTACCTATCCACCTGCAATACTTTTCAGTACAGAAAACCACGTCCAAAAGAATCAACTGAAGAACAGAAGCGGACCGGGAAATATTGTCGCTTCCATGAGACTTATGGACACAATACGGAAGAATGTAGACACTTGCACGACGCTATCGAGAAGTTGATCAGGCAGAAGAAATTGCAGGAATTTGTGAAGGATCCACAAGAAGGAGGATAGGGAACGTCCAACCCAGGTCGTGCACCAGCTCCACGTCATCCCGAGGAGCCTGCCCGGACCGTTGGTAGACTGGTCATAAATACAATTATCGGCGGGCCTCACCCTGCGGATAAGAATTGGCAGGAGATGGAGCGATATGCAAGTTCCTTGAAGCATGCAGATTTTGAGTGTTGTTCGAACATGGAGGACGAAGCCCCTGCTAAGCAGCAGCGCGTAATGACAGACGATATTGTGTTCAGAAGCAGAGACGCTGATCAGGTAGAGGCTCCAACCATCGACCCCATGGTCATATCTGCAACGATCGGACCAGCATACGTAAAAAGAATTCTGATTGATTCTGGGAGTTCAGTCAACATCATCTTCAAGAAGGCCTACGATCAAATGAAGCTAGAAACAAAAGACTTGAAACCATCCAAAGCTCGTATTCACGGCTTTAACGGCGCTTCAACTGATGCAGTGGGATATGTCGAGTTACCAGTTGAACTGGGACAAGGCGAGCGTCGGAGAGTGCGAATTCTACCCTTTGTAGTTTTGGATTTGGACTCTCCGTATAACGTTTTCTTGGGCCGGCCAGCCCTGGCGGAGTTTAGGGCAGCGTTAGCCCCGTGGTGTTTAACTTTGAAGTTCCCGACTAACAAAGGAGTAGGCGTTGTTCACGGCGATCAAGCAGCTGGTCGTTCCTGTTATGTGGCCGAGCTCAGAGAGGCCCACCAGAGGGAGAAAGGAAAGGTTGCGGACAATCCCGTCCGCATCCTCAATGCGGATAATTGACAAGTAGTGCCCGAGCCCTGGCTCGGGCATAGTTCTCGGATCTACGGAGATATAGATCCGAGAGACGACGATGAGAAACCCAGGGAAGAGAAGGCGGCACCGGCTGAATTAACAGTTGACATTTCAGTTAGCCGTGACGACCCTTCGCGAATACTGAAGATCGGATCACAGCTAGGCCCCGCAATGACTGAAGACCTTAGCGACTTCCTCCGGGCAAACCTTGATGTTTTCGCCTGGACGCATTCTGATATGTGTGGGATTTCTCCATCCATTACGAGTCATATGTTGAACATAGACCCGAAATACGTCCCAGTCAAGCAAAAAAGGAGAGGAATGGATCCGGAGAGATCCGCCGCTCTTGGAGAGGAGGTGGACAAACTCAAAGCAAATGGGTTCGTCCGCGACGCCCTCTACCCGGAATGGGTCTCCAACCCCGTGCTAGTAAAGAAGGCGAATGGGAAATGGAGGACTTGCGTAGATTATTCCGACTTGAACAAAGCATGCCCTAAGGACAGTTTCCCGCTGCCTAGGATCGATCAGTTGGTCGATTCCACCGCAGGACACGAGTTACTGTCATTCATGGATGCGTACTCAGGATACAACCAAATCCCAATGCATATTCCGGACCAAGAACACACCAGCTTCGTTACAAATGTCGGGCTGTATTGCTATGTAGTGATGCCCTTTGGATTGAAGAATGCTGGAGCAACTTACCAACGTCTGGTGAATCGAATGTTCAAGGACCAGCTGGGTAGAACCATGGAAGTCTATGTGGATGACATGCTCGTGAAGTCGCGACGGTCAAACGACCACATTCAAGACTTGGCTGAAATGTTCGACATACTCAGGTTTTACGGCATGAAGATCAACCCGTTGAAGTGTTCTTTCGGCGTTGCATCAGGGAAGTTTTTGGGATTCATCGTCAACGCTAGGGGAATCGAAGCCAACCCAGAAAAGATCCAAGCTATTCGAGATGTACAAGCGCCCAGGACTATAAAGCAGGTACAGAGCTTGAACGGAAAAGTAGCTGCGCTGAGTCGATTTATATCCAAGGCAACTGACTAGTGCATCCCGTTCTTTGACATAATAAAGAAAGGAAAGAGAAATTTTGAATGGACGTCTAGCTGTGAGGAAGCATTCCAGAATCTGGTAAGGCATCTGGAGAGCCCACCAATGCTATCTAAACCAGTTGACCATGAGATGCTGTACGTTTACTTGGCTATATCCCCTCATGCGATAAGCGCAGCTTTGGTTCGTGAGGAGGATCGAGTCCATAAGCCGGTGTATTATGTTAGCAAGCGTTTAACGGGGGCAGAGAGGAATTACCCTAAAATCGAGAAATTGGCTTATTGCTTGGTGATTGCATCACGCAAGCTGCGCCCATACTTTCAAGCGCATTCAATCGGTGTTTATACCGATCAACCCCTGAGGCAGGTACTCCAACGACCGGAAACTTCTGGAAGATTGCTAAAATGGAACATCGAGTTGAGCCAATTCGATATCGCGTACTTACCACGGAGAGCCATCCGAGGGCAAGCATTAGCAAACTTCATCGCTGAATTTACCATACCCATCAAACCGGACGATCACGACATCATTCCCCCCCTTCGATGGAAATTATACACTGACGGCGCATCAAACGACCGTTGCTCCGGCGCGGGCGTAGTTCTTGTAACTCCGGAAAACCGATCGATCTGTTATGCCCTGAAGCTCGATTTCCCGGCTACAAATAACGAAGCCGAATATGAAGCACTGATCGCTGGCTTAAAGCTCATCAGGGAACTCTGGATCGAATCAGTCGAAATCTTTTGTGACTCGCAGTTGGTGGTTTACCAAGTACGGGGAGACTACCAAGCAAAGGGACGAAAGCTTGCTCCGTACCTCATTCAGGTCCAAGAACTACTATCAAATCTTGAGCATTATGACATCTCACATATACCGCACGAACAGAACAAAGAAGCCGACTTATTGGCTAAGTTCGCGAGTACCGACGATACGCAACAAATGGGATTGTATCCCGTCGAAGTCTTGCATGCCCCGAGCATAGACGAAATGAAAGTCGATCGCGTGTTGGGAACAGAAATCGAGAAGGAATCGTGGATAACCCCATTCAAACTGTACCTGACCACCGGGGCTTTACCAGGAAAAAGAAGTGAAAGACGGCAGGTCCTTCGAAAGGCCGCGCGATACGTAATGCAGGATGGGTCCATGTATCGAAAAGGATTCTCGGTCCCATTATTGCGGTGCATCTCTCATGATGAAACAAAGCGAGTCTTGAGAGAAGTTCACGAAGGGGAATGCGGCGACCATACTAGGGGCCAAACGCTAGCAAAGAAGATCCTCCGCTATGGATATTACTGGCCCACCGTAAACCGGGATGCCGCGGACTACGCAAGAAAATGCGACAAGTGTCAAAGATATGCAAAAATCCCGAGGGCTCCATCAACGGAACTCACACAAATGATCAGTCCCTGGCCATTTGCGATCTGGGGAATCGACATAATCGGCTCTTTGCCTTTATCTAAAGGTGGTGCGAAATATGCAATAGTTGCAGTCGACTATTTCATGAAATGGGCTGAAGCAGAACCTTTGGCCACTATCACCTCTAAGAAGGTCATTAACTTCGTTGTACGAAACATTATATGCCGCTTTGGCCTTCCACGCACCATCATTACAGACAACGGAACGCAATTCGAAAGTAGAGAGTTCAAAGAGTTCTGTTTAAAGTACGGCATCGAGAAAAAGTTCGCCGCCGTTGCACACCCAAAAGCTAACGGACAAGTCGAGGCCGTTAACAAAATAATCAAGTCCATACTAAAGAAGCGTCTGGAGAAGGTTGGAGGCAAGTGGGTAGATGAACTCCCGACAGCATTATGGGCGTATAGAACTACCCACAAGTCCGCGACCAGCCACACTCCGTTCGCCTTGGCATACGGCTCTGAAGCCGTTATACCCGTGGAACTTGAAGTTCCATCGCACCGAGTGACATACTATGATCCCAAGACGAACCAAAACCTCTTGCTGGAATCACTGGACTGCATCGACGAAAAGCGTGAAGAAGCTGAATTAAGGGCGGCGGCGCACAGACATCGAGTCAAGCGTTACTACGACGGCAGAGTCCGCCCAAGAATCTTTGATGTGGGTGATCTCGTTCTGAAACGAGTCTTCCCGGTACCATCACACATGAATCCCAGCTGGGAAGGTCCATACGCCATTGAACGGAAGCTTGGAGAAGGAACATTCAAGCTAGCGACCGTTAATGGCGCGACACTCCCCCGAGCATGGAACAGTGAACATTTGCGGGACTATTACATTTAGCATGTTTTCCTTTCTTGTTGTAGGCACTGTTGTTTCCTGCATGTTTCCATTCAATAATGACTTAGTTTCCTTGTGAAAGTTGTAATCAAGCAATTTAGTTGATTTTCGTTAATAAAGGCTTGAAGCCATATTTTCTATGAAGTTTCTATATCTCTTAATTGGATGATAAATTACATTATCATTCACGACATGCAGACTCGTACGAACGATTTCAAATCTCCGAATCCCCAGAGTCCGGAGCGGAGTACTCTAAGTCCCCAGAGCGCGGACTAGAGTATAAACGATTTCAAATCTCCGAATCCCCAGAGTGCGGAGCGGAGTACTCTAAGTCCCCAGAGCGCGGACTGGAGTATAAACGATTTCCAATCTCCGAATCCCCAGAGTGCGGAGCGGAGTTCTCTAAGTCCCCAGAGCGCGGACTAGAGTATAAACGATTTCAAATCTCCGAATCCCCAGAGTGCGGAGCGGAGTACTCTAAGTCCCCAGAGCGCGGACTAGAGTATAAACGATTTCAAATCTCCGAATCCCCAGAGTGCGGAGCGGAGTACTCTAAGTCCCCAGAGCGCGGACTAGAGTATAAACGATTTCAAATCTCCGAATCCCCAGAGTGCGGAGCGGAGTACTCTAAGTCCCCAGAGCGCGGACTAGATTATAAACGATTTCCAATCTCCGAATCCCCAGAGTGCGGAGCGGAGTACTCTAAGTCCCCAGAGCGCGGACTAGAGTGTAAACGATTTCAAATCTCCGAATCCCCAGAGTGCGGAGCGGAGTACTCTAAGTCCCCAGAGTGCGGACTAGAGTATAAACGATTTCCAATCTCCGAATCCCCAGAGTGCGGAGCGGAGTACTCTAAGTCCCCAGAGCGCGGACTAGAGTATAAACGATTTCAAATCTCCGAATCCCTAGAGTGCGGAGCGGAGTACTCTAAGTCCCCAGAGCGCGGACTGGAGTATAAACGATTTCCAATCTCCGAATCCCCAAAGTGCAGAGCGGAGTACTCTAAGTCCCCAGAGCGCGGACTAGAGTATAAACGATTTCAAATCTCCGAATCCCCAGAGTGCGGAGCGGAGTACTCTAAGTCCCCAGAGCGCGGACTAGAGTATAAACGATTTCAAATCTCCGAATCCCCAGAGTCCGGAGCGGAGTACTCTAAGTCCCCAGAGCGCGGACTAGAGTATAAACGATTTCAAATCTCCGAATCCCCAGAGTGCGGAGCGGAGTACTCTAAGTCCCCAGATGCATTACCAAAATTTATAGGTAGAAAGAGGTTTCCAACATAAAATATTCTCGATGCTATTAATTTTGATTTAACATTTAGTTTTGTAATGTCTAGTTGAGGAGGCTCTGCTTATGATAGTAGACTATTCAATCATTTTATTGAAGAAGCTGAAACCTTCCCATATCCAACACTTAGTAAGTATTATTATTGTAGATTAAGGGTACATGCTTAGAAATGGATATTACCACCTTATCGTGATGAACACTATCACATTCTAGAGTTTCAACAAACCTAGAATGTTTCAAAATTGCATGACGAAATCTTCAATTATAACAACCTACCATTTCAGAACTCCGTAACTACAAAACAAAGTCCTAAAAAGGCGAGTCATTGGAAGATAATACATATTGATATACAGAGAGAGCATAAGGAAAAAAAATACTGAATATTGACTTTTAGAGTCTCACAGCGAATGACCACACAAAATACCATATTACACAAATATATATATATATATGTGTGTGTGTGTGTGTTTAATTACACGTCTGATACCACAACATAAGTTTGTTAAATCCAAACTAAATCAAATCCACAAACACTATCACATCATGTCTTTAAAATACAGATTATATACCACATCTGTATGTTTAATATTTACATTATCTACAAATCCATTCCCCCTAGTCTATCACATCTCCAGACTCCATCAACCTGAATAATATAGATAGAAATATATAGAAGTGAGCCAGACATACGTTTGAATGAGTGAAGTCAATCTAGAACTTATATACTATTGTGATAGTGAAATAACATGATTTAAGTCTAAGTATAGAACTTTGGGATCGGCATATGACATGTTGCAGAATGATATTACACTATCTAAAATTTATCTAGTCCCAAATAACTATAGCAAAGGATCTCCTATTTGAAATCTGGTATCGCCACCCGTGGTAAAGAATTTCATGTCTATTTAATTCGGTCTCGTCACCTATGGTAAAGGATTACACACCTACAACCATTATCCCGTCTTACCACCTACGGTAAAGGATTTCACGTCTATCTATTCCTATCTCGCCACCAGTGATAATGGATTATATGTCCACAACCACTATCCGGTCTTGCCACCTGCGGTAAAGGATAATATGAACTGGACTCACGTTTAGTCCTGCCACTTGCGCTACAGGTTGATTTTTGTCCATAACAAAGCCTCTTGGACTGGCCCTATTGATCTACAAGAAAATGCTCATCAATACTATGAGTCAAGGACCCACCGCATGCATTGCAAGATTCAAGTATTCGTTTGTTGTTCAAAAACTATATGTGTGTGTGCGTGCGCGCGCGTGTGTACCACATCATCAAACTACACAATCTAAAGCCATGTATGTGTGTGTGTTTATACCATAATCGTATTTTTCCATTTGCTAAGTCCCATGTATTCATATATTTAACTATATACACCATCTTTGTACATCATCATTATCAAGCTTTACATCCATACACGGTTTGAATACTCGCCTATCATATCAAACTACATTCTCAACATCTATACATCATTCACATCTTCAAGTATACATCCAAACAGCAGTGATTCAAGTCGATTTATCACCATGGAGTTGCTAGGAAACAAAATGCAAAAGATTGAAACAACGCATCTCGATTAGGGCATTTAAAAGCCCGAAATACCAAATCTAGGTCATCCACGGGCGAATCGATGTGCACCCACTAATGCATCGGTGCACAACCCAAATACGGGTTTTTAGAGTTAATTTATACATTTTGATTCTAGATTCTAATTTATGTACTTGCTCATTTTTTTGGTGATCCCATATCATATATATAGTCTATTGTGTTCCTAGGGCCATAAATTATTTACAAACATCAAATTCAATATTTCTTTAGGTTCCAATTTGAATTACTGTAAAACAATGTTTTTTGAAGTTTCTAGAAAGCATAATACGTGCTTTTACTTTTTACATTTAGATCTCATCATTTATACAGATTTTACTTCAGAATGTAATCCTAAGTTAGACTTAAAGCATCATATATCATCATCGTAGCATTATACAAGAATCCGAGAAGCAGCACTCACCCAATCAAGCCAAAAGAACCCAACTTCCTCCGTTGTCTAGACTTTCCAAAAATCCAAATCTCTGAGTTAGCCTTTGATTCTTACTCCAAGTGATATAGAATTCTGCTACAATTCCAATGCACTTTGTCTCGCCAACTTTCGTTAAGAATTGTGGTTTTTTTTGTTTGGATGATTGGAGAAGGAAGAAGGAGTTGTCGGTTTTAGAAATGAGATTGAAATGCATTATTTAGGTTTACATACTTCTAAAAAGTTTTTTGAAGGGAAAAACTAAAACGACATCTAATTTGAATTCAAATTTCAAAATTGGCCCAATTTAGCCCAGCCTGGCTCATTGGTAGCACACGAATCCTGCTCACTTCATTAAATCGAAGATATCTCACTCATACGAGGTCCGATTTAACCAAATGAATACTCCATATCGATCAGCAAAATGAGAGCTATGCAATGGTTTAACTCTCACCAACAAATTTAACTATCTATAAAAGTTAACATTTTGCCCTTTACTTAAATTTACCAAAATACCATCCAACTTAATTTCAAATTTGTCGTTATTATTTAAGTTCGATATAAAAGTTTTAGGTATTACATTCTCCCTCTTAAAAGAATTTCGTCCTCGAAGTTCCAAAGGAATGGAAAATATAATAAGCGCCCAGTCTTTCATTTACACACCCATATCGCTCGTGTATACGTACAACAATTAAAACAAAGAAACCATTTACATTAAAGTCATTCCAAACATATACATAGGTCCTAGTTAAAGTATTAGTAATTCAAACATGGCATAATAAGCATGATCACGATAACTTGTGAAAATCCAGCATAATGCAAAAAATGCGATAAATGCACCCGATATGAATGGAAGATTACAGCGTAGTAGGCATGATGCATAATAATCCTACTATAAAACTGGTAGTTCTACATGAATGCAACTTTAATAACATAAGAGGTAGTACATAGCATAGCATAGCATCCAATAAATATCCTAACAAATCATAATATCTAATCTAAGCAACGAAAACCTATTTCCTAACAAATCATATCAACCGAAAGAACATACCGATAAAGAGTTTAGAATGAGGAGCCTATATTTTCCCTTCAGGCTCGCATATACTCTCTACCAGATCATCTCCCCATTGCACCTTCACCAACTTGATTACTTTATTCCTCAAACTTCTAACTCCATGCTACACTATCCATGCAGGTCCTTTAGATGAGCTCTCTTTAGCTTCTAACTCTATGTCTTCTAACTGACTACCTATATTTCTATAGATGAGTCATTTTCACATTTTCGAAAATGTGATACATGGAATACATCATGAACTATGGCCATCTTTTCTAGTAACTCTATAAGCTAATCCTCTAATATGCTCCAACACTTTAAATGGCCGAGCAAACCTCGATGCCAACTTGCTTGAGCTTCCAGATCTCATCATATGCTTAAGAGGGGATACCTTCACAAATATAAGATCACCAACTTCAAATTCCAGCTTTTTTCGCTGTTTATCAGCATACAACTTCTGTCTATCCTGTGATGCCTTTATCCTTTTTCTTATCAACTCTACTTTCTTTTACATATCCCTTATCATCTATGGTCCAAGTATTACCTTATCCGTTGACTCCAACCAACATGAAGGTGATTTATACGCTCGTCCATATAATGCTTCGAATGGTGCCATTCCAATACTAGCATGGTAACTGTTATTATATGTGAATTCCAATAATGGAAAATGATTTTCTCAAGCACCTCCAAAATATAGAATGCACGCCTTCAATAGATTTTCTAACTCCCTATTCAACCTCTCGGTCTATCCACCCGTCTGAGGGTGATATGTCGTGCTCAAACTCAATTCTGCATCCAAGCTATCCTTAGGCTTCTCCAAAACTCACTCGTGAAGAGTGAGTCTTGATCACTCACAATATTAATTAGCATACCATGCAATCTCGCCACTTCCTTAATATATAATGTAGCTAAATATGCTACCGTCCTCGTAGTCTTCATCAGAATGAAATGTGCACTCTTTGTCAGTCAATCCACCACTACCCAAATAATCTCATTACCACTTCTACTACTTGGCAACCCATTTATAAAATCCATTGAAATGCTGTCTCATTTCCATTGTTGAACTTCTAAAGGCATCAATAATCCACTCGTTTTCTCTGCTCCGCCTTAATTTTCTAAAAAGTGAGACATCTCGCCATATCTCCCTACATCCCTGGCTAAAGATAGACTTTCTTTATATTATTATACATTTTATCACCACCAAGATCAACGGTCGTCCGTGAATCTCCTCTAATGCCTCATCAATTAACCCCTTTAACTTCAGCATACACAGCCTTTAGTCCCTCCTCAATTATCCTTTCCCATTTTTTATACATCGCTCCAAATGGCTCAATTCATCACTTTTCTCAAGACGATCCATAATCTGAACTAACTCTGCATCCATACTTTGATTCATACCAACCATATCCACTCTCATAGGTCTAACCTCTAAGGTTTCCAATAATCTAGGTGTGCTATCTATCGGTGGTGGAAAATCAAATCCGAAAATATACTAAGGCTGCTTCATCTCTAATATCATAGCACTCAGTGTCGCATGCTTCCTACTCAGTGCATCCACCACAACATTAAGCTTTTCAGGAGTATAAGCAATATCAAAATCATAAGATGCTAAGAATTCCATCTACCTCTGTTGTCTTAAGGTCAAGTCGTTTTTTGCGAATAAATATTTCAATGATTTATGGTTTATAAACAGATCGAACCTTTCACCTAGCAAAAGTGCCTCCACGACTTCAAGGAAAATACAATTGGGGCAATTCCAAATCATCTGTAGGGTAATTCTTCTCATGTGTCTTCAACTACCGACTTGCATGTGCTACAACCCTACCTTCCTACATCAAGATAGCACCAAGACTAGTACCTTAAGCATCCATGTAAATGGTAAATGGTTTTGTACCATCAGGAATAACCAAAACATGTGCTCGCCAACATCTCTTTCAACTTGACAAACGCCTCTTCACACTCCATACTCTAAACTAAATCTAGTTCTTTTTCGTAAGCTTCGTCAATGGTTCAGATATATTTGCAAAGTCCTTTATAAACTTTCGACAAAACCTAGCTAATCCTAAGAAACTACGTACCTTTGAAGCATTCTTTCGACCCTGCCCATCTTTCATAGATGCTATCTTTCATGGGTCTACCGCCAAATCATTTCCAGATATAGCATGTCCTAGAAATCGAACCTCGCTCCTCCAGAAAGGGCACTTTGAAAATTTAGTCCTCAACTAATTCCTCCTTAGTACATCAAGTACTTCTCTTAAGTGCAACTCATGGTCTTTCTCATTTCTAGAAAATTCCCGGATATCATCAACAAATACAACCATGAATTTATTCAGCTTCTTTTGGAAAACCCTAATCATCAAATCAAAAAAATAAGCCGAGGCATTAGTCTGCCTAAACTACATCATAATCCATTTGAATAGTCCATTCGGATAATGAAAAGCGGTCTTCAGAATGCTATCTTTGGCAACTACCAACTGATGAAATCCTATAGTAAGGTTAAGCTGAGAGAAAACCTTTACCCTTACAAGTTGATCGAAGAGATCATCAAAGCTAGGTAATGGATACCATTTTTCTTCGTTAGCTTATTCAACTCTTGATAATCGATAAAAAGCTTTAGGGAACCGTCTCACTTAGTGATGAAAATGATAGGCGCTCCCTACTCAGAAATACTTCACCGAGTAAATCCTTTCTACAAAAATCTAAAACTTGTTTATCCAATTCTCTCCTCTCCTTTGGAGCCATATGTCTCAAACGTATCACCATAGGCTTGGCATCTTTCTTTAGGTTAATCCTAAACTCAATTTCTCTATGAGGAAAAAGTTTGGAAACCTCAGTGAATATGTTTGGAAAATCTTTAACTAGGGGATAACGCGAACTAATCATGTGATAGGTCCAATGAATACAAATAAGACTTCATCATGGAGATGTTAGGCTCATATAGAACTATCAAATTATGTTTCCTATGGCTACTTAAACGAACAACCCTCCTATCACAATCTAAAACTACTCCATATCGAGCTAAACAATCTGTTCCCAAGATAAATCCATATCCCCAAAGCTAAGCAAATACGTATCACAACTTAACTCTACACTACTGACGACTAACTTAAGTTCATAGCAAATAGTAGAAAAATGCATCAATCCCTCAATAGGATTCGACACAGTAACAATCTCATGCACAAATTCAGGGGGAATTCCTAATCTTTCCACTAATACATTGGTTATAAATGAATGGGATGCATGGGTATCAAATAAAACTCTGGTAGGTACATTAGATAGTAACAATAGACCTTCCATAAATAACTTCCATTTTCCTAGGCCACCAGTGCAATGCTAGTAGTGGGTACAGCTTCCAATGCATAAGCCTTAAATATCTAATCCTCCTTCTATAAAACTGGGCACCCCATCTTATAATATCCTATCTGGTCATAATTATAGCACTTAAACCCCCTCAACCGTTCATGTTGTCCCGAAAGTCCTTGTTGTCCTGATGGTTTTGACCTACAATCTCTCACCAAATGTCCTATCTTATGGCAATGATAACATTTTATTCCCTTCTTGAGGTTCACCCTATAATTCTTGGCTATATGTCCAGCCTTATTACACCTTCGACATACAGTAACCTGCTACTTATTATGTCCACATCGTGGTCCTTTATTTTTGCACTTACCATGATCTCCAATCAACACTTGCTCCTAATTTACATCTCAACTCACATCATTCAATACAACTACCTCAACTAACCCCTCAAAAATTGTTACAAATGGTACATGACTCAAAGCCAACTTCCTCTATGGTGAGTTCAATCCTTTAGAAAATTTCATAGCTTTCTTCTCCTATGTATTTATCAACTTAAATCCAAACTTCGTTAACTTATTAAATCAGCTTATGTACTCCTTTATAGTCATATACCCCTACTTAAGTTGATTAAACTCCTCCAACAACATTTCCCTCTCTACTCTAGAAAACATTTTTGTCTTAAACTTTCTTCTAAAAATTTCCCAAGTAATGGTATTCTCCTCTGCCTCAACTATGACAATTTCCCACCAATTTGCTACCTCTTCCTTTGAGTTCCAAACTGCCAACTGCCTCTTAGTCTCATCACTTAATCCCAATAAAACTAATATCCTATCAAAGTTCATTAGCGGTGTCTTAGTTATTGCATAAGATTCTATCCCTATATACGGCTTCCCACCTTGGTAAAATCTTCACAAAGTTATGGGAATTCAATATTCGGTGGTGGAACAGCAACCATAACTTCAATCGTAGCAACTGGTTTGGTGGAGGTGGTAGTGGTACTAGTCTAAGTAGTTGCTTAGAGATACCTGGGGAACCAAAGGGGCATATTCACGTCAGGAATCTTAGGGACATCCAGTCGGGTACTAGTACCCACACCAGCATTAACTCCATAAACGTTGGTTCACATTCTAGTTTCCTCTAAATTATTCATGATTGAGTTATCTGTAAATGAGATTCACTAGCAAATCCTCAATAGATAACTATATAATCAGATACTAGAATAGGCTACGATGTATTAACAAATATTACATTCGACACTTACATATTATGCATTTTATCAAAATATACAAGTACGTACTCTCAAAACGTCCCTAATTCTGTAACCTTTGCTCTGGTACCAAATGTAACAATCCATCATTTTAGAACTCCATAACTACAAAACAAAGTCCTAAAACAATGAATCGTTGGAAGATAATACATATTGCTATACAGAGAGAGCATAAGACAAAAAGAACTATACTAACTATTACTTTCAGAGTCTCATAGTGGATGGTCACACAAAATAACATATTACGCTCGTATCCCCTGTGTCAGTCGACTGACCACCTGGTTCAGTCGACTGACCTGCTTGCTTCAGCGCCATTTACCTATTTTGCTTGAGATTCCAATGATTATCGATTTTGATGACTTCTATTTCGGGATTTTTGGGTATATTCCTTTTGATGGATTCGGCATCGATTTCTATGGATTTGATTCACGTCTTCGTATGTGGATTTTGGTGATTGATTGTTTCTACAATCATTTTTGTGACTTGTCACTTCTAAATACAAAGGTTTCTACACTAGTAGTAAATATTCAAACTCTTTCACAAAGATGATTTCAACTCTATTTTTAATACAAAGCTCGTTTATAAAACCTTTTTCCAATCTATTAGTATATATATATATATAATTACATATCTGATACCACAAGGTAAGTCTACACAATCCAAACTAAAATCAAATCCACACATAAACACTTCACATCATGTCTTTAAATACAAATTATATACAACATTTATATATTTAATATTTAAAATTATGCACAACTCCATGTCTTCTGGTCCATCACGTCTTCAGACTCCATCAACCTGAATAATATAAATAGAAAAATATAGAAGTGGGTCAGACAAACATCCGAATAAGTGAAGCCAATCTAAAACTTATATATTAATGTAACAGTGATATAACATGTCTAAGTATAATATCTTCTAGACCTGCCTATGTCGCACTCTAGAATGGTATTATAATATCTAAAATTAATCTGGTCCCGAACACCTACTGTAAAGGATTTCGTATACGAAATTCGGTCCTGCCACCTACAGTAAAAGATTTCACATCTACATAATCCGATATTGCCAAGTGCAATAAAGGATTATAGGTTTACAACCACCATTCGGTCTCGCCATCTACAGTAAAGGATAGCACAAACTGGACTCAAGCTTAGTCCCTCTAATGCACTACTAATTGCCTTTTGTACATACCAAAACCTCTTGGACCAGCCACGTTGCTCTATAGGAGAATGCTTATCAATACCATGAGTCAAGGACCCGTCGTGTGCACTAAAAGGTTTAGGTATTTGTTTCTCGTTCCAGAACTATATATGTACATATGTACCACATCATCGAACTACAAGATCTAAAGCCATACACACACATATAATTTGTCCATCATCATCAAGTCCCATGTATTCGTATTTTTATCAAGAACTACATACACCACCTTCGTACATCGTCATTATCAAGCTTCACATCCATACATAGTTCGAATATTTTCCTGTCATTCCAAAACTATATTCTCAACATCCATACATCATTCCCATCTTTAAGTATACATCTAAACAACAGTGATTCAAGTCGAGTTATCACCATGGAGTCACTAGGAAACACTATGCAAAAGATCAAAACAACGCACCTCGATTTGGGCATTTAAAAACCCAAAATACCAAATCTGGGTTGTCCACCAGTAGACTGGTATGCAAACACTGATGCACCGGTGCACAACAAAAATACGGGGTTACAAAGTTAATTTGTACATTTTGATTCAAGATTCTAATTTATTTACATCCTCCAAGTTTGTTGATCCTATATTATATATACATTGCCCATTACCTTCCTAGGGTCATAAGTTATTTAAACACATTGAGTCTGGTATTTCTTTAGGTTCCAATTCGAATTAGTATGAAACTAGGTTTTCTAAAGTTTCTAAAAAGAAGAGTACGTGCATTTATTTATTAGGTTCATATATCATCGTTTATACAGATTTTGATTCATAGTTTAATCCTAAATTACCCTTAACGCATCTTATATCATCATCATAGCATTATACAAGAATTGAAGAAGCTACACTCACCCAATTAAGCAAAAAGAACCTAGTTTCTTCCTATGTTTCGAATTTCAAAAAATCCAAATCTCCGAATTAGCCTTTGATTCGTACTACAGGTGATCGGGAATTACACTACAATTCCAATGCTTGTCAATTTTTGTTAAGAATTATGGTTTTTGTGTTTGGTTATTGGAGAAGGAAGAAGGAGTTGTCGGGTTTTAGAAATAAGAATGAAATGTATTTTTTAGTTTTAAGTACTTCTAAAATGGGCTTTGGAGGGAAAAAATAAAAAGACATCTAATTTGAATTCAAATTTCAAACCCGGCCCAATTTAGACCTGTCTGGCTTGCTACTCGCACACGAATCCAACCCACTTCAGTAAATTTATGATATGTCACTCATACAACGTCTGATTTAAACAAACGTATACTTCATTTCTACCAGAAAATTGAAAGCTATGTAGTTGTGCGACTCCAGTCAGAAAATTCAACTGTCTGTAAACATTATCATTTTTCCCTTTTACTGAAAATTTACCAAAATACATTCCAACTTATTGTAACGACCCGTATTTTTACGGATCGAAAAGTTTGTCAAAATCTGGAATTTTAGTGTTGTTGAGCCATTTCAGATTTTAGGCAAAATATGGCTAAGTCCTAAGTCGTTCACGACTTAGTATAGGTCGTAAGTCGTATACGACTTAGGGGATAGGAGCGACCCAAGGATTTGGAGAGTTAAGAGTTAAGTCGTGACCGACTTAAGTGGGTTAGATGACCTAAGGCAGTGGATTGGTTAAGTACTAGGTCGGTTGGAGCGACCTATAGCTGTTCGCGACCTATAGATGTTAGCGACCTAAGAGTTAGCGAGTTAACAACCCAGTATTTAGCGACCTAGTAGTTTGCGTGTTTGAGCAGTTAGGTCGTAGACGACCTAAGAAGTTAGGTCGTGAGTTCTGTGTGTGTTAGGTCGTGTGCTTGCTAAGTCGTATACGAGTTAGCAACTTATAGGAGTAGGCGACTTATAGCAGTTAAGTCGTGGACGAGTTAAGAAAGTTAAGTCGCTAGGAGATAGGTCGCGAGATTGTTAAGTCGCATAAGTTTTAGGTCGCGTGCCAGCATTGTTGAGTCGTTGGGGCGCGCTAAGTCGTAAGTCGCTAAGTCGCGCATAGGCTAAGTCGTTAAGTCGAAGACTGTTATGTCGCGCGCTATGTTAAGTCGGAGACCCAGTTGAGTCGTAAGTCGTAGGACTGCTAAGCCGTTAGGTCGTGGGTTGTTGAGCGTTAGGTCGTGAGCGACCTAGGAGTTGGGGCACGCGTGCATATCTGTTAAGTCGGAGAGGCTTAGGTCGGAGAGGCTTAGGTCGGAGACGACTTATGGAGATAGCCGAGTTACGACTTAAGGAAATTTCTGCTATAAATAGGAAGGGTTTTTCTCACTTTTTGGGATCCGGATTTCGAAGCGACGAAGTGCTGCCATTTTGAGAGCTCGACTTCTACACTTCATCACTTCTTTTCTCCACTCTAATCTAGTGATTCCTTTCATCCAAATCGAAGATCAAGATTGAAGATCCAAGAGCTAAAGTTGAAGATCTTCATCCTTTGAAGTGAGATTTCTTCGTTTGAAACGGATTCGTGATAGATCAAGCTTGATCCTTCGCTGTCCAGATCTGAAGCGTGTTGATTTGAGGTTGTTTAGGTGATTTGGTGAGTGGTGATTATCTCTCACACGGATCCAAAGGAGTATATCAGATTATTGGCTCGATTTGGTGTTAAAATAGTGATTTCCATGCATTTTCTTCATCCTAAGTGTAGATCCATATAGATCCATTGTTCATGATGATTTGACAACAATTTTACTACATGTTAACCTATGCAAGTTCATTCATCAAGATTATAGAGACATTGCTCATGTTTTCATGCTTATTTGACTTTTGACTCTTTAATTACGAAATTGCCATTACAGTGATAATTGTCTACATAGATCATATTTGAATGCTTGATTGCTTGGATTAATGTTTGACTTGATTGATTGCTATAAATTAGATGATTGATGATTTGATTTAGACCAAAGATGATTCAAAAGCTAAGAGAAAGGCTCTTGAATTGGGAAAGCTGCTTGTGGCATATGTAGCGGGTGATGAAGCTCTTATGCATAGATTCGATGATGATGATGTTGAGAGGAGACTTTGCGAGGATGTGATGAAGCGAAGTATGATATGAGATAGTCTTGGTCTAATCCAGACGGGATCATTCCAAGCACGTTGGTAACTCGGTGATATGATTCGAGTTAAGGGTAACGGATGCTTGAGAGGCGCTTGAGCTAGTATGGAAATAATCGTCAAGGAGGATGACTAGGAGGCTTGGATAGCATCATTGTTGAAGGTTCTAGCATGCTCTAAGCAAGAGTACGTTTGGGCAGATTCGATAGTCCCAACGGCCAACTGTTGATGGTCGAGTACTCTGGGCAGATTCGATAGTCCTAGGCACGGGCTGCGACGACGTGCGGGAGTTATGTCTAGAACCGGGGTTTCCATTAGCCCTTGACGGACAGCTGAAAGAATGTGCCGGTCATTCAATTAACGGTGATATCGAAGCAATGATAACAGTGATAGCCAGAGTCATGGATGTTTGGTTGTATCGTCATTCGGTCTCAAGAGTAGTGTTTTCTGGGTGCTTATCTGATCTTGGTTTAGGCCTTGGGGGTTTGTGCTTGGAAAACATCGCCCTTGACTCGAGTGATAATTTCTTTACTTTACATTGTATGCTCTGTTATGTTTGCTTCTGCTTAGTGTGTGTCTGGGGGCTATCACTGTAGAAAGAGGATGGAGTGGGAGGGTTGTATTCCTATTCCTTTTCCTTTATGCTCTTTTGGTATGTTGTTAGTTAATTTACTGCTCACTAAGACTGTTGTCTGACTCAAGGCTTTATGTTTTAATTCTTATTGCCTTGGGCTGTTCGTCCATTTTGGGACGGGCAGACTAGGTAGCAGGTGACAGGTGTTGTTCTAGCTCTTCACGGTGCTGATATCGAAGACGAGTTGGAGTATTGCATATTGTTTCTTTCTTACTATATGTACTGGATGTTCCGCTGCTTTGTATTCTCTGAGTGATATGTAGTGAGGCTTGATGTATTGACTATTTGGATGCTTGTATTCAACTATTATGGAGTTTTATATGATGGCATTTTATTCTGTAAAGCTTCACTATACATATGTTCTATTGTATTTTGTCCATGCGCTGTGAGTAATACGATAGATTTTGTTGTTTTAATTTACCCTAACAATCGTCCATGGTCGCCTGGCACACTTTACAGCGCATTTTCTCTTGATTCAATGCAGGGGTCATGGGCGGTCGTCACATTTGGTATCAGAGCCTTGGTTAATCGATCTTACCCAACGCTCGCTGACGTAACTACGTATGAGAGACGTAATTGTAATTTGATGGATGAATACTATATATAATATAGTAGTTTAGTTGAGTTTGAGTCCTTTATGCAGTTGTTTCACTAGATGTTCTGATCATTCTTTTTTATAGATATTGAGAATGAGTCGAAGAGGGAGACCAGCTCCTAGGGAAGGCCGTGCTACTGAGGGGACTGCTGGTTATGCAGCTATGTTCGAAGCTATGATGACTTCGATCATGAGAAGGATACCAGTTCCGGGGGAAGCAGTTGATGTTGGAGTTCAAGTCCAAACTCCAAAACCAGTGGATTTCGCTAAGTTGTGTAAGGACTATACTGCTCTTGGAGGAAAGGTTTTCTTGGGAACAGAATCAACTATCAAAGTCCAGAGATGGATAGATGCTTGTAGAAGGATCTTTGGTGATTTGGGAATTGATGATGCAACTAAGAGGAAGTTGGCATCAAGGCAGCTTCAAGGGAGAGCCTCTGATTGGTGGAACTCTATTACCATCAATACTACGGAGGAAGAGATTACTTGGGAGCAATTCCAAGCTAGATTTGAAGCTAAGTTCATTTCTACAGCTCAGAAGTCTGTTCTGTTCAAGAAGTTTGTGGAGCTCAAGCAAGGTGGAAGATCAGTCCTTGAGTATGTTTCTGAGTTTGAAGCTTTGTCCAAGTATGCCCGGTCATATATTGAGTCTGCATACCAGAAGAATGAGAAGTTTGTGACAGGCTTGGACAGTTATCTTGGGAGACAGTTGGTGGATCATTTGGACGATTCGTTTGAGAAGCTTGTGGAGAAAGCTCTCAGGCATGAGAGTCTGTTTCCTAAGGAAGGATCTGTTGTTGCTGTGACCAGGGAAGAGTCTAAACCCCAGCAGGGTGGAAACAAGAAGAGGAAGCAGCAACAGCAGAAGGGCAAGGATGGCCAGAAGAAGCAGAAAGGCGAGGTGACTTGCTACAATTGTCAACAGAAGGGCCATTTCTCGAAGGATTGTAAGAATCCTAAGGTGCCGATGAAGTATCACAACTGTGACAAGCCAGGGCATTTCAGGAAGAATTGTCCAGAACCGAGGAGGGACAAGCAGATTGTGTAAGCTTATGCTTTGGGAGCTGTTCCGTCGTCTTCGAAGGCTCCTACCGCTGAAGAGAAGGGAAAGAGTGTGGTGGTTCAAGGTACTCTTTTCCTATGTGGTGTTCCAGTTAGAGTTCTGTTTGATACTGGGGCGTCGCATTCGTTTGTTTGTAGTGAACTAGTAGGCCGGTTTGGTTTGGAACCGGATATTGTTGATAGGCCATTGGTTGTGACTAATCCAGTTGGGGGTTCGTCCTGTTTGTGTATGTTATGCCGTGGTCTAGTCGTATCGAGTCATGATTGCTCTTTTGTTTGTGATTGCTTTGTTCTGAACTTTGCGGGGTTCGGAATTATTTTGGGTATGGACTGGCTTAGGAGGTATGCGGCAAAGGTTGATTGTGAGAGGCTGGAAGTGACAGTCGAGAATGTGGAAGGGCGAAAGATTGTGATACGATGTAAGCATGAAGAAGGCGTCTTCATGAGCTTCATGTATTCGCTGGTTGTTCCACGGGATGGACTGTCATCGGTGCCAATCGCTAATGGATTCGAGGATGTCTTTGACGAAGTCAAAGGGTTGCCGCCACATAGAGAGATCGAGTTTCGTATAGATCTAGTTGAAGGAGCCAGACCTGTTGTGATTCCTCTTAGGCGGATGGCGCCTAGGGAACAGCAGGAGTTGAGGGTGCAAGTTGATGATCTTTTGCAGAAAGGATTCATTCGGCGTAGTGTGTCCGAGTGGGGTGCACCAGTTGTGTTTGCAACCAAGGCAGATGGGTTGTTGAGATTGTGCGTCGATTATCATGAGCTCAATAAGGTGACTAAGAAGAACAAGTATCCATTGCCGAGAATAGATGACTTGTTTGATCAGCTTCACGAAGCTAAGGTGTTTTCTCAGATGGATTTGGCAACGGGATTTCACCAGTTGAGAGTGGCTAAGGATAGTGTGCCAAAGACTGCTTTTCGGACACCATCGGGTTTCTTTGAGTGGCTGGTAATGCCGTTTGGGTTGACTAACGCGCCAGCATATTTTGTGGATCTTCTGAATAGAGTGTTCAGAGATCAGTTGAACAAGTTCGTACTTGTGTTCGTGGATGATATTCTGATTTATTCCAGAACTGAAGAAGAGCACAAGACGCACTTGCGTATTGTTTTGGAAATCTTACGGAAACATCAGCTGAAGGCTAAGTTTTCGAACTGTCACTTCTGGAAGAGTGAAGTGAGGTTCTTAGGACATGTGATTTCTGGAAATGGAATAGCGGTTGATCCCGCTAAGGTGGCAGCAATCCAGGATTGGGTTAGACCTAAGAATGCATCGGATGTGAGAAGTTTTCTTGGATTAGCAGGATATTATCGACGGTTTATCAAAGACTTCTCCAAGATAGCTGCACCGTTAACAGGATTGACAAAGAAGAACCAAGTGTTCAGATGGGAAGCTAAGTGTGAGCAAGCTTTTGGAATCCTGAAAGAACGATTGACAAGTGCTCCTGTTTTGATTATTCCTAGTGGGAATGATGAGATGGTGGTTTACACCGACGCATGTGGTACTGGACTTGGAGCAGTGCTGATGCAGAAGGATAAAGTTGTTGCGTATGCCAGTCGACAACTGAAGCCGCATGAAAGGAATTACCCGACTCATTATTTGGAGTTGGCGGCAATTGTTTTTGCTCTGAAGATGTGGAGACATTATCTATTGGGAGTTCGATTTGAGTTGTTTACGGATCATAAGTCGTTGAAGTATCTTTTCTCCCAAAAGGATTTGAATCTTCGGCAGCAACGTTGGCTAGAGTTTTTGGCATCATATGATTTTGGTATAGCTTATACTCCGGGAAAAGGTAACGCAGTGGCAGATGCGTTAAGTCGAAGACATGCAGGATTGGGAGCCATGTTTTCAGAATGGAAGAATCTCGAGTATTTAGCTGGATTTGACTTCAGGCCTAGATGCGAATTGGAACCTGAGATGTTGGCAAACTTATCGATAAGACCTTCTCTTGTGGAAAGGATTGGCGAGAGCCAAAAGCGAGACGATAAGCTTGTCAAGATTATCCGTGATTTGGAATCTGGATTAGAACCAGAAAAGGATAAAGGATTCGAGGTCGATCGAGAGGGTTGGCTTCGGAAGCAAGGACGACTAGTTGTTCCCGATATAGATGAATTGAGGAGTGAAGTTCTGAAGGAAAGTCATCACTCGAAGTTGATAATTCATCCAGGTGGAAATAAGATGTATCGGGATATGAAGAGAACCTACTACTGGGAAGGTATGAAGAAGGATATTGGAAATTTTATTTCCATGTGTATGAACTGCCAGTTGGTAAAAGCCGAACAGAAGAAGCCTAGTGGATTGCTTCAGCCATTAGAAGTTCCTGCATGGAAATGGGAGCAAGTATCAATGGATTTTATTGATGGGCTACCTAGAACCAGAACGGGAAATGAAGGGATTTGGGTCATTGTGGATCGTCTGACCAAGAGTGCGAGATTCATTCCTGTTCGATCGACTAGGACTGCATCAAAGTTGGCTGAGTTGTATGTTAAGTGGATAGTTCGATTCCATGGTATTCCGAAGAGTATAGTGAGCGATCGAGACCCATTGTTCACTAGTGGATTTTGGAAGAGCTTCCAGGAAGTTTTGGGAACCGAGTTGTGTTTGAGTACAACTTATCACCCTTAAACAGATGGTCAGACCGAGAGAGTCAACCGAGTTTTGGAATATCTCCTCAGAGCTTGTGTTTTGGATTTCGGAGGATCATGGGAAGATCACCTTCATTTGGTGGAGTTTGCGTACAACAACAGTTACCAGTCAAGCATTGGTATGGCACCGTATGAGGCATTGTATGGAAGACCGTGTAACTCTCCGACATGTTGGTTGGAAACTGGAGAAAAGCTGATACTTGGGCCAGAGATGATTCGACAGACTTCGGATTGTATAGAGATCATTCGGCAATGAATGAAGGCAGCCCAAGACCGTCAGAAGAGTTATGCCGATAAGCGTCGTAAGGATTTGGAATTCGGCATTGATGATATGGTTTTTGTGAAGATATCTCCACTGAAGAATGTTATTCGATTCGGGAAGAAAGGAAAATTGACTCCGAGATTTGTTGGACCATTCCCGATCATCGAGCGAATTGGAAAGCTCGCCTACAAATTGGAGTTACCAGAGAAGATGTCGAGTGTGCACAATGTTTTTCATGTATCATATCTACGGAAGTATGTGCATGACTCGAGTACGGTGGTTTCTGCTGATAGCTGTGAAGATTTCGAAGTTGATCCAGTCGATAGAAGACCTCGTAAGCCGCTTCGTGTTGTGGAAACCGACACGAAACAGCTTAGGAGAAAGGTAGTTAAGTTGCTCAAGATACAATGGAGTGATGATGATAACGACTGTACGTGGGAGGTGGAAGAGAGGATGAAGGCAGCTCATCCTGAACTCTTCAAGGTATGGCCCTAAGGTGTCGTGTCATCTCACGATATTGTAACTTGTTCTAGTGTTAGAATTCTGTATGCTAAGCTAGAATTGGATGCATGGTTTGTTGATTGTTATGGTTGGTAGGCGTACAGAATAGTCTTTGATTGCTTTGTTTGTTTGGAATTTCGGGGGCGAAATTCCTAAGGGGGAGAGAATGTAACGACCCGTATTTTTACGGATCGAAAAGTTTGTCAAAATCTGGAATTTTAGTGTTGTTGAGCCATTTCAGACTTTAGGCAAAATATGGCTAAGTCCTATGTCGTTCACGATTTAGTATAGGTCGTAAGTCGTATACGACTTAGGGGATAGGAGCGACCCAGGGATTTGGAGAGTTAAGAGTTAAGTCGTGACCGACTTAAGTGGGTTAGATGACCTAAGGCAGTGGATTGGTTAAGTACTAGGTCGGTTGGAGCGACCTATAGCTGTTCGCGACCTATAGATGTTAGCGACCTAAGAGTTAGCGAGTTAACAACCCCGTATTTAGCGACCTAGTAGTTTGCGTGTTTGAGCAGTTAGGTCGTAGACGACCTAAGAAGTTAGGTCGTGAGTTCTGTGTGTGTTAGGTCGTGTGCTTGCTAAGTCGTATACGAGTTAGCAACTTATAGGAGTAGGCGACTTATAGCAGTTAAGTCGTGGACGAGTTAAGAAAGTTAAGTCGCTAGGAGATAGGTCGCGAGATTGTTAAGTCGCGTAAGTTTTAGGTCGCGTGCCAGCGTTGTTGAGTCATTGGGGCGCGCTAAGTCGTAAGTCGCTAAGTCGCGCATAGGCTAAGTCGTTAAGTCGAAGACTGTTATGTCGTGCGCTATGTTAAGTCGGAGACCCAGTTGAGTCGTAAGTCGTAGGACTGCTAAGCCGTTAGGTCGTGGGTTGTTGAGCGTTAGGTCGTGAGTGACCTAGGAGTTGGGGCGCGCGTGCATATCTGTTAAGTCGGAGAGGCTTAGGTCGGAGAGGCTTAGGTCGGAGACGACTTATGGAGATAGCCGAGTTACGACTTAAGGAAATTTCTGCTATAAATAGGAAGGGTTTTTCTCACTTTTTGGGATCCGGATTTCGAAGCGACGAAGTGCTGCCATTTTGAGAGCTCGACTTCTACACTTCATCACTTCTTTTCTCCACTCTAATCTAGTGATTCCTTTCATCCAAATCGAAGATCAAGATTGAAGATCCAAGAGCTAAAGTTGAAGATCTTCATCCTTTGAAGTGAGATTTCTTCGTTTGAAACGGATTCGTGATAGATCAAGCTTGATCATTCGCTGTCCAGATCTGAAGCATGTTGAGTTGAGGTTGTTTAGGTGATTTGGTGAGTGGTGATTATCTCTCACACGGATCCAAAGGAGTATATCGGATTGTTGGCTCGATTTGGTGTTAAAATAGTGATTTCCATGCATTTTCTTCATCCTAAGTGTAGATCCATATAGATCCATTGTTCATGATGATTTGACAACAATTTTACTACATGTTAACCTATGCAAGTTCATTCATCAAGATTATAGAGACATTGCTCATGTTTTCATGCTTATTTGACTTTTGACTCTTTAATTACGAAATTGCCATTACAGTGATAATTGTCTACATAGATCATATTTGAATGCTTGATTGCTTGGATTAATGTTTGACTTGATTGATTGCTATAAATTAGATGATTGATGATTTGATTTAGACCGAAGATGATTCAAAAGCTAAGAGAAAGGCTCTTGAATTGGGAAAGCTGCTTGTGGCATATGTAGCGGGTGATGAAGCTCTTGTGCATAGATTCGATGATGATGATGTTGAGAGGAGACTTTGCGAGGATGTGATGAAGAGAAGTATGATATGAGATAGTCTTGGTCTAATCCAGACGGGATCATTCCAAGCACGTTGGTAACTCGGTGATATGATTCGAGTTAAGGGTAATGGATGCTTGAGAGGCGCTTAAGCTAGTATGGAAATAGTCGTCAAGGAGGATGACTAGGAGGCTTGGATAGCATCGTTGTTGAAGGTTCTAGCATGCTCTAAGCAAGAGTACGTTTGGGCAGATTCGATAGTCCCAACGGCCAACTGTTGATGGTCGAGTACTCTGGGCAGATTCGATAGTCCTAGGCACGGGCTGCGACGACGTGCAGGAGTTATGTCTAGAACCAGGGTTTCCATTAGCCCTTGACGGACGGCTGAAAGAATGTGCCGGTCATTCAATTAACGGTGATATCGAAGCAATGATAACAGTGATAGCCAGAGTCATGGATGTTTGGTTGTATCGTCATTCGGTCTCAAGAGCAGTGTTTTCTGGGTGCTTATCTGATCTTGGTTTAGGCCTTGGGGGTTTGTGCTTGGAAAACATCGCCCTTGACTCGAGTGATAATTTCTTTACTTTACATTGTATGCTCTGTTATGTTTGCTTCTGCTTAGTGTGTGTCTGGGGGCTATCACTGTAGAAAGAGGTTGGAGTGGGAGGGTTGTATTCCTATTCCTTTTCCTTTATGCTCTTTTGGTATGTTGTTAGTTAATTTACTGCTCACTAAGACTGTTGTCTGACTCAAGGCTTTATGTTTTAATTCTTATTGCCTTGGGCTATTCGTCCATTTTGGGACAGGCAGACTAGGTAGCAGGTGACAGGTGCTGTTCTAGCTTTTCACGGTGCTGATATCGAAGACGAGTTGGAGTATTGCATATTGTTTCTTTCTTACTATATGTACTGGATGTTCCGCTGCTTTGTATTCTCTGAGTGATATGTAGTGAGGCTTGATGTATTGACTATTTGGATGCTTGTATTCAACTATTATGGAGTTTTATATGATGGCATTTTATTCTGTAAAGCTTCACTATACATATGTTCTATTGTATTTTATCCATGCGCTGTGAGTAATACGATAGATTTTGTTGTTTTAATTTACCCTGACAATCGTCCATGGTCGCCTGACACACTTTACAGCGCATTTTCTCTTGATTCAGTGCAGGGGTCATGGGCGGTCGTCACATTTATTGTCAAATTTATTATTATTATTTAAGTTCGATAAATTTTTTTAGGGTTTTACATCTATCATTCCAGTTTCCATGACTGTGGAAAGGACATTAGATATTTGAAAACAAAAATCAACATTTTGCAAGACATGCTGACATACAGTCTCACTAAACAAGCATAGTTTGTCGTTGCAATGTGTGCTATTCATTATTTTATAATAATTTACAAGGGTGCAAATCTCGATTATGGAGAAATTGTTACTATAGAAGTTCTACCAAGTTATGTTGAAAATTGGCATAAACCGTGTCAACACAACTACGATGGTACAAGTTCATCAAATAAAGCACAAATTGTTGCAACACGTGATTGAATGGTTATCTTCATTTTGAAATCATTCATTTTGAAATCAGTATTCATAGTTACATTTTAGGTGATATCAAAAATTACAATGATAGTTACATTTCTAGTTTCATTAGAGATGCATTGATCGGTGCAAGAAGATGTTCATGTATTAAATATTTGTATGTTCTTTCTCATTTTTTCCATTCTGTGTACCTTTATAATCAAATTTAACATTTTGTATAATATTGTAATTGAATTATTTAATTATTAGTTACTAATTACTAAGTATTAATTATCAATTATTATCTATTAGTTAATAACTAAAATTTATTAACTAATAATAATTGCAAATAAAAATTAAACACTACGCATAGTACAATACTATCCATCCAACCTCTAATCGAATTTTTTATCCACGAACGTCACAATCTCTAACCTCCAATCCAATTTTTCCATGAATGCACCCTTACTTTAGGCGCATTATCATTCCCAATAACAAATACATGATTCATATTAAGTACGTAAATTTCATTATTTAAAGCACCAAAACCAACAATTTTATTCTATAACAGATATTCATAATGCTGCCATTAAAACACACGATCATCCTTTTTGTCCAACGGGAAACAAAAATTATTCCACCAATGAAATTTGATGCATAGAATTATTTAAAATCAAATCATGTCCACTATCAAGCTTTATGGTACTTTCCCATCGCGATGTCACCTACAAAGCTCCATTTATAGTAGAATTTCATGCACCCTCTTGCCATGGGCCTCTTGCTTCTAAGTCCCTGTAATGAATTATAGATATAACATTCGAATCTAGTATCTAATATCCAACTAAAAGCACTTATAGATAAACAATTTTCTATAAGGAATTTACCTTTATGAGAAGAATTTGATTCCCCTTAAGCATCTTCAATTATTATGGAAAGTCCTCTTCCACTGTCCCTTCTTCAAGCAAAAGTGACAATCACTTTTCTCTCTCATCTTTTTTTACCCATGCCACCTTTAAGCTTACACTTTCTCTTCTTCTAACTGTTTGAGGAAGATGTATCCTTAACAGCAAGTGTTGCACTTGGTTCCTTCATGCACCCACCCTTGATCATCCTTAACATATTAACGAGGTCCACTACAATACTCTTCAACGAGTTCATATTGAAGTTCAATAGAACGGATCGAACTGCGGAGTTAGCGATACACGAATCCAATTAGTTTAAAGCTCAGTTTCAAGTGTGGTTTCTAACTAGGCCAACCTTTTAATGTACTCAATCATATTGAGTACTTGATTTTGAAACGGGGTGGCCTTACTCATATTCACATGTAACGGTTTCAATAAGATATCATACTTTACGCTACGAGCATGATCACTGTATAACTTTTATTTGAATATTTAACAAACACCCACGTTCTTGTGTTGACTTTGGAGATCAATGCACATAGTCGACTACACGTACCAGTGGACAGCTCGCAGTCCATTGACAGTCTTTATAAGCCTTACTTTTTTCGGATATGGCATTCTTATCGGGTTTAGCTAATGGATCATTGGTGACAACATGCCAGCTCTTTTAACAGGTGAGTAATACCTTAACGTTTCTTAATTGATCTTTATAGTTTCTGCCATTTAGTGTGTTCCTTTCAAAAAAGCATTCTAGTTGCCATTTGATCTATGCAAATTCACTAGAGTAAGTTAGAAAACATTATTTATGTCTTATACTTATCAGATTGGTTCAGTATATTTATTTAATACCACTTCCAGTGAATTTGGAATTTCTCAAAAACCCTAAAAGAGATATGAAAATTTTATAAATTCCTTCAGTTGGTATTAAGATCCGTTTATCATATTAGAACAACCTTGATGGTGCTCAACTAATTGTATCTCATATATTATTCCAAACATATTTTTAATCATGCTCCTAATCATCTTCATGATCTAGAGCGTGCTCAACAAATCATGAAGTACATTAACTACGCCCTTATCTCATCATCTAGTGATATCCTAATTAGGGGAGTTATGTAACCTTTGAGGGTGCTCAATGAAGTTATATAAATATTCTTACTTGTTTAGGAATAGTATAAATATCACCTAAGATGTTCTACGGCTTGAGGGTGCTCAATAATCATATGTATGTAAGATACACTATTTATATTATAAATGGTGGAGAGCTTTATTATTTTATATTCATAATTGGAAATAATTTGTATAGAATATTATTGCTTATCTAAGGGAGATGAGTATAACTCATGATATATATGTGCCTGTGTGTGTATGCGTGCATGTGTTTGAGCGCACATTCAATGTATACTCCCTTAAGTATCACGAGTTTTAATTTATTTGACCTCCCATTTTCTTTACGTGTGTGTGTGTAAAATAACATTTATAATTTATCAATTTATATATGTGTGAGTGTACACTTCTATGTATTCATAATTAATTATAATAATATTTATTTTTATTTAAATTTATAACAATTTTAAATTTTACATTCTATAACTCTTTATAAAATTGTGTAAATATTTATTTAAATTTGAAAATTTTAAATTATTTTATAATATTAAAATATGTTTATTCGAATCAATCGAAGGCTAAGATCAATTCTGAGCCTTCCACAATGGCATACTCATAGAATTGACCACTTCGACAAGCCAAGTAAAGGTCAGGAGATCGGGATGTTTTCTCTTATAAGAACGGTCCTTGATTTCAGTAACCTTCTACTTGGTTTATGCATTTTTCCTTAGACACACATCTAATTGGTTATTCCTAAAGCATTGCCCTGCGTATTGGTAGCAAGCATAGAGATGATCATGTGTATATGCATATATATTATGAACATATATTTAAAATAAAACCAATATCTTCCACCTTGTGATCTAGCCAACAGTCGAACACCTTTTTTGTTGATTAGTTCCTCCTCGAATATTTTGTTCTTCTCCTTAGTTACAGGTTGCAAAGTTGTCACATTAGTTTCACCAATGTCCAATGGAGGAAAGTGCATAGAGAAAGAGAATGAATGCCATTTATGTATAGACCGCCAGATATCAAAATATTTGTTTTTTCTCCTAGATAGGTAAGTAATGCGTGATGCACCAGAGTGGGGATGCGCATGCACTAAAGTGAGGGTTAGAACGGTTGCCAAGAGACGTGGAGGGGGGATTGCAGGTCAAGATTGTGACTGAGGTGAAGAGACGGTGGTGCTTTAGAGGTGACAACTATAGTCGAATAAAATCCCCTCTTCATTGCTCAACCCAAACTAGTTGATAACTCGATCTGAGACATGATGGTGCCAGAGTAAAGTTGTGGAGAGACTACGAGGTTTAGAGGAGTGGAAGCATGATAACAGAAAGAGGAACGTACAAAGGCGGTGACGCTTCCATTATCACACCTGACCTAATCATGTAAAGACATTAGTTCCGCATTGTGTTAAAATTGACTTGTTTTGCCAGTATAATCTTATTAGGTGACAAACCATATCTAAAGTTTCTTTCGAAACATTTTTGAAAATAAGATAAAATAAAGACGAATGAAATCGAATTTAAAGGATGCAGAAGTAAATGCTCAGCCAATTGAGTAAATGCAAAGAAAATTATTTTGTTTCCTAGTTTTTCTTTTTTCTATTTCCCTTTTTTATTTTCCTTCCTCCCCCTTTTTTTTTTTTATAGGGATTTATATAGACCACCATATTATATACATTACCCAACAACCTACAAGTACATTAACACCTTCATCCCGATTAAGTATATATGATAAAACGCCTCTCGATCCTTGCTCCATTAGTTCGAACCAAACGACTGCATCAGACATCCACCTCCACTGATCAACGGTCGAGTGCTAGACGATTCAGACCTCAACTCAAGTTCTACTGTACTTATCTGTGGACTATTCCCAACCCCTAGAAAGTCCCTTGTCATCTCATTCCCTCCCATGGATAGCCGATCTTGTCCCATTATTCCACTTCCGTATGTCTCGTTTACTGTCAACCCTGCTGTATCATACCCAGCACCACATATTCCCATGTTACCATTAGCAAGAGAATACATTAGATCCTTCAGCTTCAAATTGCTTTCCATCCCATAACTCATGCTACCCATATTCATCGATTCACTATTATTTCTATCATATCCTCCAGTAGCACTTGCACCAATCTGTGCGTTGTACTGATATTCGCCTCCCACAAGATTCCCTGAATAGACAGCATTATTGTTACTGTATATTTGATTTGAGCTTAGCATGAAACCAGCATCATTTTGAGCGCCATTAATGCCTGAATAAAGGTTCGGGTGCTGAACTAGAAAATTGTATGGTTTGATCATGCTTTCTTGGAACTGTTGATGAGCACTTGTGACTGCACTGGGGAGATAGAAGGCATAACTAGGCCCAGGGCTAGGTGTCATTTGGGAAAAGGACTGCGGTTGATCTTGAAAGGAGCAAAACTGGGAGTTTGAGTGAGATAGAGATGGAGTGCTGCTCGTCTTGTAATTTGCTAACAATCCAAAACTGCTGATACTGTTGAGCCCAATTGGCATTCTTGCACTGTCTTGAGCAAGCGCATTACAAAAAGCTCGATGTGTGACGAAACTGTCCCTCCTACACTTCAGCAGCAGCATATGTTATAAAACATTATTAATTCAAGCAAGAATAGCGTAGTAAATCCATCATTCTACTAAGCTGTGTGTTAGGGAAATACTCAAGTTTTCGGTGTATATTCAAAGTAAATCTTGGTTTCTAAGTCGTAAATGAAAAAAATATGAGTATTTATTTATTTTTTTGAAACAAGACCTGGATAAAGTTGAAAATATAGTATATACCAATATTCTTAAGCTTTTAATTAGGTATAGGAATAGGATAAGATATTGATATTTAAGTGATGAATTAACTATGAATAAACAGGTTGTATAATAGATGATATTTAAAGTAATGGACCCTTCAATTACTAATGCCTAATATAGCATGAAACTGAAATTTGGTCCCCAGACCCTAGAACTAGTAACACTAAAATCATAAAGAACAAAAGAAAATTCTCCTAAAATTAGAAATAGATAAATACCAAAAAGCCTGCGTACATTTCAGAAATAAATGCAAATCCAGATTTTTGTAGAAAACATGAAAATGAATCATTAATGCTTATTCAGAAAACAAGGGCTATGTATATGCACGTTCACATTCCATCAATCAGTTGGAATTAACATATTCCTAGGATTTGAGTACTTAATGCTTTCTTTTCAATTTGATGATGAAATGATGATGGATAATTCTATGTAATATAATATTGAGAATGATATTTTTTAATGCAGTACATAGAAAAGAGTGGACCTAAAAGAATAATACTGAGAAGCAATGCATCCGTTCACAAACTAGCCAGTTCAGAAGAGAACAACATCCACATGTGAACTCTCACTGATATAATTGGTGTTCGTTTCAAGAAGATGCTCTATGTTGCAATCTTCTCATTTTTTATTTCTGAAAATACCTTAACCCTAAAACCCTAACAGATTAGAATATACCAGCCAAAAATATAATTAAGTACTCTAATCATTGAGCATTCATGCTGAAATTGGTATGTCCCACAACATAAGATTTTTAGATTTTTAGGGTTAGCCATGGAATCAAATCCTGATTAATTCATAATAAAAGCACCTAAATTAATTCAAGCCCTAGATAACCAAGTATATACTTCATAATTCATCAATAACTAAAGTTCCAAAAACCAAATAGTTGATACCTTGAGAAAATCGTACCACAGTCGCATCGATACTCACGAGTACCGCATGTCTTCAAATGCGCCTTCCAGTCCGATTGAACCGCATACTTCTTAGAACACTTTTCACATCTGTACTTCTTCTCACCATGTTTTCTTGAATAGTGCTTCTTGATTCCTGTTAAGTCCCCTAGTGCTCTTGATGGATCGTGATGCACGCATGTTGGTTCAGGACATAGGTAAACCTTTTTTCGCACTACTTCTTTGGTGCTCTTTTGCTTCAACTTCCATGGCAAGTTGTGGCCGCGGCGGTGCAGTTGTAGGTTCTGCTCCCTTTGAAATCCCTTGTTGCATACCTCGCATATGAATCGATTTGTCGCTTGGAGTGAATTCGGAGACAGTGCTACTACTTCCGCATCTAGATCTAGACATAGTAGGCATTTTTTTCTATTAATTAATTGCTTCTCTATATTGATATATTTAGTAATATATCTAGATTATAATAGCTTGTGCTTTGTTTTCAAAAATGAAATTGAAAGCTCCATAAATTGGTACATCAAAGTGTTCTATTACGCAAAATAGGATCACCGAATCTGGTTTCTACCAAAGTAGATAAACACCAGCCATTAAATCAAAGATCTTTAGCATAAATTAATGTTGCTAAAATGCATTGTCGGTCAATTGAATCTTTGAAGTTTGAACTAGGTATCCAGATCCACTGGTGTTTCTCTACTCCAATTTTAGACCCAAGTATGTGATCTTACCCGAAACACAGTTGATTTGACTATGAACCTTTCCTATTCTCAATTTTGTGCCATGAAGGCTAAATCAAATGGCATTAAATGATAATACTGTATATTGTTTAGTTTGATGTAATTCTAAGAACATACAAGGATCGCTATATTTACTTTAAATTAATGAGAAAGCAGTATTTGGCAATAAGAAAGTAAAATAAATATGCTCACGAGCAAAAACATAATTAATTAAGAATCTATAATAAGAAACAATGAAGTAGAGATACTTGCATGGATTTCCAAACTGGCTTCTTTTCCGCTTCAGCGGCGCCGATGTAGAATCTACAGCGGTTGATGATGACTCCTGCTCTTGCTCGACTTCCATCTGAATTTGGTTATCAAGATCGGCTTCTCTAATGATTTCATTCAAAAAAGATGCTTCTTCCATTTCTTAACATACGTAAACAAAATAACTTTCTTGTTTTTGCTGGTTTTACCGACTTGTCCTAAATGGCATGCCAGAAATAGCTCTATAAAGCATCTAGCAAGTTCAAATAAATGTAAAAATTTAAAATAATTAACATAGGAGGAACACAATAAACACTAAAAAAAATGGTATAGATTAATTGAATATGGAATGCAGTAAGATAAACTGTAAAAATCGAACCAAAACCCACTTGGGGGTGAAATCAGCACTTTGACAGATTTCTTCTTCAAGAGAAAAGGAAAGAAATTGTGAAAAAAGATGAAAAGTGTGTACGTAAGAAGGTGGTTGTTGTAGAATGCCTGTCAAATCCTTGTCATAATATTTCCTTCTCACTTTCTTTTTATCTACAAAAATTTTAAAATTTCTGTGATTTCATCATCTTCAGTGTCCCATGAATAAAAGATTGTAGCGGAAAATGTATATAAAACGGAGGGTAGGATGAGAGAGAAAGGTGGGAGAGGAGAGCAAAATGAGACATGTGTGTCGTCATGTGTCGCAAGGAGAAGGGCCCCACCGACCTTGCATTTGCATGTTAACCCCCATTGGTAACCTTATTCTCACTTGTGTGACAATGAGCACGCCAGTAACAAGGAAGATGAGGGTAAGTTTGTAATCACCTACCTATGACACTTAGGAATTTCATCGTATGCCCAAGTATACCAGGATTTAAAATCATGGTTTACTTTAATCTATATGATTGTTGAGGTGATTTACAAAGATGAGGGCCCTAATCTCTTTGTGCTTAATGTACATTAGTGACAATGAGCAAAAATGTACTGTATCATCTGTCATGCAACAGTGTTAATTTGGTACTGGATCTCCTATTCTGGTCATGTAGCTGAGCAGGATACTCCTAATCACGTGTGGATCAATACTTGAATACATTTTAGCAAAGTATGCACATTTTAACTTTAAAAATTTGATTTCGGTGTGACTAACAGTATCCTTATTCCAATAGAGGGTCATAGTAGGGAATCTCAGATCGATAATTTAGCAAAGTATCATGTTGTTTGGATAGTTATAAATGAATCATCCAGTGTAATACTAGGGTTTTATCCATTTCAGTGGACCGTTAGATTTACACGATAGTGTATTTAAAGGACAATTTTTCAATCAAGGCACATCAAAAAAACAAATTATAGAACTAGATCTCAGCAAAAATTAATTGTCAAACTAGATCTGGTTTCTGTTATAATTTGCGCAAACATGGAGTCGCAAGTATTAAAAAAAAATTTAACTAAAGTATGTGCATCCCATAATTGCGCAAACTATATTTAAGGCTTGCGCAATTATGAAGTGCGCAAGTTCATTTTCGACCATCAAATAGATAGAGAGCATAGATCTGATTTCATTTATTCATATTTTACATTCTTCTCCAAATCCTCTCCATTTCTCAAACCAAACTCATTTCAAACCCATTTTTCTTCCATATCCAAATCCTCAATCACCTTATCAATCAAATAGTTGTTAAACTATATATGGAATCTTCTTATTCATTGTTACAAAACAAAGGTAATAATTAATGCTTTTGAAAATTAAGATTTAATTTTTCTATTGTTGATGGTGTTGAAAATGGAGAGTTATTGATGTAAGTAGTGTTAATTACAAGGCAATGTTGTTAATGTTGAATTAGTTGTTAATGTTTAATGAACTAAGAAACCTTATTTAAGTAGTAGTAAATTGAAAACTCTAATTAACATGTTAATGGTTTATTGTTTATTTTGACGGTAGACATGAATGTTTAGGAGATAGACGATGAAACGTTGATGAAACATTGTGGTGAACTTGAAGCGAAAATCGGAGTTGCAAGCTCAAGTCATATTGACTTTGATGTTGATCATGTTTCGGAAACACAATTCGAAACAATACCGCGTAAATTCCATTCTGAAACATCTACCTTACACATTCATTTATGTGAAGTTGTTTCTGCCGAAAGACCCGATCATCAAATTATAGTTGACGAAAATTTGCTTACGCCTATACATCCTGTTGGTCCATCCATGCCAAGGGGACGACGACCATATCCAAATTGTGGTTGCGGAGATATGTGTGTAGTGGTTGTTTGTAGAAAGGAAAAGAATGTCGGATGAAGATTTTTCAGTTGTAGTTCGTACAACGAACATAGACTGGATCCTCGTGAAGTTTTTTGTTACAATTATTTTAAATGGATTGATCAACCCTTATACGAAAGGGGACTCGAGTATGCCCACGAATTGCAAGCCGAAATCAGTCGTATGAAAAAGGTGAATGAAGAACTAAGGGAATGTAGTGGGAGGCCTAGATTTTGGTAGATGTTTGGGACTAGGTTAACGTTGTCTTATTTGGTTTTAATGTTGAACTGTTGTATTTGTAATATGTTGTTGCAAAAATGTTTGTTTTTGTTGTAACCCGTACTGTGTGCTAGCTAAGTAGTTTATTATGTTGGTGAAATTCATTTGGTAGTGTTGACTATGTTATTGAAATATATTGGTTACGTTATTATATTGATTTGCTTGTTTGGTTTTTTTTAAAGATTGATTTGACTGCTTTTGGTTGAAGATTGTCTGCGGAAGCAAAATCTACTTCGGAAAAATAGGTATTAATTCATCAAATTTATGTTTTGAATTATGTCGCCAAATGTGGATTTTGAATGTGGTATTGCAACTGATTTTGTAGATAATGACAAAGGTTCCGACTATATTTTATTTTGATGGGGAATTTTTGGTTGATGATGAAGGTAAACCTAGATATGTTGGCGGGAAGCGAAAAGGATCGACAATAAAAAATCATTGTTGTTTTGAAGAGCTTAAACAAAGGGCATTTGAAGTGACAAAAGTAAATCCTGTGACATATGATTTAAAATTAGCGGTGAAATGGGTTCGGGATGACGGTGCATCCGCTATTGATTTGGAATACGACGATGATTTGATCTCTACCTTTTAGGTTGGAATACGAGTGATAGAAATATATGTTGCGAAAGTGGAACATGATAATGTGGTCGAAACACAAGCGCCAGTAATCTCTACGGATGAGTATATACCCACCATACAGTTACAAGAAACACAATGGTCGGCCTATCATTCATATCTTTCAAGCCATCAAGGTGGAGAGTTTACAAACATACTTCACAGGTACAATGGAGTGGTTGGAGTCTCTTCTAGTCAGGAACAAAATATGATGCAGAACTCTATAAATCCAAGTCAGTCGCAAGCGTTCGAAAAGTGAGTACTATTATACTTTGGCACTTGTATTTTGACTTACATTAATGCAAAATATCTTACCTTTGTTTTTTTATTTGTAGCGTCGAAGATGCATTTACTGGTTGTGATGACGATGATGGTGATTATCATGTTGATACTCCATATGAGATCGGTGGGCAATTGGATAGCATGGAAGTAGCTTGTGCGGATGATGAGGATAGAACTTGGATCCATCAAATGGAAGTTAACAATGATGCAATCATATATGTAGGCATTGAGGAGGCTGATGATGTAAATGCGGAAGAAAAAAAATCACATATGAAGAGGCTTTAGCCGATGATTTATGTACGGCATCAATAATGGTGAAATTGATAATGGAAAATTGCTAACTAGACGTGGAAGTGTTTGGAAGAGAATGTGCTGAGAAAGGACCACGAGTTGGGTAAAATTTTGAAAGTAAGCAGAAGCTTGTTGAACAGTTATGTGAATGAACGATTAAATGTTCAGTTTCATTTCAAGTTCTGAAATCCCGTGTGAATCAGTACACAGTCCGTTGTGATGTGGATGACACATGTCCTTGGCGAGTTCATGCAAGCCTTTCGGTTAGAAAAAATTCAAATTGGTAGAAGATAACTACATATGGCGGTGATCACACTTTTTTAAATGCATCAATCAACTCAAACCATCGACAGGCTAGTGCAAAGTTTATATGCAGCAAAATACTTCCGCTTATTAAAGCTGAAACAAACATGAATGCAAGAACTATTCAAGAGACAATGTCCAATATGTTTCACATTAAAGTGAGTTATTCTCGAGCCTGGCACGGACTACAGAAAGTTGTTGCAATGATTTATGGAGATTGGGAATCGTCATAAGTGGAATTGCCAAAATATCTTAGAGCCCTACAACGTACCAAACTCGGAACCGTATATGATGTTATTCATAGTCGTGGTGCTTTTGATGGTTCGTTTTGGGCTTTCAGACCTTCTATTCATGGTTCAACCACTGTCGTCCTATACTGTCTATTGATGTCACTCATTTATACGGGAAGTATCTGGGTACATTACTAGTAGCTACTGGGTGGAGGCAAACCAATTCCTATTTCCGTTAGCCTTTGCTATTGTACAAACAGAGTCATGGAAAACGTGGAGTTGGTTTATTCGTTGCATATGGAATTATATTCCATCCGTACGTACCAGATGTATCACCTTTATCTCAGATCGTATGAAAGGAATTCCACGTGCGCTTAGAGAAGCTTGGCCAATTGAATATCATCATTGCTTTTGTATTCGTTATATTAAAGTAAATTTCAAGAAAGCGGGGTTTGGCACGGATGAGCTACAAAATTTGTTACATGCATATGCCATGGCATCAGAGGTTGTAAAATATAATGAACTTTGGAAATAGTTTAAGGATGTAAATCAAGATGTCGATGCATGGATTGAAAGAAGTTTGAAAAACCAGGAATCAAGCTGGACTCTTTGTCACGGCGGCGGAGTAAGATTCAATATGATGACCACCAACGTTTCCGAAAGCTTTAACGGTGTGCTGAAAGAAACTAGGAATTTACCTATTAGATCATTGGTTGCACGTACGTTTTGATCGACTGAACCATTGCTTTGTCGAACGTCGAACTCAAGGAGAAGAGTGATGTCACAGCTCGCACCTCGGTGGGAAGCATTAGCGCGGAGAAGAATGGAAGAATCGAGGCTCATTTCTATAGAGAGATATAGCTTCGTTGAATGGTAGGTGAAAGATGTGCATATGTTTGATTATACGGTGAATATCAAAGATAATGTTGCCAAATGTTCGTGCAACATGCCAACGTTAGATCATTTTCCATGCTCCCATGTATTAGCAGCTTGTTCACGTGGTTCGGGTAGTGCTAATAGAGCGTATTTCTACTTAATCTCCACGTGGTACACGAAGGCTATGTATTCCACAGCTTATGCTCCTTTATTCCATCCTGTACCAGATAGTCGACATTGGGATATGTATCGACCCGTAAATTTTAACTGTTTTAATAACGTAATTAGTTGAAATTTTGTGAAATTTTAAACGATAAAATTTTGAAATAAAAAATTTGATATTTGGAATGTGTCTAATTAAACATAGCAACTGGTAAATTTTCATCTGAAAATATGAAGTTTATTTTCGTGTGTAAGTTTATTTAAATTTAATCAGTTAGTAATTGATGAAAATAAAATGTTTTCGAAACCCAAATATTTTTATACGGAAAAATTCTAAACCATCTTCTGAGCAAGACATCATTTTTCGTTTTTCCAAATTCGAACTTCTTTAGCTCCGTCGATCTTATTTTTCTGCGTTTTTGCTGCATTTTCCGTAGTAGAAAATTCGAATTTTATAATTCAATCGTACCACTGATATCTGTATACCGTTTTGATCGTCTCGTCGTGTTGGTCTATGCGGTATATTCAATTTTGTCTTTTGGTGTATGGTACACATTGGGAAAGACAAAGTGGCTGCTATATCGGATACCGTATCGGTATCGGTTCCGTGCTTTGTTTTTCATTTATTTGTAAACGCATGCACTTCTTGTCTGTTCGGTGTTCGTGCATTGCTTTTAAAGAAATAAATTAATATAACTTATATTTTTAAGTTGAGACCATAGTTCATATCCTACATTCTTTTCAAAACTGTTCTCACAAAATATTTTATATTCTACCCATTCCCCTAAGCCTTTTCATTTAATCACTCCATCTTCCCATGCACCATATCCCAACAAACCAACAGACAATTTCTTTTATTACTCCCTTGTTTATTGTGCCCCGACTTTCACTATTCCATCTTTTCGTTTTGTATTCTCTGTTTCCATTTTATCTCAAACATTTCATCTTATTATGTTTTGCTAAGCCTTAGAAGAAAGAAAGAAAAAGGAACAGAGCTCATTCACATTTCACCAAATTGCTACAACCTCTGTCACTTTGCATTTCATTTTTCCCATGGCTTCTGCACTCTCAGATTCCTATTCCTTCTCATTTGCCTGCTGCTCCTCTTTCACAAACTGTGCGTCTTCCATTCCATGGCTGCAAACCTTCAACCACTTCGACGACCACAACAACCATCGTGTCACCGTGAGCCACCCTCCCTATCGAACCATGGTGCAACCGCTCCACTTCCAAACCCATCATCTACCGCTCATTCTGCGTCCCTCTGTTTGCTTCCACCAAAACACATACAAGCAAGCTGTTGCTCCTCTTACCTTGTACCCGTTTTTCTTCTTACAAAAAAAAATGTTACATGTGTGCATCTCCTCCGGCCTACACCACCGCAGCAAGCACCTCCACATACCCCCTACACCCAACGCAAGCTTCACCCAGACCGATCTTCCATATCTTTCCCCTCACTCTCGGCCCAAGTAACCTGACCTCGCGGCTGCAACTCCACAGCAACTTCCACCTTGCCGCGTGACAACTATCCTCCCCTCCTCTGTTCAATTATCTAGGTGAGCGTATATATATTAAGTTATATATATTAGTTTATGTAGATAGGTATTGGCCGCTGTACTACTTGTAGTCTGATGTGTGCATAATTTATATTGTATATGTCCATTTTATAATTTATATAAACTGCAATTATGGATATATATGTTTCTTTTGTTTGAATATAAATCTTCTTATATACATTTTCTAACTGATCTGTTTGTTATATATATTGGTTTATAAAAGTTACAGTACATGCATTTTAAATGAATAAGGCTTATAGTATATATTATTTTATAAAGAGTATTATATATATATGTTCTTTGCAGTAATGTGTTATTAACAATATATGTATAAGGTGTATAGTATAACCTTTATTACTATATATATATATATATATATTTATACGTGTACAGGTTTGTACATTTTATATAAGTTTATATGTATAAAAATTTAAGCAAGTTGTATAAATTTGTTTCAAATAAATGTTAAGGACATAACAAGTATGTAAGTGTTTTGTATGTTTAATAATAAATGTATGTATTTACTCCCGGATATAATTTATATTGGAAAGTTATGGTTATGACTGCATATGTGTTTACATGTATAAGCATACTAGAAATTGGTTTTAAAATAGAAGTATATTGATTTTTCTTTTTAGGGTATAAATATTTAATTTAACATATGTTGAATTTACAACGTTGTTACATAAATAGTTATATATAGTTATTTTTAAATACGTGCTTGTTTTAAAACAATGATTTTGAAAAAGTAATAATATAATATGATATACTTTTCGTTAACATTATATCAAGCAGATTCTGATTTATTTGTTCGATTCCTTATCAATCGGCTTTTTGGTCAAATCCGCATTCAGCTTACTTTGCTTTGAGATCCGTTATTGGATTGGTCGATAGTCCAGATCGTGATCGAAATCATAGCTTGTCGTGTTATCTATTTCTCTCTAGCCTCGAAAGGTGAGCAATCACTCACGATTAACGCTCTTTTATTTATTAAATTTGATTTCAATTGAAATGACAAATTGAAATATGTTGCTGTTAGTTAATCACATTGTTATATATGCTATTACCTGTATCTGTTCACCCATGACATCTAACACCATTATCTGTTAATTATTTATGCGATGATAATACAGTTTGGCTGATAATTGATTTATTGTTGATGTTTAATTAGACGTTAATTGTAAATGTTAAAGTGATAAATAGTATGAAATTGAATTTGATAAAAGAAAGTTAACAATTTAAATTGGATTTATATGTTGAATTTGATTAAGTTAAATATGACCCCTTTAAATGTTGAATTAATTGACATGTAGAAATTTGGTAAAAACACCTTGAACCATTTAAATGTTTGTTGCTTAAATTTATGTAGTATGAAATTGAATAGTAAATATCAAGTGAAGAACCGTATTAATATTAGTGCAATAATCTTTAATCTACATGAAATGATAGTGTAGATTCTAGAAATAATTATATTAATTTGCACAAACAACAATGTGAATTAATACGATTATTTCGGGATTATTTGAATTAACTATTGGATTGTTATTGATTGTTGTTATTGCTTGTTTATTTACTTTGACACCATCCCAGTTATCACACTGCAAGTTCCCTTTTGTTATGCTTTGATTTTTGAATTGAAATGGAATCGGGTTGAAATGATAAATATCCAAATTTAATTTTGACCTAGGATAGAGAATTAAATAAAACCCGATTGATCAATAATTTGATTTAAAAATAAAATAAAGATTTTATTTGAATAAATAATAAGGTTTTAAAATGAAGTTGGAATTTGAATTTTTATGAAAGGAAAAAGTTAATATGTAATAATCCGAAACAAAATATTAACATAGTAGTTGATGAAAGAAGTTGTTTAAAATTTAATTATTAAGTTTGAAATTATTTAATAATTAAGTTTTTGAAATTATTTAATAATTAAATAAGATTGAATTATTTAATAATTAAATGAAATTGAATTCTTGATATGTGAAATTGAACTTCGTAATAAGTGAAATTGAACTTCTTTAATAAGTAAAGTTGAGTTATGAAATAATTAAGTTTTGAAATTTGCAACTAAGTAAATAAATAAGTGAAATCAAATTTTTTTAACAAGAAATAAAATGTGATTTATTGAAATTAATGTAAGACTTGTAATTTAAAGAATTGATTTGACGAATTTAATTTAATCCAATTTATAAGTTTTGATATAATGGAGTTGAACTTAAGTAATTGATTTAATGAACTGTGTTAACGCTAAAAATTGAACGCTAACACCCGGTGTGTGTAATAGAGTTGTGAAAGCACCACCCGCGTGACGGGAACAGGAATTAAGCAGTAAAATAGCGAAAAAGCAGTAAAAGACAGCAGTTTATAGTGGTTCGGCTTGAGGTCGAGCCTACGTCCACTTTGAATCTCTTTATTACTGAATCTGGTTACAAAATGATACAATACACTTATGAAATATGATATATTTCAATTCCTAAACACTTTCGACTATTAGCTCAAGCTTTGATGTCGAAGATCTCTTCGAATTCGTGTTGAATGCGGTAGATTTCTCTCAAAGCTTGTTGTACTGTCTTGAGTGATTGGAGTTCTTCAAATGTTGGATGAGTTGAGAATTCGGTAGAGTAATGACGCTTCAAGAAATGATCGGCCAAAAGTCCTTTGCTAGTTGGAGTTAGGGGGGTATTTATAGGAGTTGATTCTGGACGGAAATTAGGTCGTAGGTCGCGAGCTAAGTTAGGTCGTAGGTCGTGATCCACTTCGCGACTTAGGAGGTTGGTCTGATGGAGTTGCCCTCGGTTTTATCTGAATAAAGTGGCAAGTAGTAGGTCGTTGGCGACTTAAGGAAGAGGCACATAAGGAGTTGTCTGAACTTGTTTAAACTGGGCAAGTCTTAGGTCGCGAGCGACCTAAGGTAGGTCGTAAGTTGTGAGCGACCTAAGGAGTAGTTGTTGAAGCCTTTAGGTCGTTGGACTGCTTTATGAAGTTGAGTCGCTCAGAAGTTAGGTCGCTAGGTCGCAGCTTTTCATAGGTCGTAGATACCTTCAGCAGTTAGGTCGCGAAGTACCTTTAGCAGTTAGGTCGCGAAGTACCTTTAGCAGTTAGGTCGCGAAGTTCCTTCAGTAGTTAGGTCGCGGAGTCCCTTAGGTCACAGACATTTAGGTCGCAGACTTTCTTAGGTCGCTAAGTTCTTAGCTCGTGAAGTCTGGAGGCACTAGATCGTGAAGCCTGCTAGGTCGTTAAATCGTTCTGCTCCTTAAGTCGTTAAGTTCCTTAGGTCGCAGAGTCTTGAGTCGCAGAGTTTTAGGTCGGCACAAAAATATGAGTTAACATTTGCCCCTCGAAGTGCAGGCCTGTGCCAAGGTCATGTGCTTCGACTTAACTTTGCTAGGTCGTGAACGACCTAAAACTTGTGCTAACTTGTACGCCTGTTCGCCTTCCTCTCTCAGCCCCATATAAATTAGTTAGGTCGCTCCCTCCTCCCCACCTTACTGTTCTGAACTTTCATTGCCATTGACGAATTCTCAATCTTTCGAAGGCGAATTCAATTTAGCTAATCACCGATCCATTCCTACCAGCATATTACGTAAGTGGATCCAATCTCTACTCCTCCATTATCGCCGCTCGATCGTGAATCCACATTTTCCGACCCAAGTATAATTTCATACGCCATGCTCCATTTTTTGAATGGTTATTTCGATCGATTTTTGATCGTCGTTTGATACGTTGTGGTGATTCATGAACGCATAGTGACTTTTACAATGGTCGGAGGGGTTTGTAATCGACTTGCTGGGCGATTTGGTGGTATGTGGAGATTGAACTGAAGAGGACAACAAATTCTTTTGTAATGACGGTATTGTGTTATCGGGTCCAGTAAGGTGTTGCGTGGAGAGGAAGTCAGCGACCTACCAGATCTGGACGACCTAAAAGTTAGGTCGTGCTGGGATTCTTGGCGACCTAAGCCTTGCGATCTAAGAATATCTGCAACTTAAACAAAACCGAACAACCTTTTTTGCGACCTAAAGAGTTTCCGACCTATGCCAAGTCATGTACGACCTAGGGCTTAGAGAAAATTGCATCGCCTTGATTCATTCAGTTGCACTGTGCGACCTAAAGATGCCTCGACCTATGATAGGTCGTTGAACGACCTAGAACTTGAACCATCTCTGCACAGCCCTGAACGCTTTAATTTGCATAGCACGACTTAAAAATGCTTCGACTTATGCTAGGTCGTGAGCGACCTAACACTTGGAAATTTGAGCAGAACTTGACTGAATTTTTGAATTTGAACTGTGTTGCATTTCTTTTCAGATTGTCTTGACTTTAATGCTAATAACCTGTTTAAATACAACATTTGCAGAGAAAACGGGACAAATATACTGCCATTGACTGCCCACATCGCATGACAGATTAGTTGACAAAGAACAATTAACTTACATGAATTTTGTGAATGAAATGTTGTGAAACGATAAATTCAAATGAAGTATTAAAGCAAAGCTGAAATAATCAACCTACGCTGATTTGTTTGCATCAACACAACATTGTATTTGAACTTAAAATGACAAGTCTCGAAACTTTATAGTCGACAAATGTCAACTATTTCAATTTCTGTTATACTTGCTTGTTATCGTTTTAGTTTTGCACAACACTTCACACTTTTTTAGGAAACGTGCACCTTCAAATTTGAATATCCAGTTGATTGTGTAGAATGACATCTCAACAAGAAGATTCAGGACCAGCCGGGGAAGCTTTCCCGATTGCTGATCCACTGATCGATCCTCCGGAAAGAACTCCGACTACACTAAGCCACAAAGTTTTCAAACAACTGTATATTCAGTTCGGTATTGCCGAATCAGATGCTATATTTCCTGGAGCAAATGACACCACTGACAGGCCACCTCTCAGTTTTGTCGCAGTGAATCGTCAGATGTGCTTAAGCGGAGCCATTCCACCTTTCAACGAATTTCTCCGGGAACTCTTTCTTCGATTATCCATCTCGCCTTTCCAGCTACATCCCAACAGTTATGCCGTTCTGATGGGGTTGTGTGTTTTGTTTAGGAGGACGCTCGACCGTCTCCTGAGCTTCGATGAAATTTTCTATTTATGCACCTTTGCTAAGAACAAAGATCATCCTTCAATCGTGCTTGTAAGAGGCGCTAGAAACCGGAAGCTGATTTTGGATTTACCCGAGAGTGCTCACGGGTTCCTAAGTCAATTCTTCTTTGTTCGATGTCCTCCGGGATTCTACTCTGTCTGGAGAGTCGGTAAGATAACCTTTCTTTATTCATCTCATGAGCTTGTCGGAACCCGAATTTATCAGATGCTTATCCTCATCCTTTTCTTTTTTCAGCACTTCCTCCCCCGCTTAGGAATCCCAGCCTCAAGTCGATTTTTGAAACTTTAAATGCTGTAGCTATGGAAGAGAGGAGCGCTAAATTCTTGTTAAAAGATGAACTTTTGCACCAGTTCGAACTTCTACATTCTTCTCGTTCCATCCAGCCTCAAGTAGTTCCTGATTCACCGGCAAAGACGTCAAATGCCCCAGCCCTTGCCGACGAACCTTTACTGAAAGAACCCACCAGTGAGACTTCACTGGTGAAGTGTTCCGCTTCCATTAATGTTGCGGGGTCATCCAGCAAGTTAACACTTTCTCCAGTTATTGAAGAGGAGGAAAATCCTCACATTTCTGAAAAGACGGCTGACGTGGAAGTCGAAAAAGAAAGTTCTGCTGGTCATCACGGCGATGATACTTTTGATGATTTGAGCGATATAATGATAACTTCTCAGGAACTTTTTAAAGATGATATTTCAAAAGCGATCTCTCCCATTGTTGAAGCGGCATCTTCTTTGAAACAAATTACAACACCTTCAACACAAGCCATTGCCATTCCTACACCACAGAGTGGTTTGTAGTCCGACGCGCGTAGTTTGCACATCACATACACTTAGGATTTTTCGGCACTTATATGCACCTAAATTCCTTTTCTTCGAAGATATTAAGACTTGTCTCTTTTTCTTTTTCAGATTCTTCGATGGGGCGGAGCGGATCGTATTACGACAAATTCCAACGTCATGGAGGCCGCGATTCTTATGACTTTAGGCGCTATCTTCCTTCCCGTCAGGACACCGATGAAGAAAGGGTCTCTAGAAAAGCTCGCGAGAGACGGGATTATGAAGAGCGCCGCAAAAGAGAAGATGAACATCACTATGGGAGTAGGGATGAGCGATACGACTCTTCCCGCAGAAGTGACGATTCTCAAAAAAGGAAATCTTACGATGACAAGGGGAAGAGTCACATTGCTGATGATTCTAGCAAGCGGACCAGACTTAGCGAAAAGGACGCGTCTGCAATTTCGGAAAAGACTGATGCTCCCATTTCTCCTAATATCCCATCCGGCTCTCCTGCTTTAAAGAAATCTAACATCCAGGCGATCATCAGCAGACCTCAGTATCAGGTCAAAGATGCCCATCCTATTCTTCAAAGCCGATTTCCGAATTGGTGCTTAAAAGGGGTGCGTTTTGACCTTGATTTGTTTCCGATCGATAAATCGGATATGCTGCATAGCCTTGATGCCGTCAAACTTAATATTGAAAGGGTGTCCGGATGGCAAAAGCTTGTCGATGAGCTGCAAAGAGTCAATCGTGCGAATCTTGAAGCCATGCTGACCATGGAGAACGACAAGACGGAATGGGACAAAATTTGCAAGCAGCATGACGCGGAAATGACAAGTATTGCTGAAGACAACGAGAGACTTGAGACTGAAGTTAGAAAACTCAAAGACGAGCTTGCTACTTCTTCTACTTCCTTTACTCAAAAGGAAGAATTACTTCAAAAGCAAGTTCGCGATGCTCATGCTGCACAACGAAATGCTGAGGCCCAACTTGAAGCCGAAAAGAAGATGATAGAAATCTATCGCGCCGACATCACCCAGCTACGAAAGAAGGCAAGTTCCCAGGATTTGGAAATTATGCGGTTATGAACTCAGTTGTCAAAAACTGAAAAAGAGCGCGATGAGGCCATTGCCGGATAAGAGGCAGCTGAGCAGTCGCATGAGGCGACGAAGGCCAAAATTAGTTCCACTTTGTTTGATTTCTATCTGCACAGCGTCCTGGGTCGTGGTAGTCTCTCCTTTTAGGGACCAACATATGAGACCACTTTAGCCGAAGTGTGGGAAGCAATAATGGACATGTTCGGAGGTGCTGGATATGCCGAGGCGGATCTTGAAGCAACTTATCTGGATGATGAGGCGCGCGCCGCCCTTGCCAGGGGAAAAGAGCAGCTTGCTAGGGAGCGAGCCGAAGCGGCGGGAGGAGAATGTTTAGAAAAAGTGACTGTAACTGACTCTGCTCGTCCTCCGGCTTCGGTCGATCCCAAAAACATTGGCTCTAGTTCCCATTCTCCACCTCCTGCAAATGCCGAACTTAAAACCACAGCTACTGAGCCTTCCACTGCTCAGGACAGGAGAAGACTCAAGACGACATTGAAGCCGAACAATTTGAAATCAATGTGATCAAACCAACTTCTCCAGGTAACTTCGATGTTGATCCAAGTCTAGCAGACTATTTATTTGCTTCAACCGAGTTTGATGAATTTCTCAATTGTTACTTAAGTGTCATTGAACCAACATCTTTACTTTTTCCGGAGAATACTGATTTTAACTTCTTTCCTCTATAGCGGAAGCATCGAATACTGCACAAACTTCTACTCCTCAAGTTGCCATTCCTCCCTCTACTCAAGTTACTCCTCCTTCTGCTTCTCAACCGGGATCACAGGCAGAAAAAATTGAAGCTCTTCAAGGCCTGTATGATCCGGCTGCTTCGCAAGAGCAGAAGGCGAAGGAACTTGATGATGCCGAGAAAACCCCGGAGCAGTCTCTTGATGATGACACAAAGCTTTCTACACTGCTCGCTACTCCGGGAAGCGAATCTTCTTCAAAGAGGAAGGGGAAGCGCGTCATGAAGAAGAAGAAGAAAAGTGTTTCCGATGGAGAAGATAAAGCAGAGGAAGATCCGGCTACACCTTCTCCTCCTCCTTCTCCGACCCGTCCACGTCGGATTCCGAAATTAATCATCAAACCAGGCTATGGTACTAAGGGTGGCAAGAAGAAGGAATGACAAGCTAGGCTCTTCTTTTCTTATTTTGCTTTTCGCATGTATCGACCGGAGATTGTGCGGGTACCGGTCCCCGCTTCTTTTTGTGATCTGCACAATGTAAAAAGTTTTCATAGTATTGAATAAAATAGCTATTTTACTTGTACAAATTCTTGTGTATGTGAGAATGCATTTATTTCCCATTGTAATGTAGAATAAATGATTCTTTATTCACTTTATACGATACCGTAGTGAGCTCGTGATATGATGGTTGAGCGTTGTCTCTATTAATATAGGTATATGCCCCCGTATCACGGCTCACTCCAATATTCTGGAAAAACTTGTATTCTTATTTTAGAGAATAATTCTTCTGATTTGAGGAAATATTATTCTGCTTTTAATTGAACACGTTTCATACTGGAGAAATTTTTTCTTTCTCTTTCTTTCTGAAGAACACTTCAACTTTCGGATATGATCACTTTTATTTGTTAAAAAGTGGATTTTCCTATGCAGTGAAGTGAGCTTCTGAATGAGGTTTTAATTTTGTGCCCCGGTAGAGAGCTTAAGTTTGGTACTTCAAGCATGGTGAAATGTGCCTCCGAAGAGGTCTTTTTGTAGCATTTCAACTTTTTTAGGAGGAACTTTTTGAGATGAATAAGTTAACCTTCCTTTGAGAGTTGAAATGTGCTTCCGGAGGAGGCTTTTTGTTTGAGTATTCTATTTTAGGGCATGCCTTCGGAGAGGGCTCCTCTTATAGAGTTGTGCCTCCGAAGAGGGCTTGTGCCTCCGAAGAGGGCTTGCGGTGCCTCGGGAGAGGGCTTTAGCCTCCGAAGAGGGCATGTGCCTCCGAAGAGGGCTTGTGGTGCCTCGGGAGAGGGCTTTTGCCTTCGAAGAGGGCATGTGCCTCCGAAGAGGGCTTGTGGTGCCTCGAGAGAGGGCTTTTGCCTCCGAAGAGGGCATGTGCCTCCGAAGAGCGCTTGTGCCTCCGAAGAGGGCTTGTGCCTCCGAAGAGGGCTTGTGCCTCCGAAGAGGGCTTTTGATTGCCTGGAAGTTACTTTCTCATGGTTGAATGGACCCACGGGGCGGACGCAAGTTGCTTGATTGGATGTTCGTTTGTACAAACGATCGCAATCAATTAACAAGGGCCCTGTTCCTTTAGCTTGGGAAGGTGCCCCTCCGGTGGTTCCACCAATCTTTTTTGATTGAGGAAAGCACTTTCATCTTTTGGCGTGCCTCATTAGAGGGCTTTGGTTGGTGTTCCAAGGAGGTTGCGTTTCTGTTTGCCTGCCCATGTCTTTATCATCATCTATTCACCAGCGATCCTTTATTATCATTTCCAAGCGCATCTTCCTTTCTTTTGCAAGTAAATTGCTTTATCCGAAGAAGTAGACTTCACTGTTGAGTGACTTCACGGAGCAAACGCAAGTTACTTGGTTGAATGTTTTTTTATATCGACGATCGCAACCAGTTAACGAGTGCTTGACATAGTGGAGTCGCCAACTTTTTATGTGAAGTTCTTCTTGTATAGGACGTGAATTTGGAATTTTTGTCGCTTGGTATTTGCTTAATAGGCGATTTATAGGGGTCGTTTGGCTTTGTGACGAGTTATCCTTGTTTTTAATGTCCTGCAATTTTGAATCGACATTTTAGCAATACGTTTAAAGTATTTACATATCGAAATGAAACAGGCATTATAAAATAGTAAAGAACACAAGATTTATAGTGGTTCGGCCAAGAATCGGGCCTACATCCACTTTATAGCTTTTATTAACTTGCACTGATTTACAATGTCTTTCAATACAACTGATACATTCATCACTATTTTACAATCTTGAGCAAAGCTTTTTTTTTAAGTAAAATAAGGACGTAAATGGTTGCTGTTCCAGGCTCTTGGAATTGGATCTCCTTCAACAGTTATGAGTTTGAAAGTGCCATTAAGAAGTTTACTGCCTATGGCATATGGCCCTTCCCAGTTTGGCCCAAACACCCCGGTGGCTGTCATGATCCTTTTCAAGACTACATCTCCGACCTCAAAGCTGCGTTGGCGAACTTTAGAGTTGAAGTGCCCGGCTATCCTTTATTGATAAGCTGAAACTCTGAGTCTAGCTTCTTCTCTTTTTTCATCAAGAAAATCAAGGGCTTCAAGTTGCAGTTTCTTATTTTCAACCTCGTTGAAGTGAATTCTTCTGTGTGAAGGAACTTCTACTTCCACTGGAATCATTGCCTCTGATCCGTATGCCAGTGAAAATGGAGTGTGCCCAGTCGCAGTTTTGTGAGTAGTTCTATATGCCCATAGTGCTAGTGGCAGCTTATCGACCCAACCACCTTTTGCTTTTTCAAGTTGCTTTTTGATGGTTGACTTGATAATTTTGTTTACTGCTTCCACTTGCCCGTTTGCCTGCAGATGAGCCACTGCTGAGAAACTTTTTCGAATTTTGAACCGTTTGCAAAAATCCTAGAATTCTTCACTTTCAAACTGAGTGCCGTTGTCTGTGATTATCTTCTACGGCACACCATACCTACAAATGATATTTTTAGTTATGAAATTTATCATCTTTTTAGACGTAATGGTGGCCAAGGGTTCTGCTTCAGCCCACTCGGTGAAATAATCAACAGCAACAATAGCATATTTGATTCCCGATTTAGCGATCGGTAACGGTCCAATCAAGTCTATTCCCCAAATAGCGAACGGCCATGTGCTGACCATTTGTGTGAGCTCGGTGGAAGGCGCTTTTGGGATTTTTGCAAATCTTTGACATTTGTCGCACTTCCTGGAGTAAATAGCAGCATCTCGATTAATATCCGGCCAGAAATATCCATATCGGAGAACTTTCTTGGCTAGAGTTTGACCACCTGAATGATCTCCACATTCTCCTCCGTGTACCTCAGCTAGAATTGTCTTGGCTTCTTCCTTAGTTACACATCGGAGCAATGGCATTGAGAATCCCCGTTTGTATAATCGGCCGTCTTGAATTATATATCTTGACGCTTTCCGTAACAGTTTTCGACGTTCTTTCGAACTTTCTGGTAGTGAATCATTGAGCAAATATTATTTGATTGGAGTCATCCATGATTCGTGCTCTTGAGACGCAGCCATGATCCAATCAATATCCATCTCATTGATGCTTGGAGACGACAGAACTTCCACAGGGATTAATCCCAATAATTGGGCCTCCCCAGAACTTGAGTACTTTGCTAGAGAATCCGCTTTCATGTTTTCTTTCGAGGAATGTGACTTATCGTGTAATGATCAAAATCCTCGAGAAGATCACATGCCTTTGACAAGTATGCGGGCAGATTTCCACCTTTAGCTTGAAACTCTTTCTTTACCTGGCAAACAATAAGTTGGGAATCGCTAAAAATTTGTAACACTTTGATGTTCAGTTCCTTGGCAATTTTCAAACCGGCAATAAGAGCTTCATACTCTGCTTCATTGTTCGTTGAAGGAAATTCTAGTCTCAATGCATAACACAACGATCGTCCTTCGGGGGTTTCGAGCACAACCCCCGCCCCAGAACAATAATCATTTCTCGATCCGTCAACATACAACTTCCACTGGATTGGAATGCCATCAGTTATTTCATTCTCACTATCACCTTTGTCAGTAGACTCTACGATGAAATCTGCTAAAGCTTGTCCGTTGATTGCTCTCCGAGGATGGTAAGTGATATCATATTGGCTGAGTTCAATGTTCCATTTCAAAAGACGGCCCGAAGTTTCAGGACGAAACAGGACTTGCTTTAGAGGTTGATCGGTAAGGACCTTGATAGGATGAGCTTGAAAGTATGGCCTCAACTTCCTAGAAGCAATTAGCAAACAATAGGCGAGCTTTTCTATCTTCGAATAATTCATCTCTGCCCCAGTGAACCGTTTGCTGATGTAATAGACTGGACGTTGTATCTTCATATCTTCTCGTACAAGTGTTGCACTGAGGGTGTGATATGAAATTGCTAAATAGATGAAAATGTCTTCACCATCAGTTGGCTTGGAAAGAACTGGAGGCGTTTCCATATGACGAATTAGTTCATCGAAAGCATTCTGGCATTCGGGAGTCCATTCAAAAATTTCTTTCCTTTCTTTAGAGCGTCAAAGAAGGGAATGCATTTATCTGTGGCCTTGGAAATGAAACGACTCAGAGCAGCGACTTTTCCATTGAGGCTTTGCATTTCTTTCTTTGTTTTAGGGGCTTTGACCTCTCTTAGAGCTGTGATTTGAGTGGGATTGGCTTCGATGCCCCTAGCGCTCACAATGAAACCCAAGAATTTCCCAGACTCTACTCCGAATGAACACTTCAATGGATTGAGCTTCATTCCGTACTTTCGAAGAATTGCAAACATTTCCTCCAAGTGACCCATGTGGTCTACAACTTTCTTTGACTTTACCAACATATCGTCAACATAAACTTCCATGGTTCTGCCAATTTGAGGTTTGAACATCGCATTGACGAGCCTTTGGTAGGTTGCCCCAGCATTCTTCAATCCGAAAGGCATAACTTTGTAGCAGTAGAGACCCACATCTGTGATAAAGCTTGTGTCTTCCTGATCCGGCTCATGCATCATGATCTGATTGTACCTGGAGTAAGCGTCCATAAATGATAACAACTCATGCCCAGCTGTTCCATCCACCAATTGATCGATTCTAGGCAGCAGGAAGCAATCTTTGGGGCATGCTTTGTTCAGGTCTGAAAAATTGATGCATACTCTCCACTTTCCATTTGCCTTCTTAACCAGTACTGGATTTGAAACCCAATTTGGATAAGTGGAGTTTCTGATGAAGCCGTTCTCCATAAGCCGATCGACTTCTTCCTTTAGCGTTGTCGACCTTTCTGGGCCTTGGGTTCTCCTTTTCTGTTTCACTGGTGTGAATTTTGGATCAATATTCAGAGTATGTACAACAATTTCTGGGGAGATCCCACACATATCAGCATGACACCAAGCGAACACATCCAGATTGGCTTTTAAGAATGATATCAGCGTGTTTTGAACTGCTATGCTCAGTTGTGAACCCACATTGAGTACTTTGTTTGGGTCTTTCGAGTCAACAGATATTGGTACTGTTACTTCCACGGGTACCACTCTATTTTCCCCTGTACTGGCTTTCCTGGGGTCCATTTCTTTCCTTGCATTGATGTGTTCGCCAGTACAGGGGCCACCCCGTAGCTGCTACAAGGTTGGTTCTTTGATGCGGAGCGGAGCTGCCGCATCTTTTCCTATCTCTTTTTTCCTGGCCTCTCGGAGCTCTACAAGATAAAATTCTCGCCCTGCGCTCTAATCTCCCTTAATGACAGCAATCCCATTATCAGTGGGAAATTTCATTGTTAAGCACCACGGAGCGAGGACGACCCTGAAAGCAGCAAGAGTAGGCCGACCCAAGAAAGCATTATAGGCGGAGAATCCATCAACAATTACAAAAGTTTGCTTCCGAACCACCTTCTTATGCCCTTCGCCCATTTCAACAAACAAGTCCACCGTTCCAATTGGCTGTTTCAGCTCTCCTGTAAACCCGGCGATCTTGTGTGAAGAAGCTTGTACGTCTGTCATTGGAATTTTCATTTGGTCAAATGTCTTTTTAAAGAGTATGTTGCACGAGGCGCCACTATCAACCAGCACTCTTCTGACACTAGCCGGCCCAATACCGACAGAGACAACTAAAGGGTCCTTAGTAGGAGCTTCCACATCAATAGAATTCCTGGTTCTGAATATAATATCATCATGAAAAGTCTTTTGCTACTTCAGAGGTGCAGCATCTTCCAAGATTAAGACACTTTCTTCAGCTGGGGCATACTTCAAGGCTCTAGCATAGCTTTCCATCTCACCCCAACTCCTGCCAGCCGGATGAGGTCCTCCTGTGATCACATTGATAACAGGTCTTTCCTTTTCAGTAGGCCTCTCTCCTGAACCAGATGAATGAGCTGGGGGTAGTTGCCCCTGGTTAGATGAAGAAGGGTCTTTTCTATTCCTTTTAACATACTGCTGCAACTTATTCTCTCTCAATAATTCTTCAATCAGGCTTTTCAAGTGGCAGCACTCGTTGGTATCATAGCCTGGTTGGTTATGAAATTTACAAAATCTTCCGCTTTGAGCAGCATTTTTCCCAACTTTTACTGCCGGTGGTTTTGGAAATTCAACAGCATCCTTAGTGGCGATGAAAATATTCTCCGGTGTATCAGTTAGAGGGGTAAAATCCGAAGGCTTGAGAAAGTGGGGCCTTTTGAGATCCTTCTGCTTCTTTCCACCATTACTCTCCTTTTTCTGATTTACAGATTCTTTTTTGTTCTGAGCCGGAGCATTATTTTCCACCACTGTAGTCACAACTTTAGCTGACATGGAGAGATTTTCTAGGCGCATGAACTCATCAGCCTTTTTGTAGAACTTTTCGAGCGAGTTTGGTTCCTTCATCTTCAACCATTTTCCAAATTCGCTTGACTTGTCAATAGCCCGCATTAAGTAGGTTAAAATCATTTGCGGTTCTGCGTTATCAACTTCGGCTAGGGCTAAATTGAAGCGATTTAGGAAGGATTTGATGGGCTCTCCAGGGTTCTGTTCAAGACTTGAGAGAGACATTATATCCTTTGCTCTTGAAATGTACAATCTGAATTGTTCCTTGAATTTCCGAGTTAGATCGGAAAATTGATCAACAGATCGTACTGGAAGTTTGGTAAACCAAAGTAGCGCCACACCTTCCAAGTATACCGGGAAATATCGGCATTTAATTTCATCAGTTGCTCAGGCGCCAGTCATGTGCCAATCATATTTATACAAGAATTGATTCGGATCACTTGTTCCTCGATAAGCAGGAATGGTAGGAGGAACGAATTTTCTCGGAAACTCGGCCTTTAGAATCCTCTCAGTAAATGGAGTTTTACTCGGAGCAAATCCCCAATCATTCTCATCTTCGTTTCTTTGCATGCTTTCTTTCATTATTTGCCGAATCATGCCGGAGAGATATTCCTCATTGTTTAACGACTTTGCGGAGTAGACTTCGGCCATTTTCTCGGAGGTTTGCCCGGGTAAATGTTCGCGGAGAACTGGTGATGGCCTGGATCCTTCAGCCTGGAGGGGTGCCCCCTCAGGAGCACCTGATCCCCCTTGAGGAATATTTCTCTCTTCGGAGTTATGAACAACATCAGCATAGTTTTCTTCATTGTTTACTGGTCTTTGATTAGCCCCGAGCAGAGCATTCAATTTCTCCATCATTAGAGTATTCTGAGTCTCAAATTGCTGGTACAACCCGGATACAGCAGCATCTAATTCTTCTCGCGTCACTCCGACACTCGGAGCTGCTTGACTTGGAGAGGGAGAAGTGGCTGTATTATCACGAGCATCTTCAGATCTAATAGACTTGCGTTTTCTTCCAGGAGCCATTATGTCTGACAGACTTCTGGTCTTGAAGGAAACTTTTTCAACAAACTTTCGTGAAGCTATGGCGAATACAGTCCTGAGTTAGAGTTCTCAGTGAAAGCACCAAAATGTTAACGCTAAAAATTGAACGCTAACACCCTGTGTGTGTAATAGAGTTGTGAAAGCACCACCCGCGTGAAAGGAACAGGAATTAAGCAGTAAAATAGCGAAAAAGCAGTAAAAGACAGCAGTTTATAGTGGTTCGGCTTGAGGTCGAGCCTACGTCCACTTTGAATCTCTTTATTACTGAATCTGGTTACAAAATGATACAATACACTTGTGAAATACGATATATTTCAATTCCTAAACACTTTCGACTATTAGCTCAAGCTTCGATGTCGAAGATCTCTTCGAATTCGTGTTGAATGCGGTAGATTTCTCTCAAAGCTTGTTGTAATGTCTTGAGTGATTGGAGTTCTTCAAATGTTGGATGAGTTGAGAATTCGGCAGAGTAATGACACTTCAAGAAATGATCGGCCAAAAGTCCTTTGCTAGTTGGAGTTAGGGGGGTATTTATAGGAGTTGATTCTGGACGGAAATTAGGTCGTAGGTCGCGAGCTAAGTTAGGTCGTAGGTCGCGAGCTAAGTTAGGTCGTAGGTCGCGAGCGACCTAAGGTAGGTCGTGATCCACTTCGCGACTTAGATGGTTGGTCTGATGGAGTTGCCCTCGGTTTTATCTGAATAAAGTGGCAAGTAGTAGGTCGTTGGCGACTTAAGGAAGAGGCACATAAGGAGTTGTCTGAACTTGTTTAAACTGGGCAAGTCTTAGGTCGCGAGCGACCTAAGGTAGGTCGTAAGTTGTGAGCGACCTAAGGAGTAGTTGTTGAAGCCTTTAGGTCGTTGGACTGCTTTATGAAGTTGAGTCACTCAGAAGTTAGGTCGCTAGGTCGCAGCTTTTCATAGGTCGCAGATACCTTCAGCAGTTAGGTCGCGAAGTACCTTTAGCAGTTAGGTCGCGAAGTACCTTTAGCAGTTAGGTCTCGAAGCACCTTTAGCAGTTAGGTCGCGAAGTACCTTTAGCAGTTAGATCGCGAAGTTCCTTCAGTAGTTAGGTCGCAGAGTCCCTTAGGTCGCGGACATTTAGGTCGCAGACTTTCTTAGGTCGCTAAGTTCTTAGCTCGTGAAGTCCGGAGGCACTAGATCATGAAGCCTGCTAGGTCGTTAAATCGTTCTACTCCTTAAGTCGTTAAGTTCCTTAGGTCGCAGAGTCTTGAGTCGTAGAGTTTTAGGTCGGCACGAAAATATGAGTTAACAAACTGGAAATTAAATAGAAATTGTTTTGAATGACAAATTTACTTAATGAATATTGAAAAAAAAATCGATCAATGAACTTAAATTGATTTGAATGTGGATTAAATCATTTTAAATGATTTCGGAATGAAACTTATATACGAATTTAAATGAATATTGGAATGGTTTTAAATAAAAATTGAAATTGTACTATAAGATTTTGAAATGGTGATTTGGATGTTTTGAAACGTAAGTTTTTGGAAATTGGTTTAGAAAGACAAATGAAATGTTGGTTTACAAATTCTAATTGAAATTGTAATTGATTTGGTTTTGAAATATTTAAACGACCAATCGGTGTAATAATCACGAAAGTTATTAAAGAGACCGGAATCGGTTAGGGACATACTCACTGTCTAAAACGAAAACCACTTTAATAACTATACGCGGAGTGTGATCGAGAATGAAGTGTTTGGAATGATGTACGTGATGACTGAAGAAAGAGAACGATAATGGATAGCCTTGACACTTGTGTCAAATTGGAAATGACTAAAACATGAGTCGTGCCCGGCCAAATGGGGTTAGCTGCCTCGAGCGAACACACTTCTTCGTAAACTACTCATTACTTGTTGTCGATTGGTGCACCCTCGAATTTTGGGAGTGTTGTTTCGCGGTGTTGCGATCGCTGCGGCGATGCGTTCTCACCAGTCCGGATTAGGCAAACGGTAGTTTCACTACCTTGGGTATTGCCTCATGTGCCTTTTCATACTTGTATCCCTATATACGCGACCACTACGATTTGTTTTGTGTTATACTTATGGAGTACTCCCTGATATCCCACTAGTTTACGGTGGAGTTTACAGTGCTGTATAGACTATAACGCTTATATAAAATGTGTTAAGGGGGATAATGGTAACGCCTTAACACTATTTTGATACTTTATATTACTGATAGGCATTATCTACTTATCGTACACTACTACATAGTAGATAGTTTAACGGATCCTTAAAGGATGGTTATTCCAAACATCCTTTGAGTTACTTGTATTTCAGTTGCTATTTCACTTGAGATGGATTTATTTATATAAGAATGTTAATCCTGACTCGAGTGTTTTGTGTTTTGCTTTACGCTCGGGTCAGACTGAGTGTACCAGTATTCGAGACTCACCTTTGGAGTTGGAGCTTCGCTTGGAGATCCAGCTATCTATCCAGCTTTCAGATATTCAGTTGATTCCAGTGATGTATTCTGATATTGTATTTAATTATTGTATTCGAGACATCTGTTGTACCTTATTTAACTCTGATATGCATATAGTAGCTTCATGAACTACTATCTTTTGTTTCCGCTGCATTTATTACTCTGTATCTGTGATATGTGATTATTTTATTTACTTTATATGTTCAGTTTTGCCAAATTTAAATTAACAATTTGGTATTTTGAATTATTCAAGTCCGACATGTGCGGATGCGAATGGTCCAAAATAGCGGGTCGTTACAGTTGGTATCAGAGCTTTGGTAGCTCTAGGCAAAACTTAGCATATATCGTAAATGTATTTACAGAATCACTCTCATTCGGGTTTCAATCTCTTCCTTTTGACTCGATTCCTTTGAATTTTGGAACGTTCCCTGCGGTTCCAAATTTCATTCGTGTCCCTCACTATTCGTCTTCTTTCAATTCTGGAGCATCCCATAACTCCACTTTGAATGATCTTTATAATGGATCGGCGATCTCGCCAATCTTCGAAATTTTATAAATGGGTGAAACTCCTTTACAATAGGCATTGATTTACCGGAGATTTCTATATCCTCGGTTTACGATGCTATCTATCTCCTGCTATGCCCGAATTCTATTTCTTGAGATAGAATGTAGATTTGCCTCGGAATTCTGCATTGATCTTATTTATGAAGTCACAGTTGACCCAGTTAAGGTTGCCCGCGATTTATATAAGTTTATTCATCTTCCTATTTGAAATTCAATCATCATATCTTTGTTTCGAGCTTATCTTCGAATCAAAATTCTCTTTGATTTGAGTCCATCAAATTTGAAACCCTATCCTTATTTTGAGAATTAATTCCTGTATCGTCGAGCAAAGAAATGTATTTGTAAACTAATATATAAATGTTTTAATATATGCTGTGTTGTTTGAGTTGTTGATGTTGATTTGGGTTTCCGATCGATTCGTCTGATCAACGCTATCGATAGGATTTCCAAAACACTTGAGCAGAGCAAGCTGACACAATATTGCTTTCAAATTTGGAAAATAAAATAAAGTTTGTATGATTTTACTATATATATATATAAGTATAAATTTTCTGAAATTGAATTGTTAACTGAATTGGTTGTCAGAAAGGTAATATTTGATTTTCACTATTTGTTTTGTAAATCATTGATTATTCCAACATAAAAATAAATGGAATTATTAAAGTTGGTTTATAGATTTATTTAGAAATTTAGATGAATTTAAAAGTAAGAATTTGAGAATTTAATTTCCTAAAATTTCAAGCTTTGGTTTTTAAAATTTTAAAATGTATATTATTGAACGTATTTTCAAATAGAAACCGTTTTCAAAGAATTTTAAAATATTGAAATCAGTGCTCTTCTCTTTGTCGCTGGAAAATAATATCGGTGATGGCGGCCGCATCATCGACATTCATTTTCGAGTTTCGAAGTGGAGAAACCATTCTGTAGCTTTGCTACGGTTTTGTTTGGGAAATATTTTAATTTGAATTTCTTAAGTATGACTTGATTTATATATATATGGGAATATTATTTTAAATTTAATTTGATTTAATATATATAGTATATACATAATTATCTCTAAAGGGTTGAAATTAAACGGAAATTTAATTCTTAAAATTATGTTAAAGGATGTTTTCAATTATAAATAAAGCTAAATTTTGGATAAATATTTAAACTTGAAATAATTGAATTTGAAAATATTTTTTGTATAGTACTAAATTACATTTCAATATAACTTACCTAAATTATTCAAAAGTTAAAATGTAATTGGATAATATACAATATAAAATGATTTTATAAATAAAAATTTGAGTGTTTATAACAAATATTATACACTTAGATTTTAATTAAAAAAATGCTAATGAAGATGATAGAATAATAAGTTAATTGAATGAGATGAATATAATAATTTTGTTCTGAAAGAATTAACAAATTGAAATTAGATCAACTTATGGAAATACCTTAAATTTAAAACAATTATTGAATATAAATTAATTTAAATTGAAATTTATATGGTTTAAATTAATTTATAGGGTTTAAATATATGTAATAAGATATATTAAGTGGAATAAACTTAATAATAATTTGGAATAAAAGAATTAACTTTGTTGAATAAAATATGAGTACAATAAATGATTATACAAATTGATGATTTATAAATTGTTAATTGATGATGACTAGATAATAAGATAATGAATTTAGAAATATATAGATTGATTTAACTTTAGTGAACTCAAAGGGATTTAACCAAATTGTTAAATATTATTTAATTTAAATTGAAATTTATATGGTTTAAATTCATTGTTTTACTTGTATTCCAATCTATTTTCTTTCTGGTTGTTCCTATTCTCCTACCTCCTTCCTTTTCGAGGACGAAAAGTTTTGATTGGGAGAGAGTGTAACGACCCGTAAATTTTAACTGTTTTAATAACGTAATTAGTTGAAATTTTGTGAAATTTTAAACGATAAAATTTTGAAATAAAAAATTTGATATTTGGAATGCGTCTAATTAAACATAGCAACTGTTAAATTTTCATCCGAAAATATGAAGTTTATTTTCGTGTGTAAGTTTATTTAAATTTAATCAGTTAGTAATTGATGAAAATAAAATGTTTTCGAAACCCAAATATTTTTATACGGAAAAATTCTAAATCATCTTCTGAGCAAGACATCATTTTTCGTTTTTCCGAATTCGGACTTCTTTAGCTCCGTCGATCTTATTTTTCTGCGTTTTTGCTGCATTTTCCGCTAGTAGAAAATTTGAATTTTATAATTCAATCGTACCACTGATATCTGTATACCGTTTTGATCGTCTCGTCGTGCTGGTCTATGCGGTATATTCAATTTTGTGTTTTGGTGTATGGTACACATCGGGAAAGACAAAGTGGCTGCTATATCGGATACCGTATCGGTATCAGTTCCGTGCTTTGTTTTTCATTGATTTGTAAACGCATGCACTTCTTGTCTGTTCGGTGTTCGTGCATTGCTTTTAAAGAAATAAATTAATATAACTTATATTTTTAAGTTGAGACCACAGTTCATATCCTACATTCTTTTCAAAACTGTTCTCACAAAATAGTTTATATTTTATCCATTCCCCTAAGCCTTTTCATTTAATCACTCCATCTTCCCATGCACCATATCCCAACAAACCAACAGACAATTTCTTTTATTACTCCCTTGTTTATTGTGCCCCGACTTTCACTATTCCATCTTTTCGTTTTGTATTCTCTGTTTCCATTTTTTCTCTAACATTTCAACTTATTATGTTTTGCTAAGCCTTAGAAGAAAGAAAAAAAAAGGAACATAGCTCATTCACATTTCACCAAATTGCTACAACCTCTGTCACTTTGCATTTCATTTTCCCCATGGCTTCTGCACTCTCAGATTCCTATTCCTTCTCATTTGCCTGCTGCTCCTCTTTTCCAAACCGTGCGTCTTCCATTCCATGGCTGCAAACCTTCAACCACTTCGCCGACCACAACAACCATCACGTCACCGTGACCACCCTCCATGTCGAACCATGGTGCAACCGCTCCACTTCCAAACCCATTATCTACCGCTCGTTCTTCCTCCCTCCGTTTGCTTCCACCAAAACACATACAAGCAAGCTGTTGCTCCTCTCACCTTGTACCCGTTTTTCTTCTTCCAAAAAAAATGTTACATGTGTGCATCTCCTCCGGCCTACACCACCGCAGCAAGAACCTCCACATACCCCCTACACCCAACGCAAGCTTCACCCAGACCGATCTTCCACATCTTTCCCCTCACTTTCGGCCCGAGTAACCTGATCTCACGGCTGCAACTCCACCGCTACTTCCACCTTGCCGCGTGATAACTATCCTCCCCTCCTCTGTTCAATTATCTGGGTGAGCGTATATATATTAAGTTATATATATTAGTTTATGTAGATAGGTATTGGCCGCTGTACTACTTGTAGTCTGATGTGTGCATAATTTATATTGTATATGTCCATTTTATAATTTATATAAACTGCAATTCTGGATATATATGTTTCTTTTGTTTGAATATAAATCTTCTTATATACATTTTATAACTGATCTGTTTGTTATATATATTGGTTTATAAAAGTTACAGTACATGCATTTTAAATGAATAAGGCTTATAGTATATATTATTTTATAAAGAGTATTATATATATGTTCTTTGCAGTAATGTGTTATTAACAATATATGTATAAGGTGTATAGTATAACCTTTATTACTATATATATATTTATACGTGTACAGGTTTGTACATTTTATGTAAGTTTATATGTATAAAAATTTAAGCAAGTTGTATAAATTTGTTTCAAATAAATGTTAAGGACATAACAAGTATGTAAGTGTTTTGTATGTTTAATAATAAATGTATGTATTTACTCCCGGATATAATTTATATTGGAAAGTTATGGTTATGACTGCATATGTGTTTACATGTATAAGCATACTAGAAATTGGTTTTAAAATAGAAGTATATTGATTTTTCTTTTTAGGGTATAAATATTTAATTTAACATATGTTGAATTTACAACGTTGTTACATAAATAGTTATATATAGTTATTTTTAAATACGTGCTTGTTTTGAAACAATGATTTTGAAAAATTAATAATATAATATGATATACTTTTCGTTAACATTATATCAAGCAGATTCTGATTTATTTGTTCGATTCCTTATCAATCGGCTTTTTGGTCAAATCCACGTTCAGCTTACTTTGCTTTGAGATCCGTTATTGGATTGGTCGATAGTCCAGATCGTGATCGAAATCATAGCTTGTCGTGTTATCTATTTCTCTCTAGCCTCGAAAGGTGAGCAATCACACACGATTAACGCTCTTTTATTTATTAAATTTGATTTCAATTGAAATGACAAATTGAAATATGCTGTTGTTAGTTAATCACATTGTTATATATGCTATTACCTATATCTGTTCACCCATGACATCTAACACCATTATCTGTTAATTATTTATGCGATGATAATACAGTTTGGCTGATAATTAATTTATTGTTGATGTTTAATTAGACGTTAATTGTAAATGTTAAAGTGATAAATAATATGAAATTGAATTTGATAAAAGAAAGTTAACAATTTAAATTGGATTTATATGTTGAATTTGATTAAGTTAAATATGACCCCTTTAAATGTTGAATTAATTGACACGTAGAAATTTGGTAAAAACACTTTGAACCATTTAAATGTTTGTTGCTTAAATTTATGTAGTATGAAATTGAATAGTAAATATCAAGTGAAGAACCGTATTAATATTAGTGCAATAATCTTTAATCTACATGAAATGATAGTGTAGATTCTAGAAATAATTATATTAATTTGCACAAACAACAATGTGAATTAATACGATTATTTCGGGATTATTTGAATTAACTATTGGATTGTTATTGCTTGTTTATTTACTTTGACACCATCCTAGTTATCACACTGCAAGTTCCCTTTTGTTATGCTTTGATTTTTGAATTGAAATGGAATCGGGTTGAAATGATAAATACCCAAATTTAATTTTGACCTAGGATATAGAATTAAATAAAACCCGATTGGTCAATAATTTGATTTAAAAATAAAATAAAGATTTTATTTGAATAAATAATAAGGTTTTAAAATGAAGTTGGAATTTGAATTTTTATGAAAGGAAAATGTTAATATGTAATAATCCGAAACAAAATATTAACATAGTAGTTAATGAAAGAAGTTGTTTAAAATTTAATTATTAAGCTTGAAATTATTTAATAATTAAGTTTTTGAAATTATTTAATAATTAAATAAGATTGAATTATTTAATAATTAAATGAAATTGAATTCTTGATATGTGAAATTGAACTTCGTAATAAGTGAAATTGACTTCTTTAATAAGTAAAGTTGAGTTATGAAATAATTAAGTTTTGAAATTTGCAACTAAGTAAATAAATAAGTGAAATCGAATTTCTTTAACAAGAAATAAAATGTGATTTATTGAAATTAATGTAAGACTTGTAATTTAAAGAATTGGTTTGACGAATTTAATTTAAACCAATTTGTAAGTTTTGATATAATGGAGTTGAACTTAAGTAATTGATTTAATGAACTGGAAATTAAATAGAAATTGTTTTGAATGACAAATTTACTTAATGAATATTGAAAAAAAAAATCAACCAATGAACTTAAATTGATTTGAATGTAGATTAAATCATTTTAAATGATTTCGGAATGAAACATATATACGAATTTAAATCAATATTGGAATGGTTATAAATAAAAATTGAAATTGTACTATAAGATTTTGAAATGGTGATTTGGATGTTTTGAAACGTAAGTTTTTGGAAATTGGTTTAGAAAGACAAATGAAATGTTGGTTTACAAATTCTAATTGAAATTGTAATTGATTTGGTTTTGAAATATTTAAACGACCAATCGGTGTAATAATCACGAAAGTTATTAAAGAGACCGGAATCGGTTAGGGACATACTCACTGTCTAAACCGAAAACCACTTTAATAACTATACGCGGAGTGTGATCCAGAATGAAGTGGTTGGAATGATGTACGTGATGACTGAAGAAAGAGAACGATAATGGATAGCCTTGACACTTGTGTCAAATTGGAAATGACTAAAACAGGAGCCGTGCCGAGCCAAATAGGGTTAGCTGCCTCGAGCGAACACACTTCTTCGTAAACTTCTCATTACTTGTTGTCGATTGGTGCACCCTCGAATTTTGGGAGTGTTGTTTCGTGGTGTTGCGATCGCTGCGGCAATGCGTTCTCACCAGTCCGGATCAGGCAAACGGTAGTTTCACTACCTTGGGTATTGCCTCATGTGCCTTGTCATACTTGTATCCCTATATACGCGACCACTACGATTTGTTTTGTGTTATACCTATGGAGTACTCCCTGATATCCCATTAGTTTATGGTGGAGTTTAGAGTGTTGTATAGACTATAACGCTTATATAAAATGTGTTAAGGGGGATAATGGTAATTCCTTAACACTATTTTGATACTTTATATTACTGATAGGCATTATCTACTTATCATACACTACTACATAGTAGATAGTTTAACGGATCCTTAAAGGATGGTTATTCCAAACATCCTTTGGGTTACTTTTATTTCAGTTGCTATTTCACTTGAGTTGGATTTATTTATATAAGAATGTTAATCCTGACTCGAGTGTTTTGTGTTTTGCTTTACGCTCGGGTCAGACTGAGTGTACCAGTATTCGAGACTCACCTTTGGAGTTGGAGCTTCGCTTGGAGATCCAGCTATGTATCCAGCTTTCAGATATTCAGTTGATTCCAGTGATTTATTCTGATATTGTATTTGATTATTGTATTCGAGACATCTGTTGTACCTTATTTAACTCTGATATGTATATAGTAGCTTCATGAACTACTATCTTTTGTTTCCGCTGCATTTATTACTCTGTATCTGTGATCTGTGATTTTTTTATTTACTGTATATGTTCAGTTTTGCCAAATTTAAATTAACAATTCAGTATTTTGAATTATTCAAGTCCGACATGTGCGGATGCGGATGGTCAAAAATAGCGGGTCGTTACAGTTGGTATCAGAGCTTTGGTAGCTCTAGGCGAAACTTAGCATATAGGGTAAATGTATTTACAGAATCACTCTCATTCGGGTTTCAATCTCTTCCTTTTGACTCGATTCCTTTGAATTTTGGAACGTTCCCTGCGGTTCCAAATTTCATTCGTGTCCTTCACTATTCGTCTTCTTTCAATTCTGGAGCATCCCATACTCCACTTTGAATGATCTTTATAATGGATCGGCGGTCTCGTCAATCTTCGAAATTTTATAAATGGGTGAAACTCCTTTACAATAGGCATTGATTTACCGAAGATTTCTATATCCTCGGTTTACGATGCTATCTATCTCTTGCTATGCCAGAATTCTATTTCTAGAGATCGAATGTAGATTTGCCTCGGAATTCTACATTGATCTTATTTATGAAGTCACGGTTGACCCAGTTAAGGTTGCCCGCGATTTATATAAGTTTATCCATCTTCTTGTTTGAAATTCAATCATCATATCTTTGTTTCGAGCTTATCTTCGAATCAAAATTCTCTTTGATTTGAGTCCATCAAATTTGAAACCCTATCCTTATTTTGAGAATTCATTCCTGTATCGTCGAGCAAATAAATTTATTTGTAAACTAATATATAAATGTTTTAATATATGCTGTGTTGTTTGAGTTGTTGATGTTGATTTTGGTTTCCGATCGATTCGTCTGATCAACGCTATCGATAGGATTTCCAAAACACTTGAACAGAGCAAGCTGACACAATATTGATTTCAAATTTGGAAAATAAAATAAAGTTTGTATGATTTTACTATATATATAAGTATAAATTTTCTGAAATTGAATTGTTAACTGAATTGGTTGTCAGAAAGGTAATATTTGATTTTCACTATTTGTTTTGTAAATCATTGATTATTCCAACATAAAAATAAATGGAATTATAAAAGTTGGTTTATAGATTTATTTAGAAATTTAGATGAATTTAAAAGTAAGAATTTGAGAATTTAATTTCCTAAAATTTCAAGCTTTGGTTTTTAAAATTTTAAAATGTATATTATTGAACGTATTTTCAAATAGAAACCGTTTTCAAAGAATTTTAAAATATTGAAATCAGTGCTCTTCTCTTTGTCGCTGGAAAATAATTTCGGTGATGGCGGCCGCATCATCGACATTCATTTTCGAGTTTCGAAGTGGAGAAACCATTTTGTAGCTTTGCTACGGTTTTGTTTGGGAAATATTTTAATTTGAATTTCTTAAGTATGACTTGATTTATATATATATATATATGGGAATATTATTTTAAATTTAATTTGATTTAATATATATAGTATATACATAATTATCTCTAAAGGGTTGAAATTAAACGGAAATTTAATTCTTAAAATTATGTTAAAGGATGTTTTCAATTATAAATAAAGCTAAATTTTGGATAAATATTTAAACTTGAAATAATTGAATTTGAAAATATTATTTGTATAGTACTAAATTGCATTTCAATATAACTTACCTAAATTATTCAGAAGTTAAAATGTAATTGGATAATATACAATATAAAATGATTTTATAAATAAAAATTTGAGTGTTTATAACAAATATTATACACTTAGATTTTAATAAAAAAAATGCTAATAAAGATGATAGAATAATAAGTTAATTGAATGAGATGAATATAATAATTTTGTTCTAAAGAATTAACAAATTGAAATTAGATCAACTTATGGAAATACCTTAAATTTAAACCAATTATTGAATATAAATTAATTGAAATTGAAATTTATATGGTTTAAATTAATTTATAGGGTTTAAATATATGTAATAAGATATATTAAGTGGAATAAACTTAATAATAATTTGGAATAAAAGAATTAACTTTGTTGAATAAAATATGAGTACAATAAATGATTATACAAATTGATGATTTAGAAATTGTTAATTGATGATGACTAGATAATAAGATAATGAATTTAGAAATATATAGATTGATTTAACTTAAGTGAACTCAAAGGGATTTAACCAAATTGTTAAATATTATTTAATTTAAATTGAAATTTATATGGTTTAAATTCATTGTTTTACTTGTATTCCAATCTATTTTCTTTCTAGTTGTTCCTATTCTCCTACCTCCTTCCTTTTCGGGGACGAAAAGTTTTGAGTGGGGGAGAGTGTAACGACCCGTAAATTTTAACTGTTTTAATAACGTAATTAGTTGAAATTTTGTGAAATTTTAAACGATAAAATTTTGAAATAAAAATTTTGATATTTGGAATGCGTCTAATTAAACATAGCAACTGGTAAATTTTCATCCGAAAATATGAAGTTTATTTTCGTGTGTAAGTTTATTTAAATTTAATCAGTTAGTAATTGATGAAAATAAAATGTTTTCGAAATCCAAATATTTTTATACGGAAAAATTCTAAATCATCTTCTGAGCAAGACGTCATTTTTCGTTTTTCCAAATTCGGACTTCTTTAGCTCTATCGATCTTATTTTTCTGCGTTTTTGCTGCATTTTCCGCTAGTAGAAAATTCAAATTTTATAATTCAATCGTACCACTGATATCTGTATACCATTTTGATCGTCTCATCGTGCTAGTCTATGCGGTACATTCAATTTTGTCTTTTGGTGTATGGTACACATCCGGAAAGACAAAGTGGCTGCTATATCGGATACCGTATCGGTATCAATTCCGTGCTTTGTTTTTCATTGATTTGTAAACACATGCACTTCTTGTATGTTCGGTGTTCGTGCATTGCTTTTAAAGAAATAAATTAATATAACTTATATTTTTAAGTTGAGACCATAGTTCATATCCTACATTCTTTTCAAAACTGTTCTCACAAAATAGTTTATATTCTACCCATTCCCCTATGCCTTTTCATTTAATCACTCCATCGTCCCATGCACCATCTCCCAACAAACCAACAGACAATTTCTTTTATTATTCCCTTGTTTATTGTGCCCTGACTTCCAATGTTCCATCTTTTCATTTTGTATTCTCTGTTTCCATTTTATCTCAAACATTTCATCTTATTATGTTTTGCTAAGCCTTAGAAGAAAGAAAAAAAAGGAACATAGCTCATTCACATTTCACCAAATTGCTACAACCTCTATCACTTTGCATTTCATTTTTCCCATGGCTTCTGCACTCTCAGATTCCTATTCCTTCTCATTTGCATGCTGCTCCTCTTTCCCAAACCGTGCGTCTTCCATTACATGGCTGCAAACCTTCTACCACTTCGCCGACCACAACAACCATCGCGTCACCGTGAGCCACCCTCCCTGTCGAACCATGCTGCAACCGTTCCACTTCCAAACCCATCATCTACCGCTCGTTCTGCCTCCCTCCGTTTGCTTCCACCAAAACACATACAAGCAAGCTGTTGCTCCTCTCACCTTGTACCCATTTTTATTCTTGCAAAAAAAATTATTACATGTGTGCATCTCCTCCGGCCTACTCCACCGCAGCAAGCACCTCCACATACCCGCCTACACCCAACGCAAGCTTCACCCAGACCGATCATCCACTTCTTTCCCCTCACTCTCGGCCTGAGTAACCTGATCTCGCGGCTGCAACTCCACCGCAACTTCCACCTTGCCGCGTGACAACTATCCTTCCCTCCTCTGTTCAATTATCTAGGTGAGCGTATATATATTAAGTTATATATATTAGTTTATGTAGATAGGTATTGGCCACTGTAATACTTGTAGTCTGATGTGTGCATAATTTATATTGTATATGTCCATTTTATAATTTATATAAACTGCAATTCTGGATATATATGTTTCTTTTGTTTGAATATAAATCTTCTTATATACATTTTCTAACTGATCTGTTTGTTATATATATTGGTTTATAAAAGTTACAGTACATGCATTTTAAATGAATAAGGCTTATAGTATATATTATTTTATAAAGAGTATTATATATATGTTCTTTCCAGTAATGTGTTATTTACAATATATGTATAAGGTGTATAGTATAACCTTTATTACTGTATATATATTTATACGTGTACAGGTTTGTACATTTTATGTAAGTTTATATGTATAAAAATTTAAGCAAGTTGTATAAATTTGTTTCAAATAAATGTTAAGGACATAACAAGTATGTAAGTGTTTTGTATGTTTAATAATAAATGTATGTATTTACTCCCGGATATAATTTATATTGGAAAGTTATGGTTATGACTGCATATGTGTTTACATGTATAAGCATACTAGAAATTGGTTTTAAAATAGAAGTATATTGATTTTTCTTTTTAGGGTATAAATATTTAATTTAACATATGTTGAATTTACAACGTTGTTACATAAATAGTTATATATAGTTATTTTTAAATACGTGCTTGTTTTAAAATAATGATTTTGAAAAAGTAATAATATAATATGATATACTTTTCATTAAAATTATATCAAGCAGATTCTGATTTATTTGTTCGATTCCTTATCAATCAGCTTTTTGGTCAAATCCGCGTTCAGCTTACTTTGCTTTGAGATCCGTTATTGGATTGGTCGATAGTCCAGATCGTGATCGAAATCATAGCTTGTCGTGTTATCTATTTCTCTCTAGCCTCGAAAGGTGAGCAATCACTCACGATTAACGCTCTTTTATTTATTAAATTTGATTTCAATTGAAATGACAAATTGAAATATGCTGCTGTTAGTTAATCACATTGTTATATATGCTATTACCTGTATCTGTTCACCCATGACATCTAACACCATTATCTGTTAATTATTTATGCGATGATAATACAGTTTGGCTGATAATTGATTTATTGTTGATGTTTAATTAGACGTTAATTGTAAATGTTAAAGTGATAAATAGTATGAAATTGAATTTGATAAAAGACAGTTAACAATTTAAAATGGATTTATATGTTGAATTTGATTAAGTTAAATATGACCCCTTTAAATGTTGAATTAATTGACACGTTGAAATTTGGTAAAAACACCTTGAACCATTTAAATGTTTGTTGCTTAAATTTATGTAGTATGAAATTGAGTAGTAAATATCAAGTGAAGAACCGTATTAATATTAGTGCAATAATCTTTAATCTACATGAAATGATAGTGTAGATTCTAGAAATAATTATATTAATTTGCACAAACAACAATGTGAATTAATACGATTATTTCGGGATTATTTGAATTAACTATTGGATTGTTATTGTAACGACCCGATATTTTCAACCATTCGCATCCGCACATGTTGGACTTGAATTGCTCAAAATACCACGTTGTAAATAAAATTTGGCAAATCTCAGAATATACAGTAAATAAATAATCACAGATCACAAACACAGAGTAAAATAATGCAGCGGATGTAAAAGAAATAGTAGTTCATGAAGCTACTATATAAATATATCAGAGTTACATAAGATATAACAGAAGAAATAGAGTACGACAGAAGTCTCAATAAAATAACCAAGTACAAGCTGAGTAGAACAACAGAACTGAAATAGATAGGACAAGACAAGCAGATAATCTCCAGCGATTCAAATCTCCAAGAGAGTGGAAATCCAAATCTATGAATAACTCAGGCTGACCCGAGCGTAAAGAAAAACACAAAACACTCGAGTCAGGACAATATATACTTATATAATGTAAACCAACTCAAGTGAACTGTAATAATGGTACAAGTAACTTAAAGAATGCTTGGGATCGCCCATTCTTTAAGGATCCGTTAAACTATTTACTATGTAGTAATATACGCTATATACAGTAGTGTCTAATTAGTAAAGTATAATCATATAGAAAATAGCATTAAGGGGATGGTGAACCTTAACGCGGTCAGATCTTTAAACCAAAATCGTAGTGGGCTCGATATGGTAGGTGACACGGCACACAAGGCAATGCCAGGGTAGATATACCAATTACGCACACGGACTGATGGAAACGCATAGCAGCCACTACCGCTCCACCTCGAACAACACTCCCAAATCAAGGGTGCGCACCAAATCAATCACAAGTAATAGAATGGTATCGAAGAAGTGTGTCTGATAAGAGGTGCTACCTCATTGGTCCGAGATCGCTCCTGTTTTAGCCACCTTATGCCAACTCACGGGAGTTGGGTCCACGTATATACCTTAGGATCGTCGTTACCATCCTACTTCATTCTGGAAACTCCACCGCGTACACAGTTGTCAAAGTGGTTTTCAGTATCGACAGAGAGTATGTCCATATCCGATCCCGGTCTCTTTAACAACCAATCGTTATTATAACCCGTGGTTATAATTTAAAATAATTTATACTTCAAAATAGAATATCATTTCAAATCCAAATCTTTATCAAAATAAAGATTAAATCAATTCCAAACCATTTCAATATATTTAAAATATCATATCATTTCAAAACTTCATTTCAAATCATTTCAATATATCAAATATCATATCTTTCCAAAACTTCATTTCAAATCATTTTAATATATCAAAATATCATATCTTTCCAAAACTTCATTTCAAATCATTTTAATATATCAAAATATCATATCTTTCCAAAACTTCATTTCAAATCATCATTTGAGTTCAAATCCAAATATTCAACTTTAAATACCTTTTTAAATTCAAAGATATCCTTTATTTATTATCATTTCAAGTCACATTTAAATAATTTATATTCCAACAAATTAATTCATTTAAATTCATTTAAAAGTGTAAGTATTATATTTCAAATCAAGTATTCAATTTCCAAAGTTTCAATTCAATTCAATCATTTATTTCAAATAAATTTCCATAGACCATTTCCAATCTTATAGATTTCAAATATAGATTTAATCCACAAAATAACTATTCAAATTATAAAATAAGTTCCAAAGCTTTAATATCCTATATTTCATAAGTCCAATATTTTTTAAATAGATTCAAATTACAAGTAAACAAAATATTTTTCATACTAATATAAACTTCAATTATTTATTCCAAGATTTAATATCATTTCAAATTCATTTCAAAATATCATTTCAAAACATCATCTATTTAATTTAAATTTAAATACCATTTAATCATATTTCAAAATAGTTGTATTTCCTAAATCAACTATTCCATTTAAATCATTTAAAGCCAATTTATTATATTTAATAAATAAATATTTAATTCCCAAAATTTAATCTTTTCAAAGATCATTTATCCATTTGAATTTATTAAACAAAGAAAATTCAACTTTCGCAGCACTTAGAAAATGCTACGAAATGTTATGTTTAAAAACAGTTCATTAACAAAAGACGACATTTAAAATGTTGTAATATCTTAATTTAGTTTCAATTAAAATTTTAGTTAAATTTAACAACTATAGCACTAACAAAGTGCTATAATAACTCTTGGTTCAAATTTGTTATTTGGTTCATTTAAAACAACAACAGCATTTTCCAATGCTGTAATATCTTTACCTTACATTTCAAAAATGCTGTCAAATCAAATTCAGAGTTTTATTTACAATTTCACACATAATTAACTTTTAATATAATTCATTTTAACTTATAAAATCATATATTTTCACATTAAAAACAATCATTTAAATGCCTATATTTCTATGATTTTATAAAGTCAAATTCCATACAAAAATCAAATTAAATAACAATTTAATTTTCATTTATTTAATTAAATTCTTAACTTAACAACTAAGTTTAAATTTCCAAAATATAACTTATTTCCATTTATTTTACTTAATTAATATTTCACTTTTAAACAAATTTCACAAAAAGTCCATTTAAGTTATACTTCCAAATTTAGCTTAAATATTCATTTATTTCATATTTTAAGTTATACAAAATCATTAACACTTTATAAAATCATTATTTCTTAATAAAATCATTAAATTCATTTTTAAATCAAATTTGTCATATATTCTTACTTTACATAAATTCCATTTATAAACAAAATCATAAATTCCAAAATTAACTTATATTTCAAATTCTACTTCACCCTTTACTTAATTCACTTATTTAATTTGTAGAAAATCCCAAATATTTTATAGAAATCATTTTAATAAAGTTTAAATCAAAATATCATAATATTTACATTTTTAAAATATTTTAAAAATTTTAGAAAAATATATAAACCACGGGTCTGTGTATAATTTTCTAGCCTAGGTCAAGTGATACAGATATGTATCATTTCAATCCACAGTTTACAAAGAAAAACCGGGTTTTATCATTTCAAACCCGCAATCCCAAGTTAAAATAAAATAAATAAAAGGTCGCTCAGGCTTATCATTTCAGCCCATAACGATCTTTCCCTATTCTAAAGTCCGTTCGGGTATGTATCATTTCAGCCCATAGTGAACCTAATCTACAGGGAACTTGCAGTGTGATAAACTGATAAAAATGAACAGAATAACATCATATAACAGTAATGGATGATATAACATATGTAATACAAGGGTAAACATTATATGATCATAATATAACAGTTATAACAGGATAATATAATTTTACAGATTCAAATGGTGTTAGTTTACTAGTTATATAAGTACACATCGTCTTGTGAGAATTACTCACTTGTTCAAGCTGGAGATGACAACCACAAACACACAACAAAGATTTCCAGAGGCACGAAAGCACGACAATGATTTGAGATTGGAAGAGCCAAAGCTATACCCCTTGAAAACATTACACAAAACAAATATATAAAACATAAGTTTCAAAACAGGATGCCACTAAACAATGTTAGGAACAACTGCATAAAACAAAACCAAAGTGTTTGCACTTGCTCTCTACCATCTATGCTTCAGCTCCAGATCTGAAATGCATGGCTAAGGGGTGGGTTTGGATCTAGTTTTGGGTTCCATAGGGTCGGCCTAGCATGCATTAACAAAGTGGTGAAGTCTAGGTGCAAAAACTAGGTGTTCAAGGCTAAACAATGCAACATAACCTCACATCTTTGGCACAAATAGGTTCGGCCAGAGGTCATGGGTCATGGCCAGTGGGTGCTGTTGATGGTGGATGATGTGGAAGAGGGTGGAGGTCAGGTCAGAGGTGGTGTTGGTAGTGGCGGCAAATGGTGGTAGAAGGTGGTGCTAACAATCTAGGCTCGGCTAGTGTAATATGTGGTGCTCCTTGCCATGGATGTGCTTGGCCTGCCTTGGTGGTGTAGTAGGGTGGGTAATGATCAGAGAAAGGGGGTGGTGGAGGTCGGACCAGATCTGGTTGAGGAGGAGTGGAGCTATGAAGGTAGAGAACATATGCAAAAATCAATGTAAACAAGTAGAAAAAGAATAAGAAAAAGTTGAAAATCATTACCCAAACTTTCCTCAATAGCCATGGCCGAAATTCTTGTGTTTCAGAAATGAAAATGAATGTACGTGAATAGAAAATAGAGTATGCAGCTGAAAGATGTGGATAGTAAAGGCTAATTGATGAAAAGATAAATTACAAATGTGAAAGGTTGGGAGATAAAAGGCCTTAGGCAAATCAAAAGTCATAACCTTTCAAATTTCTTTTAATTTCTTTATATAAGTTTATATTACTGAAAATAATAATACATTCAGTCACATATTCGAAAATATAACAAAATATAAAATATATATAAATATTTATTAATTATATAAGGTTAAAATAAGAAAATAGCACAAAATTGCAAACTAGTCTAGAAAATTTGAAAATAAATGCAATGAACTTTGGAAAATTTTTATGTACTTGAAAAGTATTTATAAATAAAGATAAGAACACAAAATAAAATGAACTCACAAAATAAATAAATAAATTTTAATTAAATATAATTTTAATGAAGAAAATAGCAGAAAAATGGAAACTAGGCATTATAAATTAAAATAAAATTCAAGTAAACTTTGGACAAATTATATTATCACTTTAAAATTATTAAAAGATAAAAATATACATAAAACAACATATTAACACTTATTAAAATAAAATATGACAAAGAAAATATAATTTATACAATTTAAAATAACAAAATTGTAGAATAAAACAAATTGCACTCAATATTGAAATATACATAACTTTTACAGTTTAACTCCATTTTCAACGAAACAAAAAGCAGTGTTCAAGTTATTACATCTATTTTCATAATGAAAGATAAAATTTAAGATTTTATATAATTTAAATTTGAAGTTTAAAAGTCAAAGATTGAACAGTTTGACCAAAATTTCACTTTTCAGTAAAATAACCAATTTATACTAGTTTGAAATTATAGTTCACATAATAATTAACATTTATTTTAAAAAAATGAAATGTTTGAAATAAAAAAGGTTTAAAATAGTTTCAAAATAAAATAAAGTCAAATTTAAAAATATATGCAAAAATCTAGGGTTGTTACACTCTCCCCCACTCAAAACTTTTCGTCCCCGAAAATGAATGAAGTACGGGAAAGCGCAGAAAAATAGAGTGAAATAAGATTAAGACAGGATGACAAGGAGATTGAGATTATACCTGACAACTATTGTTATAGCTAAGTTTAACAAGGTGGATGGCAAGCAATGCTCAGATTAAAATAAGTACCAAAGATTATTAAAGATTATAGAAAGATTTCTAAACAAAAAGATTATAGAAAGATACCTATACTAGTCTGTAGCATGATAAGGAAAAATAAGGACAACTAACAGACAGTTTGAAAACAAAATAAGATAATAAGTTTGAAAACAAAATAAGATAATAGGTTTGAAATTTCCATGGTTTCAGCTTAAATTGATAATTAATTTTACACAAGTTAAATAAATTTTACTATCTCTAATTTCATTATCTTATCATCAAATTTTCTTAAACTAACAATTTTAAAAATCATGGATTTGCAAAATCATTTATTATACTCATAATGTACTTAATAAATTTAATTCCTCTTTATTCCTAATTAAAATTAAATTTATCCCTCTCAATCTATTTTGTCACCTATGTTAAATATACTTACACTTATTATAACTGCTTTAATTTATTCTTAATTCCTTTCACATCATTTATATTGTAAATTATTCAATTACCTTTTATTCTATTTACCTCAGTTAATCTTTTTATAACCAAAATTTAAGTGTATAACATTTATTATAACCACTCAAATTTTATTTATAAAACCTTTTTATATTGTATATTATCCAATTACATTGTTAACTTCTGAAAATTAAGGTAGTTATAATGGAATGCAATTGAGAATTATACAAATAAAACTTTCTAAAATTAATATACAGTATAAAAATTCTAATTCAATCATTTCAAGCTTGAATATTTATTCAAAATTTTGATTTTTTTATACTTGAAGTTATTATTTAAGATAGAATTTAAGAATAAAATTTTCAATTCCTTTCAAACCATTTAGAGATAAATAAATGTATGTACATAATTTGTCAAATCAAATTTAAGTCATATATCTATATATATAATAAATCAAATCATCTTTTAGAAATTCAAATCAATCAAATTTCCCAAAACAAAGCTGTAGCAAAACTACAGAATGGTTTCTTCTCTTCGAAACTCGAAAATGAACGTCGATGATGCTGCAGTCATCACCGAAATTATTTTCCAACGACAAAGAGAAGAGCACTGATTTTTAAACTTTAAAATTCTTTGGAAATAAATTTCTATTCAAAAATACTTTAAATAATATATCCTTTTAAAGCTTTAAACACAAAGTTCGAAACCATCAGAAATTAAATTCCTAAATTCTTGATTTAAATTCATTTCAGTTCCCAAATCAAATTTATAAACAACTATTTATAAATTCATTCATAGAATGATAAATCAAGTATTATCATTTCAAATAATCAATTTAAATCAATTTATTAAGTTCCATAATATTTACTTATATCAAAATTTATTTCATTAACCAAATTTTAAAATAATATTGTGTCAGTTTGTTCTATCAAAGTGTTTTAGAAATCCTATCGATAGCGTTGATCAGACGAATCGATCGGAAGCCCAAATCTACATCAACAACTCAAACAACACAATATATAAAACAAAACATAGATTTACAAGTACAATTTTAAAAATGTTTGGAGATATTTTTGGAAACAAGGACAAGATGATTTAATAACAAAATAGGAAGATGGATAAGCTTAGATAAATCGCAGGCAGCCTTAACCGGATCAACCGTGACTTAATGAATAAGATCAAAATGTGGATTTTTCTGGGGTAAATCTACATCCGATCTCAAGAGATAGAGTTTGGAATAACAAAAGATATTAGCATCTAAACCAAGGATAGATATAAATCTCTGGTGAATCGATGCAAATTTGTAAAGGAGTTTCCCCCTTTACCAGAAAATTAGAATTTTGGCAAAACAACCAATTCACTATAGATCATTCGAAGTGGAGTTATGTGATACTCCAAAATCAAAAGAAGATGAATAGTGAGGGACAAGAATGAATTTTGGAACCGCAAGGAATGTTCCAAAAATTCAAAGGATATTCGAATCAAGAGGAAAAGATTCAAACTCGAACGAAAGTGATTCTGTAAATAAATCAACTCCATATGCTATGTTTTGCCTCAAAGCCAAATCTCTGATACCAACTGTAACGACCCGATATTTTCAACCATTCGCATCCGCACATGTCGGACTTGAATTGCTCAAAATACCGCGTTGTAAATAAAATTTTGAAAATCTCAGAATATACAGTAAATAAATAATCACAGTCACAAACACAGAGTAAAATAATGCAGCGGAAGTAAAAGAAATAGTAGTTCATGAAGCTACTATATAAATATATCAGAGTTACATAAGATATAACAGAAGAAATAGAGTACAACAGAAGTCTCAATAAAATAACCAAGTACAAGCTGAGTAGAACAACGGAACTGAAATAGATAGGACAAGACAAGCAGATAATCTCCAGCGATTCAAATCTCCAAGAGAGTGAAATCCAAATCTGTGAATAACTCAGGCTGACCCGAGCGTAAAGAAAAACACAAAACACTCGAGTTAGGACAATATATACTTATATAATGTAAACCAACTCAAGTGAACTGTAATAATGGTACAAGTAACTTAAAGAATGCTTGGGATCGCCCATTCTTTAAGGATCCGTTAAACTATTTACTATGTAGTAATATACGCTATATACAGTAGTGTCTAATTAGTAAAGTATAATCATATAGAAAATAGCGTTAAGGGGATGGTGAACCTTAACGCGGTCGGATCTTTAAACCAAAATCGTAGTGGGCTCGATATGGTAGGTGACAAGGCACACAAGGTAATGCCAGGGTAGATATACCAATTACGCACACGGACTGATGGAAACGCATAGCAGCCACTACCGCTCCACCTCGAACAACACTCCCAAATCAAGGGTGCGCACCAAATCAATCACAAGTAATAGAATGGTATCGAAGAAGTGTGTCCGATAAGAGGTGCTACCTCACTGGTCCGAGATCGCTCCTGTTTTAGCCACCTTATGCCAACCCACGGGAGTTGGGTCCACGTATATACCTTAGGATCGTCGTTACCATCCTACTTCATTCTGGAAACTCCACCGCGTACACAGTTGTCAAAGTGGTTTTCAGTATCGACAGAGACTATGTCCATATCCGATCCCGGTCTCTTTAACAACCAATCGTTATTATAACCCGTGGTTATAATTTAAAATAATTTATACTTCAAAATAGAATATCATTTCAAATCCAAATCTTTATCAAAATAAAGATTAAATCAATTCCAAACCATTTCAATATATTTAAAATATCATATCATTTCAAAACTTCATTTCAAATCATTTCAATATATCAAATATCATATCTTTCCAAAACTTCATTTCAAATCATTTTAATATATCAAAATATCATATCTTTCCAAAACTTCATTTCAAATCATTTTAATATATCAAAATATCATATCTTTCCAAAACTTCATTTCAAATCATCATTTGAGTTCAAATCCAAATATTCAACTTTAAATACCTTTTTAAATTCAAAGATATCCTTTATTTATTATCATTTCAAGTCACATTTAAATAATTTATATTCCAACAAATTAATTCATTTAAATTCATTTAAAAGTGTAAGTATTATATTTCAAATCAAGTATTCAATTTCCAAAGTTTCAATTCAATTCAATCATTTATTTCAAATAAATTTCCATAGACCATTTCCAATCTTATAGATTTCAAATATAGATTTAATCCACAAAATAACTATTCAAATTATAAAATAAGTTCCAAAGCTTTAATATCCTATATTTCATAAGTCCAATATTTTTTAAATAGATTCAAATTACAAGTAAACAAAATATTTTTCATACTAATATAAACTTCAATTATTTATTCCAAGATTTAATATCATTTCAAATTCATTTCAAAATATCATTTCAAAACATCATCTATTTAATTTAAATTTAAATACCATTTAATCATATTTCAAAATAGTTGTATTTTCTAAATCAACTATTCCATTTAAATCATTTAAAGCCAATTTATTATATTTAATAAATAAATATTTAATTCCCAAAATTTAATCTTTTCAAAGATCATTTATCCATTTGAATTTATTAAACAAAGAAAATTCAACTTTCGCAGCACTTAGAAAATGCTACGAAATGTTATGTTTAAAAACAGTTCATTAACAAAAGACGGCATTTAAAATGCTGTAATATCTTAATTTAGTTTCAATTAAAATTTTAGTTAAATTTAACAACTATAGCACTAACAAAGTGCTATAATAACTCTTGGTTCAAATTTGTTATTTGGTTCATTTAAAACAACAACAGCATTTTCCAATGCTGTAATATCTTTACCTTACATTTCAAAAATGCTGTCAAATCAAATTCAGAGTTTTATTTACAATTTCACACATAATTAACTTTTAATATAAATCATTTTAACTTATAAAATCATATATTTTCACATTAAAAACAATCATTTAAATGCCTATATTTCTATGATTATATAAAGTCAAATTCCATACAAAAATCAAATTAAATAACAATTAAATTTTCATTTATTTAATTAAATTCTTAACTTAACAACTAAGTTTAAATTTCCAAAATATAACTTATTTCCATTTATTTTACTTAATTAATATTTCACTTTTAAACAAATTTCACAAAAATTCAATTTAAGTTATACTTCCAAATTCAGCTTAAATATTCATTTATTTCATATTTTAAGTTATACAAAATCATTAACACTTTATAAAATCATTATTTCTTAATAAAATCATTAAATTCATTTTTAAATCAAATTTGTCATATATTCTTACTTTACATAAATTCCATTTATAAACAAAATCATAAATTCCAAAATTAACTTATATTTCAAATTCTACTTCACCCTTTACTTAATTCACTTATTTAATTTGTAGAAAATCCCAAATATTTTATAGAAATCATTTTAATAAAGTTTAAATCAAAATATCATAATATTTACATTTTTAAAATATTTTAAAAATTTTAGAAAAATATATAAACCACAGGTCTGCGTATAATTTTCTAGCCTAGGTCAAGTGATACAGATATGTATCATTTCAATCCGCAGTTTACAAAGAAAAACCGGGTTTTATCATTTCAAACCCGCAATCCCAAGTTAAAATAAAATAAATAAAAGGTCGCTCAGGCTTATCATTTCAGCCCATAACGATCTTTCCCTATTCTAAAGTCCGTTTGGGTATGTATCATTTCAGCCCATAGTGAACCTAATCTACAGGGAACTTGCAGTGTGATAAACTGATAAAAATGAACAGAATAACATCATATAATAGTAATGGATGATATAACATATGTAATACAAGGGTAAACATTATATGATCATAATATAACAGTTATAACAGGATGATATAATTTTACGGATTCAAATGGTGTTAGTTTACTAGTTATATAAGTACACATCGTCTGGTGAGAATTACTCACTTGTTCAAGCTGGAGATGACAACCACAAACACACAACAAAGATTTCCAGAGGCACGAAAGGACGACAATGATTTGAGATTGGAAGAGCCAAAGCTATACCCCTTGAAAACATTACACAAAACAAATATATAAAACATAAGTTTCAAAACAGGATGCCACTAAACAATGTTAGGAACAACTGCATAAAACAAAACCAAAGTGTAACGCCCCACTCCGAGACCCGCTGTAACAAAGAGTATTACGGGAGTAATACTGTCTGTTAAAGCGGAGAATAGAGTATAGTGGAAGCGACCATCTATAATCAAGCTATAACTATCTACCGAATACGTCGAAAGGTGGAATCTATTTAAATTTTTCTCAATCAGGTGGTTCGACATATTCGGTAAATACTTATAACGAAATTACAAATGGCTAAAGATCTATCAGGACAAAGCATAATAATAAATGATAAAAACATCACAGAACAGAATCACATAACAGATATAAAATCCCAGAACAATACATCATCAATACAGATCCAAATATCATAAGTGGGTACAAAGCCACTGCTCACACATGTGAGTCAAAAATATGTACATATCAGAGTCTGAATAATAACATAAGCGGACACTAAGATAAGCTATCTCAAAAGCATAGCAGATAAGTCCAAAGCGGAAGCACATAAGCTAAGTCCAGAGACCTAACCTGAAACAACTCGGTCTGACCCGAGCGAAAACACTCGGGTCAGGCTAGCTAAACAATCAGTAATAATTGAGATATAGAATAATGCGGCACATAAGTAAAATAGTACTTATCCAAAGAGAAGTATATTATGAACCACATGAATATAATGACGATCCCTAATCATCAATAAACAATAAAAATCTCCAAAGAGAAATCAACACCAAAGTGTAGAATAAATAAAATCGCCTCATATCATCGGCGTAGCCAAAGCTATAAAAAGATGCCCATAGGCAATAATCCCAAGAGTGACCGGAGTCTGTAATCAATGCCCAAGCAAAGATCGATGCTCCAAAGAGCAATGGGGATATACTGAAAAGTCAATGAAATCCAACACTGAAAAGCAGTGTCCAGAGACACTGTGAATCCACAAGGCAATCGCACTTACATCGTATGGTTCCATAGAACCAACAACGAATGGCGGTACTCGAATGGATATAAAAATCATCAGATAATACAAGTTTTGCACGTGCACCGACCAGAGTCGTTGTTGCCAAGTACTGTAGAGTTGTGATCGATCACTCGCACCGATGCGAAACACGCGAGACGGCGAGATCCTTCCCAGAAGGATAAAGGCCCAGAGGCACACGCCGAAAAATAAACTGCTCCATAGAGCAGGTGTCCAGAGACGGTTGCCCAGAGGCGTGGTGACCCAGAGGTCCAGTACTGGCCGCCCAGAGGCTAATGTGTCACTAACTTCTTGGAGAGGAACCCGCAAAGTGTTAACAATGAGTCTCATACCCCACGTTCGCACTAAACGGTTTCCTAACCAATAGCAAGCTCACACTCCAAACAATAAAAAGTCTACCTCATATCATCGGTAAACTAGACCCAAAGGTCAAAACGATCAATCGAATAGGTCGGGGATTAACCGGAAAGAAAATACACACGGTTTCCATAGGCCGGAGATTTCCTAACCGTTTAAGCACCTTTCCACTTCGCTCGACGTGCTAAAAGTGAGTGTGAGATTTTTATTATAGAAAATAATGGTGTAAAACGGATTTATAATTGATTTTCGAAATCACTTTTAAAACGGTCTTTTGAAAGGTCTCCTATTATGGAGTAATTAATTTAATAATTAAAATAATATTATATAATAATTTTCAAAAGCCATTTAGGAGTGAAAAATCTTTTGAAAATGATTCATAAAACCCGTGTACGAAATCTAGAGACAAATCTCAAAGAAATCAATGAAAACCAGAAAATCATCAAAATATTCTAAGTGTTTGTAACATTCAAAAACAGCTGTGAACTCAAGTTCGATAATTTATTTGGACCAGCAAACTGTGTCCAAATGTCATGAAAATTTTCAGACATGTAGTCCAACATCCCTACTTTAATATGCAAAAAGAATTTCTGGAATCCGAGTTGAGACGAAGTAGCAGCGACGTCTCAAAGTTGGACCCAGAACAAGATTCACACTGTTTACAAACAGCGACAAGAGTTCAACTTCGACACGAAATTCGAAGTACCAAAAGAATGCCGATGATGCCTAAATTTTACAGAGATGGAGTTCGAAACTCCACCTTTCCAACGAGACCAAAAACGTCGAATTCCGACTTCGGATGCGATCGTGGCGGCATCGCGAAGTGGAGAAAAAAAATCTGGAACAGGGTTTAAAAAAAATTATTTATTATTTTTTTTTCTTTTTTTTCTCGGGACAGTGGTAAGAATGTACAATTTTGACCAAAATAACTTCGAAATTTCATGAAACTCAAAACATGAAAGTTTTAGCTCTAAATCTAAGCTTTCCAGAACATCCAAAATTATTAGATTTGGATAAGAAACGAGAGAGATACATGCAAAACAATATCAGATTGAAACTCAAGATAACTTGTTAAAGACAGAATTGGTCTTCTGTCTTTGAACGCATTTCAGGTCATCTAAATGGCAATATTACAGAAAACTTACTGAGCAAAAATTGTAGCATATGTTTTAAACTTTCCGAAACATCCAAAATTATCTAATTCGGATCAAAAACGAGTAACTTATGGCCAAATCAATTTCAGAGTTTTATTTTATCAACCTTGTAGTTTGTTGTCAGGTCAGCGACAAACAAACGTGATTTCGACCATTGAAACCACAAAATTAGGCAAATCTCAAAACATGAAAGTTATAGGCTACAGAATAAGCTTTCCAGAACTTCAAGAAAATCTTAATTCCGATTTAAGATGAATGAGATATGCCTAATTTACTAACAGCAATAAACTAATTATAATTTCAGCTAGCATATATTACCTCTTTCCAAGCAATGAAAAGAAGATCAAAGAGTTTCACAATCTAAATGCACAAAAAAAAGAGGATTACAAAATAATTTCAGAAATTAAAGAATGAATTAGAGGTGGGTTTTGTGATTGCTATTACCTCTTTTAGTAGTTTGGATTAACTCTCTTTGATTTGGTGTAGATTGGAGTCTTGCTTAGGAGGCCATGACTAGGTTTTGGAGCTTTCTAATTAGGTTTTAGTGGTTAAGAAATGAAGTGTTGGCTGAAATGGGAGAGTAAAAGATACTTTATAGGCTAATGGTTAGGGTTATTGGATCTAATACCCATTAGGACTTTGTATTATTCATGTGCATACATATATAGGCAATTTTCTCTAAGTACACTCTACATACAAATTACTAAATACATTTCAAACCATAGAAAATTATGAAAATATGTTAACAATTACTTTTAGCCATTTCATAAAATCCTATATCAATAATATTTTACATTTTAACCCCTAAGTTTTTCCAAAACACCGTTTATAGTTAATATTAGCCAAAATCACCATTTTGCAAATAAATTGCAAATTAATTTCCCAAATCAAATATTGCACTATTTTACACATATAAAATTTTGCAATAATATAAATTACAAATTTCCCTAATTAATTTCCTTGAAATGCTCCATTTTACACTTAAGACCAAAAATATTAATTTATTCAAAATGACTAAATTTTGAACAAATTAGCCACATTAAAAATTCATTAATAGCTCCAATTAAATTAAAATCCCAACTTTAATTTATTATTTGGTAACCGCAATCACGGGTTGTTACACAAAGTGTTTGTACTTGCTCTCTACCATCTATGCTTCAGCTCCAGATCTGAAATGCATGGCTAAGGGGTGGGTTTGGATCTGGTTTTGGGTTCCATAGGGTCGGCCTAGCATGCATTAACAAAGTGGTGAAGTCTAGGTGCAAAAACTAGGTGTTCAAGGCTAAACAATGCAACATAACCTCACATCTTTGGCAAAAATAGGTTCGGCCAGAGGTCATGGGTCATGGCCAGTGGGTGCTGGTGATTGTGGATGATGTGGAAGAGGGTGGAGGTCAGGTCAGAGGTGGTGGTGGTGGTGGTAGTGGCGGAAAATGGTGGTAGAAGGTGGTGCTAACATTCTAGGCTCGGCTAGTGTAATATGTGGTGCTCCTTGCCATGGATGTGCTTGGCCTGCCTTGGTGGTGTAGTAGGGTGGGTAATGATCAGAGAAAGGGGGTGGTGGAGGTCGGACCAGATCTAGTTGAGGAGGAGTGGAGCTATGAAGGTAGAGAACATATGCAAAAATCAATGTAAACAAGTAGAAAAAGAATATGCAAAAGTTGAAAATCATTACCCAAACTTTCCTCAATAGCCATGGCCGAAATTCTTTTGTTTCAGAAATGAAAATGAATGTACATGAATAGAAAATAGAGTATGCAGCTGAAAGATGTGGATAGTAAAGGCTAATTGATGAAAAGATAAGTTACAAATGTGAAAGGTTGGGAGATAAAAGGCCTTAGGCAAATCAAAAGTCATAACCTTTCAAAATTCTTTTAATTTCTTTATATAAGTTTATATTACTGAAAATAATAATACATTCAGTCACAAATTCGAAAATATAACAAAATATAATATATATATATATATATATATTAATATTTATTAATTATATAAGGTTAAAATAAGAAAATAGCACAAAATTGCAAACTAGTCTAGAAAATTTGAAAATAAATGCAATGAACTTTGGAAAATTTTTATGTACTTGAAAAGTATTTATAAATAAAGATAAGAACACAAAATAAAATGAATTCACAAAATAAATAAATAAATTTTAATTAAATATAATTTTAATGAAGAAAATAGCAGAAAAATGGAAACTAGGCATTATAAATTAAAATAAAATTCAAGTAAACTTTGGACAAATTATATTATCACTTTAAAATTATTAAAAGATAAAAATATACATAAAATAACATATTAACATTTATTAAAATAAAATATGACAAAGAAAATATAATTTATACAATTTAAAATAACAAAATTGCAGAATAAAACAAATTGCACTCAATATTGAAATATACATAACTTTTACAGTTTAACTCCGTTTTCAACGAAACAAAAAGCAGTGTTCAAGTTATTACATCTATTTTCATAATGAAAGATAAAATTTAAGATTTTATATAATTTAAATTTGAAGTTTAAAAGTCAAAGATGGAACAGTTTGACCAGAATTTCACTTTTCAGTAAAATAACCAATTTATACTAGTTTGAAATTATAGTTCACATAATAATTAACATTTATTTTTAAAAAATGAAATGTTTGAAATCAAACAAGTTTAAAATAGTTTCAAAATAAAATAAAGTCAAATTTAAAAATATATGCAAAAATCTAGGGTTGTTACAGTTATTGATTGTTGTTATTGCTTGTTTATTTACTTTGACACCATCCCAGTTATAACACTGCAAGTTCCCTTTTGTTATGCTTTGATTTTTGAATTGAAATGGAATCAGGTTGAAATGATAAATACCCAAATTTAATTTTGACCTAGGATAGAGAATTAAATAAAACCCGATTGGTCAATAATTTGATTTAAAAATAAAATAAAGATTTTATTTGAATAAATAATAAGGTTTTAAAATGAAGTTGGAATTTGAATTTTTATGAAAGGAAAATGTTAATATGTAATAATCCGAAACAAAATATTAACATAGTAGTTGATGAAAGAAGTTGTTTAAAATTTAATTATTAAGTTTGAAATTATGTAATAATTAAGTTTTTGAAATTATTTAATAATTAAATAAGATTGAATTATTTAATAATTAAATGAAATTGAATTCTTGATATGTGAAATTGAACTTCGTAATAAGTGAAATTGAACTTCTTTAATAAGTAAAGTTGAGTTATGAAATAATTAAGTTTTGAAATTTGCAACTAAGTAAATAAATAAGTGAAATCGAATTTCTTTAACAAGAAATAAAATGTGATTTATTGAAATTAATGTAAGACTTGTAATTTAAAGAATTGATTTGACGAATTTAATTTAATCCAATTTGTAAGTTTTGATATAATGGAGTTGAACTTAAGTAATTGATTTAATGAACTGGAAATTAAATAGAAATTGTTTTGAATAACAAATTTACTTAATGAATATTGAAAAAAAAATCGATCAATGAACTTAAATTGATTTGAATGTAGATTAAATCATTTTAAATGATTTTGAAATGAAACTTATATACGAATTTAAATCAATATTGGAATGGTTTTAAATAAAAATTGAAATTGTATTATAAGATTTTGAAATGGTGATTTGGATGTTTTGAAACGTAAGTTTTTGGAAATTGGTTTAGAAAGACAAATGAAATATTGGTTTACAAATTCTAATTGAAATTGTAATTGATTTGGTTTGAAATATTTAAACGACCAATCGGTGTAATAATCACGAAAGTTATTAAAGAGACCGGAATCGGTTAGGGACATACTCACTGTCTAAACCGAAAACCACTTTAATAACTATACGCGGAGTGTGACCCAGAATGAAGTGGTTGGAATGATGTACGTGATGACTGAAGAAAGAGAACGATAATGGATAGCCTTGACACTTGTGTCAAATTGGAAATGACTAAAACAGGAGCCGTGCCGGGCCAAATGGAGTTAGCTGCCTCGAGCGAACACACTTCTTCGTAAACTACTCATTACTTGTTGTCGATTGGTGCACCCATGAATTTTGGGAGTGTTGTTTCGCGGTGTTGCGATCGCTGCGGCGATGCGTTCTCACCAGTCCGGATCAGGCAAACGGTAGTTTCACTACCTTGGGTATTGCCTCATGTTCCTTGTCATACTTGTATCCCTATATACGCGACCATTACGATTTGTTTTGTGTTATACCTATGGAGTACTCCCTGATATCCCACTAGTTTACGGTGGAGTTTACAGTGCTGTATAGACTATAACGCTTATATAAAATGTGTTAAGGGGGATAATGGTAACGCCTTAACACTATTTTGATACTTTATATTACTGATAGGCATTATCTACTTATCGTACACTACTACATAGTAGATAGTTTAATGGATCCTTAAAGGATGGTTATTCCAAACATCCTTTGAGTTACTTGTATTTCAGTTGCTATTTCACTTGAGTTGGATTTATTTATATAAGAATGTTAATCCTGACTCGAGTGTTTTGTGTTTTGCTTTACGCTCGGGTCAGACTGAGTGTACCAGTATTCGAGACTCACCTTTGGAGTTGGAGCTTCGCTTGGAGATCCAGCTATCTATCCAGCTTTCAGATATTCAATTGATTCCAGTGATGTATTCTGATATTGTATTTGATTATTGTATTCGAGACATCTGTTGTACCTTATTTAACTCTGATATGTATATAGTAGCTTCATGAACTACTATCTTTTGTTTCCGCTGCATTTATTACTCTGTATCTGTGATCTGTGATTATTTTATTTACTGTATATGTTCAGTTTTGCCAAATTTAAATTAACAATTCGGTATTTTGAATTATTCAAGTCCGACATGTGCGGATGCGAATGGTCCAAAGTAGCGGGTCGTTACAAGATATCTACGATGGTCCAATTATACAACCACCACCAGCGCGTAGAAATTCAGGACGTTCGCGGTCTACTCGATTCAAAGGTTTCATGGATCCACCATCTTCATTCGGCCATAACAGATGTAGCAAATATGGTTCTACTGGCCATAAGAAAAAAACTTGTCTGTGTTGAAATGTATGAGCCGTAAATTTTAACGCTTGCGCAATTGTGGATTGCGCAAGCTATTTTTACCAATATAGCTTGCACATTTGTGGAATGCGCAAGCTATATTGGTAAAAATAGCTTGCGCAATCCACAATTGCGCAAGCGTATTTTGGGCCCTGTCAAAGACAAAGAGATGCTACGACAACTTCCAACCCACAATCATAAACAAAATCTATGCACAACAATACATCTTGCAAGCAAACAACAATCGAATATCTACACAACCACAAAACATAGTTAACAACATACAATAACATCCAAATTGCAATTGAAAATCATCCAAACAAGGTTCAACATGATATACGATCAACCGACAACATATAAATCAACACCCTCCTTCCCGACCAAAGAAACAACAACAACAACACTAACACCCTCAATCGCGAGTCCATCTAAGCTCAATAGGTGTATCTCTCTTCTTCTTCTTCCTTCTATAGACGATAGGAGCCGATCCTTAGCCTTCTTCAAATGTAGGAGCGGGTGTTGGAAGGGGGATTTCTAGTTCTTTACTCGGCCCGAAAATTAGTTCTTGTTGTATTTCTCATTACTGCCGTTCTTTCGTCTGCTCGTGTGTGGATTGACCAATATACCCGAAGTGTTGTTCTCCTTCGTGCCAAACGAGCCATTGAGCCTGATTTTCTCCACCGGCGTATTGTTATTCTACCTCGGGCCAAGCGGGCCATTGAGCTTGTGTTTCCCCGACGGCTTGCTGTGAACCCTCCCCCTCCCTATGTGCCTCCTCCCATCGAGTTTATCCACCCACTAGTGTAGTATGTGTCTCCTCCGTAGAACATGGTGGTTCTTCTAAAACGCGCAGTGGTTTGGCCGACCTTCTTAGCTTTTTTCGACCCAAAATCATGTCAAGTATACGTCGTAGGTCGATGCACTTGCTTTTCACCTTGTCCGGCTCCATACGACTTTCTACTATTTCGCCGACCGCATCCAAAGCACTGTATATTCCGCTGACCTAAACCATAAATCATAACAATGTATCAAAAAATATGAGCAAAAAATCGAACTATCAAAAATTAGAAATTATAATACTTACCACATTACGTTCGAGAGGTGCACGGGGAATGTAAGAAACCAACTTCTTTGCCGACTTTTTTAGAATATAACGGCGAGTAATTTGCCAATACCAGTACTCGTACTCGCTCAAAAGTGTCGGGGACTCACGTGCTCGTTCGGCACGATCAATTCTTGATTACCAAATAGCAATACTTTCCTGAAAATATGCCATCCAGCTAGTGGGTTTTGGGTCTAAGGGCACGACGGGATCGAGAATGTGCTGGTAATCAAAGGCAAACTATCTCATAACTCAATCAGGTACATACAACTCAAAGTCTAAAAATAGAATCAGTCGGCTCTTAGCAATCCAATCGGCAAACGAATACTCAATGTCCAGATGCCCGAATTTATTCACCAACGAATATGGTTCCCATTAACGGCGTCATCCGCCAACAAGTCCAACTCATTACGGTAAAACTGTACATTTTTTGGCATGTCACGCCAAGCACAATTCCACCTATACCCGAATGGAAGATATGGGTCTAAGTCGGTAGAAATTCTAATAGACGGCGGTCCAATAGCAATATGCGACCACGACCATAGTTGCAACAACGTTGCGGAACCCTCTAAAACTTTTCTTCGTTGCAAGGAAATGTTTGACAACTCACTGTACAAATAGCATAGTACAACTGTAACGACCCGAAAATTTTAATAATTTTTATAACGTAATTAATTGAATTTTTGTGAAATTTTTAAATAAAAAAATTCTGAAATAAAATATAATATTTGGGGATATGTATTTAAAAACAAAGCAAATGGTAAATTTTCACCTGATAATATTGAAGTTATTTTATGGTATAATTTTATTCAAACTCAAATCAGTTAATAATTGACGGTAATAAAATGTTTTCCAAACTTGAATATTTTTATACAGTAAATTTCTAAATCTTCTTCTGAGTGAGATGTCATCTTTTGTTTTTCCAAATTTGGACTTCTATTGCTCCGTTTCTCTTAATTCTGGCAAAATAGCAGCATCTTTCGGTACCGATTATCGACTTTTGATCGGATGATCGTACCACTGATATCTGTATACCGTTTTGATCGTCTCGTCTCGCCGATCACCACGGTATATTTATTTTTGTATTTTGAGGCCCGGTACACGACGGGAACCATCAAACTATATATGGCACTGGTACCAAAATTCGTGACTTTTGATTCCCTTTCTTTCAAAATTTTGTACCGTGTGATCCAAGCAAGAATTAATTGCCGTTACATTCCATCAATTCAAATTACTTTATGGTGGTACGTTTCACTTCTTTTTCTGTCTGTTCATTCACAAAAAGAAAACGTATATTCTTACTGTAGCTTTGTTTTTGTATCCAATTCCCTTTCCACTTCTGTTGTCTCCTCTGAATTTCTTTTATTCTGCAACTTTTTCTCTCTCCCTTTGAGAAGAAAAAGGGATTATTGCATAAGTTACGTTCATATTCCTCTATAACAAAACCCATATTCACCTTTCATCCTTTCCCCTTTGCTCCATGATCGTGCCACCTCTATTCACCTGCACGCGCCAGCACCTCATCATCCCGCCACCTCGTCCACCAGAGAGCGCTGCAAACCCACTTAAGTTCGGCCCACTTATCCACGTTTCCACTCTCCTACCTGCCACCTTAAATTTTCAACCCCAAAACTCATCAATTTCCGCCTCTTGTCACCGACCTTTGCAACCATAGTAGCCCACCATGCAAGTCTACAACCTTCCCTTCCCTCTCTCCTCCATTTCTATTGACCTTCCCAGACCGCCGCATCCTCCCTTCCATCCCTTACCGCACGCTCGAACTCCCCTTGCTCGCCTGCTTTCCTCCTCCTCAGGCCAGCGACACCACCTTGGAGAAGCCCTTGCCACCGCTCCTGTCTATAGCTGACCCCAACCTCTCTGTTAATTTTATAGTAAGTATTATGCAATGATCTGGTTTATATATATTGTTTTATAACGGGTACATACTTATTTTTGTATAAACATTACTTTTAAAGTTATATATATAGTAGTATATATATTTTATAGCTTATAGATATAGTTCATATCGGGGTATAGGTTATGTTATATGAACAGGTTAGTTTTATAAATAATGTTGTTATATTTATACATGTATATTTGTTTAAGTAAGTCTATACTAGTATTTCTGAGATGTTATATATATATAATATAGTCTAGAGTATAGGTTTGTATAATCTATTATTTTCTGATTTTGATAATATATATGTATTTGGTGACTTTATAACATATATAGTGTGGTTTGATATATCAGTTATATATTAGTTTTAATGTAAATATGTATATAACCTGTATATGCTGTTTAAATAGTTTTATTCAAATATGCCAGTTATGTAATTGAACAAAGTTAAGTTATATAGGTTTACATATTGATAATCTGGTGTATGTATATAAGGTTATGTAGGTGTATATATCTGGAAAAATTAAAGAAATGAAAGATAGGATATGTGTGTCGTATATGATATCTCATTTGCTGTTTGATGTTGTTTTGTATACCTTGTGGTCTGCAGTCTATATATAAGGTATATATGTATGTATATTATATAGTACATTTTACATCGTTCTGCATATAAATTTGTTTAAAGTATATTTATATATATTTATAGTTTATACATAAGTATATAGTTAAGATTGTAGCCTGTATTCAATTTATGTAACACGTTTAAATGTTATATTATATAAGTTTTATTTGTGTTTTACTGTATAAGTTATAATATTGATTTCTTGCATAAGTGTATAACCGATGATATATAATTGTTTGAACATATAGGTATAATTTACAGTTAGGTTTGAAAATATACTATGTTGCTTGTATATATTATAGAAAAAATAAGATTGGTTATATAAGGGTTACATAGATTGTTGTTTTCGGTTGTATAGGTACAAAGTGATATGTTCGTGTATCTATATAAGTATTCATTTCAATTATATTATGTATATATGTTAGATTTTGATATTTGTGTTTTAATTTAACCAATGATTTCGAAATATATATATATATAATTTAAAAATGTGTTTGTATTTAGAATATGATTTGGAATATACATAGTTATATATAGTTTATATATATATAAACCCACTTCTACTATTGATCATCATCGATCCAGTTCTGATGTGATTTTTGTCAATTCCTTATCTATCAACTTATCCGTCGAATCCGTATCCATCTAGCTTTGATTTGGAATCCGTGTTTGGAGTCGTAACTCATCTCAGTCTCATTCATCTCTAACCTCGAAAGGTGAGCAACCACTCACGATTAATGTTCTTATATTTATTAAATTTGATTTCAATTGAAACGACAATTGAAATATGCTGTTGTAGTTATTTAAATTGTTATATATGCTAATTATCTGTAACTGTTCATGTAACAACCCGAGATTTTATAACAATTAACTATCGTCAATGTGACGCTTAAATTGTTTGCTTAATTCAGCTGAAGTTTTGATCGAGTTGAAAATTCTTTTGTAATTCGTTAAAAGAATTTTGCGGGCTTTATAAATAAAATAACAACATACTTAACCCATACCTTCTCCATACCAGCCCATACCTATACCACGTTTTTCTCTGATAAAACACGTACCCGCCCCTCTCCTCATTCATTCGAACCCTAAAGTAATCAATCGAACGAGAAAAAAAAATGGCGGCCACGAGTTTCGTTCTTCCTCGTCGTTTCCAAATTAAGGCTCGTTAAATTCAAAGGCGCCGGCGACGATTGCTTCGATCTTTGATTTGAAAATTAGGGCTTGGTCTCGTTCGTTCAGTTCACTGGAAACGTATGGTCCTTGATATTGTCGATCTGTGACTTCGACGTCGCTGTTGCTTATTTGCTTGCGATCGTGTGGTTGCGCTCGTCGAATCTCAGGTGAGTAATTTTAAATTGCTCACATCTAATTCCTTCTCGTTATGATGCTTCTGCAATTCGATTTTTGATTCGATATTATCTATCTTGGCATTTGGTTTTCGTTCGATGTTGATAAGCGCTGTTGTTATGAGAATTTCGACTGTGCTTATTTCGTTCGACTTTAGTTGTTAATGATGATTTCTGTCTTGTTTAAAATTGTGATTTTTGGGCTGTTTGATTTAAGTGATACTCTCGACTTCACTTCACTGTGCTTTGTTGGCTTTGGCCATCACTTTTGCTTCGGCATTGAATTGCCTTTTTACTGCAGCTTGAGTTGAGACGGTTGTTTCATAATTTTGAACTCATTTTGACCCTGCTGTGACGATGATTCCTTGGCCATCACGATGTCGATTTCGAGTTGTTCGATTATCGTGGTTGCTGTCTTGGTCATCACGGCATCTGAAATTGTGTTTGATTGTTTGCTTGACTAATTAGATATGACTTTATATATGTGCATATATATAATTGTATGTGTGTATGCATGTATCAGCGAGTCTACAATTACAGTTTTCTTATATATTGACATTGATACTGCGGTTCCATGAATTGCTTGCTTATGTTGTTGCGGTATCATTGACTGGTTCACCTGATTTCATGGCTCGCGGTTGTGAACACTGCCTGGCTTCGGCTATCTGTTTTAGTTGAAAATTTAGTTGATAGTTGGTTTTGGCTCAACTTGATTGGTGTAGTTGTTTTCACAATACATGTATAGGTTGTACCATTGTTATTCCTGGTTCACATCTGCACTTGACAATTTGAGTGCTTGTTGTATTCACTCTAGATATTCTTGCACATTTGATAGTCTGATACTTGTTCCCTTTTGTTGTACGCTTACCTTTTGGTATGGCAGTCTTTATCCCAGACAGTCTTCATATTGCATTCATCTTTTCCACTATTTTGCTCAAGTCTGCATTATATTGTACCTGTACTCTGGTAGTCATTCATACATCCCTTACTTGTACACTAGCAGTAGATGGAAGGCCTGTACTTTTCCTATTTACTCAAGTTTGTTAATCGAGTATGCATTCCCACATGTAGTCCTCACACATGTGCAACTAGCACTTACATTGAGATTTTATTTCCTATGGTTCATTTCTGTAGCCCGACAGTTGGGAGCATGTACATGCTACAGTTTTATTTTTGTATGAATTTTTGAACTTAGTTGATGTTCTAGCATCCCTGGTTCGTTTTAAGTGCAGTTCTGCATTACTAGGGTGCATCTACTATAATTGCATTGGGTTCCTTCCCACTTCGGCCTTGGCTACTATGTTGCACTGTCACTTGTTCATTTGAGTTACATTCTAACCTAACTTTGACATGCTCTTGTTATTGTTCGTCACTTGAATCTGACTTTGATCTTTACTTGACACCGTTAGATATCTGTGTTCACTTGATCATGGTTGCAGTTGTATTCCATTTGAACTAATTCTTGTAGACAGTTGTTTTTGGAGCCTTCATTTCAGTAGTTGTGTTGCCATATTGCTTTCACTGAGTCTTCATGTACCTGAATACATGCCCCTATGCTTTTGTAGTTTGGTTGTGCTATACTACTGCCTTGTTCTCGAAGTTGAAATTTGCACTGCCTAGTTCACTGTCACATCCATGTATTGTCCCTCCTGTCCACTGCTTATCTTAGTGGCCTTTCACTTCGGCTGGCATTAGAGTGCACTGCAGCCACCCAGAATCGACAGTTTTGAATTGATATTTCTTTTGTGTCGTGATGCATTGATCTTTTATGCTGTATTGGCGAGGCCGTACACGCGTGCGTGTACGGGAGCCAATCGAGTTTTGATGGTTTTAAAGTGACAATTTCAATGGCTTTAAATTGATTTAGTCGATTTGATAAATTGTTTATTTATCTCTGTTGATGATTTAATTCTACTGATTTTTGGTTAAACACTGTTAAGTGTTATATTGACCGTTATCCGGTTTCTTTGTTTAAAGAATCGGATAGACGGGAATTGTTGTGACTGTCGTCTATTTAAATTATTACTGCATATATGCACTAATAAACTGGTTTGAATTAGACTGACCTGGGTATTATTTTCTTTTGAATGTAATACTCGGGTCAGACCCGAGTTATTTCAGGTAGTAGATTTCCTTCTTTGAGTTGCTGTTCGGGATTTGAAGACTTTTCATATCTTCTGAAGTTGTCAGTGTCATTTTGTAGCAGTCGTGTCATTGTATAGAACGGTGTGTATTCATGTATATTAGTCGATAATGTACTTGTATATATAACTTCTAGAGTCGACAGTTGTAGTTGTATCATATGTATTGTGTCAACCATGTATTAACTGACATCAGTTATATATATATGAGACTTTTGTTTTTATCTGTGTTCCGCATTTATATTATCTGTGTTATTGTTATATCTAATGTCCTAAACTATTATGAACCATCGTAGTTCGTTTTACACTGGTATTGGGAGTGTCGATGGGAGTAAATAAATAATAGATGAAAAATAAAAAGTATATACCACTCCTGTCGAGATAACCAATATTAGTGTAAGGCCAATTACGGATGGTCGCTCCTATCCAGCCTTATTCTTCGTAATAATAGACAGTATTTCTTTTAATACTCTTTGTTATTATGAGCATAGAGGTGGGGCGTCACAGTTGGTATCAGAGCTTGGGGTTTATGGACATAATATAAAACTTAACTCAGATGGAACATATGTTACAACTATTGGTCGATGTTTTATTTGTGTTTGAGTCAAAACTAAAGTTTTGAAATTGGATGAAATTTTTAAATATCTTTATTTAAAAATAATAGTGAAATTGTGTCCTGATGATTTAATTGATTTGTGTTCTGTTTATCAGAGTGCGCAGCGGAAACAGCGAAACTGTCTTCGCTGAGTACAACTGATAATCTTTTTGATTTAAAAATCAAAACACGAAATTGATATGAATTTCATTGTTGTTTACATAGCTGTAATTATTTTGTTTCTTTGAGAACTTCGAATCCGAATTGAGGATTCGAAGAAATTGCAGATATGTGATTTTTATTGAAATTTCCGCTGGCTTTCTTTTGTACTAATCATCTATTGATTAGATTTTTGCTGTTTTAAATTATCTTCATTGAAGATACATATGAATGATTCTTTGTTCATTTTGTAGTACGTGCAAAAATTTAAATTGCACGTTATTGCATTTATTTTATGTTGAACCGATGCTTGGTTATGAAACATATTTTGTTGCCGTTATTTTTACAACGGAATTTTACACCAATGCTATATTTTGAAGTACGGTGTTTTGTGGCATTTTGATGAATGAGAATTCACTGACATTACATTTTGATGTAGATTGTTTTGATGTGATTTTGACGTTTTAAAGCTACTGTCGCTTTGGCTTCAGTAACCGCCAAATTTTAAAAGTGGATTTTCAAGCGGTTATTCCGCAATACTGATTTGTAACCGTTTTTACGGTATTTTGAGAAGTACAATTTCCTTATCGAAATTGTTACTGAATTGTTGTTTTAATCACGTGATTGGAAAATTGTTTTTAAAAATTGTAACAGTTTGCGTTTTCAAAAGAATGAGAAAGCTATTTAAACGTTTCAGCAAAATCGAGGATTATGACCCCTTTCTTTTACTGTTTCGCTTAACTCCGGACTTGTCCAGTTGAGAATGTGAATTGTTATTTTTACAAAATAAATAAAATTGTTTTTAGAAATTTTAACAGTTTGCGCTTTCAAAAGAATGAGGAAGCGATTTAAACATTTCAGCAAAATCGAGGACTATGACCCCTTTCTTTTACTGATTCGCTTAATTCCGGACTTGTCCGCTTGAGAATGTAAAGTGTATTTTTACAAAATACACAATTTTGCACTTTCAAGGAAACGATGAAGAGATTTAAATGATTTAGCAAAAGTGCGGAGTATGGAACCACACTTTTACTATTTCGGTTAATTCCGGACTCGTTAATTGAATATCTGTTGTTTTGATGATTTTGATGAACTTTACACTTTCAAGGAAACGATGAAGAGAATCAAACGATTTAGTAAAACACGTGGTATGGGACATGTGCGTTTGCTATTTCGGTTAATTCCGGACTCGTTAATTGAAATATTTGATGCTTTCGTGTGCTTTCGAGCCACTATGTTGGACCTTCGGGTCATATGTTGGACCTTCGGGTCATATGTTGGACCTTCGGGTCAAATACCAGTACTAGACCTTCGGGTCATATGTTGGACCTTCGGATCATTTGTTGGGCGCCAAAATTATGTTGAGTACTTGGTAGGCTTCGGCCATATGTTGTTGCACGTGCGGCGAAATAAAAACTCGCCATCTGATGGGATCGATCCAAGCTTTTATGTTGATTGTCTAGTCTTCTTAATTGATTTCTAGATATTTGTTGCTTCCAATTATCTGCAGGTAATTGGATATTTGTTGATATGAGTTCTGATTATCGTTTTTGATAATCAGATATTTGTTGTTTCTAATTATCGCTTGTGATAATTAGATATTTGTTGATATGAGTTCTGATTATCATTTTTGATAATCAGATATTTGTTGTTTCTAATTATCGCTTGTGATAATTAAATATTTGTTGATATGAGTTCTGATTATCATTTTTGATAATCAGATATTTGTTGTTTCTAATTATCGCTTGTGATAATTAGATATTTGTTGATATGAGTTCCGATTATCGTTTTTGATAATTGGATATTTGTTGCTTTTAATTATCGCTTTTGATAATTAAATAATTGCTGATTTGAGATTTAATTATCGCTTTAGATAATTAAATATTTGTTGATATGAGATTTAATTATCGCTTTTGATAATTAAATATTTGCTTATTTGAGATTTAATTATCGCTTTTTGATAATTAAATATTTGTTGAATTGGAAATTTGATTATCGTTTGTGGTAATCGAATATTTGTTGATTTGAGAAATTTGATTATCGTTTTGGATAATTGAATATTTGTTTTCTAACTATCGTTTGAGATAATCAGATATTTGATTTGGTTTCTGATTATCGTTTGAGATAATCAGATATTTGATTTGTCTTCTGACTATCGTTTGAGATAAGTAAATATTTGCGATTTTCGAGATTTGAGCTTCGTCTTTTTCTCTGACGATTCAGGTGAGTAATTTGATTTACTCACATTCAATTCGTGCTCTGTATGGGATTTCTGCTCTGTTTTTCCTTCTCTTTTAGTTGCTGGAACTCGATTGTTCTTGCTTTTGTTAGTCGTCTGATTTTGATTCCTGATTCCCACGATGTTGATTCCTTTGATTTGAAGCAGTCGAACCTTTTGATTTCTTATCTAATACCTCCCCGCTGACACTTGCTTTGCTTATACATTCGACATTGCCATGCTCTTTTGGTTGTTACCTTTTATCCATTTATTCCCTATGATTGCGTGGACGCAATTTTTATAAGGAGGGGAGTCTGTAACAACCCGAGATTTTATAACAATTAACTATCGTCAATGTGACGCTTAAATTGTTTGCTTAATTCAGCTGAAGTTTTGATCGAGTTGAAAATTCTTATGTAATTCGTTAAAAGAATTTTGCGGGCTTTATAAATAAAATAACAACATACTTAACCCATACCTTCTCCATACCAGCCCATACCTATACCACGTTTTTCTCTGATAAAACACGTACCCGCCCCTCTCCTCATTCATTCGAACCCTAAAGTAATCAATCGAACGAGAAAAAAAAAATGGCGGCCACGAGTTTCGTTCTTCCTCGTCGTCTCCAAATTAAGGCTCGTTAAATTCAAAGGCGCCGGCGACGATTGCTTCGATCTTTGATTTGAAAATTAGGGCTTGGTCTCGTTCGTTCAGTTCACTGGAAACGTATGGTCCTTGATATTGTCGATCTGTGACTTCGACGTCGCTGTTGCTTATTTGCTTGCGATCGTGTGGTTGCGCTCGTCGAATCTCAGGTGAGTAATTTTAAATTGCTCACATCTAATTCCTTCTCGTTATGATGCTTCTGCAATTCGATTTTTGATTCGATATTATCTATCTTGGCATTTGGTTTTCGTTCGATGTTGATAAGCGTTGTTGTTATGAGAATTTCGACTGTGCTTATTTCGTTCGACTTTAGTTGTTAATGATGATTTCTGTCTTGTTTAAAATTGTGATTTTTGGGCTGTTTGATTTAAGTGATACTCTCGACTTCACTTCACTGTGCTTTGTTGGCTTTGGCCATCACTTTTTCTTCGGCATTGAATTGCCTTTTTACTGCAGCTTGAGTTGAGACGGTTGTTTCATAATTTTGAACTCATTTTGACCCTGCTGTGACGATGATTCCTTGGCCATCACGATGTCGATTTCGAGTTGTTCGATTATCGTGGTTGTTGTCTTGGTCATCACGGCATCTGAAATTGTGTTTGATTGTTTGCTTGACTAATTAGATATGACTTTATATATGTGCATATATATAATTGTATGTGTGTATGCATGTATCGGCGAGTCTACAATTACAGTTTTCTTATATATTGACATTGATACTGCGGTTCCATGAATTGCTTGCTTATGTTGTTGCGGTATCATTGACTGGTTCACCTGATTTCATGGCTCGCGGTTGTGAACACTGCCTGGCTTCGGCTATCTGTTTTAGTTGAAAATTTAGTTGATAGTTGGTTTTGGCTCAACTTGATTGGTGTAGTTGTTTTCACAATACATGTATAGGTTGTACCATTGTTATTCCTGGTTCACATCTGCACTTGACAATTTGAGTGCTTGTTGTATTCACTCTAGATATTCTTGCACATTTGATAGTCTGATACTTGTTCCCTTTTGTTGTACGCTTACCTTTTGGTATGGCAGTCTTTATCCCAGACAGTCTTCATATTGCATTCATCTTTTCCACTATTTTGCTCAAGTCTGCATTATATTGTACCTGTACTCTGGTAGTCATTCATGCATCCCTTACTTGTACACTGGCAGTAGATGGAAGGCCTGTACTTTTCCTGTTTACTCAAGTTTGTTAATCGAGTATGCATTCCCACATGTAGTCCTCACACATGTGCAACCAGCACTTACATTGAGTTTTTATTTCCTATGGTTCATTTCTGTAGCCCGACAGTTGGGAGCATGTACATGCTACAGTTTTATTTTTGTATGAATTTTTGAACTTAGTTGATGTTCTAGCATCCCTGATTCGTTTTAAGTGCAGTTCTGCATTACTAGGGTGCATCTACTATAATTGCATTGGGTTCCTTCCCACTTCGGCCTTGGCTACTATGTTGCACTGTCACTTGTTCATTTGAGTTACATTCTAACCTAACTTTGACATTGTGATAACCCAGAATTTCAGGAATTTAAAATGTGATAATCTTTTAAATTAAATTTTTTAAAATGGGTATAGTTTGTTATTTTCAAAAAAATAATAATAATAATATAGTTTGGATATAAAATATATGAATAAAGTTTTTATTTAAAATAAGATTTGTCTTATGTTATTTTCCTTAAAGAGTTTTATTTATATAAATTAAGAAAAGCATTTATTAAATAAGATATGTATTTATCTATTTAGGAAATTTAATTTAAAAGCCTTTAAAATCATTTAAAAATATATTTTTGCATGTAGTATTACATGTGTAAGCTAATAATGTTATCTAAGCATATGTGTTAACAAAATAGATAGGGAGAATGACAAGTGTCTTTAACCTCTTTTTATTTTCAAAATAATTAGTAAATGAGAAAATTAAGTTAAATAAACATCTTCCTATCTATCTCACATTTTCTTTCTAAAGCAAAGAAACAATACTCTGTAACAAAAACAAAGGAAATCAAAACAATCTCCTTCTAAATTCAACCTGATCAAAGCAAGACTTCAACAACTAAGTTATAGATCAAAAAGTGATTTGCCAGTCTACAGGTTTCCAAAGATTTCTGGCATTTGCAAGTTGCCAATTCAAAATAAATTCCTCTTTTCAAAACTGAACCAGTAAAGGATTAAAACAAATTCAAGATTAACTCAGATAGATTCAAAACAGCTAGCAACAGATTGTTCAAAATCAAGTATAGGTCTATGATTAATCAAGCCTCAAGCAGCAGTTCATAAATCAAAGCACATTTCCAGTTTTAAAATCTCTGTTTCTCTGCTCAAAGTTTTTAAGGTAAGTAAACTTCTTTTCTAAAGCTTAAATCTTCTTACTTACAATATGCATGTAAGATTTAATAGTATTAATATTTTAATTATGTTTGCATGGATGAAATGTATGTGTGCATGTCTGTGTAATATATAGACATGTCTCTGTTTAGTGTTCAACAGACCAAAACTTACTCAAAACTCAATTTCTCTTCATATAAACTATATTAGATTATGATGTTTAAAGAAAATATGTTTCTAATAACTAAATTCTATTTTTAAAAATATTTATATGTGTAATTAGCAAGTAGTTTAACTGGGAAGAAGAAGAACAGTGAAAATCAAATTTAGTCAGAAAATTAATTGTTTAAATCTTGGTTTTTGCTTATATCATCTGATTCGTATTTAAAAACTATGATTTTTAAAGATAAAATCATGATTTTTAAGTAAGTATTTTGGAAGAAATTGATAGATGAACGGAAATCCTACTTTGGGCATTTTCTGGCAATGGGCGGGGTGATGGTCGCCGGGCTTGGGGTTGAAGGTAGCTGGAAGACAGGGGATCCATGGAAAAATGTTCGAAGAGTTTTTAGGTCGTTATGGTGATCGGACGATGGCAATTTAGGGTTTTTGGAAGCTGTTGGTCATCGTTGTTTCTCGCGTTCGTGCTTCGTCGTGAGTGGATCGGAACCGATCGGAGGAGGCTAGATCAATGCGTCGTATCGTGGAGCAACTCTAGGTGGATGGGCGAGCTCTCTGGTAGTCGAGATCGTCGAAGCAAGGCATTTTTGGTTGATCGAGTTGGGTTCCAGTATGCATTGACTTGCTCGATTTCGAACGACGGTGAGATTGAGTGACCTGAGTGTTCGTGGCGATGGAGGAGAGCATCTTCGACTTGCTGGTGATCAGAACAATGGCCGGAGGTGGCCAGGTCTCGTGTGCACGTGCACGATATATCGTGAATATCTGAGTGTTATGATTTGGGGAAGAAGGGGTTCTGTAGGAAGAACTCGAAGTATTTGTGGGTTTGGCTCGGGGAAACTGTCTATTGTCTCGAGTTGTTTTGTATTAAGTTACGAGACTTTAGGGTAAGTTTTATTGCAGGTTAGAATAAATAATGAACCAGTTTTAAGAAGAAAGAGAAAAAAATAATAATAATAAATTTCAAACAATTTTATGTAGCCAAGTTTTAAAATGTTTTAAAATCTTTTATAACCTTTGTTTTTGAAAGTTTAAACAAACTTAATATTTTTAATTAAGTGGAAAATCAAGAAGAAGGAAGTGTTTTAGAGGATAGTTAACTTAGAGGGTTTAAGTTAATGGATAATTAACCAAGGTGATGTATTAGTGAAATTAATTAAAGCTTAATTAAATAAATGAAAGTAATAAAGGATAATCCATGTGTTAAATAATAATTGATTTTAAAGGTTAAGTAATTAATGAGTTATTTTAATTTGAAACTCGATTACTTAATTAAAGATTAATTAGGTATAATTACTTAATGAAAATGATTAAGGATTAATTAATTAATAATTAAGGGGTAATTAATTAGGTAATTAAAGATTAATAAATTGATTTGTACGGTAATCAAGGAATGATTTATTAATTAAATGATTTGTAGTTAATTAATGATTTATTAAGTAGGGTTAAGTGATTAATTCTTAAGTAATTACTTTAATTAAGTAATTAGAGAAGCATTAATTAATGTGATTAATTAATTAAGGAGATTAATTAAAAGTTAATGTGAATGGTTAAGGCTAATTAATCTATGGGGTAATTAAGGATTAATTACTTAATAAAATTAAAGGATAATTAATCAAGGATGATTAATAAAGATGAATGATTAAAGAATGATTTATTAATTGGTTGTAATTAATAAATGTTGAGTATGCAGGATTAGGGTAATCTAAATGATAAAGTTGATAATTAATTTAATTAGAGATTAATTAAATTAATTTGGAATTATATATCAAATAAATCTTGTTATGGATGATTGAATGATATTGTATGCCTTAGATAGATGATATCTCTGATATGTGATGCTATGTGATATATTATGTTTGGTCTAAACTGTGACAATGTGGGTAACTATCGATGATGAATTACTGTGTAAAGGTGACACCCTGTATTTAAAGTTTGAATTGTATTTCATTTGAATAACTTGGGTTAAGATGACATTGGATTCGAAGAGACAGGAGTCGGGTATTAGATAATACCCGAAACCACTTCGATTTGAAATCTTCTATAATTCTTTATAGATTGATATGTGAAATCAAATAGGCCACTTTGGGATAATATGGACCATTTAAACTAAGTTAGATACTTAGATATTGTTTTGAGAAAATAAGTGTTGACTATATAAGTTGTTTACTTATAGTAAAGTATGAGTTAACCCGGGTTTAAAATATGCTCTATAAATTGAAATTTCATCTTAGATGAGTTTACTCACGCTGGTTTCCAGCCTGACCCGGGTGTTACTTTGATGTAATGCTCGGGTCAGACCGAGTATTACAGATTTTCAGGTAAGGACGTTCTAGAGCTCAGGAGGCGAGCTGGATGGCAGAGACGTATGGAGTATATTCCGCTGTGTATTTGAGATTTGTATTGATAGTAGTATGTGGCAAGTTGATATAACTGTCCAGTCTATTTGTAATGATTATAACTCTGATGAATTGTATGTAAAGTAAAAATTACAGCTTTCTTTATAAAAATGCTATTATTTGTTATTATATTTAATCCGCTGCGAATGTGAGATGTTGTGTTTTCTGTTCTTCTTTCTGTTTCTTTCTTCTATCTCTTTTCTTTTCTCCTAACTATCTGGAATTTTCGGGTTCGAAAATTCCGGGTCGTTACAGACATGCTCTTGTTATTGTTCGTCACTTGAATCTGACTTTGATCTTTACTTGACACCGTTAGATATCTGTGTTCACTTGATCATGGTTGTAGTTGTATTCCATTTGAACTAATTCTTGTAGACAGTTGTTTTTGGAGCCTTCATTTCAGTAGTTGTGTTGCCATATTGCTTTCACTGTGTCTTCATGTACCTGAATACATGCCCCTATGCTTTTGTAGTTCGGTTGTGCTATACTACTGCCTTGTTCTCGAAATTGAAATTTGCATTGCCTAGTTCACTGTCACATCCATGTATTGTCCCTCATGTCCACTGCTTATCTTAGTGGCCTTTCACTTCGGTCCCTCCTGTCCACTGCTTATCTTAGTGGCCTTTCACTTCGGCTGGCATTAGAGTGCACTGCAGCCACCCAGAATCGACAGTTTTGTATTGATATTTCTTTTGTGTCGTGATGCATTGATCTTTTATGCTGTATTGGCGAGGCCGTACACGCGTGCGTGTACGGCAGCCAATCGAGTTTTGATGGTTTTAAAGTGACAATTTCAATGGCTTTAAATTGATTTAGTCGATTTGATAAATTGTTTATTTATCTCTGTTGATGATTTAATTCTACTGATTTTTGGTTAAACACTGTTAAGTGGTATATTGACCGTTATCCGGTTTCTTTGTTTAAAGAATTGGATAGACGGGAATTATTGTGACTGTCGTCTATTTAAATTATTACTGCCTATATGCACTAATAAACTGGTTTGAATTAGACTGACCTGGGTATTATTTTCTTTTGAATGTAATACTCGGGTCAGACCCGAGTTATTTCAGGTAGTAGATTTCCTTCTTTGAGTTGCTGTTCGGGATTTGAAGACTTTTCATATCTTCTGAAGTTGTCAGTGTCATTTTGTAGTAGTCATGTCATTGTATAGAACGATGTGTATTCATGTATATTAGTCGATAATGTACTTGTATATATAACTTCTAGAGTCGACAGTTGTAGTTGTATCATATGTATTGTGTCAACCATGTATTAACTGACATCAGTTATATATATATGAGACTTTTGTTTTTATCCGTGTTCCACATTTATATTATCTGTGTTATTGTTATATCTAATGTCCTAAACTATTATGAACCATCGTAGTTCGTTTTACACTGGTATTGGGAGTGTCGATGGGAGTAAATAAATAATAGATGAAAAATAAAAAGTACATACCACTCCTGTCGAGATAACCAATATTAGTGTAAGGCCAATTACGGATGGTCGCTCCTATCCAGCCTTATTCTTCGTAATAATAGACAATATTTCTTTTAATACTCTTTGTTATTATGAGCATAGAGGTGTGGCGTCACAGTTCACCTGTGGGATATGACACCATATCCTGTTGTTTATATTATATTGTTATTGATGATATATCTATGCCTGTTATATTATTTCTATATCTGTTATCACTCTGCAAGTTCCCTGTTAGTATAGAAATCACTATGGGTTGAAATGATACATACCCGAACGGACTTTAGAATAGGAGAAAATCGTTATGGGTTGAAATGATAAACCCAAGCGATTTTCATTTGAATTGAAATTGGGATTACGGGTTGAAATGATATCTACCCGTATATATTTAAATTACGGATTGAAATTATAAATATCTGTATCACTTAACCATATGATAGAATTATATACAGACACCGTTGGTCCATATATACAAATATTTTGAAAATAAATTCTATGGTTTGGAAAGAAATATATAGTTTTAATAAATGTTGAGCCATAAATTATTATATATAAATGGGAATGATTTATATAGATTTAATAATGATATTTAATTTAACTAAGATTGATTAAATACATATAATATGGTTGAGTATTTAAATTTATGTTTCAAAATAGATTTCGGTAATAATTTGAATAAGTTAAGGTTGGGAAGATAATTTTATTTAATTAAACCGATTTGAAACTTATTGAAATTGAGATTTAAGATATGACTTATAACTTGGGTTTGATTTAAGTAACTTAATAAATATTTCTTGTTTAAAATAAAGTTAAAGAAATATTTAGTAAAAATGTAATTTAAGGCTAGTTAAATGATATTGAATTTATTAAGTGAATATTCCCTGATTTAATAATAATAAAGTTAAATCAAGAGTTATATGAAACGGTTAAATTTAACTTTGAAAATGTTGAGTATTAAAGTTTTGAAATATATTGAAAATTTAAATGGTATAATTAGAACTGAATTGAATTGATGAATAGAGCTTGAATAAATTTGAATTTGGAATTTGAGTTAATTTGAATCGATTTGTGAGACTTGAGGAAATTAAATACTTTACTTTATAAATTATTTAATGTATATACAATATTTTGGAAAATAGATATTTTTGAAATGAAAATGATATTTTGGTTTTGAAGTATAAATTTATTTGAAATGACCACGGTGTTATAGTGTATATTTCCACCTTGTAGATAGTTTCGAAGATCCTTAGAGGATGGTTATCCCAAACATCCTTTAAGTTACTTGTATTTCAGTTGATATTTCACTTGAGTTGGATTTATTGATATAAGAATGTTAATCCTGACTCGAGTGTTTTGTGTTTTGCTTTACGCTCAGGTCAGACCGAGTGATACAGCATTTGAGACTCACCCTTGGAGTTTGGAGCTTCCTTTGGAGATCCAACTATCACCTCAGCTTTCAGCTCTTCTAGTTGATTTGTTCAGAGAAGTCATCTGTCGTACTGGAGACTTAACTGCATTTGAGATATTCTGTTGTATTTTATTTCTAACTCTGATGTTTATATAGTAGCTTCATGAACTACTATTTTATCTATTCCGCTGCGTATTATTGTATTACTCTGTGTCTGTGATTCTGTGATTGATTTATTTACTGTATATGCTGAGTCTGCCAAATTTAAATTAACAATCTATTATTTTGAATCATTCAAGTCCGACATGTGTGGATTTATTGTCGATTTGAATGGTCCAAAATAATGGGTTGTTACAGTTGGTATCAGAGCTTTGGCTCTAGGCAAACCTAGCATATATGGTAAATTCATTTACAGAATCACTTTCGTTCGAGTTGATTCTCTTCCTTTTTGACTCGATTTCCTTTGAATTTTGGAATGTCCCTCGGTTCCGAAATTCATTCTTGTCTCTCCCTATTTACATTCGATTAATTCTGTAGTATCCCATAACTCCACGGAATGAATTGTAAAGGGGGTGAAAACTCCTTTACAATCGGCATTGATTCAACGAAGATTTCCGTATCCTCGGTTTACGATGTTGATATATCTTGATATGCCGAATTCCATCTCTTGCGATCGAATGTTGATTTTCTTGGAATTCTTCATCGATCATTATTCCTGAAGTCATGGTTGACCCGGTTAAGGTCGCCCGCGACTTGTATAAGTATATCCATCATCTATTTTGTAAGTTAATTATCTCATCTTCGTTCAAGCCTATCATCGAATCAGAATTTTATTTGATTAGAGTTCTTTTAAATTGAATCTCTATCTTTTTTTTGAAATCCGTCCGTGAATCGTCCTTTGAAAATCGGGTTTGTTTATATTTTAGAAATTGTTTTCTAAACCGAAATTATTATTTTGATAAGTATGATTATATTATATATATATAAGTGAAATGTTTTCGATAAAGATTTAATACCCTTTTTAAAATGAGAATTTGAGGTTTCGAAAGGATTTGTAATTTTGAAAAATTATATAAGAAATTTGATTTATCTAAAAATGATTTATGACTAAAGGATTTTAAATTTGAAATTCGAGAATTGAACTCCAGTATTTTGAAATTGGTTTTAAGATTTTGAAATATATAATAATAATATGATTTAAAAGTATTTTCCAAATAAGAAATGTTTCAAATGATTTTAATAAGTTTCGAATGATTTCAAAGAAATTTCAAAAGAAGTTTGAGAAAATAGAAGTCCAGAACTCACTTATGTCACTGGAAAATAATTTCGGTGATGAGTGCACGCATCATCGACATTGATTTTCGAGTTTTAGAGTGGGGGAGAGGCCACTTTAGTAGCATTGCAACGCGAGTGATTTTGTGAAACCATTTCGATTTCAAATTCCGAAGTAAGATTTGATATTCTAAAGATATATGTGTATATATATTTGAAATGATTTGAAGTAAGCCGGTGTTCAGTCCTCGAGTTTTGGATTTGTTATAACCCTATCTATTAAAATTGATTTACTGATTTGTTGCTGATTTCCAACTCTTGAATTTGAAAATGATTTCTTCAACTATTTTGAAGGTTCGAACACTTCCAAATCAAGGTTAACTTTTCAAAGCTAAGAAATTTCGAAAAGTATGTAGTAATATGATTTAAATAAGCTGAAACTGTTTTGTTAAGTAAATGAATAAGGCTATTTTGAATTTTTCTAATATGAAATTTAGATTCGAAATGCTTTGAAAAGAATTTGGTCTTCAAATATTTTGAATAAAATTTAGTTTAAATGTTTTAACTTAGTAACATCTTTATGAAACTATATATTTAACAAGTTGGAATAAATATATAAGTTGTACGTAGGCTGTTTTATTCGCATAATTAATCTAATCCAAGTTTGAGTACACAAGTTCGAGGTGGATTACACCATTTCGTGTTAGGATTTTTCATTCGATTCTTGATGGCGAATATTTGATATGGATTTTGGGCTCGATTCTAGAATTCTCTATCATAGTATATGGCTATGCAAGGAGACTGATGGCTTCTAGTCGATAAACCATATCGAAGTCCGCATTAGGGAAGTCGAATGGACAATACTAGTTCGAAAGCAAACTTGTGTGATCGAGCGAGCGATCAAATGTGATTCTGCGAAATGATGACGTATGCACATCTTATATTCTAATATCATTGATATATTTTGACGCTGAAATTGAAAGCTGTCGAGTTAGAATATCTTTGCTTACTAAAAGAAAATTTCCAATTTAAATTACAAAGATATATAACCCATATAAGCAAAGATATTCAATCCCATATGGCTCTTTATACAGCGAAATTTATTTTAAAAAATTTGATCCTTATATAAGATGGACCTTACGTAAGTATAAGATGATTTTGAAAACATTTGATTTTGGAAATGAATTGGTTGACTTAAATTATATTGATTTGGAAATTTGGATTTATTTTCTAAATCTATTATTTTGGAAACTTTGAAACTAAAGATATTTAATTTGAGAAGAAATAATTTGGTGAAATTGTATATGATTTTGAAATTGAACTGATATTGAAACAAATTGGAATTTGAGAACCTTGTGTTACTAAATACTTGATTTGGGAGTTGTCGAACTTATATAAAATTGATTTGTATGAGTATGAAATTGATTCGAAAACTATGGATTTGAAAAGGGTACTCAATTTGAAAAGTGAAATCTTATATAATTAAAGTCTATATAAGTGTGATTTGATATACTTTTGATTTTGGAAAAGTATTTGATTTGAAAATTAAATCTTATATATAATGGATTTTATATAAGTACGATATTTGAAAGTGATTTGAAAAGGTACTATATGTGTAACAACCCGCATATTTATCGATTTTATATTTAAATATTTTATTGTTAGTCGGATGTTAGACCGAAAAGCTACTTTTTGCATACGGTCAAATTAGGACTCGAGACCACCCCCATTGAGTTCAAAATGACGTTTGCGATCGTTTTGAGTGTAAACTTCGATATGTTTGGAGATAGTGAAATTTTCGTCACTTTTTGTGTTGAGCTTTTGGTTTGGGCTGCACCTCTTCTACCTCAGCCCAACCCCTTCCTTCTCTTCATCACTTCATCAACTTTGAAGCTTTAGCAACAATGGTGGAGGGAGTAGGAAATTAAAATTCCAAGCTCAAATTCTTTAGCAAATTCAACATCTAACTCCAAATTCAAAGTGAAGACATTGATTCAAGCTTGTGGTTGATCTTTGCTTTGCCCCCGAGCTTCATCTTCATCAAATTCCGTGAAAAGGTGAGATTTTTGATCTCACATCTTGCCTATATCTATCTTGGACTGTTGGGAATGATCCCCTATTGTATTTGCATCAACATTTGCATTTGGTTTGGATTGGATTGGCGAAAAACTTCAATTTTCAGCGTTTTGGTGATTTTTCTGGCCTTAAGTCGTTCTGGCCTTCGCTGAGTCGTCCACGAGTTAAGCCTAAGTCGTGAGTCGTTCACGAGTTAAGGGCTTAAGTCGCGCGCGTGCATTTCTGTTCGCCTGGCTTGAGTCGTTCACGAGTTAAAGGCCTGAGTCGTTCACGAGTTAAAGTGTTAAGTCGTTCTGGGTGTTCTGCCTTCGCTAGGTCTTTCGCGAGTTAAGTGATAAGTCGTAGCTCGTATTTGAGCTTAAGTCGTAGCTCGTATGGCTCTTAAGTCCTAGGTCGTTGGCTTTTAAACCGTTAAGTCGTATGACCTTAAGTCGTAGGTCGTCCCCGACCTAACTCCACTAGGTCGTTCCAGCCTTAGCTCGTAGCTCGAATTGAAGCTTAAGTCGTTAAGTCGTTCGTTCCACTAAGTCGTTCAAGGCTTAAGTCGTAAGTCGTTCGCGAGTTAGTACTTGGTCGTTTGACCTGTTTTTCCCCTAGGTCGTTCGACCTGTTCTTCTGCTAAGTCGCGTGGCACTCCACTTAGGTCGTATGACCTTATCCCTTAAGTCGTAAGTCGCTTGCCTCCCTTAAGTGGTAAGTCGTTCGCGAGTTAGTACTTGGTCGTTTGACCTGTTTTTCCCCTAGGTCATTCGCGAGTTAGTACTTGGTCGTTTGACCGGTTTGGCTTCTCGAGACTGCTTGCCTTCACTAGGTCGTACCGTGCGATGTCTCTTTGTCCATATGAAGGACTGTATTTCATTTTATTGAGCTTCGTCTCATTTCTTTGTGGGCTGGCAACCCAAGCACTTTTAATGTGTTTCGATTCATCTGATGTACCGTTTGTACTACATCGATGTCTTTGTCTTTCTGATTCATTGGACGTACCGTTTGCACTGCGTCAATGTTTGATTCATCTGATGTACCGTTTGTACTACATCGATGTCTTGGCTTTTTGATTCATTGGACGTACCGTTTGCACTACGTCAATGTTCTGAATTGTATTGTCTTTCTGATTCATTGGACGTACCGTTTGCACTGCGTCATTGTTCAATTCATTGGGCGTACCGTTTGCACTGCGTCAATGTTCGATTCATCTGATGTACCGTTTGTACTACATCGATGTCTCTGTCTTTCCGATTCATTGGACGTACCGTTTGCACTGCGTCAATGTTTGATTCATCTGATGTACCGTTTGTACTACATCGATGTCTTGGCTTTCTGGTTCATTGGACGTACCGTTTGCACTGCGTCAATGTACCGGCATTCATGCTCCTGTTTGGGATTGGCCATCCTTTTCTTGTGATTTCTGGATTTCTAATTATTGATTTCTGGAAATTTATGTTTCACCAGCTTTTACCATTGACATTGATGAGTATGTCATTTTATTGTGGCTTGGTGAATTAAATTAAGAATATGACATTCTTTTCTCTGTTTTGAGATTATGGAGATATTGTATGACTTTTGTGGGATTTCTAATGTATACTTTTCATAGTATGACACCTTTTTGTTATCATACGTTCTATTATCATATCTCATATTCTATCTCATTTTATCTGATAATTATAGCTAGACTGATCCGTTTATTATTTTCTTCTTAAATAATACTCGGGTCAGACTGAGTTTTTACAGGTGCTTCATCATGACTTCTTATCTGGAGCCATCTTCTGACTTTTGGCTAACTACTCTAGTTTAGTAGGTTTTTGTTGTATGAATTTGTGATGAGACTCCTTGATGTATACGTATTCTATTGTCTTGCACTTGTATCTATTCTTTTGTGTTATTGTGGATCTTATTTGACCACTACTCTGATGTACACTTTTAGGTGTAATATTCATATCTTATTCCGCCTTTGTGATATGAATTGTCTGTGATTGATTTGTGTTATGTTTATTTCTATATTTGTTTCCGAAGATTATATATCGCCACCGTGTGATAGCTTTGTGTTTGTATCGGTATGTTGGATTTTTATATTCTATCTGACATATCGGTGCTCGCGCAAAGAAGTTACATGGATGGTCGCTCCTCAACAGCCTTATTCTCCGTGCTAATTGACAGCACTACATCGTAGTGTTCTTGGTTAGCGTGGGTATAGAGGTGGGGCGTTACAATATGATACATATTTTCTAAGTAAAGATATGGAAAGTGCCTTCTGCTTGATATCCGATTTGTGGCCACATCTTGGATTCATTCTATCGATATTATTCTCTTTGATTTTTGGTTTTCCGGAAATGATACTCGAGTGTCCTTCGAATTCCATGGCGTTACCCATGGTCTTACGAGCGCGACTGCATAGCGCAACTGCCTGGCTGAGTCTTGCCTAGGGGTACGGATTGTTTCCTGGGGGATCCAGGCGTAACCATTGTGTATCCTGCAATCTGTGTAGGTCGCGAATAGTAGCGCAAATGCTTGGCTGAGTCTTGCCTGGGGGTACGGATTGTTTCCTGGGAGATCCAGGCGTAACCATTGTGTATCCTGCACTCTACTAGTCATCATGGCGTAACTCGCAGGGTTGAGAAAGCTTACGGATATGGATTGTTTCCTGGGGGATCCAGGCGTAACCATTGTGTATCTGCGAACCATGGTTAGACAAAGGTTTTGTTTGTTTTTGTTTGGATTGTACTTTCCATATCTATTTTTAAAAGTTTTCCAGTATTTTCACTGGGTGTTGAAACAGGTCTACTAAGTACCTGGAGAATTCTAGTTTTGCGCCTGATCAACGCACTACCAGAGTCTACAGGAACGAGGATAAACTTGTTGAGACATCGAGTTATAAAAGTATTTTATTATAAAGGTATTTTATTATAAAAGTATTTCCAACAAAGAAATTTTGTATCAATATTTGGAATTGAAATTCTTATGGTTTGAATTAATTATTCGTGCCCGATACTATTCTTTTGAGTCTATCTTATCTGCTCGGTTTATTTATTCACCTATATTCTGTTTTCCGAATCCTCCTTCTTTTCCTTGTTGACTATATCCTTTTTAAATATTGTTTATTTATATATTATATGGTTTAATAGATTTTTTTGTGTTATAAATATTTTAGAAGTTACTAATTAAATAAAACATATTTTAAGTAAATGATTATTGATTTATTAATAATATTTGAAAAGTATTTTAGATAGAATTAATAAATTTATGAATTATGGATTTAATGTTTTCAAATAGCTTCTTTGTAAATATAAGTAATAATATAAATAATTGTTTTCAAATAGTTTACATATATTTATAAAGGTGTTATTTAAACATATAGATGGTATTTATGAAGGAAGCAAGAAATTTTACAAATGGATTTTGGAAGGTATGAATATTTCAGGTAAAATTTATATAGTTTCAAATTAATTGTTTAATCTTAACTTTCAGTCTATTTTTCTTTCTAGTTGTTTCTATTCTTCTACCTCCTTTCTTTTCGAGGACGAAAAGTTTTGAGTGGGGGAGAGTGTAACGACCCGAAAATTTTAATAATTTTTATAACGTAATTAATTGAATTTTTGTGAAATTTTTAAATAATAAAATTCTGAAATAAAATATAATATTTGGGGATACGTATTTAAAAACATAGCAAATGGTAAATTTTCTCCTGATAATATTGAAGTTATTTTATGGTATAATTTTATTCAAACTCAAATCAGTTAATAATTGACGGTAATAAAATGTTTTCCAAACTTGAATATTTTTATACAGTAAATTTCTAAATCTTCTTCTGAGTGAGATGTCATTTTTCGTTTTTCCAAATTTGGACTTCTATTGCTCCGTTTCTCTTAATTCTGGCAAAATAGCAGCATCTTTCGGTACCGATTATCGACTTTTGATCGGATGATCGTACCACTGATATCTGTATACCGTTTTGATCGTCTCGTCTCGCTGATCACCACGGTATATTTATTTTTGTATTTTGAGGCACGGTACACGACGAGAACCATCAAACTATATATGGCACTGGTACCAAAATTCGTGACTTTTGATTCCCTTTCTTTCAAAATTTTGTACCATGTGATCCAAGCAAGAATTAATTGCCGTTACATTCCATCAATTCAAATTACTTTATGGTGGTACGTTTCACTTCTTTTTCTGTCTGTTCATTCACAAAAAGAAAACGTATATTTTTACTGTAGCTTTGTTTTTGTATCCAATTCCCTTTCCACTTCTGTTGTCTCCTCTGAATTTCTTTTATTCTGCAACTTTTTCTCTCTCCCTTTGAGAAGAAAAAGGGATTATTGCATAAGTTACGTTCATATTCCTCTATAACAAAACCCATATTCACCTTTCATCCTTTCCCCTTTGCTCCTTGATCGTGCCACCTCTATTCACCTGCACGCGCCAGCACCTCATCATCCCACCACCTCGTCCACCAGAGAGCACTGCAAACCCACTTAAGTTCGGCCCACTTATCCACGTTTCCACTCTCCTACCTGCCACCTTAAATTTTCAACCCCAAAACTCATCAATTTCCGCCTCTTGTCACCGACCATTGCAACCATAGCAGCCCACCATGCAAGTCTATAACCTTCCCTTCCCTCTCTCCTCCATTTCTATTGACCTTCCCAGACCGCCGCATCCTCCCTTCCATCCCTTACCGCACGCTCGGACTCCCCTTGCTCGCCTCCTTTCCACCTCCTCAGGCCAACGACACCACCTCAGAGAAGCCCTTACCACCGCTCCTGTCTATAGCTGACCCCAACCTCTCTGTTAATTTTATAGTAAGTATTATGCAATGATCTGGTTTATATATATTGTTTTTATATTGTTTTATAACGGGTACATACTTATTTTTGTATAAACATTACTTTTAAAGTTATATATATATAGTAGTATATATATTTTATAGCTTATAGATATAGTTCATATCGGGGTATAGGTTATGTTATATGAACAGGTTAGTTTTATAAATAATGTTGTTATATTTATACATGTATATTTGTTTAAGTAAGTCTGTACTAGTATTTCTGAGATGTTATATATATATAATATAGTCTAGAGTATAGGTTTGTATAATCTATTATTTTCTGATTTTGATAATATATATGTATTTGGTGACTTTATAACATATATAGTGTGGTTTGATATATCAGTTATATATTAGTTTTAATGTAAATATGTATATAACCTGTATATGCTGTTTAAATAGTATTATTCAAATATGCCAGTTATTTAATTGAACAAAGTTAAGTTATATAGGTTTACATATTGATAATCTGGTGTATGTATATAAGGTTATGTAGGTGTATATATCTGGAAAAATTAAAGACATGAAAGATAGGATATGTGTGTCGTATATGATATGTCATTTGCTGTTTGATGTTGTTTTGTATACCTTGTGGTCTGCAGTCTATATATAAGGTATATATGTATGTATATTATATAGTACATTTTACATCGTTCTGCATATAAATTTGTTTAAAGTATATTTATATATATTTATAGTTTATACATAAGTATATAGTTAAGATTGTAGCCTGTATTCAATTTATGTAACACGTTTAAATGTTATATTATATAAGTTTTATTTGTGTTTTACTGTATAAGTTATAATATTGATTTCTTGCATAAGTGTATAACCGATGATATATAATTGTTTGAACATATAGGTATAATTTACAGTTAGGTTTGAAAATATACTATGTTACCTGTATATATTATAGAAAAAATAAGATTGGTTATATAAGGGTTACATAGATTGTTGTTTTCGGTTGTATAGGTACAAAGTGATATGTTCGTGTATCTATATAAGTATTCATTTCAATTATATTATGTATATATGTTAGATTTTGATATTTGTGTTTTAATTTAACCAATGATTTCGAAATATATATATATAATTTAAAAATGTGTTTGTATTTAGAATATGATTTGGTATATACATAGTTATATATAGTTTATATATATAAAAACCCACTACTACTATTGATCATCATCGATCTAGTTCTAATGTGATTTTTGTCAATTCCTTATCTATCAGCTTATCCATCGAATCCGTATCCATCTAGCTTTGATTTGGAATCCGTGTTTGGAGTCGTAACTCATCTCAGTCTCATTCATCTCTAACCTCGAAAGGTGAGCAACCACTCACGATTAATGTTCTTATATTTATTAAATTTGATTTCAATTGAAACGACAATTGAAATATGCTGTTGTAGTTATTTAAATTGTTATATATGCTAATTATCTGTAACTGTTCACCTGTGGGATATGACACCATATCCTGTTGTTTATATTATATTGTTATTGATGATATATCTATGCCTGTTATATTATTTCTATATCTGTTATCACTCTGCAAGTTCCCTGTTAGTATAGAAATCACTATGGGTTGAAATGATACATACCCGAACGGACTTTAGAATAGGAGAAAATCGTTATGGGTTGAAATGATAAACCCAAGCGATTTTCATTTGAATTGAAATTGGGATTACGGGTTGAAATGATATCTACCCGTATATATTTAATTTACGGATTGAAATGATAAATATCTATATCACTTAACCATATGATAGAATTATATACAGACACCGTTGGTCCATATATATAAATATTTTGAAAATAAATTCTATGGTTTGGAAAGAAATATATAGTTTTAATAAATGTTGAGCCTTAAATTATTATATATAAATGGGAATGATTTATATAGATTTAATAATGATATTTAATTTAATTAAGATTGATTAAATACATATAATATGGTTGAGTATTTAAATTTATGTTTCAAAATAGATTTCGGTAATAATTTGAATAAGTTAAGGTTGGGAAGATAATTTTATTTAATTAAACCGATTTGAAACTTATTGAAATTGAGATTTAAGATATGACTTATAACTTGGGTTTGATTTAAGTAACTTAATAAATATTTCTTGTTTAAAATAAAGTTAAAGAAATATTTAGTAAAAATGTAATTTAAGGCTAGTTAAATGATATTGAATTTATTAAGTGAATATTCCCTGATTTAATAATAATAAAGTTAAATCAAGAGCTATATGAAATGGTTAAATTTAACTTTGAAAATGTTGAGTATTAAAGTTTTGAAATATATTGAAATTTTAAATGGTATAATTAGAACTGAATTGAATTGATGAATAGAGCTTGAATAAATTTGAATTTGGAATTTGAGTTAATTTGAATCGATTTGTGAGACTTGAGGAAATTAAATACTTTACTTTATAAATTATTTAATGTATATACAATATTTTGGAAAATAGATATTTTTTAAATGAAAATGATATTTTGGTTTTGAAGTATAAATTTATTTGAAATGACCACGGTGTTATAGTGTATATTTCCACCTTGTAGATAGTTCCGAAGATCCTTAGAGGATGGTTATCCCAAACATCCTTTAAGTTACTTGTATTTCAGTTGATATTTCACTTGAGTTGGATTTATTGATATAAGAATGTTAATCCTGACTCGAGTGTTTTGTGTTTTGCTTTACGCTCGGGTCAGACCGAGTGATACAGCATTTGAGACTCACCCTTGGAGTTTGGAGCTTCCTTTGGAGATCCAACTATCACCTCAGCTTTCAGCTCTTCTAGTTGATTTGTTCAGAGAAGTCATCTGTCGTACTGGAGACTTCACTGCATTTGAGATATTCTGTTGTATTTTATTTCTAACTCTGATGTTTATATAGTAGCTTCATGAACTACTATTTTATCTATTCCGCTGCGTATTATTGTATTACTCTATGTCTGTGATTCTGTGATTGATTTATTTACTGTATATGCTGAGTTTGCCAAATTTAAATTAACAATCTATTATTTTGAATTATTCAAGTCCGACATGTGTGGATTTATTGTCGATTTGAATGGTCCAAAATAATGGGTCGTTACAACAACACTGCCCCAAGAATGGTAACCACAGTTTGTCATATCATCCAAAAATGGTAAAAACTTCAAATTTAATCTACCTTTCGAATGATTGAGAAATAGTGGGCAACTCAAAAGGAACAATACCACGGCACGACTGCGATGAAGTATATCTAAATCGGTCGCCCCTTCAGGTAGTGGTTCAGAAAATTCGCTTTTAAACCGAGTAATTGATAATTCACTTATAGACTTAACTGCCTCTCTAGGCCAAAAAATACTGAAATGACCCTCTCTTTTATACCTGAATTTGTAAGGATTTTTTTACATAGAGACATATATATATATATGTATATTTTTTTATATATATACATTTCTGAAGCCTAGAGTCATTTTTTTTCTTTTTATCTAAACAACTTATCTAGGATCATAATTTTTACCAATATAAATATATCAGTACATTCACAAAAACATGCACATACATGTGAAGATGTATATGCCTCTCTTATTTGAATCAGAGTTCTGGAAAACAAGAGGATATTTGATTGATTAAGTTTAATCAATCCACACATAGTTCAGTTCAAATATATATACAATAAAGCAACCATCCATGTATGTATCTATATATATATATATTTAAACTCCTGATTCCTAGCTAAATTCTCTATGGAGTATAAATCCTAGAAACCAGATAATTGTAATATGGTTATCTATAAATTAATGGTGTTGTGTTTTTGCTCTAGAAAATGATATAAGCTTCTATCATTATCTATGTTTGTTTTTCTTATAAAAATCTGTTTAGAGTACTAACTAATTTTCTGGAATATTTTTGAGTGAGATATCATATTAAAAAAGCTTAATTCTTTGATGACATGGTGCTAAGCTAAATGAAATGCTAACATGAGTGAGTTCACATAACTATGGATACCCAGGAAAAACATGGTTCAACCAGACTCTTTGTTCTGGTAGAACTCATAGGGTCTAGAAGAATACATTTTTGCTCAAAGCCTTAATGAAGTGGACTTCAGATTCATGTTAAAAATCAAAGGTAACTGGTATTTTAATATCTGTACAAAATATGTTTAAATGTACACATATATGCAACTTTTATGGACCTTGCTTTCAACTCCTATATTACAGACCCTTCCCTTATTTAAAAATAAGGCATAAAACATTTGTATAAAACAAGTTGAATTATGGAAACATTACAGACATATAAAATACATTCTCCCTATGCTTATTATCTTTTGTATACATATGCCCTAGTAGAAAAATAAAACCATTTAATTTTTCTGAGATTCAACTATCCAGATTTCCCAAAACTTAAACCCTTTTTAAAGACTCAAGATTGACTAATACATTTATAAAATGTAACCATCCAATTTTCATCATAGTATTCTTGCTCATCACTTACAAGATTTAGATTAACTACTTCAACATATCAGAAAATATGTAGATTTATAGATTCCAGTTACAAGTCAATTTCTTAGCAAAATACTTAGCAAAATATCCATACAGTATTCAATACTCAATACAAGTAGCAATTAAAATTTATCAATACATGTAGATTTCATCATTTAGGCTCTTATCTAACTAAGGTTAGCATGCTATAATCTTCTTCTCAAAGCCTTGCTCCTACTCCTACTTAGTTGCTGCAGACCCTGAAAATGCTTTTGAAGCTGCCCCATATTAAATGAGACACCCCATATGCCATTAGCACACTAGGGTCAGACACATGTCTGGTATGAGAAAATCCACTAAAACAATTTGTAAATCAAGTTAAAGGTAAAATGTGGATGTATGTGTATAACTCTGCCTTTAGAAAACAAGTAATTCATGTGTGCATGTTCTGTGTCAGTGTGCAGGTGCACACTTAAGTCTACCTTTCCAGAAACCTCAGAAATACATGGTACTTTCATACATTCATATAATTCAATCATGAATCAAATAAGCATCCATACAAACAAGGAAATCACCCAAAATGAATTAAATCATTTATTCACCATCCAGATTTCATTCTAGGAAAACTCTAGTTCCTCTTTATATCAAATTCTCTTACCTTGATATATTTATCTATCTTGGTCTCATCTGCAATTAATTGAATCAATGGACACACTGTAATGAACTAATTCACTCCATTACACAAAGATCTCAGGACTTAAACAAGCCATGTGTCAACTTGTATTACTCAAGAAAACAAGTCATTCCTGCAGTGCCCTTGACCCCCATTTCCTAATCATTTTTAAGTTAATAATAACTCTTTTGATTTTTCATGACTAAACCATTCAGTGATTCATTTCACTATCATAAACATCCATGTCATGGCATCTCATATTGTTCATAACCAAACAGAGACAAACAGGCAAGCAACCATTGGTGTCTAATTAAATAAGATTCTGCATATATATACATATTTTCTGGTATTTTAAAAGGGGTATAGGCAACTATCATTGGCTTATGGCTTTTGAGAGAGTTTTTCCTTTTGCAACCATCTATGCTTGAGTTAAACTCAGAATTACCAAGTTTTACTGAATCACAAAATTTGTTAGCTATGTATATGAACATTTATATATTTTCATTGAATCAGGAACATCAACACCTAGGCAACCCTATTGCACCCCTAATTCCTTTTTGTCTCAAGCCTCAGCACTTATACATGGGTATATTGCAGCTCAATATGTTTTCATTTTTCTGGGTTGAGCCAAAACCAATTCTACTTGCCTATATTCAACATTTTATTTTCTGGGTATTTGTTTATGTTCCTAAACATTAACATATCAGGGAGATCTGGGTTTATAAAACATATATGTATACTAATAATACTTAAAACTTTCATATAATGAAACAAGTAGAACAACCAAAAAGAATCAAAACATTTTCAGCTCTTAAATCACAGATAAACAATCACATATGAAAATACATTTTCAAGAAAATTAACTTATATCTGGCTGCCTACATTAGGACTTATTGCGTAAGATTTTGAGCGAGTTTTCTCACCTAGCTCTCTTTCACTTCCTAGTTGATTGGTAAGCTTCTGCCTTCAACCATTTTTCTTTACTTGTATTATATTTATATAATATCTATATATTTTTCTCAAGAGCTATCCGGGAAGAAGAAGGTTTTTCATCTCACTGTCTATTTATGCAGGGTTTTTCTTAGGGTTTAAGATGTTGGCTAAAGTCATTTTTTCCCATTAAAAATCATGCCATTTGCATTTAGTTTTTAAACCCAAAATCTCACCCTCCCCGGCTTGAGTTTTATGAAGAGAAAAGTGGTTATATTCTTTTGGTTATTTTCAGAGATTTTCTTTCTAGAAATTATTTTTCCTTTTGTTTACTATCATGCTAAAAGTGTGACTTGATATTATTATTTACCAAATATCCTTCCTAATTCTGTCTATACAAAACACTTCTCTGTTTTATCTTATTTTTTCTATTTTTAGCTTTCATTTAAATAGTATGTACTTCCTTTAATTATTTATAAGAGGATTTCTTCTTTTTATATCTTCATTCTTTTTCTTTCTGCCTGTAATTTAAAATATATTTATATATTTTATTTTGTTGATTTGAACTCTAGTATTTTATTAACATATATATATATATATATATGTATATAAGTCTTATTGAATTAATTAGTACACCCATATATATTTATACATTATTTTGTACCGACACACATGTACATGTACACTCAAAAATACTCAATAGCATCCATATATATATATTTACCTATGCATATAGCTTTTACGGATTTAATCTATATATATATAATATTTCCATACACATCAACATGTATTCATTCTTAGTTATTCAGGGATTAAGCTTTAAGTTCATGTGTATTTCCTGTGCACACATGTACACACATACAGATACACCATATCAAGCTATATCAATTCCCCTTTAAAATTAGTTTAAAAATTGTTTTAAACTTATTTATATTTTTCAAAATAAATTCCTAAAATCTTGGGTCATTACATACACCCCACCTTTTTAGAAATTATGTCCCACAATTTTCCTAAGCTTAAATAAATTTTAAACTTAATTCAGAGAATAAGTACATTCTCAACCAATAGATTTTTAGTTCTATCATAATAACTAAAAATACATGCATCCAAAAGGAAAGCAAATCAAAAATCAAAATTACCTTTAATTTGGAAATAGCTTAGGATAATTCATCCTAACTTTGTCTTCTAATTCCCATGTGCAATCACTAGGATCAAGACTCCACTGTACCTTCACAAGTTTCAGAGATTTATTCCTCAACTTCTTCACATCTTTTGCCAAAATTCCTACTGGATCCTTTTCATAAATCAAATTAGGATTTATTTGCACTTGGGTTGGGGTCTCAAGGATTTCTGCCTTATCATGGACCCATCTTCTCAATTGTGATACATGAAAAACATCATGCATCCCTTGCATGTTTTCTGGTAATTCCAGCTTATATGCTAAGGAACCAATTCTTTCTAGAACTTTGTATGGCCCAATATATCTTGGGGTTAACATGCCTTGTTTCCCAAACCTCAGTAAATTTTTCATAGGTGATATTTTGATGAAAACAAAATTTCCTACCTCATATTCCACCTGCTTCCTTTTCAGGTCTGCAAATTTCTTTTGCCTATCTTGAGCTGCTGCCATTCTTCTCCTTACCAACTCAATTTTCTCTTTAGTTTCTTGTATGTACTCAGGCCTTAGAATAGCTCTTTCCCCTGCTTCTACCCAACATACAGGTGACAAGCAAGGCTTGCCATATAAGGCTTCAAATGGAGCCATTCCTATGGTGCTTTGATAGCTGTTATTGTATGTAAATTCAGCTAAATGGTGATAGTCTTCCCAGTTACCTCCAAAATCCAGTGCACATGCCCTTAACAAGTCCTCTAAAACCTTGTTCACCACCTCAGTCTGCCCATCTGATTATGGATGGTAGGCAGTGCTTAAGCACAATTCACTTCCCATGGCTTCTTGAAAACTTCTCCAGAATCTTGAGGTGAAGATGGTATCCCTATCACTCACAATGGTTTTGGGAATGCCATGTAATCTTACCACTTCTTTCACAAATACTTGTGCTAACTTTGGTGCATTCCTTTCTGATTTGACTGGGATGAAATGTGCCACTTTAGTTAACCTATCAACTATCACCCATATGCTTGTGTTTCCTCTTTTAGATCTAGGCAGTCCGTCTATGAAATCCATAGATATATCTTCCCATTTCCACTGTGGTATGGTAAGAGGTTGCAACTACCCTGATGGCTTTTGTGTTTCAGCCTTGACTTGTTGGCAAGTCATACACTTTGCAATATATTTGGCTACATCAGATTTCATTCCCTTCCACCAGAAATCTCTTTTTAAGTTTTGATACATCTTTGTACTGCCTGGGTGTATGGAGTATTTACTTCTATGATATTCATTTAATATTTCCTCCTTCAACTCCATGTTCTCTGGCACACATATTCTATTCTGGTTTCTTAAATAACCATTTTTGTCAATATGGTAATTTATCACTTCCTCCCCTTTTGATATGAGGACAATCTTCTCCAATAAGTTTGTGTCTTGTTCTTGCATTTTTCCTACCTTCAAAATTAAATCTAATTGAAGTGTCATCAAGCTCAATTTCCCTCTATTTTCCTGTGCACCATGCACATGTACATCCATGTGCGCACAATCATTCTTCCCAATTTCTAACTCATCAAGCAAGGAAAAGTCCTTAAATTCTTCTATCATCATCATCATAGCTAATTTAGCATGTTGTCTACTTAGAGCATCAGCAACTTTGTTTGCTTTTCCTGGTGTATAGAGTATATCTAAGTCATAAGCAGCTAAGAACTCCACCCATCTATGTTGCCTCATGTTTAAATCTTTTTGTGAAAATAAATACTTTAAAGACTTGTGGTCAGTGTAAAGTTCAAACTTAGTTCCTAACAAATAATGTCTCCAAAGTTTCAAAGCATAGATCACAGCTGCTAATTCAAGATCATGTGTGGCATACTTTACTTCATGGGGTTTAAGTTGTCTGGATGCATATGCAATGACTTGGCCTTATTGAATCAACACTGCACCCAAGCCAAATCCACTAGCATCAGTATATACAACTAATTCTTCATTTCCCTAGAGTACTTTCAGAATTGGAGCATTCACCAATGCCTCCTTCAACTGTTCAAAAGATTTCTCACACTTCTCTGACCAAACAAAAGCTTGGTTCTTCCTGGTTAGGTTAGTAAGTGGTGTAGAAATTTTTGAAAAATCTTTTATAAATCTCCTATAATATCCTACCATCCCCATAAATGATCTCACTTCACTCACTGTGCTAGGCCTCTTCCATACTTGAATAGCTACTACTTTATTGGGGTTCACAGAAATTCCTTTGGCAGAAATGACATGGCCAAGGAAATGTACTTCCTCTTTCCAAAATACACATTTTGAAAATTTTGCCTTTAATTCTTTTTCCCTTAATCTAGACAAAACCAGGTGCAAATGATTTTTATGTTCTTCCATTGTTTTGGAATAAATTAAAACGTCATCTATAAAAATCAGCACAAACTTGTCTAAATATTCTCTAAAAGTTTTATTCATTAAATCCACAAAGTATGATGGTGCATTAGTCAAACCAAATGGTATAACCAAAAATTCATATAACCCATACCTAGTGTTAAAGGCAGTGTACTTAACACTTGACTCCTCCACCTTCATTTGATGAAAACCAGATGCTAAATCTAGTCTAGAAAACACTCTTGCCCCAGCTAATTGATCAAAAAGATCATCTATTCTTGGCAATGGGTATTTATTTTTAATAGTTACCTTGTTCAATTCTCTATAATCTATACAGAGTCTTAAGGAACCATCTTGTTTCTTAACAAACACCACTGGTGCTCCCCAGCAAGAATTACTTGGTCTTATAAAACCCTTTTCTTCCAATGCCGGTAACTGTTTCTTTAATTCTTTTAGTTCATTTGGCCCCATTCTAGTTGGCTTTTAAATCACTGGGCTTGCTCCTGGAACTAGATTGATTTGAAACTCTACTGGTCTATGGTGTGGAACACCCTTAACCTCCCCAAACACATCCAAATATTCATTGACTATGGGAATTTCTTCAATGGTTAGTTCACCAAAATCTTTTTCTGAGTCAACTAAATGATATAATTTTCCTTCCTTAGCCACTTCACATAAAACTATGATCCTCTGGCACCTAAGATTTTGCAATGATATGGTGGATGAGTCTAAATTAATTATTGCTTTGGGTTGCCTTAACCAGTCTACCCCCAATATAACACCTATATTTGGGTAATTCAAAACATATAAACTGGAAATAAAAATATTTCCTCCTATGTTTAACTCCACATCCACACAAATCATATTTAAAACACTAGAACTCACCAGTGGACTTGTATATGCAATGGGGTTTCAATAAAAATGCAGTTCAATTTTAGCATTTTAACTAGTTCATAAGAAATCAAAGAGTGAGTTGCCCCAGTATCATATACTACTGCTATGGGTATGGTACAAATAAGTAATGTACCTTCCACTTGGCTATGGTTTTCAACATTACTTTCCACTGTGGCTTTGCCTTTGCCTTCCAAATTTTCCACCTTTCCATGTTGTTTATACTCAGGACAATTCCTCTTCATATGCCCCTCTTTCCCATATAGATAGCACTTGAAAGCTCCTCCTTTCAATTCTGGGCACCTAGGCTTGATATGTACTTCCTTTCCAATTTGATGGCACACAATTTTCTTCTTGGTTTCCTTAGCCTTGACATCTCCAGTGCCTTTGTTACTGGCCTCTTCTTTCTTCTTATCATAAGGGTGATATCTCCCCTTACCCTTCTTGGTGTTATTGTTCTTAAAATTTCTGAACTTCTCCCTCTCCTTGTCATTCCGCTCCAACCTCAAAGCCAGGTCTATTACTTGATCAAATGTTCTATAAGCATAAGGTAACATGGCTCTGCTAAGTCCTGGGTTCAAACCTTTAATGTATCTATCATTCTTGGATGCTTCATCTGCCACAAGCATTGCTCCATATGTGGAAAGCCCCTCAAACTTTTGAGTGTATTCAGTGACACTCAAAGTTCCTTGCCTAAGTTTAATAAATTCTTCTAGTAAGGTGGTCTTAGCTGATGCTGGTACAAATCTTGCTTCCAACATCTCCTTGAATTGGTTCCAAGTGATTTCATTCTCATCTCTCCCTGTAATGATTACTTCCCACCAGCTTAAAGCTGCTCCTTTCAGCTGTCTTGAAGCCACTTGCCTCTTCCTTTGATCATCAAGCTGCATGTCATTGAAAATCCTATCCAATTTTCTCAACCATGCTTGAATTTCCATAATACTTTCTGTCCCTTCAAAGCTTTTGCCTCCTAAATGAGTATAAGTCTTGAGTAATTTGGAGAGTTCTTCATGGGGATTTTCTTGCCTTGTCCCGTCCCATCCCTAAATGCTCTCACCAAATCTTGCAGATTGACCATTGGTGGTGCATTGGAGGATCCTGCTCCTTGATTTGGTGGTCTTCCTACCATAGTTTGCTAATAATAATTTACATAGCTGGTTAGTTTTATATATTTTTTTAACTCAAACTTGATCATCCAGTGATCAATCCCTACAAAATATTTTACTTATACTTTTGTTTCTTAAGTTTTTAATTTCATAGAAAGATTTGATTTTAATTTTTTTTTTCAACTATGTTTTAGTAACTGTAATACCCCAAAATTTTGTGAAAAATCATTTTTGTAAAATGATTTAATTTTGAAATATTTAGATTTAAATATGGTGAAATTTCTGGAATAAATAGTGTGCAAGTATATGTGTGCACGTGCACACTGAAATGGCACAAGAAAGAACTCCAGATTTCTTGGATTTAAAACAAGAATTAAAGAGCAATACAAACATGATTTTGCAACATGGTTATTTGATTTCTGAGATTTTATGGGTCATCTTAGAAAATAAGAAAAGTAAGTTTTACTTTAGATCAGTAAACAAATTTATTTAAAACCCAGAAAAGAAAATAATATATATATATATATATATATATATATATTTGTAAACTTGTATACATATAGGTGCATATGTTTCTGAATTTAAAAGAGGAATTAAAATAAGCCTAGATAAGATATGTATACAAATATACATTTTTAAATACTGAAAAGTACATATATATATATATTAGCAAGTGAAACCATAACATTAAAATGACATGAAATGTGATACAAGTCAATATGCTTGTGTAGGCAAAAATAGCAAAGGGGATTTTCAGAAATAATTAAAATAAATAGAATAGTCACACTTTTGACATGACTAAGTGAGTGGCCATTTTCTGAAAAAGTAAAAGAAAGAAAATGCAGCCTTTAAATTGGTTAATATGGCCGGGGTAATATGAATGAAAAATGCATGATGCTAAGCCAGGACAGAAATGGAATTCTGTTTCAATAAAACCCTAGAGGAAAAATGCTTATAAATAGGCAGTTTAGCCAGTAGAATTATTTTACCCCGAGCTGCATAAAAATAAGAAAAGAAGAAGAAAATATTGAAAGGAAGGAGAAAACACTCAAACAAGAATTTTCTGGATTAATAAGAAGAAACATTTAGGTGAGTAATCTCACTGAGTTCATGGCATTAAGACCTGAGTTGAGGCAGCCACTTTTTATATTGCCATTTATGTATTTTTGGTTTTGATGTATATGATTTCATCAATGCTTTTTGGATGTTTTATTTTAAATCTGATATGATTTAATATGGATGATTTTGATGATCTTTGATTGGTTGAGACATTTGTCTTTGGATGAGTATCATACTGTTTTATTTATACTCATAAATGTTAAAGTTTAGGATCTTAAAAATTATATAGAGAATACTCTCAACTGTTATAGATCTATGGCATGGAAACCTTATAAAAATGATTGGAGCTGCATTATACTTGGTATAAGTGCTGAGGCTTGAAAAGAAAAATGTTAAGGGTGCAATAGAAATTTTCTAAGTGCTGAGCCCTTAATCAAAAAAAAAAAAAAACCCACAAGCTAAAATTATGATTGAACCAGATCTTGAATCTGAATCAATCATAAAGGCTTGCAGATCAGTATAACATGCCATGCCTCTTTTACAGTTGAAAATGTTCTTATATTTACTAAGATCAAGACATATTGACCCCATTTAGGAAATGACTGTCTGATTATTTCTGAGGGGAAATTATGCTAGAAGAAATTATGGATGTTTCCATGTTTGCAGTGACATGTTCACTTAGCATATTTGATGTTAGGATTTAAGACAATACACTAGTAAATAAACTAGGGAAGGGAAGGCCAAGATGACTGCTGGAATGCTTGTCATATTTGAAGTATGCAAGTTGGCACATGGTTTGTTTAAGCCCTGAGATCTTTGTGCAATGATGTGAATTAGTTCATTGCAATGTGTCCCAGTGATACCTTAATAGCAGATGAGGCAGGGATTTAAATTGAATATTACAACCTGTAAATGAAGAAATAGGAATGTGGATATTTCTTAGGTTGAATGGTATGGAACCAAGATGATTCCAGTAAATGAAATTGATGCCAATAGATAATCATGTTTGCATGATTATGTATGCAAGTGAAGGAATGATAAGTGAATATATCATACCTGAATCAACTTAATTATACTATATTAAAATATTTGATTGCAGAAATTTGCTTAAATAGCAAGTTAGTACCCTTATATTCTCTATTGCTTAATATCATGAATGAATTGATGTTATACATACCAGATCATAGATCTGACCCTTGTTTGCTCATGGCATCTGGGGTGTCTCATTTTAAAATGAGGCAGCCACTTATGTTCTTTCAGGTAACCCAGGCACTAAGTAAAAATGAAGTTATGGCTTTTATGGAGGAGTGAATGAACATGCTAGCTAGTCTCAATAAGAGTTTAAATTGATTATATCTGCATGTATTCAGGAAAAATATTATGTTTCTAAGACTTCCAGTCATGTAATGAATTCTATTATGGTTAGATGAACTAGTTGTATCATGTTAAATATATTGTTATGCACTAAGGTTTAAAATCTCAAAGGAAAAATCTGACTGGGAAACAATGAAATGATTTTAATTATTGATGTGAATGTTTGGAAGAGAAATATGCACATGTAGTTGAGCTACTGTTTTGTATAATTTATATTATGTATTAGTTAACCTTGAGACATAACAGAGCACTGAGTTTTAGAACTAAAATCTGGATTTAGCAAGAAGTAAACTTAAAGGATTTTATTTTCTTTTTACTGAAATGCTTTGTAAATAAATCTGAAATCATTTCTGAATTGAATTAGGAAAAGTAAAATGTTTTTCTAAAAGCTTCAGATAGAATGAAATGAAAGGTATCTCCCTTGTTTTTGAACTAGTGTATAGCATATACAAGACTCATGAGTTAACCAGCCTCAACTAAATGAAGTATTGGTTGATCATGATAGACTGTATCTTGAAAATATAGATGCATTTCAAAGCATAGTACATTTAGCAATTGTTTCACTCAGTTTTCTGGAAACTGGGCAAAGGTAATGACATGTACATAAATACCTGTGTACATGTTGATAAATTGGGCAAAAATATAAATTTAAATTCTTAAAACAGTTGTAGGAATGGGTTTTAAAAATAGTTATGTAAAAAGAATTGTTTTGTATGTTAGGTTATAGGCAAAATCAAATATATATGCACAATTATAGGTAGGTATCAGATTTCAACCATACAGGAGAAAAATAAAAAGAAAAACCAAAAATTGTGTTTGAACCGACCAGCATAGCACTCGAACTCGTGACCTTTCATGTATAAGTTAGGCGCGTTTCCATTACGCCTAGATGTTGCTTGTGTTCACTTAGGATCCACTTACTTTTATACTGAATTTGATATTATCCAGACTTTAACATAATCATCTATATTAAAAGCTTGTTTACCACTGATTATTACTTGATCATTTCTTAATCCTAATGACAGACTAAAGTACATGTTTCTAGTGGATATTATGGCCAAAAATCTGAATACAATAATTTATCTGAATTGCTAAAAATCTAAATCAAACAGAATGTTCTTGTACAAAAAAATGAAGTATACACTCTGAACTTAGATAAGAAGATCACATACATCTTCATATGTATGTGTATGTTATTAGATATACACTGATATATTTATATTGGTAAGTTATTTTGATCCTGGATATATTTTGTTTATTGGAAAAAGAAAATGACCTTGGAAAAGATATTTGCAATGAATGATATATCTATATATCATCTCTTAGCAAAAAAAAAAAAAATCCTTATGAAATTAGGGTGGAAATAGGAGGGTCATTTCAGTTGGTATCAGAGCACTTGGTTGCATTGATTGTTAAGTATTATAGAAATGTATAATGTCTGTTTGTTTTGGATGAAATAATTTAGATAAGAAAGTAGAAATTATAGAAGCACTCATAATATACTAATACCATTTACCCAGAATTTAGTTAGCAGAACATGGTAGGAAGAGGATCTCATCACAATGCAGGAACCAGTGCACCTCAAATGCTTGATATGCAAGAATTTGTGAGGGTTTTAAGAGATGGAATTGGGCATAGGCCTGAGAACCCACATGAAGAGCTTTCAAAACTACTGAAGACTTATTCCAATTTGGGAGGCAAGAGTTTTGAAGGAACAGAGAGTGTGATGGAAATTCAAACATGGTTGAGAACACTTGATAGGATTTTCAATGACATGCAGTTGGATGACCAAAGAAAGAGGCAAGTAGCTTCTAGACAACTGAAAGGGGTAGCTTTAAGCTGGTGGGAGGTGATCATAGCTGGAAGAAATGAAAATGAAATCACTTGGAATCAGTTCAAGGAGATGTTGGAGGCAAGATTTGTACCAGCATCAGCCAAGACCATTTTGCTTGAAGAATTTATCAAACTTAGGCAGGGAACTTTGAATGTCACTGAATACACTCAAAAGTTTGAGGGGCTATCTAATTATGGAGCAATGCTAGTGGCAGATGAAGCATCCAAGAATGATAGGTATATAAAAGGGCTGAACCCAGGACTTAGCAGAGCTATGCTACCATATGCAGATAGAACATTTGATCAAGTAATTGATCTGGCTTTGAAACTGGAACAACATGACAAAGAAAGAGAGAAATATAGGAATTTTAAGAGCAACAACAAGAAGGATAAGGGAAGATATCACCCTTATGATAAAAAGAAGGAGGAGGCAGACAACAGGAAGAGTAAAGATACTAAAGCCAATGATACTAAGAAGAAATTGGTTTGCCATCATTGTGGAAAAGAAGGACACATCAAACCAAGGTGCCCAGAGTTAAAAGGAGGAGCCTTCAAATGCTACCTATGTGGGAAAGAGGGGCATATGAAGAGGAACTGTCCTGAGAATAAACAGCAAGGGAAATTGGCAACTTTGGAAGGAAAAGGCAAATCTGCAGTGAAAATTGATGCTGAAAATCATGGCCAAGTGGAAGGTACATTACTCATTTGTGCCATACCCATACCAGTAGTATATGATACTGGAGCAACACACTCTTTGATTTCCTATGAATTAGTTAAAGTGTTAAAATTAAACTGCAAATTGGTTGAAACCCCATTGCTTGTACAAAGTCCCCTAGGGAGTTCTAGTGTTTTGAACATGAATTGTGTGGATGTGGAGTTAAACATAGGAGGAAATATTTTTATTTCCAATTTATATGTTTTAAATTACCCAAATATAGGAGTTATATTGGGGGTAGATTGGTTAAGGCAATTTAAAGCCATAATTAATTTAGACTCATCCACCATATCATTGCAAGATTCTAGAGGCCAGAGAATCACAGTTCTATGTGAAATAGCTAAGGAAGGGAAATTGTATCATTTAGTTGACTTAGAAAAAGATCTGAGTGAACTAACCATTGAAGAAATTCCCATAGTTAATGAATACTTGGATGTGTTTGGGGAAGTTAAGGGTGTTCCACACCACAGACCAGTTGAGTTCAAAATTAATCTCATTCCAGGAGCAAGTCCAATAATCAAGAAACCTTATAGAATGGGGCCAAGTGAACTGAAAGAATTGAAAAATCAGTTGGAAGAATTAGAAGGCAAGGGATTTATAAGGCCAAGCAATTCTTGCTGGGGTTCTCCAGTAGTGTTTGTAAGAAAACATGATGGTACCTTGAGAATGTGCATAGATTACAGAGAACTAAATAAAGTGACCATCAAGAATAAATACCCATTGCCTAGAATAGATGATCTCTTTGACCAACTCAGTGAAGCTAAAATATTTTCTAGGCTAGACTTAGCATCAGGATTCCATCAAATGAAGGTTGAAGACTCAAGTGTTAAGTATACTGCATTTAACACAAGATATGGCTTATATGAATTTCTGGTCATGCCATTTGGTTTGACAAATGCTCCTTCATATTTTGTTGATTTGATGAATAGAATATTTAGAGATTATCTAGACAAGTTTGTACTGATTTTTATTGATGACATTTTGATTTATTCTAAGACAGTGGAAGAGCATAAAAATCATTTGCATTTAGTTTTGTCAAGACTAAGGGAAAATGATTTAAAGGCAAAATTTTCAAAATGTGCATTTTGGAAAGAAGAAGTGCATTTCCTTGGGCATGTCATCTCTGCCAAAGGAATATCAGTAAACCCTAACAAAGTAGTGGCAATCCAAGCATGGAAAAGGCCTAGCACCATCAGTGAGATTAGATCATTTATGGGGATGGCAGGATATTATAGGAGATTCATAAAAGATTTCTCAAAAATATCATCACCACTTACCAATTTAACTAGAAAGAACCAAGCCTTTGTATGGACAGAAAAATGTGAGCAAGCTTTTATCAAAATAAAAGAAGCCCTGATTGATGCACCAGTATTGAGAGTGCCAGAAGGAAATGAAAATTTGGTTGTGTACACTGATGCAAGTGGCTCTGGGTTAGGGGCTGTGTTGATGCAACAAGACCAGGTGGTAGCCTATGCATCTAGGCAATTAAAGCCACATGAAACCAGGTATGCAACCCATGATCTTGAACTAGCAGCAGTTGTGTATGCTTTGAAACTTTGGAGACATTATTTGTTAGGTGCCAAATTCATTTTGTACACTGATCATAAGGCACTGAAATATTTATTCTCACAAAAAGATTTGAACATGAGGCAACATAGATGGGTAGAGTTCCTAGCTGCCTATGACCTAGATATACTGTATACACCAGGCAAGGCAAATAAAGTTGCAGATGCCTTGAGTAGACAACATGCCAAGGTAGCCATGTTTATGATGGAAGAGTTTAGGGATTTGTCTATACTTACTGATTTGGAAATTGAGGAAAACAGTGAGGAACAAATGATGCCTATTGAAGAAGGTAAAGGTAAAGGAAAATTAAGTATGATATCTCTGCAATCAGATTTACTTCTTAAGATTGGACAAATGCAGGAACAAGACTTAAACATGATGGAAAAGAAAATGCTCATATCAAAAGGGGAGGAAGTAATAAATTATCAAATTGATAAAAATGGTTATTTAAGGAATAAAAATAGGATATGTGTTCCAGAAAATATAGAATTGAAAGAGGAAATATTAAATGAGTACCATAGGAGTAAGTACTCCATACACCCAGGTAGCACCAAGATGTATCAAAATTTGAAAAGAAATCTTTGGTGGAAGGGGATGAAGTCAGATGTGGCCAGATATGTTGCAAGGTGCATGACTTGCCAACAAGTCAAGGCAGAGACACAAAGGCCATCAGGACTATTGCAACCCCTTAGTATACCACAGTGGAAGTGGGAGGATATATCTATGGATTTCATAGATGGTCTTCCTAGATCTAAGAAGGGAAACACAAGTATATGGGTAATAGTGGATAGGCTAACTAAGGTAGCACATTTTATCCCAGTTAAAACAGAAAGAAATGCTCCAAAATTGGCTCAAATATTCATGAAAGAGGTAGTAAGGTTGCATGGCATACCCAAAACCATTGTGAGTGATAGGGATACCATCTTCACCTCAAGATTTTGGAAAAGTTTTCAAGAGGCTATGGGGAGTGAATTGTGCTTAAGCACTGCCTACCATCCACAATCAGATGGTCAAACTGAGGTGGTGAACAAAGTCTTAGAGGATTTGTTGAGAGCATGTACACTGGACTTTGGAGGCAACTGGGAAGACCACCTCCATCTAGCTGAATTCACCTACAATAACAGTTACCAAAGCACCATAGGGATGGCACCATTTGAAGCCTTATATGGCAAGCCATGTTTATCACCTATATGCTGGGTAGAGGCTGGAGAAAGGGCTATTCTTGGACCTGAATATGTTAAAGAAACCACAGAGAAAATTGGGTTAATAAGAAAAAGAATAGCAGCAGCTCAAGATAGGCAAAAGAAATTTGCAGATAGGAAGAGAAAGCAAGTGGAATATGAAGTGGGAGACTTTGTTTTCATCAAGATTTCACCTATGAAGAAAGTCATGAGATTTGGCAAGCAAGGTAAGCTTACACCAAGGTATGTTGGACCCTATAAAATTCTGGAAAGAATTGGTTCATTGGCTTACAAATTAGAACTACCAGAGGAGATGAAAGCAATGCATAATGTTTTTCATGTGTCCCAACTTAGAAAATGGGTACATGATAAGGAAGACATTTTGGAAAAGCCTACCAAAATTCAAATAAATCCTGACTTGGTTTATGAAAAAGAACCAGTGGGGATTATAGCCAAGGAAGAAAAGAAATTAAGGAGCAAAACCTTGAAACTAGTTAAGATCCAGTGGAGTAGTGATCCTAATGACTGCACATGGGAGTTAGAGGATAAGATTAGAATGGATTATCCTAAGCTTTTTGCAAATTAAAAGGTAATTTTTTTTTCTTCTGGAAAAATTATTTGTTATGCATGGTTGATATGGTTGAATTTGTTTGCTTATGCATATATTTGATAAGTTTTCAGAAAAGAAAAATGATGCTTACTAAATGTTAGAAAAATTGTGAGGACACAATTCCTAAAAGGAGGGGTGAATGTAATACCCCAAAATTTTGTGAAAAATCATTTTTGTAAAATGATTTAATTTTGAAATATTTAGATTTAAATATGGTGAAATTTTTGGAATAAATAGTGTGCAAGTATATGTGTGCACGTGCACACTGAAATGGCACAAGAAAGAACTCCAGATTTCTTGGATTTAAAACAAGAATTAAAGAGCAATACAAACATGATTTTGCAACATGGTTATTTGATTTCTGAGATTTTATGGGTCATCTTAGAAAATAAGAAAAGTAAGTTTTACTTTAGATCAGTAAACAAATTTATTGAAAACCCAGAAAAGAAAATAATATATATATATATATATATATTTGTAAACTTGTATACATATAGGTGCATATGTTTCTGAATTTAAAAGAGGAATTAAAATAAGCCTAGATAAGATATGTATACAAATATACTGTGATATCCCGGGATTTCAGGGAATTTAAAATGTGATAATCTTGTAAGTTAATTATTTAAAATTGGTAAAATTGTTATTTTCAAACAATTTAATAATGAGTTGTTTTTAAATATAGTTATAAACAGATTTTAAATAGGTATATTATTTCAAATTTAATAAGAGTTGATTAAATGTATATATATATATGTATATATTTAAATTGTTTTTAAATAGAATAATTAGTTACAAATCTAATAATGTGTTTATTTAATTTTATATATATGTTGAGTTGATTTTAAATTTGGATTTTTAAAGTTGCATTTGAATTTGGATTTAAGAATTGTATTTAAAGAAAAATATATATATCTTAAAATGAAAATAATAATATAGTTTGAATTTAAAATATATGAATAAAGTTTTTATTTAGAAATAAGATTTGTTTTATATTTTTCTTTTTAAAGAAATTTATTTATAGAAATTTGAAAGAGTATTTATTTAATAGGAATAAATACAAAAGCTTTTGAATATTCATTTAAAAATGGATTAAATATAATATATATGATTTTATTAGAATATAATTGGTTTATATTCTATTTCCTTTTAAAGATTGTATTTACATAAGGTTTAGAAAAGTATTTATGAATTAAGAAATGTATTAATCAATTAGGAAATTAATAATAAAAAGCTTTAAAAATAATATGAATATAAATAATGACAAGTGTTAACATATTAAACCTCTTAAATAACATGTGTTAGCATATTAGATAAGGTATGAGACAAGTGTCTCTTTTATTTTCTTTTTCTTTAAATTTTAATAAAATCAAAATTTACTTATATAAACTTCTACCTTTCCCCTTCATTCTTTTTCTCTAATTTTCAGTTCAAAGACCAAAAACCCAAAACCAGAAAAGTTATCAATCCCGAAATGATCTCCACAACCCAAAAACTAAAATTTATTTCCAAACTCAAGAATCAAATCTGAAATCTTCTTATCAAAAACAAATGCAAACCAGAAATAAATCTAAATCCTGTAAAGCTTCTTCTTCAACTTGTAAACTGTTTTATTCTCAAGCCTACAATCTCCTCAAAACCGAATGCAAACCAGAGAATTATAAAAGCCTGTAATCACTTCCACAAATACAAGCCTGAAATTTATTTCCAAAACTCAAAATCGAAACCTGTAAAGCAATCACCAGATCAACTCAAAACATTTTTCTCAAGCCTGTAACCATCCTTCAAGTATGCATGCAAGTATATCTGAAGCCCAAGCAAAAGTTTCCAAAGCTTTGCAGTTTTAAGGAAATCAAGCAAATTCTTTCCAGTTCAAATCAAAGCATTCAAGTTTTCAAATTGTCAAGAGATTCAGTTTTCAAATCTCAGTTTTCAAGTCTCTGCAATTCATTAAAAAGGTGAGTAAACCTTTATTTTTAAAACAGTTTTAAAATCTGAGAATAAACTTAAATGTTGTGATGAATGTTATAGTAGTTTGGTTTGCATATGATTTACCTGTGAATGTATACTGGTAAAATAAAATGCATGTTCTAAAAATTAGTAGGTATACACATATACTTCTCTGTTATTTTAATGTGAGTAGATTTAACTTAAACAGTTTTAATTAAATTCATATGATAGATATTTGAAGTAGAAGTATGATGCATGTTGAATATATGTATGCATGTTGATGTGAATATGAATATATGTGTATAAATTAGTATAGAATTTTGTGTGTATGATTTTATTCAGGTGTGCATGTCTGTTTAAATCCCTGTTCTCCTCTGTTTCATATTACAGGTTTCAAATACTAGAATTAAGCTCAAATCTCTTTACCTGTTATTGTTAAACTTTGGGTTAGAAATAAAATGGTTTAGTATATTAATAATCTATGTACTAAAAATAGATTCAGGTATCTGATGTTGGAAATCCTCTGGAAACTTAGAAATTTAGTAACCATTCCAACATAAATGTTAAAATCAAATGATGTAATTTGATGAATCAATTATACAAATTGTATTGTCTTTATAAAATATGAATTTTAAAAAGAAAATCAGAATTTTTAGTATTAAAATGAAGATGCATTTTGGGAATATCGGGAAATTGTTTTCTGAGCATTTTCTGGCGATCAGAACATTTTTGGTGATCGTGGTTTCGTCTGGAGATAGCTTGATTATCAGAGAGTTTGGGAAAAATGCTAAGTGATTTTATTTATCACTGAGGTATTGATGATCGATCGAATTGGGTTTAAACCCTAGATTTTGTGTGGTCTGGAAAATGGATCGTGGCAGTGTCTCAAGGTAATCGAGTTCGATGGGAACAAGCGTAATGGCTTCGTGGATGATCGAAGGTAGTGTGACTGTGGTGGCGTGATCTCTGGTTGTCGGAGTCACTAGGATGAGGGGGATTCGTGATTGAGGTTCTGGTTCCAGTTCTCTCCATTGTCTCGATTTCGATTTTGTGTCTGTGGTGATCTATGGGTGGTCAGAATCGAAGTGATGGACCATTTATGACTTGTCGAGGGTAGTGGGGTTGGTCGGAGTTCTGGCGAGCTAGCGTGCACGTGCACAGCGACGTTGTGATGTCTGGGAGGATGGGTTCGTGGCGACTCGAAGGGAGACTCGGGAATTTGGGAGATAAACTCGAGTTTGGCATCGTGTTCGTGAGTGTTACTATTTTGGTTTTTAACAGTTTTAAGATTTAAACTAAATACTGTTTTTTTTTTTAAGAAGAAGGTGGAGAAAACTCGGGTTGGACTCGAGCAGGGTAAAGGTTTTACCCGAAGCAAGATTAGTTAAGGAATGATAAGCATGTTAAAAGTTTTTATAAAGTAAATTTAATTTTTGAAATTTAGAAACAAATTTAGTTTAAAGTTCCTTAGATAAATTCATAAATAAATGTTCTCCTTAACATTTGATTAAGAAGTTTGAAATTTGTTTAAATTAAATTTTATTAAGTAAAATTTAAAGTTATTTTAAACTTAAGTTAAAATGCAATTTTAAAAGTTTTATAAAAACAAGTTTTAAAGTTTAAATTGAAAACTAGTTTAAACCATTACTTGTAGATGGTTAAGGCATTTAAGGGAGGTTATGTTTTATTAACCTTAATTTATCAAATTAAATGATTATTTATTTTAAACCTTAATTAATGAGTGAATTGAGAAAAGTTAGTTATTAAGATAAGATGGTTTAATCTTAAGATAATTAAAGTTTTAATATCTTGGTATTAATTAAGTTAATTAAGAAATTAGGTATAATTAATTAATTTAATTAATAATGATTAAGGATTAGTTAAGGAATTGATTAAGCATAATTAATTAACTCAATGATGAAGGTTGATTTAATTAATGACTAAAGATTAATTAATTTGTATTTAATTAATTAAGTAATTAGAGGTTAATTAATTTGTAATTAAGAAATACTTAATTAAGTTTTATTAATTGATAATTAAGGTTTATTAATTAATAATTAAAAAAAAAATATAATTTAATCTGTAATTAATAATTAATTAAATGGTTTAAGAGTAATTAAGGATGAATTACTCAAGTATAATTAATGATATGAATGTGATTGATTTAAGTTAATTAATTTGTAAATTAATTAAAGATAATCACTTGATAAAGACATTAAGTATGAATACTTAATAAGATTGATAAGTATAATTACATAGTGTAGGTAATTAATGTATAATTACAGGATGTAATTAATTAAAGGAAATTACTTAATGGGAAGTAATGGAAGTATAATTACTTTACAAAAAGTAATTAAGGATTAATTATTTGGTAATTAATTAAAGGATTAAAGAAATTAATTAAGAAGTTAATTAATTAAGGTAAGTAATCATAGGATGATAATTACTGTATATGATTAATTACGGTGGATTAATAGAAAGGATTAATTAAAGTTTAATAAATTAAAGTAATTAATTAAGGATAATTAATCAATGCAATTAATAAAAGTAATTAATGGTTAATTACTGTTAATGGTTAAGAATAATTAATTTGTGAAATTAATTAAGGATAATTACTTTATGTAATAAATAATTAATCAAGAGTGATTAATATTTAATGATTAATTAATTAAATGGATTGTAATTAATTAATGTTGATTAAGCAAAGAATAGGAATTAATTCTTAAGTAATTAATTTAATTTAAGTTGATTAAATTAATTATAATAGAGATTAATAAATGGTTGCTTATGAATGATGGTTGAGTAGAATGTCTGATTTGGTTGATATCTATTAAATGATATGCTATGATATTCTGTGATATGATATTGGATATATCTGTGATAAATGTGATATTTATCTGTGTTAAATGCTGTGTAAATTCAAGTATTGAATTAAATTAAATTGTTTAAACCTTTAAACAACTTGGCCTTAAAAGATACGTTTTGGATTTCGATGAGACCGGGATCGGGTTTCCGTATACCGGTATTCCAGGTCTGGAGACCCGAATACCACATCGATCCAAATTAACGATAGGTCGTGAATCTCAAGTGAAGATGAAGATTCAGAGTGCAAGGGTTATTGTCGTTAACTCTGAGGGTGATTCCAAAACGAGTGTAATGAGATAATGCCTTCGGTTTCGTTCGAACCCGGAACGAACTTGTATGGATTGAATGCTTTCAGCACATCGTCAGGTGGACGATGAGCATTCTAAGTGATGTGTTTTGATTAAAGGTAATCGTAGCCTCAAGCCTCATCAAACCGGGAATGGCTAAAACAGGGGAGGTGCAGCAAGGTTAGTGGGTAGCACCCAAGTAGTATGAGATTCCTCTGTCTAGAGGTCCCTTCTTTTTATTCGGCTGTGTGGGCGGTTGAATAGCTACAACCGCTGGGGTTTCTTATGCGGGAATTATCCAGTAAGGGATGTTCCGGCCTTGTGTTGCAGGGGATTGGGAGTGATCCTCGGTACGTTGATCTAGGCCACGTACTGTGACGGGCGGTACCCCGGTAGCCCTGCCATTGATGGAAATCCATTCTTCCTACGAGACCCTACGGACTTGATTGTATACCTATGTATGCTGGAATTTAATGAATGTAACAATTTCGGCTATTTCATATTTATTTGAAAACCCTAGACCCTATTGTAATAAAACTGAATTTCCTATCAATGTTTTGGTTAGCGTAAGGTAAAAACTTTTCCGTGTTTATGTGCGGGAAGTCTTACGTGATACTTTTTGTTTTCAAAAGGTTTTGAAGTTAAACAACTTTAACCCGTTTACTCACACCAGACCCATGTCTGACCCAAGTGTTTATTTTCTGTTTTATTAAACTCTTGGGTACTCAATATTGTATTGAGTAGTCGAGGGATTCAGGTTAGTCTTGACGAATACTGGAGGAGCTGTGGAGCAGGAGGCTTCAGCGTGTAGATATATAGAGTTTCCGCTGTGTTTAATGTATTGTATTGATGTAGTTGTGTTGTATAATAGACAGAAGTTTATAACTGTCTATATTGTGATGTTTAAGTTGTGTAACTCTGATGATGTAAAGACTATGTAATAGTTATGTGATATATTATATTTTATTCTGTTTCCGCTGTTGAGATTCTGTTGTTGTTCTTTCTTCTTCTCTTCTTTTCTCTTTTCTATCTCTTTCTTTCTTCATGATGATGCGACTTTTTTTGAAGAAAAAGCCGGGTCGTCACAGTTGGTATCAGAGCGCTAGGTTGAGTGAATACCTAGGCTTTGGAGTGATTTCTTTCTTGAGAGAGCGTATTTGTAATTTTTATATATAACTATATATATATTTATTTCTACCTATTTGTTGGGTTACCTGTTCGGGTTTTCCAATATTAGATATAAAGGTAGATAAGGTAGTGGTGTGTGTGTAACACAACTACCAATGGTTGGAGTTTGGACGGTTAAGGTTGGAAGTGTATCTGACGAGACTGTAGACCTAATACCGTCTCGAGTAAGTTTTGTTTGATATAAAGATTTCATTGATCTCTGAAGGAACTGTTAAGGTTCGGAGTCCATCTTTGAAGTGGGATGAGTGGAGTTTGGATCTGTCGAATGAGCAGAAGCAAGTGATGGTATCTGAGTAACTCAGGAAGGAGTAGTTGTGTGATGAGACGTAGTGACTGGATGTTTCTGAAGATGTTTTCTTTTGGAACAAGTTAAGGAAGTGTGTCTACTTCAGTGTTGTGGCTGAGTTCAGCATGATGATTCTGTTTGGTTTGGAGTCCGAGTTCTCGAAGAGCTTTGGATAGGAAGTCTTGGCATCTGGGTCAGCAGTGCAGCTCGGAGTGTTTCGTGTGCCGGCAGGAAGATCTTTTGGCTTTGCAGTTTTCTAGGGGTGGAATTCAGAAGCAGCAGAAGGGATCTATTTCTTCGATGGATTGGTTAAATAGCATAAGTTGTTCTGATTAGTTAAGAAAGTAGTATCTTTGGATATTGGATTGGATAGGATCGCAAAAGTGACTTGCGATTGCTGAGTATTCTCTTGAGTTATCAGAGTTTTTCTGGATGTCTTCAGCGAAGTCAGAAGTTTGTCTGCATTTGAGATTGAGTTCTGTATCGACTTGATTTCAGGATTTCTACCGGAAGTTCAGCTAGGTAGAAGGATGTCTCCTAGAGAAAGGATTTGGTGAAGCAGCTCAGTATTTCATGGCACTGTTGAGTTTTCTTTTATGGATCTATTGAACCATATTTCCGGGATGTGTTGTCTAGTTTGTGCTCGAGTTCATCGACGGCATTCTCATCTTCTCTAGATCAGAGTGGTGCAGCGGAAGCAAGGTGTCAGCTGGAAGAGCCTGGAAGTTGCAGTGTTTGGATTGGAGGATTTCTATAGGAAATATTTCTAGATTTGAGTCCAGATTGGTGAGTGCATCTGTTTTGTCTTTTCCGGATAGGAGAAGTAGATTTAGTCTACTGAGGTTTGTGAATTAGAGTTTGTGTACTGGATTTCTGTAAATCTTGAAAGGATCCGTTTGTTGGATTGTTTCGATCTAGTTTGTTTTTATAAACATCAGCAAAGGTTGAGCTGATCGGAATAGATATAGGCAGTCCGGAATTGTCAGAAGAGTTCTGAAGATTAGAGATGGAGGAATTTGGAATTCGAAGTTGGAGACTTCGTTATTATTGAAGTTTTCTCTGGTAAAAGGGAGCTATAAGATTGGGTAAGTCTGTGAAGTCAGCTCCGAGTTGTTTTGGATCTCTTCTGTATTCTGATTTGGATAAGTGTTTGATCTACAGGATTGAATTGCCAGTTTGGATAACTGAGATTCGGAGTATATCGCGTATCTTTGAGGAAGTACGTGTTTGATCTATCTCTGGTTTTGGAACTAGTAGTTCGGAAAGATTTGGTTGTTGAGTCAGACTCGTCTGTAGTCTGATATCCTGTTTATGGTTGTAAATCTAGATGAGTAGGAGCTCTGTAGCTTCGTAGTTTAGATTGTCTGTAGAACGAGTATCCCGGTATATATATATACTTGGGGAAACTCGTGGAAATTTAGGAAGCTTATCCGGATCTGTGTCCGGATAACGAATATTGATTGTTTGATTTGAATTGTTTGTTTGGATAAAATTGGTTGTTTATTTGTGTTGGCTGATAGGTATGCTTAGATTGGTTGAAATAAAATAAAAACTTTGGATTATCTTTTGTTTTAAATTTCGGGGACGAAATTATTTTAAGGGGGAAGGAATGTGATATCCCGGGATTTCAGGGAATTTAAAATGTGATAATCTTGTAAGTTAATTATTTAAAATTGGTAAAATTGTTATTTTCAAACAATTTAATAATGAGTTGTTTTTAAATATAGTTATAAACAGATTTTAAATAGGTATATTATTTCAAATTTAATAAGAGTTGATTAAATGTATATATATATATGTATATATTTAAATTGTTTTTAAATAGAATAATTAGTTACAAATCTAATAATGTGTTTATTTAATTTTATATATATGTTGAGTTGATTTTAAATTTGGATTTTTAAAGTTGCATTTGAATTTGGATTTAAGAATTGTATTTAAAGAAAAATATATATATCTTAAAATGAAAATAATAATATAGTTTGAATTTAAAATATATGAATAAAGTTTTTATTTAGAAATAAGATTTGTTTTATATTTTTCTTTTTAAAGAAATTTATTTATAGAAATTTGAAAGAGTATTTATTTAATAGGAATAAATACAAAAGCTTTTGAATATTCATTTAAAAATGGATTAAATATAATATATATGATTTTATTAGAATATAATTGGTTTATATTCTATTTCCTTTTAAAGATTGTATTTACATAAGGTTTAGAAAAGTATTTATGAATTAAGAAATGTATTAATCAATTAGGAAATTAATAATAAAAAGCTTTAAAAATAATATGAATATAAATAATGACAAGTGTTAACATATTAAACCTCTTAAATAACATGTGTTAGCATATTAGATAAGGTATGAGACAAGTGTCTCTTTTATTTTCTTTTTCTTTAAATTTTAATAAAATCAAAATTTACTTATATAAACTTCTACCTTTCCCCTTCATTCTTTTTCTCTAATTTTCAGTTCAAAGACCAAAAACCCAAAACCAGAAAAGTTATCAATCCCGAAATGATCTCCACAACCCAAAAACTAAAATTTATTTCCAAACTCAAGAATCAAATCTGAAATCTTCTTCTCAAAAACAAATGCAAACCAGAAATAAATCTAAATCCTGTAAAGCTTCTTCTTCAACTTGTAAACTGTTTTATTCTCAAGCCTACAATCTCCTCAAAACCGAATGCAAACCAGAGAATTATAAAAGCCTGTAATCACTTCCACAAATACAAGCCTGAAATTTATTTCCAAAACTCAAAATCGAAACCTGTAAAGCAATCACCAGATCAACTCAAAACATTTTTCTCAAGCCTGTAACCATCCTTCAAGTATGCATGCAAGTATATCTGAAGCCCAAGCAAAAGTTTCCAAAGCTTTGCAGTTTTAAGGAAATCAAGCAAATTCTTTCCAGTTCAAATCAAAGCATTCAAGTTTTCAAATTGTCAAGAGATTCAGTTTTCAAATCTCAGTTTTCAAGTCTCTGCAATTCATTAAAAAGGTGAGTAAACCTTTATTTTTAAAACAGTTTTAAAATCTGAGAATAAACTTAAATGTTGTGATGAATGTTATAGTAGTTTGGTTTGCATATGATTTACCTGTGAATGTATACTGGTAAAATAAAATGCATGTTCTAAAAATTAGTAGGTATACACATATACTTCTCTGTTATTTTAATGTGAGTAGATTTAACTTAAACAGTTTTAATTAAATTCATATGATAGATATTTGAAGTAGAAGTATGATGCATGTTGAATATATGTATGCATGTTGATGTGAATATGAATATATGTGTATAAATTAGTATAGAATTTTGTGTGTATGATTTTATTCAGGTGTGCATGTCTGTTTAAATCCCTGTTCTCCTCTGTTTCATATTACAGGTTTCAAATACTAGAATTAAGCTCAAATCTCTTTACCTGTTATTGTTAAACTTTGGGTTAGAAATAAAATGGTTTAGTATATTAATAATCTATGTACTAAAAATAGATTCAGGTATCTGATGTTGGAAATCCTCTGGAAACTTAGAAATTTAGTAACCATTCCAACATAAATGTTAAAATCAAATGATGTAATTTGATGAATCAATTATACAAATTGTATTGTCTTTATAAAATATGAATTTTAAAAAGAAAATCAGAATTTTTAGTATTAAAATGAAGATGCATTTTGGGAATATCGGGAAATTGTTTTCTGAGCATTTTCTGGCGATCAGAACATTTTTGGTGATCGTGGTTTCGTCTGGAGATAGCTTGATTATCAGAGAGTTTGGGAAAAATGCTAAGTGATTTTATTTATCACTGAGGTATTGATGATCGATCGAATTGGGTTTAAACCCTAGATTTTGTGTGGTCTGGAAAATGGATCGTGGCAGTGTCTCAAGGTAATCGAGTTCGATGGGAACAAGCGTAATGGCTTCGTGGATGATCGAAGGTAGTGTGACTGTGGTGGCGTGATCTCTGGTTGTCGGAGTCACTAGGATGAGGGGGATTCGTGATTGAGGTTCTGGTTCCAGTTCTCTCCATTGTCTCGATTTCGATTTTGTGTCTGTGGTGATCTATGGGTGGTCAGAATCGAAGTGATGGACCATTTATGACTTGTCGAGGGTAGTGGGGTTGGTCGGAGTTCTGGCGAGCTAGCGTGCACGTGCACAGCGACGTTGTGATGTCTGGGAGGATGGGTTCGTGGCGACTCGAAGGGAGACTCGGGAATTTGGGAGATAAACTCGAGTTTGGCATCGTGTTCGTGAGTGTTACTATTTTGGTTTTTAACAGTTTTAAGATTTAAACTAAATACTGTTTTTTTTTTTAAGAAGAAGGTGGAGAAAACTCGGGTTGGACTCGAGCAGGGTAAAGGTTTTACCCGAAGCAAGATTAGTTAAGGAATGATAAGCATGTTAAAAGTTTTTATAAAGTAAATTTAATTTTTGAAATTTAGAAACAAATTTAGTTTAAAGTTCCTTAGATAAATTCATAAATAAATGTTCTCCTTAACATTTGATTAAGAAGTTTGAAATTTGTTTAAATTAAATTTTATTAAGTAAAATTTAAAGTTATTTTAAACTTAAGTTAAAATGCAATTTTAAAAGTTTTATAAAAACAAGTTTTAAAGTTTAAATTGAAAACTAGTTTAAACCATTACTTGTAGATGGTTAAGGCATTTAAGGGAGGTTATGTTTTATTAACCTTAATTTATCAAATTAAATGATTATTTATTTTAAACCTTAATTAATGAGTGAATTGAGAAAAGTTAGTTATTAAGATAAGATGGTTTAATCTTAAGATAATTAAAGTTTTAATATCTTGGTATTAATTAAGTTAATTAAGAAATTAGGTATAATTAATTAATTTAATTAATAATGATTAAGGATTAGTTAAGGAATTGATTAAGCATAATTAATTAACTCAATGATGAAGGTTGATTTAATTAATGACTAAAGATTAATTAATTTGTATTTAATTAATTAAGTAATTAGAGGTTAATTAATTTGTAATTAAGAAATACTTAATTAAGTTTTATTAATTGATAATTAAGGTTTATTAATTAATAATTAAAAAAAAAAATATAATTTAATCTGTAATTAATAATTAATTAAATGGTTTAAGAGTAATTAAGGATGAATTACTCAAGTATAATTAATGATATGAATGTGATTGATTTAAGTTAATTAATTTGTAAATTAATTAAAGATAATCACTTGATAAAGACATTAAGTATGAATACTTAATAAGATTGATAAGTATAATTACATAGTGTAGGTAATTAATGTATAATTACAGGATGTAATTAATTAAAGGAAATTACTTAATGGGAAGTAATGGAAGTATAATTACTTTACAAAAAGTAATTAAGGATTAATTATTTGGTAATTAATTAAAGGATTAAAGAAATTAATTAAGAAGTTAATTAATTAAGGTAAGTAATCATAGGATGATAATTACTGTATATGATTAATTACGGTGGATTAATAGAAAGGATTAATTAAAGTTTAATAAATTAAAGTAATTAATTAAGGATAATTAATCAATGCAATTAATAAAAGTAATTAATGGTTAATTACTGTTAATGGTTAAGAATAATTAATTTGTGAAATTAATTAAGGATAATTACTTTATGTAATAAATAATTAATCAAGAGTGATTAATATTTAATGATTAATTAATTAAATGGATTGTAATTAATTAATGTTGATTAAGCAAAGAATAGGAATTAATTCTTAAGTAATTAATTTAATTTAAGTTGATTAAATTAATTATAATAGAGATTAATAAATGGTTGCTTATGAATGATGGTTGAGTAGAATGTCTGATTTGGTTGATATCTATTAAATGATATGCTATGATATTCTGTGATATGATATTGGATATATCTGTGATAAATGTGATATTTATCTGTGTTAAATGCTGTGTAAATTCAAGTATTGAATTAAATTAAATTGTTTAAACCTTTAAACAACTTGGCCTTAAAAGATACGTTTTGGATTTCGATGAGACCGGGATCGGGTTTCCGTATACCGGTATTCCAGGTCTGGAGACCCGAATACCACATCGATCCAAATTAACGATAGGTCGTGAATCTCAAGTGAAGATGAAGATTCAGAGTGCAAGGGTTATTGTCGTTAACTCTGAGGGTGATTCCAAAACGAGTGTAATGAGATAATGCCTTCGGTTTCGTTCGAACCCGGAACGAACTTGTATGGATTGAATGCTTTCAGCACATCGTCAGGTGGACGATGAGCATTCTAAGTGATGTGTTTTGATTAAAGGTAATCGTAGCCTCAAGCCTCATCAAACCGGGAATGGCTAAAACAGGGGAGGTGCAGCAAGGTTAGTGGGTAGCACCCAAGTAGTATGAGATTCCTCTGTCTAGAGGTCCCTTCTTTTTATTCGGCTGTGTGGGCGGTTGAATAGCTACAACCGCTGGGGTTTCTTATGCGGGAATTATCCAGTAAGGGATGTTCCGGCCTTGTGTTGCAGGGGATTGGGAGTGATCCTCGGTACGTTGATCTAGGCCACGTACTGTGACGGGCGGTACCCCGGTAGCCCTGCCATTGATGGAAATCCATTCTTCCTACGAGACCCTACGGACTTGATTGTATACCTATGTATGCTGGAATTTAATGAATGTAACAATTTCGGCTATTTCATATTTATTTGAAAACCCTAGACCCTATTGTAATAAAACTGAATTTCCTATCAATGTTTTGGTTAGCGTAAGGTAAAAACTTTTCCGTGTTTATGTGCGGGAAGTCTTACGTGATACTTTTTGTTTTCAAAAGGTTTTGAAGTTAAACAACTTTAACCCGTTTACTCACACCAGACCCATGTCTGACCCAAGTGTTTATTTTCTGTTTTATTAAACTCTTGGGTACTCAATATTGTATTGAGTAGTCGAGGGATTCAGGTTAGTCTTGACGAATACTGGAGGAGCTGTGGAGCAGGAGGCTTCAGCGTGTAGATATATAGAGTTTCCGCTGTGTTTAATGTATTGTATTGATGTAGTTGTGTTGTATAATAGACAGAAGTTTATAACTGTCTATATTGTGATGTTTAAGTTGTGTAACTCTGATGATGTAAAGACTATGTAATAGTTATGTGATATATTATATTTTATTCTGTTTCCGCTGTTGAGATTCTGTTGTTGTTCTTTCTTCTTCTCTTCTTTTCTCTTTTCTATCTATTTCTTTCTTCATGATGATGCGACTTTTTTTGAAGAAAAAGCCGGGTCGTCACATATACATTTTTAAATACTGAAAAGTACATATATATATATATTAGCAAGTGAAACCATAACATTAAAATGACATGAAATGTGATACAAGTCAATATGCTTGTGTAGGCAAAAATAGCAAAGGGGATTTTCAGAAATAATTAAAATAAATAGAATAGTCACACTTTTGACATGACTAAGTGAGTGGCCATTTTCTGAAAAAGTAAAAGAAAGAAAATGCAGCCTTTAAATTGGTTAATATGGCCGGGGTAATATGAATGAAAAATGCATGATGCTAAGCCAGGACAGAAATGGAATTCTGTTTCAATAAAACCCTAGAGGAAAAATGCTTATAAATAGGCAGTTTAGCCAGTAGAATTATTTTACCCCGAGCTGCATAAAAATAAGAAAAGAAGAAGAAAATATTGAAAGGAAGGAGAAAACACTCAAACAAGAATTTTCTGGATTAATAAGAAGAAACATTTAGGTGAGTAATCTCACTGAGTTCATGGCATTAAGACCTGAGTTGAGGCAGCCACTTTTTATATTGCCATTTATGTATTTCTGGTTTTGATGTATATGATTTCATCAATGCTTTTTGGATGTTTTATTTTAAATCTGATATGATTTAATATGGATGATTTTGATGATCTTTGATTGGTTGAGACATTTGTCTTTGGATGAGTATCATACTGTTTTATTTATACTCATAAATGTTAAAGTTTAGGATCTTAAAAATTATATAGAGAATACTCTCAACTGTTATAGATCTATGGCATGGAAACCTTATAAAAATGATTGGAGCTGCATTATACTTGGTATAAGTGCTGAGGCTTGAAAAGAAAAATGTTAAGGGTGCAATAGAAATTTTCTAAGTGCTGAGCCCTTAATAAAAAAAAAACAAAAAACCCACAAGCTAAAATTATGATTGAACCAGATCTTGAATCTGAATCAATCATAAAGGCTTGCAGATCAGTATAACATGCCATGCCTCTTTTACAGTTGAAAATGTTCTTATATTTACTAAGATCAAGACATATTGACCCCATTTAGGAAATGACTGTCTGATTATTTCTGAGGGGAAATTATGCTAGAAGAAATTATGGATGTTTCCATGTTTGCAGTGACATGTTCACTTAGCATATTTGATGTTAGGATTTAAGACAATACACTAGTAAATAAACTAGGGAAGGGAAGGCCAAGATGACTGCTGGAATGCTTGTCATATTTGAAGTATGCAAGTTGGCACATGGTTTGTTTAAGCCCTGAGATCTTTGTGCAATGATGTGAATTAGTTCATTGCAATGTGTCCCAGTGATTCCTTAATAGCAGATGAGGCAGGGATTTAAATTGAATATTACAACCTGTAAATGAAGAAATAGGAATGTGGATATTTCTTAGGTTGAATGGTATGGAACCAAGATGATTCCAGTAAATGAAATTGATGCCAATAGATAATCATGTTTGCATGATTATGTATGCAAGTGAAGGAATGATAAGTGAATATATCATACCTGAATCAACTTAATTATACTATGTTAAAATATTTGATTGCAGAAATTTGCTTAAATAGCAAGTTAGTACCCTTATATTCTCTATTGCTTAATATCATGAATGAATTGATGTTATTCATACCAGATCATAGATCTGACCCTTGTTTGCTCATGGCATCTGGGGTGTCTCATTTTAAAATGAGGCAGCCACTTATGTTCTTTCAGGTAACCCAGGCACTAAGTAAAAATGAAGTTATGGCTTTTATGGAGGAGTGAATGAACATGCTAGCTAGTCTCAATAAGAGTTTAAATTGATTATATCTGCATGTATTCAGGAAAAATATTATGTTTCTAAGACTTCCAGTCATGTAATGAATTCTATTATGGTTAGATGAACTAGTTGTATCATGTTAAATATATTGTTATGCACTAAGGTTTAAAATCTCAAAGGAAAAATCTGACTGGGAAACAATGAAATGATTTTAATTATTGATGTGAATGTTTGGAAGAGAAATATGCACATGTAGTTGAGCTACTGTTTTGTATAATTTATATTATGTATTAGTTAACCTTGAGACATAACAGAGCACTGAGTTTTAGAACTAAAATCTGGATTTAGCAAGAAGTAAACTTAAAGGATTTTATTTTCTTTTTACTGAAATGCTTTGTAAATAAATCTGAAATCATTTCTGAATTGAATTAGGAAAAGTAAAATGTTTTTCTAAAAGCTTCAGATAGAATGAAATGAAAGGTATCTCCCTTGTTTTTGAACTAGTGTATAGCATATACAAGACTCATGAGTTAACCAGCCTCAACTAAATGAAGTATTGGTTGATCATGATAGACTGTATCTTGAAAATATAGATGCATTTCAAAGCATAGTACATTTAGCAATTGTTTCACTCAGTTTTCTGGAAACTGGGCAAAGGTAATGACATGTACATAAATACCTGTGTACATGTTGATAAATTGGGCAAAAATATAAATTTAAATTCTTAAAACAGTTGTAGGAATGGGTTTTAAAAATAGTTATGTAAAAAGAATTGTTTTGTATGTTAGGTTATAGGCAAAATCAAATATATATGCACAATTATAGGTAGGTATCAGATTTCAACCATACAGGAGAAAAATAAAAAGAAAAACCAAAAATTGTGTTTGAACCGACCAGCATAGCACTCGAACTCGTGACCTTTCATGTATAAGTTAGGCGCGTTTCCATTACGCCTAGATGTTGCTTGTGTTCACTTAGGATCCACTTACTTTTATACTGAATTTGATATTATCCAGACTTTAACATAATCATCTATATTAAAAGCTTGTTTACCACTGATTATTACTTGATCATTTCTTAATCCTAATGACAGACTAAAGTACATGTTTCTAGTGGATATTATGGCCAAAAATCTGAATACAATAATTTATCTGAATTGCTAAAAATCTAAATCAAACAGAATGTTCTTGTACAAAAAAATTAAGTATACACTCTGAACTTAGATAAGAAGATCACATACATCTTCATATGTATGTGTATGTTATTAGATATACACTGATATATTTATATTGGTAAGTTATTTTGATCCTGGATATATTTTGTTTATTGGAAAAAGAAAATGACCTTGGAAAAGATATTTGCAATGAATGATATATCTATATATCATCTCTTAGCAAAAAAAAAATCCTTATGAAATTAGGGTGGAAATAGGAGGGTCATTTCAGTAACATAGCTCTAATACCAAATGAAATGACTCTCTCTTTTATACCTGAATTTGTAAGGATTTTTTTTACATAGGGACATATAAATATGTATATTTATATATATATATATATACACACACATTTCTGAAGCCTAGAGTCATTTTTTTTCTTTTTATCTAAACAACTTATCTAGGATCATAATTTTTACCAATATAAATATATCAGTACATTCACAAAAACATGCACATACATGTGAAGATGTATATGCCTCTCTTATTTGAATCAGAGTTCTGGAAAACAAGAGGATATTTGATTGATTAAGTTTAATCAATCCACACATAGTTCAGTTCAAATATATATACAATAAAGCAACCATCCATGTATGTATCTATATATATATATATTTTTAAACTCCTGATTCCTAGCTAAATTCTCTATGGAGTATAAATCCTAGAAACCAGATAATTGTAATATGGTTATCTATAAATTAATGGTGTTGTGTTTTTGCTCTGGAAAATGATATAAGCTTCTATCATTATCTATGTTTGATTTTCTTATAAAAATCTGTTTATAGTACTAACTAATTTTCTAGAATATTTTTGAGTGAGATATCATATTACAAAAGCTTAATTCTTTGATGACATGGTGCTAAGCTAAATGAAATGCTAACATGAGTGAGTTCACATAACTATGGATACCTAAGAAAAACATGGTTCAACCAGGCTCTTTGTTCTGGTAGAACTCATAGGGTCTAGAAGAATACATTTTTGCTCAAAGCCTTAATGAAGTGGACTTCAGATTCATGTTAAAAATCAAAGGTAACTGGTATTTTAATATCTGTACAAAATATGTTTAAATGTACACATATATGCAACTTTTATGGACCTTGCTTTCAACTCCTATATTACAGACCCTTCCCTTATTTAAAAATAAGGCATAAAACATTTGTATAAAACAAGTTGAATTATGGAAACATTACAGACATATCAAATACATTCTCCCTATGCTTATTATCTTTTGTATACATATGCCCTAGTAGAAAAATAAAACCATTTAATTTTTCTGAGATTCAACTATCCAGATTTCCCAAAACTTAAACCCTTTTTAAAGACTCAAGATTGACTAATACATTTTAAAATGTAACCATCCAATTTTCATCATCGTATTCTTGCTCATCACTTACAAGATTTAGATTAACTACTTCAACATATTAGATAATATCTAGATTTATAGATTCCAGTTACAAGTCATTTTCTTAGCATAATACTTAGCAAAATATCCATACAGTATTCAATACTCAATACAAGTAGCAATTAAAATTTATCAATACATGCAAATTTCATCATTTAGGCTCTTATCTAACTAAGGTTAGCATGCTATAATCTTCTTCTCAAAGCCTTGCTTCTACTCCTACTTAGTTGCTGCAGACCCTGAAAATGCATTTGAAGCTGCCCCATATTAAATGAGACACCCCATATGCCATTAGCACACTAGGGTTAGACACATGTCTGGTATGAGAAAATCCACTAAAACAACATGTAAATCAAGTTAAAGGTAAAATGTGGATGTATGTGTATAACTCTGCCTTTAGAAAACAAGTAATTCATGTGTGCATGTTCTGTGTCAGTGTGCAGGTGCACACTTAAGTCTACCTTTCCAGAAACCTCAGGAAGACATAGTACTTTCATACATTCATATAATTCAATCATGAATCAAATAAACATCCATACAAACAAGGAAATCACCCAAAATGAATTAAATCATTTATTCACCATCCAGATTTCATTCCAGGAAAACTCTCTAGTTCCTCTTTATATCAAATTCTCTTACCTTGATATATTTATCTATCTTGGTCTCATTTGCAATTAATTGAATCAATGGACACACTGTAATGAACTAATTCACTCCATTACACAAAGATCTCAGGACTTAAACAAGCCATGTGTCAACTTGTATTACTCAAGAAAACAAGTCATTCCTGCAGTGCTCTTGACCCCCATTTCCTAATCAGGTTTAAGTTAATAATAACTCTTTTGATTTTTCATGACTAAACCATTTAGTGATTCATTTCACTATCATAAACATCCATGTCATGGCATCTCATATTGTTCATAACCAAACAGAGACAAACAGGCAAGCAACCATTGGTGTCTAATTAAATAAGATTCTGCATATATATACATATTTTCTGGTATTTTAAAAGGGGTATAGGCAACTATCATTGGCTTATGGCTTTTGAGAGAGTTTTTCCTTTTGCAACCATCTGTGCTTGAGTTAAACTCAGAATGACCAAGTTTTACTGAATCACAAAATTTGTTTTCTATCTATATGAACATTTATATATTTTCATTGAATCAGGAGCATCAGCACCTAGGAAACCCTATTGCACCCCTAATTCCTTTTTGTCTCAAGCCTCAGCACTTATACATGAGTATATTGCAGCTCAATATGTTTTCATTTTTCTGGGTTGAGCCAAACCCAATTCTACTTGCCTATATTCAACATTTTATTTTCTGGGTATTTGTTTATGTTCCTAAACATTAACATATCAGAGAGATCTAGGTTTATAAAACATATATGTATACTAATAATACTTAAAACTTTCATATAATGAAACAAGTAGAACAACCAAAAAGAATCAAAACATTTTCAGCTCTTAAATCATAGATAAACAATCATATATGAAAATACATTTTCAAGAAGATTAACTTATGTCTAGCTGCCTACATTAGGACTTATTGCCTAAGATTTTGAGCGAGTTTTCTCACCTAGCTCTCTTTCACTTCCTAGTTGATTGGTAAGCTTCGGCCTTCAACCATTTTTCTTTACTTGTATTATATTTATATAATATCTATATATTTTTCTCAAGAGCTATCCGAGAAGAAGAAGGTTTTTCATCTCACTGTCTATTTATGCAGGGTTTTTCTTAGGGTTTAAGATGTTGGCTAAAGTCATTTTTGCCCATTAAAAATCATGCCATTTGCATTTAGTTTTTAAACCCAAAATCTCACCCTCCCCAGCTTGAGTTTTATGAAGAGAAAAGTGGTTATATTCTTTTGGTTATTTTCAGAGATTTTCTTTTCCAAAAATTACTTTTCCTTTTGTCTACTATCATGCTAAAAGTGTGACTTGATATTATTATTTATCAAATATCCTTCCTAATTCTGTCTATACAAAACACTTCTCTGTTTTATCTTATTTTTTCTATTTTTTGCTTTCATTTAAATAGTATGTACTTCCTTTAATTATTTATAAGAGGATTTCTTCTTTTTATATCTTCATTCTTTTTCTTTCTGCCTGTAATTTAAAATATGTGTATATATTTTATTTTGCTGATTTGAACTCTAGTATTTTATTAACATATATATATATATGTATATAAGTCTTATTGAATTAATTAGTACACCCATATATATATTTATACATTATTTTGTACTGACACACATGTACATGTACACTCAAAATTACTCAGTAGCATCCATATATATATATATATATATACTTATGCATATAGCTTTTATGGATTTAATCTATATATATATATAATATTTCCATACACATCAACATGTATTCATTCTTAGTCATTCAGTGATTAAGTTTTTAGTTCATGTGTATTTCCTGTGCACACATGTACACACATACAGATACACCATATCAAGCTATATCAATTCCCCTTTAAAATTAGTTTAAAAATTGTTTTAAACTTATTTATATTTTTCAAAATAAATTCCTAAAATCTTGGGTCATTACAAATATCAAGCAAGTCATGAGCCAATTCATATAATCGATATCCAAATTTTGGGAACATACCGGACGGCCGTCTGCTTTAAGACCAAAAAGAAAATGTACATCCGCTAGATTAACTGTCATCTCCCCTACTCTCATATGAAACGTATTTGTCTCCGGCCTCCATTTACGCATAAAGCCGTAATAAGGTGATGATCGAGCCGAATGTAGTTGATTTGCATAGCTTTCCAAAATCCGGTGATTCTTAGATTCTGCTCCAATCTTGGATCTTTAAAATCGATTTCCTTAAGCTTGCTCGAATGAACGCATAGCTTAACTGTTTCCACATCCTGAAAATTATAAACGAATTAAATTTAGTATTTCATACTTGTATTTTGGTTTACCAATAACAAACAATTACCTCCATGAGTGCATCATTTTTGCTTCTATGGTGTTCTTGAAGATAGAGAACATTTCGATCTTCGGGTCCGGGAGATAATTCTACAAACAACAATAACCAATTATCAATCAAACATCTACGTCATAATTTAGGGTTTTGGCTATATGAATACTTTGAATCCTTTTGCATTTTCAACAAAGAAACCAACAATATGAGTACATTCACATCGACATCATCAACACTACCTCTTCCATTAACAACAACAATCATTTCTACAGTAGTATTCAAATTACAATCGAATTATAATTACCTCTAATCAACGTAGATGAAGAGCTAGCTTCCATTTTATGCATAATCTAGTGGTTGTTTGAAGGAATAGATGAAGAACAATGTTTTTGAGTTAATAGATTTGGATTTAGAGTGGGTTTGAAGTTGGAAATGGGGAGGGTTTTGGGAAGAAAGGAGATAGAGAATGAAATGAACTCAAATCCGGCTCTCTGTCTTTTTGGTGCCCGAAAATGAGCTTGTGCATTCCAAAAGTGCGCAAGCTTTAAATTTAAAGCTTGCGCACTTATGGAATGTGCAAGCTTTAGATGTAGAGCTTGCGCATTTTTGGATTGTGCAAGCTCTACGTATAAAAAAAATATAACTTGCGCATTCCATAAATGCGCAAGTTATAAACTAAACGATACCTACTTTGGCAATCAATTTTTGCTGAGGCCTAGTTCTATAATTTTGTTTATGGTGCCTTGATTGAATAATTGTCCGTATCTAAATTAAAGGATGCATTTTAGGAATTATAATTTAACAAAAAACACAGCGAAATTTTCACTAAGACTCAATTTAAAATCCCTAGTTATTCAGTTTTTAATACTTAGGTAGGAACATTGTTCTTAAAAATCCTAATGAACCATACCACAAGGCATAGTTATCATAACCTGACCGTGAGTCGGATCGTGACGGATCAATGTTTAAGGTTTTGACAGAACCGTGCATTTTCTGGTTTTTGAAAATTTTCACATTCAAGTACAAGTTATACCAAAACCATTGAAAGAAAAATGCTAGGTAGATGAGTCGTAGATGGTGTTCAATGTCTACAGCATAAACTGCACAACCGAAATTATGTACTGCTGCAGTGCACAACTACAGCCGGTATTTTAAAGACCGTGTCGGACCGCGATTCAATAGCGAAATACCACCGGCCGTTTGAGCTTAAGGTCCGGAGTGGAGTTGAGTCGCTAACAAGCGTGAACCGTTGCAAATAACCCAGGTCCAGCCGCTTTTTCTTTTGCCACTTTCATTTCTCATGTCATTGTCAATTATAACTCCAAAATTATACAACAATTAACATGCTCACTGAAATGACCCTCCTATTTCCACCCTAATTTCATAAGGATTTTTTTTTTTTGCTAAGAGATGATATATAGATGTATCATTCATTGCAAATATCTTTTCCAAGGTCATTTTCTTTTTCCAATAAACAAAATATATCCAGGATCAAAATAACTTACCAATATAAATATATCAGTGTATATCTAATAACATACACATACATATGAAGATGTATGTGATCTTCTTATCTAAGTTCAGAGTGTATACTTCATTTTTTGTACAAGAACATTCTGTTTGATTTAGATTTTTAGCAATTCAGATAAATTATTGTATTCAGATTTTTGGCCATAATATCCACTAGAAACATGTACTTTAGTCTGTCATTAGGATTAAGAAATGATCAAGTAATAATCAGTGGTAAACAAGCTTTTAATATAGATGATTATGTTAAAGTCTGGATAATATCAAATTCAGTATAAAAGTAAGTGGATCCTAAGTGAACACAAGCAACATCTAGGCGTAATGGAAACGCGCCTAACTTATACATGAAAGGTCACGAGTTCGAGTGCTATGCTGGTCGGTTCAAACACAATTTTTGGTTTTTCTTTTTTATTTTTCTCCTGTATGGTTGAAATCTGATACCTACCTATAATTGTGCATATATATTTGATTTTTGCCTATAACCTAACATACAAAACAATTCTTTTTACATAACTATTTTTAAAACCCATTCCTACAACTGTTTTAAGAATTTAAATTTATATTTTTGCCCAATTTATCAACATGTACACAGGTATTTATGTACATGTCATTACCTTTGCCCAGTTTCCAGAAAACTGAGTGAAACAATTGCTAAATGTACTATGCTTTGAAATGCATCTATATTTTCAAGATACAGTCTATCATGATCAACCAATACTTCATTTAGTTGAGGCTGGTTAACTCATGAGTCTTGTATATGCTATACACTAGTTCAAAAACAAGGGAGATACCTTTCATTTCATTCTATCTGAAGCTTTTAGAAAAACATTTTACTTTTCCTAATTCAATTCAGAAATGAATTCAGATTTATTTACAAAGCATTTCAGTAAAAAGAAATAAAATCCTTTAAGTTTACTTCTTGCTAAATCCAGATTTTAGTTCTAAAACTCAGTGCTCTGTTATTTCTCAAGGTTAACTAATACATTATATAAATTATACAAAACAGTAGCTCAACTACATGTGCATATTTCTCTTCCAAACATTCATATCAATAATTAAAATCATTTCATTGTTTCCCAGTCAGATTTTTCCTTTGAGATTTTAAACCTTAGTGCATAACAATATATTTAACATGATACAACTAGTTCATCTAACCATAATAGAATTCATTACATGACTGGAAGTCTTAGAAACATAATATTTTTCCTGAATACATGCAGATATAATCAATTTAAACTCTTATTGAGACTAGCTAGCATGTTCATTCACTCCTCCATAAAAGCCATAACTCCATTTTTACTTAGTGCCTGGGTTACCTGAAAGAACATAAGTGGCTGCCTCATTTTAAAATGAGACACCCCAGATGCCATGAGCAAACAAGGGTCAGATCTATGATCTGGTATGAATAACATCAATTCATTCATGATATTAAGCAATAGAGAATATAAGGGTACTAACTTGTTATTTAAGCAAATTTCTGCAATCAAATATTTTAACATAGTATAATTAAGTTGATTCAGGTATGATATATTCACTTATCATTCCTTCACTTGCATACATAATCATGCAAACATGATTATCTATTGGCATCAATTTCATTTACTGGAATCATCTTGGTTCCATACCATTCAACCTAAGAAATATCCACATTCCTATTTCTTCATTTACAGGTTGTAATATTCAATTTAAATCCCTGCCTCATCTGCTATTAAGGAATCACTGGGACACATTGCAATGAACTAATTCACATCATTGCACAAAGATCTCAGGGCTTAAACAAACCATGTGCCAACTTGCATACTTCAAATATGACAAGCATTCCAGCAGTCATCTTGGCCTTCCCTTCCCTAGTTTATTTACTAGTGTATTGTCTTAAATCCTAACATCAAATATGCTAAGTGAACATGACACTGCAAACATGGAAACATCCATAATTTCTTCTAGCATAATTTCCCCTCAGAAATAATCAGACAGTCATTTCCTAAATGGGGTCAATATGTCTTGATCTTAGTAAATATAAGAACATTTTCAACTGTAAAAGAGGCATGGCATGTTATACTGATCTGCAAGCCTTTATGATTGATTCAGATTCAAGATCTGGTTCAATCATAATTTTAGCTTGTGGGTTTTTTTTTTTGATTAAGGGCTCAGCACTTAGAAAATTTCTATTGCACCCTTAACATTTTTCTTTTCAAGCCTCAGCACTTATACCAAGTATAATGCAGCTCCAATCATTTTTATAAGGTTTCCATGCCATAGATCTATAACAGTTGAGAGTATTCTCTATATAATTTTTAAGATCCTAAACTTTAACATTTATGAGTATAAATAAAACAGTATGATACTCATCCAAAGACAAATGTCTCAACCAATCAAAGATCATCAAAATCATCCATATTAAATCATATCAGATTTAAAATAAAACATTCAAAAAGCATTGATGAAATCATATACATCAAAACCAGAAATACATAAATGGCAATATAAAAAGTGGCTGCCTCAACTCAGGTCTTAATGCCATGAACTCAGTGAGATTACTCACCTAAATGTTTCTTCTTATTAATCCAGAAAATTCTTGTTTGAGTGTTTTCTCCTTCCTTTCAATATTTTCTTCTTCTTTTCTTATTTTTATGCAGCTCGGGGTAAAATAATTCTACTGGCTAAACTGCCTATTTATAAGCATTTTTCCTCTAGGGTTTTATTGAAACAGAATTCCATTTCTGTCCTGGCTTAGCATCATGCATTTTTCATTCATATTACCCCGGCCATATTAACCAATTTAAAGGCTGCATTTTCTTTCTTTTACTTTTTCAGAAAATGGCCACTCACTTAGTCATGTCAAAAGTGTGACTATTCTATTTATTTTAATTATTTCTGAAAATCCCCTTTGCTATTTTTGCCTACACAAGCATATTGACTTGTATCACATTTCATGTCATTTTAATGTTATGGTTTCACTTGCTAATATATATATATGTACTTTTCAGTATTTAAAAATGTATATTTGTATACATATCTTATCTAGGCTTATTTTAATTCCTCTTTTAAATTCAGAAACATATACACCTATATGTATACAAGTTTACAAATATATATATATATATTATTTTCTTTTCTGGGTTTTAGATAAATTTGTTTACTGATCTAAAGTAAAACTTACTTTTCTTATTTTCTAAGATGACCCATAAAATCTCAGAAATCAAATAACCATGTTGCAAAATCATGTTTGTATTGCTCTTTAATTCTTGTTTTAAATCCAAGAAATCTGGAGTTCTTTCTTGTGCCATTTCAGTGTGCACGTGCACACATATACTTGCACACTATTTATTCCAGAAATTTCACCATATTTAAATCTAAATATTTCAAAATTAAATCATTTTACAAAAATGATTTTTCACAAAATTTTGGGGTATTACATTCACCCCTCCTTTTAGGAATTGTGTCCTCACAATTTTTCTAACATTTAGTAAGCATCATTTTTCTTTTCTGAAAACTTATCAAATATATGCATAAGCAAACAAATTCAACCATATCAACCATGCATAACAAATAATTTTTCCAGAAGAAAAAAAAAATTACCTTTTAATTTGCAAAAAGCTTAGGATAATCCATTCTAATCTTATCCTCTAACTCCCATGTGCAGTCATTAGGATCACTACTCCACTGGATCTTAACTAGTTTCAAGGTTTTGCTCCTTAATTTCTTTTCTTCCTTGGCTATAATCCCCACTGGTTCTTTTTCATAAACCAAGTCAGGATTTATTTGAATTTTGGTAGGCTTTTCCAAAATGTCTTCCTTATCATGTACCCATTTTCTAAGTTGGGACACATGAAAAACATTATGCATTGCTTTCATCTCCTCTGGTAGTTCTAATTTGTAAGCCAATGAACCAATTCTTTCCAGAATTTTATAGGGTCCAACATACCTTGGTGTAAGCTTACCTTGCTTGCCAAATCTCATGACTTTCTTCATAGGTGAAATCTTGATGAAAACAAAGTCTCCCACTTCATATTCCACTTGCTTTCTCTTCCTATCTGCAAATTTCTTTTGCCTATCTTGAGCTACTGCTATTCTTTTTCTTATTAACCCAATTTTCTCTGTGGTTTCTTTAACATATTCAGGTCCAAGAATAGCCCTTTCTCCAGCCTCTACCCAGCATATAGGTGATAAACATGGCTTGCCATATAAGGCTTCAAATGGTGCCATCCCTATGGTGCTTTGGTAACTGTTATTGTAGGTGAATTCAGCTAGATGGAGGTGGTCTTCCCAGTTGCCTCCAAAGTCCAGTGTACATGCTCTCAACAAATCCTCTAAGACTTTGTTCACCACCTCAGTTTGACCATCTGATTGTGGATGGTAGGCAGTGCTTAAGCACAATTCACTCCCCATAGCCTCTTGAAAACTTTTCCAAAATCTTGAGGTGAAGATGGTATCCCTATCACTCACAATGGTTTTGGGTATGCCATGCAACCTTACTACCTCTTTCATGAATATTTGAGCCAATTTTGGAGCATTTCTTTCTGTTTTAACTGGGATAAAATGTGCTACCTTAGTTAGCCTATCCACTATTACCCATATACTTGTGTTTCCCTTCTTAGATCTAGGAAGACCATCTATGAAATCCATAGATATATCCTCCCACTTCCACTGTGGTATCCTAAGGGGTTGCAATAGTCCTGATGGCCTTTGTGTCTCTGCCTTGACTTGTTGGCAAGTCATGCACCTTGCAACATATCTGGCCACATCTGACTTCATCCCCTTCCACCAAAGATTTCTTTTCAAATTTTGATACATCTTGGTGCTACCTGGGTGTATGGAGTACTTACTCCTATGGTACCCATTTAATATTTCCTCTTTCAATTCTATATTTTCTGGAACACATATCCTATTTTTATTCCTTAAATAACCATTTTTATCAATTTGATAATTTATTACTTCCTCCCCTTTTGATATGAGCATTTTCTTTTCCATCATGTTTAAGTCTTGTTCCTGCATTTGTCCAATCTTAAGAAGTAAATCTGATTGCAGAGATATCATACTTAATTTTCCTTTACCTTTACCTTCTTCAATAGGCATCATTTGTTCCTCACTGTTTTCCTCAATTTCCAAATCAGTAAGTATAGACAAATCCCTAAACTCTTCCATCATCAACATGGCTACCTTGGCATGTTGTCTACTCAAGGCATCTGCAACTTTATTTGCCTTGCCTGGTGTATACAGTATATCTAGGTCATAGGCAGCTAGGAACTCTACCCATCTATGTTGCCTCATGTTCAAATCTTTTTGTGAGAATAAATATTTCAGTGCCTTATGATCAGTGTAAAAAATGAATTTGGCACCTAACAAATAATGTGTCCAAAGTTTCAAAGCATACACAACTGCTGCTAGTTCAAGATCATGGGTTGCATACCTGGTTTCATGTGGCTTTAATTGCCTAGATGCATAGGCTACCACCTGGTCTTGCTGCATCAACACAGCCCCTAACCCGGAGCCACTTGCATCAGTGTACACAACCAAATTTTCATTTCCTTCTGGCACTCTCAATACTGGTGCATCAATCAGGGCTTCTTTTATTTTGATAAAAGCTTGCTCACATTTTTCTGTCCATACAAAGGCTTGGTTCTTTCTAGTTAAATTGGTAAGTGGTGATGATATTTTTGAGAAATCTTTTATGAATCTCCTATAATATCCTGCCATCCCCATAAATGATCTAATCTCACTGATGGTGCTAGGCCTTTTCCATGCTTGGATTGCCACTACTTTGTTAGGGTTTACTGATATTCCTTTGGCAGAGATGACATGCCCAAGGAAATGCACTTCTTCTTTCCAAAATGCACATTTTGAAAATTTTGCCTTTAAATCATTTTCCCTTAGTCTTGACAAAACTAAATGCAAATGATTTTTATGCTCTTCCACTGTCTTAGAATAAATCAAAATGTCATCAATAAAAATCAGTACAAACTTGTCTAGATAATCTCTAAATATTCTATTCATCAAATCAACAAAATATGAAGGAGCATTTGTCAAACCAAATGGCATGACCAAAAATTCATATAAGCCATATCTTGTGTTAAATGCAGTATACTTAACACTTGAGTCTTCAACCTTCATTTGATGGAATCCTGATGCTAAGTCTAGCCTAGAAAATATTTTAGCTTCACTGAGTTGGTCAAAGAGATCATCTATTCTAGGCAATGGGTATTTATTCTTGATGGTTACTTTATTTAGTTCTCTGTAATCTATGCACATTCTCAAGGTACCATCATGTTTTCTCACAAACACTACTGGAGAACCCCAGCAAGAATTGCTTGGCCTTATAAATCCCTTGCCTTTTAATTCTTCCAACTGATTTTTCAATTCTTTCAGTTCACTTGGCCCCATTCTATAAGGTTTCTTGATTATTGGACTTGCTCCTGGAATGAGATTAATTTGGAACTCAACTGGTCTGTGGTGTGGAACACCCTTAACTTCCCCAAACACATCCAAGTATTCATTAACTATGGGAATTTCTTCAATGGTTAGTTCACTCAGATCTTTTTCTAAGTCAACTAAATGATACAATTTCCCTTCCTTAGCTATTTCACATAGAACTGTGATTCTCTGGCCTCTAGAATCTTGCAATGATATGGTGGATGAGTCTAAATTAATTATGGCTTTAAATTGCCTTAACCAATCTACCCCCAATATAACTCCTATATTTGGGTAATTTAAAACATATAAATTGGAAATAAAAATATTTCCTCCTATGTTTAACTCCACATCCACACAATTCATGTTCAAAACACTAGAACTCCCTAGGGGACTTTGTACAAGCAATGGGGTTTCAACCAATTTGCAGTTTAATTTTAACACTTTAACTAATTCATAGGAAATCAAAGAGTGTGTTGCTCCAGTATCATATACTACTGGTATGGGTATGGCACAAATGAGTAATGTACCTTCCACTTGGCCATGATTTTCAGCATCAATTTTCACTGCAGATTTGCCTTTTCCTTCCAAAGTTGCCAATTTCCCTTGCTGTTTATTCTCAGGACAGTTCCTCTTCATATGCCCCTCTTTCCCACATAGGTAGCATTTGAAGGCTCCTCCTTTTAACTCTGGGCACCTTGGTTTGATGTGTCCTTCTTTTCCACAATGATGGCAAACCAATTTCTTCTTAGTATCATTGGCTTTAGTATCTTTACTCTTCCTGTTGTCTGCCTCCTCCTTCTTTTTATCATAAGGGTGATATCTTCCCTTATCCTTCTTGTTGTTGCTCTTAAAATTCCTATATTTCTCTCTTTCTTTGTCATGTTGTTCCAGTTTCAAAGCCAGATCAATTACTTGATCAAATGTTCTATCTGCATATGGTAGCATAGCTCTGCTAAGTCCTGGGTTCAGCCCTTTTATATACCTATCATTCTTGGATGCTTCATCTGCCACTAGCATTGCTCCATAATTAGATAGCCCCTCAAACTTTTGGGTGTATTCAGTGACATTCAAAGTTCCCTGCCTAAGTTTGATAAATTCTTCAAGCAAAATGGTCTTGGCTGATGCTGGTACAAATCTTGCCTCCAACATCTCCTTGAACTGATTCCAAGTGATTTCATTTTCATTTCTTCCAGCTATGATCACCTCCCACCAGCTTAAAGCTACCCATTTCAGTTGTCTAGAAGCTACTTGCCTCTTTCTTTGGTCATCCAACTGCATGTCATTGAAAATCCTATCAAGTGTTCTCAACCATGCTTGAATTTCCATCACACTCTCTGTTCCTTCAAAACTCTTGCCTCCCAAATTGGAATAAGTCTTCAGTAGTTTTGAAAGCTCTTCATGTGGGTTCTCAGGCCTATGCCCAATTCCATCTCTTAAAACCCTCACAAATTCTTGCATATCAAGCATTTGAGGTGCACTGGTTCCTGCATTGTGATGAGATCCTCTTCCTACCATGTTCTGCTAACTAAATTCTGGGTAAATGGTATTAGTATATTATGAGTGCTTCTATAATTTCTAATTTCTTATCTAAATTATTTCATCCAAAACAAACAGACATTATACATTTCTATAATACTTAACAATCAATGCAACCAAGTGCTCTGATACCAAACTGAAATGACCCTCCTATTTCCACCCTAATTTCATAAGGATTTTTTTTTTTTTGCTAAGAGATGATATATAGATGTATCATTCATTGCAAATATCTTTTCCAAGGTCATTTTCTTTTTCCAATAAACAAAATATATCCAGGATCAAAATAACTTACCAATATAAATATATCAGTGTATATCTAATAACATACACATACATATGAAGATGTATGTGATCTTCTTATCTAAGTTCAGAGTGTATACTTCATTTTTTGTACAAGAACATTCTGTTTGATTTAGATTTTTAGCAATTCAGATAAATTATTGTATTCAGATTTTTGGCCATAATATCCACTAGAAACATGTACTTTAGTCTGTCATTAGGATTAAGAAATGATCAAGTAATAATCAGTGGTAAACAAGCTTTTAATATAGATGATTATGTTAAAGTCTGGATAATATCAAATTCAGTATAAAAGTAAGTGGATCCTAAGTGAACACAAGCAACATCTAGGCGTAATGGAAACGCGCCTAACTTATACATGAAAGGTCACGAGTTCGAGTGCTATGCTGGTCGGTTCAAACACAATTTTTGGTTTTTCTTTTTTATTTTTCTCCTGTATGGTTGAAATCTGATACCTACCTATAATTGTGCATATATATTTGATTTTTGCCTATAACCTAACATACAAAACAATTCTTTTTACATAACTATTTTTAAAACCCATTCCTACAACTGTTTTAAGAATTTAAATTTATATTTTTGCCCAATTTATCAACATGTACACAGGTATTTATGTACATGTCATTACCTTTGCCCAGTTTCCAGAAAACTGAGTGAAACAATTGCTAAATGTACTATGCTTTGAAATGCATCTATATTTTCAAGATACAGTCTATCATGATCAACCAATACTTCATTTAGTTGAGGCTGGTTAACTCATGAGTCTTGTATATGCTATACACTAGTTCAAAAACAAGGGAGATACCTTTCATTTCATTCTATCTGAAGCTTTTAGAAAAACATTTTACTTTTCCTAATTCAATTCAGAAATGAATTCAGATTTATTTACAAAGCATTTCAGTAAAAAGAAAATAAAATCCTTTATGTTTACTTCTTGCTAAATCCAGATTTTAGTTCTAAAACTCAGTGCTCTGTTATTTCTCAAGGTTAACTAATACATAATATAAATTATACAAAACAGTAGCTCAACTACATGTGCATATTTCTCTTCCAAACATTCATATCAATAATTAAAATCATTTCATTGTTTCCCAGTCAGATTTTTCCTTTGAGATTTTAAACCTTAGTGCATAACAATATATTTAACATGATACAACTAGTTCATCTAACCATAATAGAATTCATTACATGACTGGAAGTCTTAGAAACATAATATTTTTCCTGAATACATGCAGATATAATCAATTTAAACTCTTATTGAGACTAGCTAGCATGTTCATTCACTCCTCCATAAAAGCCATAACTCCATTTTTACTTAGTGCCTGGGTTACCTGAAAGAACATAAGTGGCTGCCTCATTTTAAAATGAGACACCCCAGATGCCATGAGCAAACAAGGGTCAGATCTATGATCTGGTATGAATAACATCAATTCATTCATGATATTAAGCAATAGAGAATATAAGGGTACTAACTTGTTATTTAAGCAAATTTCTGCAATCAAATATTTTAACATAGTATAATTAAGTTGATTCAGGTATGATATATTCACTTATCATTCCTTCACTTGCATACATAATCATGCAAACATGATTATCTATTGGCATCAATTTCATTTACTGGAATCATCTTGGTTCCATACCATTCAACCTAAGAAATATCCACATTCCTATTTCTTCATTTACAGGTTGTAATATTCAATTTAAATCCCTGCCTCATCTGCTATTAAGGAATCACTGGGACACATTGCAATGAACTAATTCACATCATTGCACAAAGATCTCAGGGCTTAAACAAACCATGTGCCAACTTGCATACTTCAAATATGACAAGCATTCCAGCAGTCATCTTGGCCTTCCCTTCCCTAGTTTATTTACTAGTGTATTGTCTTAAATCCTAACATCAAATATGCTAAGTGAACATGACACTGCAAACATGGAAACATCCATAATTTCTTCTAGCATAATTTCCCCTCAGAAATAATCAGACAGTCATTTCCTAAATGGGGTCAATATGTCTTGATCTTAGTAAATATAAGAACATTTTCAACTGTAAAAGAGGCATGGCATGTTATACTGATCTGCAAGCCTTTATGATTGATTCAGATTCAAGATCTGGTTCAATCATAATTTTAGCTTGTGGGTTTTTTTTTTGATTAAGGGCTCAGCACTTAGAAAATTTCTATTGCACCCTTAACATTTTTCTTTTCAAGCCTCAGCACTTATACCAAGTATAATGCAGCTCCAATCATTTTTATAAGGTTTCCATGCCATAGATCTATAACAGTTGAGAGTATTCTCTATATAATTTTTAAGATCCTAAACTTTAACATTTATGAGTATAAATAAAACAGTATGATACTCATCCAAAGACAAATGTCTCAACCAATCAAAGATCATCAAAATCATCCATATTAAATCATATCAGATTTAAAATAAAACATTCAAAAAGCATTGATGAAATCATATACATCAAAACCAGAAATACATAAATGGCAATATAAAAAGTGGCTGCCTCAACTCAGGTCTTAATGCCATGAACTCAGTGAGATTACTCACCTAAATGTTTCTTCTTATTAATCCAGAAAATTCTTGTTTGAGTGTTTTCTCCTTCCTTTCAATATTTTCTTCTCCTTTTCTTATTTTTATGCAGCTCGGGGTAAAATAATTCTACTGGCTAAACTGCCTATTTATAAGCATTTTTCCTCTAGGGTTTTATTGAAACAGAATTCCATTTCTGTCCTGGCTTAGCATCATGCATTTTTCATTCATATTACCCCGGCCATATTAACCAATTTAAAGGCTGCATTTTCTTTCTTTTACTTTTTCAGAAAATGGCCACTCACTTAGTCATGTCAAAAGTGTGACTATTCTATTTATTTTAATTATTTCTGAAAATCCCCTTTGCTATTTTTGCCTACACAAGCATATTGACTTGTATCACATTTCATGTCATTTTAATGTTATGGTTTCACTTGCTAATATATATATATGTACTTTTCAGTATTTAAAAATGTATATTTGTATACATATCTTATCTAGGCTTATTTTAATTCCTCTTTTAAATTCAGAAACATATACACCTATATGTATACAAGTTTACAAATATATATATATATATATATATATTATTTTCTTTTCTGGGTTTTAGATAAATTTGTTTACTGATCTAAAGTAAAACTTACTTTTCTTATTTTCTAAGATGACCCATAAAATCTCAGAAATCAAATAACCATGTTGCAAAATCATGTTTGTATTGCTCTTTAATTCTTGTTTTAAATCCAAGAAATCTGGAGTTCTTTCTTGTGCCATTTCAGTGTGCACGTGCACACATATACTTGCACACTATTTATTCCAGAAATTTCACCATATTTAAATCTAAATATTTCAAAATTAAATCATTTTACAAAAATGATTTTTCACAAAATTTTGGGGTATTACACTCACTTACATACCTAAGAAGCCATGCGTTGTAGCCTTCTTAAAGGATTAGTTGATCTTGAGGCAGTTGTGTATTTGTATACGGCGATTAAGGCTAATATATTGGGCATTAGTCTTAATGTTCCTGTTGATCTTAGCTTGCTTCTCAAGTTCCGTGTCAAGAAATTCTATAGGTTCTAGCTTCCCAGTTACTGTTAGTCGATCATTGAAGAATGAAGTTATTTGATATCAAGGCAACATGTCTGTAGCATGGATGTGATTCATCTTTTGGATTTTTGTAATTATTGTGTGTATTATGCCAATAAAAATGAGGATATAAATAAATTAGCATTTGCATGAAACAGAAACTGGAATCTGAACTTGAAACCTGAATGAAACTTACTAATATGCTTAAGCTAACAACTAAAACTTATTACCTGCAATTCCATTTATGCTTTTATTTTTAGTACATACATATTTTAATTGAATGAAATTTATCTTTGTGAAATTGTAGACTAGTATGTAGAATTGTTATGTTTTATAATTGATATATGTGAACTTATGATATGTTGGAATTTTATTACTAATTGAGATATGTTGGGCACTTATGATATGCTGTGTAATTATGATTTGCTAATTTGCAAACAAAATATAGTAAATTTGAAAGATAATTTGCAATTGTGATATATCTACCTAGCATTTCTATTTTAATATTTTTGTGTATATCTTGTATTAAATTGTGTGAATTTTCAAAAAATAAATTCAGTGGTTCCGACGGTTCGACCAGTTGAACCATCAAAACTTTAAACCTTTAGTCATCACGGTTTGAGGCACGGCACAGTCATGAGAACTATGACTACATCAGTTGTTTACAACTGCAGTTGTACAACTACACCAACCTAACTATTGTTGTACACATAGTAGTAGTGCACAACAACAAAAGATTAGTAATGACAAAATTGACGAAGCTTATAGTGGTCTTGGAGGTGCTTGCAGCATCAAAGAATGAATGGTGGAGTTTGTTGCTTTGATTTTGAGACAATGATGATTTTTTAAATGTAGATTTATTTGAAATGGTAGAGATATGGAGAATGATACACGATAAAAAAACAAGAAGAAAAATAAGAAAATCATGATTTAATCGGTTAAAATAGATAGTCGTTTTAATGTATATAACGCACACTAGACTTGTTTGTTTGATTGAGTCTTGATCTACTTGTGACTAATTCTTGATTTTTATTGTACATAGGCATGTGCTTGTGCCTCTATATATGTATCAGTGTGTATGAGTATTTATACTATGATTGTTCTAACCTAATAATAGAATAAAAGTTTTAACACTTTATCTTCTATTCTCCTTTTACTCTTGATCCATGCATATCAATCCTAATCCTTACATCGTATCAGAGCATGTTCATGTCTAACAATAGCTTCACATATTCTCCACCATCACCTCTTCAAAATTTGAAGAACCCCGATCAAGAATCAACCATAATAGAAACTGAAGGCTCCAACAACTCATCCAATGCATCTAATCAGACCCCTGAATGTAGATCAACATCTCAAAACAAAAAAAAATCAAGAAACCCTAAACAATTCTCCTAAAATGATAATCAGCCCCCAAAAAACCCTCATTACCATTCAGCTTGATGAAAACAACTACCTACTATGAAAATTTCAAGTAGAAACTGCCATCAAAGGATACAGACTTGAGAGCTTTATCTATGCCTCATCTTCAAATCCTCCAAAATTTATTGTAGATTCAGATGAGAAACTTATCAGCAACAAAGAATTCATCACCTTCCAAACACAAGATCATCTTTTATCCTTATGGCTGCTCTTTTCTATCAACCTTACTCTTCTGCCCCAACTAGTAGGCTGCAATTCATTATATGAAATCTGGGAAAGCATTCAATAAGCGTTTAACTCTTAATCTGATGCCTATATAATGTTCTACAAAAGGCAAATGCAAAGCATGAAGGAAAACAACATGTCAATGAGAGAATTCTTAACAAAAGTAAAGACAATATGTGATACTATGGGTGCAGCTAGGCATCCTATTTCAGAAATTGAACAAGTCTTGACAATCTTGAATGGACTTGATGATGATTATGAAGCCGCACTAGTTGTGATCTCATCTCAAGAAACAACGCCATCTCTTCAACATGTTCACTCCACACTGCTATCACATGAGGGAAGATTGGAATAAAAATCTTAGAAAAATTCAGATATATCCATGAACCATCTATCAATTCCAAGAATCAAGCAAAGGATCTCAAAGCAACAAAAAAGTGGAAGAGAACAATCCACAAGTAAAGGAGGTGAACAGTATTCAAGAGCAAGAGGAAGATATGGCAAATGGAATAATAATTCAAGACCTAGGTGTTAAAATTGTGAGAAAGTTGGTCACACTGCAATCAAATGTTATTTTAGATTTAATAACCAATTTTCTATCGCTCAAATGAGCAATTCATCCAATCCAAATTCAAGAAACAATGTCATCAATGCTAGTCTGGCTTAACTAAATCAAGAAGGTAGAATCAGTCAAAAAGGAATGAATCTTGCAACATATCAAAACTTTGCAAAGTCAAAAGATAAGCTGGTACCAATACTCTGACTAGCAACCTTCAGAATTTAGATCCAGGCAGTAATGAATGCAAAGGTAAGAACTCTGTGTATGTTAGGAATGCAGCCTCACTTAATATCACTCATATTGGCCACACTAGTATCATTTCTCAGGAAAAAGGTACTTCATCTGAATAATATGTTAAGGGTTCCTCAAATCAAGAAGAATTTGCTAAGTGTCTCGCAATTTGCAAAAGACAATCATGTTTATTTTGAGTTTCATCCAAAATACCATTTGATGAAGACAAATTGAGTAATGAGATTTTAATATAAGGGATCTTCATAGAGGACTCTATAGATTTCACCTCTCAAGAGGCAAAGAATCAAACCACGAAAGGATGGATTGCAATCTTGCTGAAACTGTAATAAAAAATGGTAACAATGTATTTAATTTGTGGCACAATAGACTTGGTTATGCTTGTATGTAAGTTGTAAAACAAGTGTTGAATAAAAATAGAATTCATTACTCAAATTCTGAATCTACCTATGTTTGTACTCACTATCAAATGGGAAAAAGTCACAAAATTCCATTCTCAAGATCTACCATTTACTCTAAACTGCTTGAATCCATTATTACTGACCTTTGTGGTCTAGCTCCTATCACATTTAATTATGGGTTCAAGTATTACATATCATTTGTCGATGTATTCTCTCAAAATACATGGATGCACTTTCTTAAAGATAAGAGTGAAACTTATAATGCTATCACAAGTTTTATTGCATTCATAGAAAGACAGTTAAACTGTCAAGTTAAAGCCATTCAAAGTGATGATAGGCTGAATTTAAAAAAATATGAAGAGTTATTTTCAAAATAGAAGCATAAATCATAGAATTACATGCCCCTACTCATCAAAAGCATAATGGGATTGCAGAGCGGAAACATATGCATATTGTTGAATGTGGTCTCACTATGCTTACTCAAGCATCACCACCTTTAAAGTTTTGACCAGAGACCTTTGCAACTGCTGTACATCTCATCAATCTGATGCTAGCATAAGTAATTATTAATTCATGCCCTATTGAAGTATTGTATGACACAAAACCAAAATACGATCATCTAAAAGTTTTTGGGTGTCTATGCTTCCTACAGTTGAGATAATATGATGATCGCAAGCTTGATTTTAGATCAAGTCCTTGTACCTTCTTAGGTTACTGCAATAACCAAAAAGGTCACTGTAACGACCCGTAAATTTCCGATAATTTTATTTGTTTTATTTATATATTTAAATGAAATTTTGAGAAATGTTAAACGATAAAATTTTGAAATAAAAATTTAATATTTGAAATGCGTCTAATTAAACATAGCAAACTGTAAATTTTCATCCAAAAATATGGAAGTTTATTTCGTGTGTAATTTTATTTCAATTTAATCAGTTAGTAATTGATGAAAATAAAATGTTTTCGAAACCTGAATATTTTTATATAGAAAAATTCTAAATCATCTTCTAAGCAAGACGTCATTTTTCGTTTTTCCAAATTCGGACTTCTTTAGCTCCGTCGATCTTATTTTTGCGTTTTTGCTGCATTTTCCGCTAGTAGAAAATTCGAATTTTCATAATTCAATCGTACTACTGATATCTGTATACCGTTTTGATCATCTCGTGGTACTGATCTCAGCGGTATATTCATTTCTGTTTTTCAAACCCTGAAACGCATCGGAAACAGCTAAACGGGTAACCGCATCGATACTACTTTTGTTTGTTGGGGCCATTCAGTCTCCGTCTAAACCCTATCGCCACGGTATATTTATTAACTCATACGTGACCTTTTATTTTCCCATAAAGTGGCAGCTAACTTTTGATTTCTTTGGTCTTTCTTTATTATCCATCGTATAATACGATCAACTATTTGCTTTTATTATTTTCCGAATTCCAATGCGTGACTTTTATGGTTCCAACTGTTCATCATTTCTACCTCTTCAAATTTTTTTTGCTTTGCATTCCTAGATGGTTCGTTCTCTTCCTTTTTTTCCTCTCTGCCTACCTTCATTTTTGTCACTCCTAACTTTAAAAAAACAAACGAACAAAATGTTGTTGTGCATGGCCACCCGAGCTCCTCCTCTCTCATCTCCTCCGTATGACGAGCCTCCTACTGCTCGCGCAGCCATCGCCGTCCTTCCTCCACCTTGAAACCGACCTACTTTTTCCACTGTCAGATCCGGCCTTCTACACCATGCACCACCTTCCGCTTCCACTACCGACCACACACCCTGACCGCCGAACAACCATCACCTACGCAACAGCAACCGCCCACCATCTCAGCACCGAAACCACCATCAGCCGGCCCCACAAATCCCCGCCCTCACCCTCTTTGTCTGCCACTGCCTGATGAACATGCACGTGCCGCCTCTCCATGTCACCCACCACCGAGCCTAGATCCGCTTCCTTTCTCTCTTTGACATCACTTCGGCCTGCCACCTCTCTTGGCCATGTCCAGCACTTCACCTCGGCTTGCCGAGCATACTAAGGCAGCACACCAAAGCCGGTCACCGAGCTTCCAATGCTTTATATTTTTTTTCAGTATAGGAGGTATATATTATATTATGATAGTTATATTTTAACTTCACATAGTTGTTTATACTTATATATCATTAGTTTATGCTTGCAGTTCAAGGTTATAAGTTGTTTCAAGTTTATGTTTGCCTGGTAGATTGAGTTTCATATGTTGGTTCACAAAAGTCCTATACCCTATTAGTTTATAAATTCATGTAAGTGTTATCTAGTAAGAATATACGTATATATATATATATATATTGATTCTCGGAATAAGAGTATATAGAGTTGAATATATGAATTTATATTATTGTTATTGTTATTATTTTTAGTGTATATATAAACTGTAATTAATGTTTATACCTTAGCACCTTTTGTATATGTTGAAAAGGTGTTCACAAGTTTCAGTTCATAAAGTAGATAGTATTAGAAATATAGTATATATATATATTACTGTATACAGACTATACAGGTTGTCACCCTTTATTTATAAAATATGTTTTACTTTGCATAGGTCCGTTATTGGTTTTGTATATATAAGCTTGTCTGCATATTGTTGTATGTTGAGTATGTGTTTGGTTTTATAACGTAATATGTGTTGATAACTATAAAATGTAATAACGTGCTTTATGCATGTTATATTTTTCATATAATGTGGTTCAATACATATATGTAAGCCATGTATTTTTAAATGTTAGTCAAGATAAGGTCAAATCAACCTATTTGGTAACACATAGTATTTATTTGCATATACACTTTAGTGTGCTTATGTCATGTGGTGGCTGCAATTGTATATTGGTTTTAAGTATGGTTTATAAAGAGAATATACATGAATTTTAAATGGTTTGAACTGAATTGATTTTTTCTAGATTAAAATATTTATTTTAATAAAATAACAGATATTGCTGTATACATCAAGCTGATTCTGATTCAGTTCATCAAATTCTTTTAACAGCTTTACTCGTCGATTCATGGCAATCTAGTTTATTCCGAAAGTCATGCTTGCGATCCGTGACTCGACTTCGTTGTTTATTCATCTCTTTAGCCTCGAAAGGTGAGCAATCACTCACGATTAATGTTCTTTTATTTATTAAATTTGATTTCAATTGAAACGACAATTGAAATATGCTGCTATTAGTTATTTACACAGTATATATGTTATTACCTGCACCAGTTCACTTGTGACATCTGACACCATTATCTGTTATTTATACGATGATAATCCAGTTTGGTTGTTAAATGATTGATTGTTTGATGATGACATTGGACGTTAAATTGGTAATGTTGTAAGTGATAAATAATTTGAAATTGAAATTGACGTAGGATAGTTAGATTTGATATATGCGATAAATTTGATTTGATGACATTTGCATAATATGACCTCTGTAAATGTTTAAATAAATTAACATGTAGAAATATGGTAAATTACACCTTGAACCATTTAAATGTATGTTGTTTAAATCGATGTAGTATGAAATTGAATAATAGCTATTAAGTGAAGAACCGTATAAATATTAGTGTAATAATCTTTAATCTACATGAAATGATAGTGTAGATTCTAGAAATAATTATATTAATTTGCACAAACAACAATGTAAATTAATACGATTATTTCGGGATAATTTGATTTAATTATTGGATTGTTATTAATTATTGTTATTGCTTTTTTATTTACTTTGACACCATCCCAGTTATCATACCGCAAGTTCCCTTTGCTATGCTTTGATTTTTGAATTGAAATGGAATCGGGTTGAAATGATAAATACCCACATAAACTTTGACTTGGATAGAAAATTAAATAAAACCCGATTGGTAAATAATTTGATTTAAAATAAAATAAAGATTTTATTTGAATAATAATAAGGTTTTGGAATAAAATTGGAAATTTATTTTTAATGAAAGGAAAATGTTTATATTTAATAATCTGAAACAAGATATTAACATAGAAGTTGATGAAAGAACGTTGTCTTAAATTTAAATTAATAATTGAGTTTTGAAATTTGTTAATAATTAAGTTTTGAAATTATTAATAATTGAATAAGATTGAATTATTTAATAATTAAATGGAATTCTGGATAAGTAAAAATTGAACTTCGTAATAAGTAAAAATTGAACTTCTTGAATAAGTGAGATTAAGTTATGTAATAATTAAGTTTTGGAAATTTGTTTAAAATAAGTAAATAAATAAGTGAAATTGATTTTCTTTAACAAGAAGTAAAATGTGATTATGTGTTGAAATAAATATAAGACTTGTAATTTAAGAATTTTATTTGACGAATCTAATTTAATTAAATTTGTAAGTTTGTATAATGGAGTTAAACTTAAGTAATTGATTTAATGAATTGCAAATTAGATAGAAATTGTTTTGAACGACAAATTTACTTAATGAATACTGAATAAAATCGATCAATAAAGTTAAATTGATTTGAATGTTAAATTAAATTAATTTAAATGATTTGGAATGAAACTTATATACGAACTTGAATCAATATTCGAATTGTTTTAAATAAAAATCGAAATTGAATTATAAGATTTTGAATTTATGAATTTGGAAGTTGAACGTAAATTATGGAATTGATTTAGGAAGACAAATGAAATGTTGATTTACAAATTCTAATTGGAATTGAGTTGGTTTTGAATTAAATAAACAACCAATCGGTGTAAAATTATGAAGTTATTAAAAAGACCGGAATCGGTTAGGGACATACTCTCTGTCTAAACCGAAAACCCCTTTAATAACTATACGCGTAGTGTGATCCAGAATGAAGTGGTTGGAATGATGTACGTGATGACTGAAGAAAGAGAATGATAATGGATAGCCTTGACACTTGTGCCAAATTGGAAATGACTAAAACAGGAGCCGTGCCGGGCCAAATGGGGTTAGCTACCTCGAGCGAACACACTTCTTCATAAACTACTCATTACTTGTTATTGATTGGTGCACCCTCGAAATTTTGGGAGTGTTGTTTCGCGGTGTTGCGATCGTTGCGGCAATGCATTGTCACCAGTCCGGATCAGGCGAACGGTAGTTTCACTACCTTGGGTATTGCCTCATGTGCCTTGTCATACTTGTATCCCTATATACACGACCACTACGATTTTTTGTCTGTTATACCTATGGAGTACTCCCTGATATCCCACTAGTTTACGGTGGAGTTTATAGTGCTGTATATACTATAACGCTTATTTAAAATGTATTAAGGGGGATAATGGTAACGCCTTAACACTATTTTGATACTTTATATTACTGATAGGGATTATCTACTTAGCGTACACTACTACATAATAGATAGTTTAACGGAACCTTAGAGGATGGTTATTCCAAACATCATTTGAGTTACTTGTATTCTAGTTGCTATTTCACTTGAGTTGGATTTATTGATATAAGAATGTTAATCCTGACTCGAGTGTTTTGTGTTTTGCTTACGCTCTGGTCAGACTGAGTGTACCAGTATTCGAGACTCACCTTTGGAGTTGGAGCTTCGCTTGGAGATCCAGCTATCTATCCAGTTTCAGATATCCAGTTGATTCTAGTGATTTATTCTGATATTGTATTTGATTATTGTATTCGAGACATCTGTTGTACCTTATTTGACTCTGATATGTATATAGTAGCGTCATGAACTACTATCTTCTGTTTCCGCTGCATTTATTACTCTGTGTCTGTGATTATTTATTTACTGTATATGTTCAGTTTTGCCAAATTTAAATTAACAATTCGGTATTTTGAATTATTCAAGTCCGACATGTGCGGATGCGAATATTCCAAAATAGCGGGTCGTTTCAGTTGGTATCAGAGCTTTGACTCTAGGCAAAACTCAGCATATATGGTTAATTTATTTACAGAATCACTTTCATTTGGGCTTGAATCTCTTCCCTTTGACTCGATTCCTTTGAATTTTGGAACATTCCCCACGGTTCCAAAATCCATTCGTGTCCCTCACTATTCGTCTTCTTATAATCCTGGAGTATCTCATAACTCCACTTCGAATGATCTTTATAATGAGTCGGCGGTCTTTCCAATCTCAAATTGATTTATAAAAGGGGTGAAACTCCTTTACAATAGACATGATTTACCGGAGATTTCTGCACCCTCGGTTTACGATGCTATCTATCTCTTGCTATACCTGAATTCTATTTCTTGGGATCGAATGTAGATTTGCCTCGAAATTCTACATCGATCTTATTCTTGAAGTCATGGTCGACCTGGTTAAGGTTGCCCGCGATTTATATAAACTTATCAATCTTCCCACTTTGTTATTTAATCATCATATCTTTGTTTCGAACTTATCTTCGAATCAAAATTCTCTTTGATTTGAGTCCATTAAATTTGAATCTCTATCCTTGCCTTGAAATCCATTATTGTAGCATCGAGCGAGGAAGTGTATTTGTAAATTAATATTTAAAATGTTCTAAAATATATTGTGTTGTTTGAGTTTTTGATGTTGATTTGGGTTTTCGATCGATTCGTCTGATCAACGCTATCGATAGGATTTCCAAAACACTTGAACAGAACAAACTGACACAATATTGTTTTCAAATTTGGTAAACAAAATAGTTTTGTATGATTATATTATATATAAATATAAGTTTTCTGAAATTAAATTGTTAATGAATTTGTTGTCAGAAATGATAATATTTTATTTTCATTTATTGTTTTGTAAACCATTAACTATTGCATAATATGAATACATGAATTTATAAAACTTGGATATAATTTGATTTAGAATCTGAAATGAATTTAAATCAAGAATTTGAGAATTTAATTTCCGGTGATTTCAAACTTGGGCTTTAAGAATTTAAATATATATTATTGAAAATATTTTTGAATAGAAATGGTTTCAAAAGAATTTAAAATGATTAAATTAGAGCTCTTCTCTTTTGTCGCTGGAAAATAATTTCGGTGATGACGGCCGCATCATCGACATTCATTTTCGAGTTTCGAAAGGAAGAGGCCAATTCGTAGATTTACTACAGTTTTGTTTTGGAAATCAAATCAATTTAAATTTCTTAAGTATGATTTGATTTATATATATATAGGTATATTATTTTAAATTTAATTTGATTTGATATATATAGTATATGCATAATTATCTCTAAATTGTTTGAAGTTAATCGGAAATTTAATTCTTAAAATTTGGGTAAAAGACGATTTCAATTATAAATAAAACCAAAATTTTTAATTAATATTTAAACTTGGGAGATTTGAATTAAAAATTCACTTGTATAATACTCAATTGTATTCAATATAACTTACCTAAATTGCTCAAAAAGTTAACTATGTAATTGGATAGTATACAATATAAATTGTCTTTATAAATAAAATTTGAGTGCGTATAAAAATGTTATACACTTAAAGAGTAATTATAAAATGGTTAATGGAGATAAATTGAATACTAGGTTAGTAGAATAATAAATGGATTAATAAAATAAATTGTTGTTTGAAATAAATTTTGTAACAAACAATGATAAATTGAAATAAACCAAGTTAATGAAATTCCTTGAGTTTAAAGTCAATTGTTAAATATAAATTAATTTAAACTGAAATTTATATGGTTTAAATTAATTGTTTATTTTGTAATTCAAGTCTATTTTCTTCTGTTTGTTTCTATTCTCCTACCTCCTTCCTTTCCGGGGATGAAAAGTTTTGAGTGGGGGAGAGTGTAACGACCCGTAAATTTCCGATAATTTTATTTGTTTTATTTATATATTTAAATGAAATTTTGAGAAACGGTAAATGATAAAATTTTGAAATAAAAATTTAATATTTGAAATGCGTCTAATTAAACATAGCAAACTGTAAATTTTCATCCAAAAATATGGAAGTTTATTTCGTGTGTAATTTTATTTCAATTTAATCAGTTAGTAATTGATGAAAATAAAATGTTTTCGAAACCTGAATATTTTTATATAAAAAAATTCTAAATCATCTTTTGAGCAAGACGTCATTTTTCGTTTTTCCAAATTCGGACTTCTTTAGCTCCGTCGATCTTATTTTTGTGTTTTTGCTGCATTTTCCGCTAGTAGAAATTTCGAATTTTCATAATTCAATCGTGCTACTGATATCTGTATACCGTTTTGATCGTCTCATCGTACTGATCTCAACGGTATATTCATTTCTGTTTTTCGAACCCCGAAACGCGTCAGAAACAGCTAAACGGGTAACCGCATCGATACTACTTTTGTTTCTTGGGACCATTCAGTCTTCGTCTAAACCCTATGGCCACGGTATATTTATTAACTCATACGTGACCTTTTATTTCCCATAAAGTGGCAGCTAACTTTTGATTTCTTTGGTCTTTCTTTATTATCCATCGTATAATACGATCAACTATTTGCTTTTATTATTTTCCGAATTCCAATGCGTGACTTTTATGGTTCCAACTGTTCATCATTTGTACCTCTTCAAAATTTTGTTGCTTTGCATTCCTAGTTGGTTCGTTCTCTTCCTTTTGTTCCTCTCTGTCTACCATCATTTTTGTCACTCCTAACTTTAGAAGAAAAAAAAAACGAACAAAATGTTGTTGTGCATGGCCACCCGAGCTCCTCCTCTCTCATCTCCTCCGTATGACGAGCCTCCTACTGCTCGCGCAGCCATCGCCGTCCTTCCTCCAACTTTAAACCGACCTACTTTTTCCACTGTCAGATCCGGCCCTCTACACCATGCACCACCTTCCGCTTCCACTACCGACCACACACCCTGACCGCCGAACAACCATCACCTACGCAACAGCAACCGCCCACCATCTCAGCACCGAAACCACCATCAGCCGGCCCCACAAATCCCCGCCCTCACCCTCTTTGTTCGCCACTGCCTGATGAACACGCACGTGCCGCCTCTCCATGTCACCCACCACCGAGCCTAGATCCGCTTCCTTTCTCTCTTTGACATCACTTCGGCCTGCCACCTCTCTTGGCCATGTCCAGCGCTTCACCTCGGCTTGCCGAGCATACTAAGGCAGCACACCAAAGCCGATCACCGAGCTTCCAATGCTTTATATTTTTTTTCAGTATAGGAGGTATATATTATATTATGATAGTTATATTTTAACTTCATATAGTTGTTTATACTTACATATCATTAGTTTATGCTTGCAGTACAAGGTTATAAGTTGTTTCAAGTTTATGTTTGCCTGGTAGATTGAGTTTCATATGTTGGTTCACAAAAGTCCTATACCCTATTAGTTTATAAATTCATGTAAGTGTTATCTAGTAAGAATATACGTATATATATATATATATATATATTGATTCTGGGAATAAGAGTATATAGAGTTGAATATATGAATTTATATTATTGTTATTATTATTATTTTTAGTGTATATATAAACTGTAATTAATGTTTATACCTTAGCACCTTTTTTATATGTTGAAAAGGTGTTCACAAGTTTCAGTTCATAAAGTAGATAGTATTAGAAATATAGTATATATATATTACTGTATACAGACTATACAGGTTGTCACCCTTTATTTATAAAATATGTTTTACTTTGCATAGGTCCGTTATTGGTTTTGTATATATAAGCTTGTCTGCATATTGTTGTATGTTGAGTATGTGTTTGGTTTTATAACGTAATATGTGTTGATAACTATAAAATGAAATAACGTGCTTTATGCATGTTATATTTTTCATATAATGTGGTTCAATACATATATGTAAGCCATGTATTTTTAAATGTTAGTCAAGATAAGGTCAAATCTACCTATTTAGTAACACATAGTATTTATTTGCATATACACTTTTGTGTGCTTATGTCATATGGTGGCTGCAATTGTATATTGGTTTTAAGTATGGTTTATAAAGAGAATATACATGAATTTTAAATGGTTTGAACTGAATTGATTTTTTCTAGATTAAAATATTTATTTTAATAAAATAACAGATATTGCTGTATACATCAAGCTGATTCTGATTCAGTTCATCAAATTCTTTTAACAGCTTTACTCGTCGATTCGTGCCAATCTAGTTTATTCCGAAAGTCGTGCTTGCGATCCGTGACTCGACTTCGTTGTTTATTCATCTCTTTAGCCTCGAAAGGTGAGCAATCACTCACGATTAATGTTCTTTTATTTATTAAATTTGATTTCAATTGAAACGACAATTGAAATATGCTGCTATTAGTTATTTACACAGTATATATGTTATTACCTGCACCAGTTCACTTGTGACATCTGACACCATTATCTGTTATTTATACGATGATAATCCAGTTTGGTTGTTAAATGATTGATTGTTTGATGATGACATTGGACGTTAAATTGTAAATGTTGTAAGTGATAAATAATTTGAAATTGAAATTGACGTAGGATAGTTAGATTTGATATATGCGATAAATTTGATTTGATGACATTTGCATAATATGACCTCTGTAAATGTTTAAATAAATTAACATGTAGAAATATGGTAAATTACACCTTGAACCATTTAAATGTATGTTGTTTAAATCGATGTAGTATGAAATTGAATAATAGCTATCAAGTGAAGAACCGTATAAATATTAGTGTAATAATCTTTAATCTACATGAAATGATAGTGTAGATTCTAGAAATAATTATATTAATTTGCACAAACAACAATGTAAATTAATACGATTATTTCGGGATAATTTGATTTAATTATTGGATTGTTATTAATTGTTGTTATTGCTTTTTTATTTACTTTGACACCATCCCAGTTATCATACCGCAAGTTCCCTTTGCTATGCTTTGATTTTTGAATTGATATGGAATCGGGTTGAAATGATAAATACCCAAATAAACTTTGACTTGGATAGAAAATTAAATAAAACATGATTGGTAAATAATTTGATTTAAAATAAAATAAAGATTTTATTTGAATAATAATAAGGTTTTGGAATAAAATAGGAAATTTATTTTTAATGAAAGGAAAATGTTAATATTTAATAATCTGAAACAAGATATTAACATAGAAGTTAATGAAAGAACGTTGTCTTAAATTTAAAGTAATAATTGAGTTTTGAAATTTATTAATAATTAAGTTTTGAAATTATTAATAATTGAATAAGATTGAATTATTTAATAATTAAATGGAATTCTGGATAATTAAAAATTGAACTTCGTAATAAGTAAAAATTGAACTTCTTGAATAAGTGAGATTAAGTTATGTAATAATTAAGTTTTGGAAATTTGTTTAAAATAAGTAAATAAATAAGTGAAATTGATTTTCTTTAACAAGAAGTAAAATGTGATTATGTGTTGAAATAAATATAAGACTTGTAATTTAAGAATTTGATTTGACGAATCTAATTTAATTAAATTTGTAAGTTGGTATAATGGAGTTAAACTTAAGTAATTGATTTAATGAATTGCAAATTAGATAGAAATTGTTTTGAACGACAAATTTACTTAATGAATACTGAATAAAATCGATCAATGAAGTTAAATTGATTTGAATGTTAAATTAAATTAATTTAAATGATTTGGAATGAAACTTATATACGAACTTGAATCAATATTCGAATTGTTTTAAATAAAAATCGAAATTGAATTATAAGATTTTGAAATTATGAATTTGGAAGTTGAACGTAAATTATGGAATTGATTTAGGAAGACAAATGAAATGTTGATTTAAAAATTCTAATTGGAATTGAGTTGGTTTTGAAATAAATAAACGACCAATCGGTGTAATAATTACGAAAGTTATTAAAGAGACCGGAATCAGTTAGGGACATACTCTCTGTCTAAACCGAAAACCACTTTAATAACTATACGTGGAGTGTGATCCAGAATGAAGTGGTTGGAATGATGTACGTGATGACTGAAGAAAGAGAACGATAATGGATAGCCTTGACACTTGTGTCAAATTGGAAATGACTAAAACAAGAGCCATGCCAGGCCAAATGGCGTTAGCTACCTCAAGCGAACACACTTCTTCGTAAACTACTCATTACTTGTTATTGATTGGTGCACCCTCAAAATTTTGGGAGTGTGTTTCGCGATGTTGCGATCGTTGCTGTAACGACCCGATATTTTTGGACCATTCGCATCCATTATAAGTGTATAGGTAGACACTCATGCCGGAGTTGAATTGCTCGAAATACCGCGTTGTTAATTTAAATTTGGTAAAACTGAACATATACAGTAAATAAATGAATAATCGCAGATCACAGACACAGAGTAATAAGTGCAGCGGAAATAAAAGAGATAGTAGTTCATGAAGCTACTATATGAATATATAAAATACATCAGAGTTTACAACAGAAGAGTAATACGATACATCAGAGTTAAACCAGATACAACGGAAGAGTAATATGATACATCAGATACAAATCCGAATACATCGCTGGAATCATCGAATACTGAAGCAGAATAGATGGCTGGATCTTCAAGCAAAGCTCCAACTTCAAAAGGTGAGTCTCGAATACTGGTACACTCAGTCTGACCCGAGCGTAAAGCAAAAACACAAGACACTCGAGTCAGGATTAACATTCTTATATTAATAAATCCAACTCAAGTGAAATAGCAATTGAAATACAAGTAACTCAAAGGATGTTGGAATAACCATCCTTTAAGGATCCGTCAAACTATCTACTATGTAGTAATGTACGATAAGTAGATAATGTCTATCAGTAATATAAAAGATATCAAAATAGCGTTAAGTCATGGCCCATTCCACCCTTAACACATTTTTATTCCCAAAAGCATATACAAGACCGTAGTTTCCCCAAAACCGGAAGTCACCAGAGGGCAATCCATATACTCAAGGTACAAAACAAATTCGTAGTGGTCGCGCATAAATGGAATACAAGTATGACAAGGCACATGAGGCTATACCCAAGGTAGTGATACTACCGTTCGCCTGATCCGGACTGGTGAGAACGCAACGCCGCAGCGCCCGCAACACCGTGAAACAACACTCCCAAAATCAAGGGTGCACCAATCGACAACAAGTATAAGTAGTTCGAAGAAGTGTGTCCACTTGAGGTATCAATCCTCCATTGGCCCGGCACAGCTCCTGTTTTAGTCATTTCCAATTTGACACAAGTGTCAAGGTTATCCATTATCGTTCACTTTCTTCAGTCATCACGTACATCATTTCCAACCACTTCATTCTGGATCATCACTCCGCGTATAGTTATTAAAGTGGTTTCGGTTCAGATAGAGAGTATATCCATTACCGATCCCGGTCTCTTTAATAACTTTCGTAATTATTACACCGATTGGTCGTTTATATATTTCAAAAACCAAATCAATTTCAATTTCAATTCGTAAACCAACATTTCATTTGTCTTTCAAAAATGATTTCCATAATTTACGTTTCAAAACTTTCAAATTACCATTTCAAAATCTTATAATACAATTTCAATTTCAATTTAAACAATTCAAATATTGGTTCAAGTTCGTAAATAAGTTTCATTCCGAAATCAATTAAATAAATTTTATTTTGACATTCAAATCAATTTACATTTATTTATCGATTTCACTTAATATCGTTAAATTAATTTATCATTCAAAACAATTTCTATTAAATTTCCAATTCATTAAATCAATTCTTAAGTTCAACTTATAAATTTTATTAAATTAAATTCATCAAATCCAATTCTTTAAATTTCAAGTCTTACATTAATTTCAATAAATCACAATTTTATTTCTTGTTAAAGAAATTCAATTTTAGTTATTTACTTCCTTAAATAATTTTCCAAAACTTAATTAATAACGAAAACTCAATTTCAATTATTTACGAAGTAAATTCACTTATTCAAAAGTTCAATTTTCTTATTAAAGAATTCAATTCAATTAATCATTAAATAATTCAATCTTATTTAATTATTAAATAATTCCAAACTTAATTATTAAATAATTTCAAAGTTTAATAATTTCAAACTTAATTATAATTTCAAACTTAATTATAATTTCAAACTTAATTATTAAATCATTTCTCAAATTAAACAACATTTTTCATCAATTACATTGTTAATATTTTGTTTCAGATTATAAAATATTACATTTTCCTTTCATTAAAATTCAGATTTCAACTTCATTTCAAAACCATATTATTTATTCAAATAAAATCTTCATTTTATTTTTAAATCAAATTATTGACCAATCGGGTTTTATTTAATTTCCTATCCTAGGTAAAATTCAATTTGGGTATTTATCATTTCAACCCGATTCCAATTCGATTCAAAATCAAAACATATCAAAGGGAACTTGCAGTGTGATAACTGGGATGGTGTCAAAGTAAATAAACAAGCAATACAACAATCAATAACAATCCAATAATCGATTCAAATAATCTCGAAATAACCATATTAATTCGCATTGTTATTTGTACGAATTAATATAATTATTTCTAGAATCTACACTATCATTTCATGTAGATTAAAGATTATTACATTACGGTTTTCGCTTGTCATCTATTTACAATTTCATACATCATCAGTTTAAGCAACATACAATTGATGGTTCAAGATGTAGTTAACAATCCTACGTGTCAATAAATTTAACAGTTAAAGGGGTCATATTATACAAATGTCAGTTAATCAAATTTAACATTTAACTATCCTATGTCAAGTTCAATTCCATACTATTTATTATTTTAACATTAACAATTTAACGTCCAATATAAACATCAACAATCCATCAATTATCAGTTAAACTGTATTATCATCGCATAAATAATTAACAGATAATGGTGTCAGATGTCACAGGTGAACTGATACAGATAATAGCATATATAACAGTGTAATTAACTAACAGCAGAATATTTCAATTGTCGTTTCAATTGAAATCAAATTTAATAAATAAAAGAACGTTAATCGTGAGTGAGTGCTCACCTTTCGAGGCTAGAGATGCATGAGAAGATGACACAGATACGCACACTGAAACGATCACTGAAATTGAATTGCGAATCCAAGCACGAATTCCAAGACAAAGCTAGATTGGCACGATTTGAACGAACAAGAATGAAAATCAAGAATAGACGAACTGAATCAGAATCAGTTTGATATATACAGAAATATTTGTTAAACAAAAAAATATATTTAAATTTCAAAACAAATAATAAAATAACATATATAATGGATTTCACTTGAAAATATCTTTAAAAAAACAATTCAAACATATCTCAAACTGATCATTTAATTTCAAATACAAAAAAACAAAGTCCCAATGTATATATAAATTTGAACTAATCCAGGCGTAACCATAAATAGTAAACGTTAAATATGCATGGTATTCAACTTATATATATAACTTATAAATAACCTGACTGGACCATTTACTTATATAACCAAATATAACCATTGTAAAATAATGTTCCAATTTCAGCCATAAAAATATACATGCATTTTAAACCCCCTGTTATTAAATTAAAGCACATAAGCAAAGTCTCTATATGTAAGTTTTAAAACTCTTTACTCAGTTCACAACAGCACACTGTATACAAAATAGACTTATAAGGAATAAAACGTATATAGCACTCAGATCAAAAGTAAATATTCCAACCGAACTATTCATAAAACTATCTTATATAAATATAATTATATAAATTTAAATATATATACAACTACCTGTACTCAAAATCCAAGTACTATACACCATTCGATCAATTCTTTACAACCCGTATGCAACATAGACCTGGGCTATACTTTATACAAACAACTCTTTTTTTTTAAGGACGAAATATTATAACAGAGACCAAACATATACACTACGGATCTAAACATATATACTTGTACACAAAACCAACACTTATATATATCCACTTAAACATAGATTCCTACAAAAATATGAATAAGCTATTATAAAAAAAAAATATACGTACACAAGAGAGAAGAGGCTGCGAAAGAGGCTAGGTGGTGATTGGATTCTGGTTTGTAGCAGGCGATAGGGGAAGAGCTCATCACGACTACCTGCTGCGAGGTGAAGAGTGGCCGAACATGCTGTGTGACGGCGATGACGTGGGAGGGGAAGATCGGGAAGAAGTGCAGCGGTGGTAGGGGAAGGAGGTGGTATACGGCGGTGGGCATAGGCGGAGGAGGTTGGAGGACATGAGGTTGAAGGAGGAGGCTCGGCATGGATGTGAAGGCGGTCGGGTTTGGAATTTGAGGTGGACGTGGGCGTGGAGGCTTGGGTTGGTTTCTCGGTTCTGGGCTGGGAGGAATACAGGAGGAGGGAACGGGTAGGCTGGCATGTGGGCTGTCATAGGCGGATAGGGTCAAGGAGAGGGTGGCGTGCTGTTTGAGGGTGGTGGTTAACAGATCTGGCTGAGGAGTTTTTTCTCTTTTTTTTTTAAGTGGGAAGGTGGGTGCGATGTGAATTTGAGAGAGAGGGGATGGAACGGTTAACAAATGGAAGAAGCTTCATTTACAAAATTTTCTTTTTTCTCTGTTAAGAACAAGCAAAGAAAAACTGAAAAGGAAGAAAACGAGATGAAAGTAAAGTAGATGAGCCGGTAGATAATAAATTAAAACAAGAAGTGCAATGGTTAGTATTTAATTCCTAGGAAATATAAAAACTAGAGGCTGCATAGTCAAAAGACGTTGGAATACAAAGATAAGGGAAGCTAAAAAGAAATCAAATGTGAACCGATACGAAGTCGTTCTGTGGCTTTTGCTGTGCTATCGGACCTCGGAACACACCAACGAATATACCGCGGAGATCCTCAAGATGGAACGATCAAAACGGCATACGGATATTAGTGGTTTGATTGAATTACAAAATTCAAATTTTTCTTCTGGCGGAAAATGCAAGAAAAACGCTGAAAAATAAGATCGACGGAGCCAAAGATGTCCGAATTTGGAAAAATGACAAACTGACAACTTGCTCAGAAGATGGTTTAGAATTTTTCTATGTAAAAATATTTTGGTTTCGGGAACATTTATTTTCAACGCTTTTTAACTGATTAAATTGAAGTGAATTTACGCGCGAAATAAACTTCCATATTTTCGGACGAAAATTTACTAGTTGCTATGTTTAACTAGACGTATTCCAAATATCTAATTTTTATTTCAAAATTTTCGTTTAAAATTTCACAAAATTTTAACTAATAACGTTATTAAAACAGTTGAAATTTACGGGTCGTTAAACTCTCCCCCACTCAAAACTTTTCGTCCCCGAAAAGGAACGAGGTAGGAGAATAGATACAACCAGAAAGAAAAATAGATTGGAAATAAAAAAAAAAAAACAATTAATTTAAACCATGTAAATTCAAATTTAAATTAATTGATATTCAATAATTGATTTAATCCATTTGTTTTTACTAAAATCAATCCCAACTATTTCTAAATTCATTATCTTATTATCCAATTATCCTCAATTTACAATTTATAAAACCATAAATTTGAATAGTCTTTTATTATAATCATATTTTATTCAACAAATTTTAAATTCTTCTTTATTCCAAATTACTGTTAAATTTATCCTACTTAATATATCTACTCACATATATTTAACCCATATAAATTAATTTAAACCATAAAAGTTTCGATTTAAATTAATTTATATTTACTAATTTCTTTTAAATTCGAGGTATTTTCATATGTTGATCAAATTTCAATTTATAATTAATTCTTTCAAAACAAATTTATTAATTCTTTCAAAACAAATTTTATTTCATTATTAACTGAGTTCACTTATTAACCTATCTAACTCTATTAACATCTTTATAATCAAAATTTAGTGTATAACATTTATTATAAACACTCAAATTTTATTTATAAATTCAATTTATCTTATATATTATCCAATTACATATACAACTTCTGAATGATTTAGGTAAGTTGTATTAGGATGCAGTTGAACAATATACAAATAAAATTTTCCCAATTCAATTATTCAAGTTTAAATATTTATTCCAAATTTTGGTTTTATTTATAATTAAAATCATCTTTTAACAAAATTTAAGAATTAGATTTCCGATTAACTTTGAACAATTTAGAGATATATATCATATATTTATATCAAATCAAATTAAATTTTAAAATAAGATACCTATATATATAAATCAAATTATACTGAAGAAATTCAAATCAAAATATTATTTCAAAACAAAACCGTAGCAAAGCTACAGAATAGTATCTCCACTTCGAAACTCGAAAATGAATGTCGATGATGCGTCCGCCATCACCGAAATTATTTTCCAGCGACAAAGAGAAGAGCACTGATTTCAATATTTTAAAATTCTTTGAAAACGGTTTCTATTTGAAAATACCTTCAATAATATACATTTTAAAGATTTAAAAAAACCAAAGTTCCAAATCACCGGAAACTAAATTCTCAAATTTCTGAGTTTAATTCATTTCAAATTCCAAATCAATTTATAAACCGTATTTATAAATTTATTTAGAACAATAAATGATAATCAAATATTATCATTTCAAACAAACAATTTAATTTACCTATTAAATTCCAGAAAATTTTTACTTATATTTTTACAATATAATCAAACAAATTGAAAACAATATTGTGTCAGTTTGCTCTGCTCAAGTGTTTTGGAAATCCTATCGATAGCGTTGATCAGACGAATCGATCGAAAACCCAAATCAACATCAGCAACTCAAACAACACAATATATAAACATTTTAAAATTAATTTACAAATACACTTCCTCACATAACGATACAATAATGGATTTCAAAGCAAGGATAGAGATTCAAATTTTTGATAGACTCAAATCAAAGAGAATTTTGATTCGAAGATAGGTTTGAACAAGGACGAGATAATTAAATAACAAAATAAGGCGATGGAAAAGTTTATATAAATCGCGGGCAACCTTAACCGGGTCGACCGTGACTTCAAAATAAGATCGGTGTAGAATTCCGAGGTAAATCGACATTCGATCTCAAGAATTAGCATTCAGGTATAGCAGGTAATAGATAGCATCGTAAACCGAGGATACAGAACTCTCCGGTAAATCGATGCCTATTATAAAGGAGTTTAATCCTTTACGAATCATTCGAAGATTGGCGAGACCGCCGATCTATTATAAATATCATTTGAAGTGGAGTTATGTGATGCTCCAGAATAGAAGGAAGACGAATAGTGAGGGACACGAACGAAATTTCGGAACCGAGGGAACGTTCCAAAATTCAAAGAAATCGAGTCGAAAGGAAGAGATTGAAACTCGAATGAGAGTGATTCTGTAAATACATTTACCCTATATGTTAAGTTTTGCCTAGAGCTACCAAAGCTCTGATACCAACTGTAACGACCCGATATTTTTGGACCATTCGCATCCATTATAAGTGTATAGGTAGACACTCATGCCGGAGTTGAATTGCTCGAAATACCGCGTTGTTAATTTAAATTTGGCAAAACTGAACATATACAGTAAATAAATGAATAATCGTAGATCACAGACACAGAGTAATAAGTGCAGCGGAAATAAAAGAGATAGTAGTTCATGAAGCTACTATATGAATATATAAAATACATCAGAGTTTACAACAGAAGAGTAATACGATACATCAGAGTTAAACCAGATACAACGGAAGAGTAATATGATACATCAGATACAAATCCGAATACATCGCTGGAATCATCGAATACTGAAGCAGAATAGATGGCTGGATCTTCAAGCAAAGCTCCAACTTCAAAAGGTGAGTCTCGAATACTGGTACACTCAGTCTGACCCGAGCGTAAAGCAAAAACACAAGACACTCGAGTCAGGATTAACATTCTTATATTAATAAATCCAACTCAAGTGAAATAGCAATTGAAATACAAGTAACTCAAAGGATGTTGGAATAACCATCCTTTAAGGATCCGTCAAACTATCTACTATGTAGTAATGTACGATAAGTAGATAATGTCTATCAGTAATATAAAAGATATCAAAATAGCGTTAAGTCATGGCCCATTCCACCCTTAACACATTTTTATTCCCAAAAGCATATACAAGACCGTAGTTTCCCCAAAACCGGAAGTCACCAGAGGGCAATCCATATACTCAAGGTACAAAACAAATTCGTAGTGGTCGCGCATAAATGGAATACAAGTATGACAAGGCACATGAGGCTATACCCAAGGTAGTGATACTACCGTTCGCCTGATCCGGACTGGTGAGAACGCAACGCCGCAGCGCCCGCAACACCGTGAAACAACACTCCCAAAATCAAGGGTGCACCAATCGACAACAAGTATAAGTAGTTCGAAGAAGTGTGTCCACTTGAGGTATCAATCCTCCATTGGCCCGGCACAGCTCCTGTTTTAGTCATTTCCAATTTGACACAAGTGTCAAGGTTATCCATTATCGTTCACTTTCTTCAGTCATCACGTACATCATTTCCAACCACTTCATTCTGGATCATCACTCCGCGTATAGTTATTAAAGTGGTTTCGGTTCAGATAGAGAGTATATCCATTACCGATCCCGGTCTCTTTAATAACTTTCGTAATTATTACACCGATTGGTCGTTTATATATTTCAAAAACCAAATCAATTTCAATTTCAATTCGTAAACCAACATTTCATTTGTCTTTCAAAAATGATTTCCATAATTTACGTTTCAAAACTTTCAAATTACCATTTCAAAATCTTATAATACAATTTCAATTTCAATTTAAACAATTCAAATATTGGTTCAAGTTCGTAAATAAGTTTCATTCCGAAATCAATTAAATAAATTTTATTTTGACATTCAAATCAATTTACATTTATTTATCGATTTCACTTAATATCGTTAAATTAATTTATCATTCAAAACAATTTCTATTAAATTTCCAATTCATTAAATCAATTCTTAAGTTCAACTTATAAATTTTATTAAATTAAATTCATCAAATCCAATTCTTTAAATTTCAAGTCTTACATTAATTTCAATAAATCACAATTTTATTTCTTGTTAAAGAAATTCAATTTTAGTTATTTACTTCCTTAAATAATTTTCCAAAACTTAATTAATAACGAAAACTCAATTTCAATTATTTACGAAGTAAATTCACTTATTCAAAAGTTCAATTTTCTTATTAAAGAATTCAATTCAATTAATCATTAAATAATTCAATCTTATTTAATTATTAAATAATTCCAAACTTAATTATTAAATAATTTCAAAGTTTAATAATTTCAAACTTAATTATAATTTCAAACTTAATTATAATTTCAAACTTAATTATTAAATCATTTCTCAAATTAAACAACATTTTTCATCAATTACATTGTTAATATTTTGTTTCAGATTATAAAATATTACATTTTCCTTTCATTAAAATTCAGATTTCAACTTCATTTCAAAACCATATTATTTATTCAAATAAAATCTTCATTTTATTTTTAAATCAAATTATTGACCAATCGGGTTTTATTTAATTTCCTATCCTAGGTAAAATTCAATTTGGGTATTTATCATTTCAACCCGATTCCAATTCGATTCAAAATCAAAACATATCAAAGGGAACTTGCAGTGTGATAACTGGGATGGTGTCAAAGTAAATAAACAAGCAATACAACAATCAATAACAATCCAATAATCGATTCAAATAATCCCGAAATAACCATATTAATTCGCATTGTTATTTGTACGAATTAATATAATTATTTCTAGAATCTACACTATCATTTCATGTAGATTAAAGATTATTACATTACGGTTTTCGCTTGTCATCTATTTACAATTTCATACATCATCAGTTTAAGCAACATACAATTGATGGTTCAAGATGTAGTTAACAATCCTACGTGTCAATAAATTTAACAGTTAAAGGGGTCATATTATACAAATGTCAGTTAATCAAATTTAACATTTAACTATCCTATGTCAAGTTCAATTCCATATTATTTATTATTTTAACATTAACAATTTAACGTCCAATATAAACATCAACAATCCATCAATTATCAGTTAAACTGTATTATCATCGCATAAATAATTAACAGATAATGGTGTCAGATGTCACAGGTGAACTGATACAGATAATAGCATATATAACAGTGTAATTAACTAACAGCAGAATATTTCAATTGTCGTTTCAATTGAAATCAAATTTAATAAATAAAAGAACGTTAATCGTGAGTGAGTGCTCACCTTTCGAGGCTAGAGATGCACGAGAAGATGACACAGATACGCACACTGAAACGATCACTGAAATTGAATTGCGAATCCAAGCACGAATTCCAAGACAAAGCTAGATTGGCACGATTTGAACGAACAAGACTGAAAATCAAGAATAGACGAACTGAATCAGAATCAGTTTGATATATACAGAAATATTTGTTAAACAAAAAAAAATATTTAAATTTCAAAACAAATAATAAAATAACATATATAATGGATTTCACTTGAAAATATCTTTAAAAAAACAATTCAAACATATCTCAAACTGATCATTTAATTTCAAATACAAAAAAACAAAGTCCCAATGTATATATAAATTTGAACTAATCCAGGCGTAACCATAAATAGTAAACGTTAAATATGCATGGTATTCAACTTATATATATAACTTATAAATAACCTGACAGGACCATTTACTTATATAACCAAATATAACCATTGTAAAATAATGTTCCAATTTCAGCCATAAAAATATACATGCATTTTAAACCCCCTGTTATTAAATTAAAGCACATAAGCAAAGTCTCTATATGTAAGTTTTAAAACTCTTTACTCAGTTCACAACAGCACACTGTATACAAAATAGACTTATAAGGAATAAAACGTATATAGCACTCAGATCAAAAGTAAATATTCCAACCGAACTATTCATAAAACTATCTTATATAAATATAATTATATAAATTTAAATATATATACAACTACCTGTACTCAAAATCCAAGTACTATACACCATTCGATCAATTCTTTACAACCCGTATGCAACATAGACCTGGGCTATACTTTATACAAACAACTCTTTTTTTTAAGGACGAAATATTATAACAGAGACCGAACATATACACTACGGATCTAAACATATATACTTGTACACAAAACCAACACTTATATATATCCACTTAAACATAGATTCCTACAAAAATATGAATAAGCTATTATAAAAAAAAAATATACGTACACAAGAGAGAAGAGGCTGCGAAAGAGGCTAGGTGGTGATTGGATTCTGGTTTGTAGCAGGCGATAGGGGAAGAGCTCATCACGACTACCTGCTGCGAGGTGAAGAGTGGCCGAACATGCTGTGTGACGGCGATGACGTGGGAGGGGAAGATCGGGAAGAAGTGCAGCGGTGGTAGGGGAAGGAGGTGGTATACGGCGGTGGGCATAGGCGGAGGAGGTTGGAGGACATGAGGTTGAAGGAGGAGGCTCGGCATGGATGTGAAGGCGGTCGGGTTTGGAATTTGAGGTGGACGTGGGCGCGGAGGCTTGGGTTGGTTTCTCGGTTCTGGGCTGGGAGGAATACAGGAGGAGGGAACGGGTAAGCTGGCATGTGGGCTGTCATAGGCGGATAGGGTCAAGGAGAGGGTGGCGTGCTGTTTGAGGGTGGTGGTTATCAGATCTGGCTGAGGAGTTTTTTCTCTTTTTTTTTAAGTGGGAAGGTGGGTGCGATGTGAATTTGAGAGAGAGGGGATGGAACGGTTAACAAATGGAAGAAGCTTCATTTACAAAATTTTCTTTTTTCTCTGTTAAGAACAAGCAAAGAAAAACTGAAAAGGAAGAAAACGAGATGAAAGTAAAGTAGATGAGCCGGTAGATAATAAATTAAAACAAGAAGTGCAATGGTTAGTATTTAATTCCTAGGAAATATAAAAACTAGAGGCTGCATAGTCAAAAGACGTTGGAATACAAAGATAAGGGAAGCTAAAAAGAAATCAAATGTGAACCGATACGAAGTCGTTCTGTGGCTTTTGCTGTGCTATCGGACCTCGGAACACACCAACGAATATACCGCGGAGATCCTCAAGATGGAACGATCAAAACGGCATACGGATATTAGTGGTTTGATTGAATTACAAAATTCAAATTTTTCTTCTGGCGGAAAATGCAAGAAAAACGCTGAAAAATAAGATCGACGGAGCCAAAGATGTCCGAATTTGGAAAAATGACAAACTGACAACTTGCTCAGAAGATGGTTTAGAATTTTTCTATGTAAAAATATTTTGGTTTCGGGAACATTTATTTTCAACGCTTTTTAACTGATTAAATTGAAGTGAATTTACGCGCGAAATAAACTTCCATATTTTCGGACGAAAATTTACTAGTTGCTATGTTTAACTAGACGTATTCCAAATATCTAATTTTTATTTCAAAATTTTCGTTTAAAATTTCACAAAATTTTAACTAATAACGTTATTAAAACAGTTGAAATTTACGGGTCGTTACAGTTGCGGCGATGCATTCTCACCAGTCCAGATCAGGCGAACGGTAGTTTCACTACCTTGGGTATTGCCTCATGTGCCTTGTCATACTTGTATCCCTATATACGCGACCACTACGATTTGTTTTGTGTTATACCTATGGAGTACTCCCTGATATCCCACTAATTTACGGTGGAGTTTACAGTGCTGTATAGACTATAACACTTATTTAAAATGTGTTAAGGGGGATAATGGTAACGCCTTAACACTATTTTGAAACTTTATATTACTGATAGGCATTATCTACTTAGCGTACACTACTACATAGTAGATAGTTTAACGGATCCTTAAAAGATGGTTATTCCAAACATCATTTGAGTTACTTGTATTCCAGTTGCTATTTCACTTGAGTTGGATTTATTGATATAAGAATGTTAATCCTGACTCGAGTGTTTTGTGTTTTGCTTACGCTTGGGTCAGACTGAGTGTACTAGTATTAGAGACTCACCTTTGGAGTTGGAGCTTCGCTTGGAGATCCAGCTATCTATCCAGTTTCAGATATCCAGTTGATTCTAGTGATGTATTCTGATATTGTATTTGATTATTGTATTCGAGACATCTATTGTACCTTATTTGACTCTGATATGTATATAGTAGCTTCATGAACTACTATCTTCTGTTTCCGCTGCATTTATTGCTTTGTGTCTGTGATCTGTGATTATTTATTTACTGTATATGTTCAGTTTTGCCAAATTTAAATTAACAATTCGGTATTTTGAATTATTCAAGTCTGACATGTGCGGATGCGAATAGTCCAAAATAGCGGGTCGTTTCAATCATAGATGTCTCGACAAGAATGGGAAGATTTTCATCTCAAGACGTGTAATATTTGAAGAGTATAATTTTCCATTCAGTGACAAAAATCGCAAGAGTACATAGAAGGCCTTCAACTCCTATGCACATTCCCTACCCATTCCAATACTTGAAGCACAACCAATACCAGTCAATACAAAGGATATTGCAGCCGATTCAAATCAAAATACAACTAAATGGAACACTGAATCTACCGAACCTCCTAATAATGCATCAGAAAACACAAGTAAAATTGGGTTTAATCATAATAAGATGGATAGCACAAATCTAGAATAGACAGAAAATGGATCAAGTCAAAGGCACCATCTTCTACACACATAAGAGTCATTGGACACCTAATGACAACAAGAGCTAAGAGTGATATATTTAAACCAAAGATTTACATTGTCAACATCATCCATGATGAACCAACAAGCTTCCATGAGGCAATAAAGAATGACCATTACAAAACTACTATGCAAGATAAATATGAAGCTCTAATGAGAAACCATACTTGGGATCTCTGCCCTCTTCCCAAGCATAAGAATATTATAGGCTACAAGTGGACATACTAAGTCAAGAAAAATCCAGATGGAAGCGTATCCAAATACAAGGCCAGGCTGGTGGAAAAAGGGTATACTCAACAACATGGATTGGACTTTAAGGAGACCGTTTCTCCTGTAGTAAAGCCTACCTCCATCAGGCTGATACTCAGTGTAGCATTACATAAAAAATGAAAGCTAAAGCAAGTTGATGTGAATAATGCCTTTTTGAATGGTGACTTAAAGGAGGAAGTTTATATGACACATCCTGAAGGATTTGAACAGGGTAGAAAAGGTGAAATAGTGTGTAAATTGATCAAAGCTATATATGGACTTAAGCAAGCTTATCGAGTGTGGTTTAAAAAGCTCAAACATAGTCCTAATGAACTTGATTATGTGGAAACAAAATCTGATAATTTAGTATTTGTTAAGATTACAAGAACTACGACTACATATATACTTTTATATGTTGATGACTTTATTATCACATGGAATGATAATTTAGAAATACTCAAGGTTACTCAATACCTTGATCACAAATTCTCTAAAAGTATTTAGGTGAGCCTAAATACATTTTGGGAATTGAGTTACTCAAAAAAGTGACATAAAAATCTATCTCAGTCAGAAGAAGTACATAAAGTAAATTTTATGTAAAGCAAACATGGAAAATGTCACGCCCCTACCAACTCCTTTGATAAGAAACTTACATCTCTCTGAAAAATGGTAGAGACCCCATTGACAACTCTCATTAATATAAAAGCATAATTGGTGCACTGGAGTATGCAACCATTACAGATCCAGAAATTGCCTTTTGTGTTAATAGCGTATCATAGTTTATGCAAAATCCTCCCACCGAGCACTAGAAGGCCATCAAGAATACTGAGATACCTGAATGGAAACCTAGATTATTATCTAAGGTTCCATGCAAGCAGGTTACTGAATCTACAACCTTTGCAGATGCTGATTGGGCCACACATATAGATGATAGGAGATCAACCTCTAGCTTCTACATATTTCTAGGAAATAATTTAATTTCCTAAAGCTCAAAGAAGCAAGCAATGGTATCAAGGTCTTCCACTAAGGCTGAATATAAAGCATTGCCTCTACTACTGCTGAATTCGTGTGGATACAATCCTTGATGGCTGAACCAAGAGTTGAAACAATGAACAAACATATAATCTGGTGTGATAATCTAAGTGCAGTTACTTTATCATCTAACTCCATTCTTCATTAAAGAACCAAACATATCGAGTTGGATATATACTTTGTTAGAGATCAAATTGTAAGAGGAAAACTATGTAATAATCATGTACCAGCTTCACATCAAAAGGCAAATATATCGACAAAGCCCTTGAGTCTGAAATACTTTACAAAGTTGAGAAATGCCTTAATAGTATGTAATTAATAATATAAAAGGCAGAGGTAATATCTTGATGAAGAAAAGGGTTAGAAAAGTGAAATTGTGCAGGATTGAGACAAATGAGAAGACCAGCGCAGATAAAGAGAAGGGAGAAGCTCAAACTAAGGGGGAATGTTAAAGCATATAACTTATACTAGACTTGTTTGTTTGATTGAGTCTTGATCCACTTGTGACTAATTCTTGGTTTCTGTTGTACATAGGAATGTGCATGTGCATATATATATATATATGTATGTGCATATATATCAGTGTGTATGCGTATTTGTATTATAATTGTTCTGATCTAATAATAGAATAAAAGTTTTAACACTTTATCTTTTATTCTCCTCTTACCCTTAATATCTGCATATGAATCCTAATCTTTATAGTTGAATCGCTCCTTTGAAGGTCCAACCTTCAATTCGTGCATAGATGTGGTCTAATTGAGTTCCATACCACAATGGTCCATGGTTCATGGTTTTTCGAGGTCGGACCGAGGTTAGGTCCGGTCAAAATAATGCTGCCATAAGGTCTCCGACTTCAGGTCACTAGCAAGTGGATTTATCATCAACATTGGGAATCAATCAATGCACCTACTCTTGGCATCTCGATACTTTGGCTAATTGATCTACCACATAGGGATCCAACCCACTCAATTAATACATCCCCTAATCATGATTTAACCACTTTTATTGTTGTTGACCATACGGTCTTACCTGTTTCTGAAAATGTTTCTCAGTTGTGTAATTACCGGCTATTACTTCACCATGCAACACTTATGTGAACTCCATGGCCTCTACTATCCCTTCCTCGTCCACACCCCAACCACATCCTGGCTATCCTTACTTTAATGATCTTGACAAGAAGATTGAGTTTTTTTATTTATGATGTCTATCCTATCTCTTTACCTTTATCTATACCTCTTTAGGCTTCAAATACAACAACATATTTCCACCTACAGATCAATCCCTCCCTTCGCTTATTCATTTACCCATTGAGATACATGTTTATGGAGATTATCTCAACTTTAGGTTCTACCTGAATTCAACCTCGATTGAAATTTCCCTTCCCTGGGTAGTTAATCTTACCTTCCTTAGTGATTTGTTCAAATTATGCTTTTCCGTTAGGCGTGCAGTGTGTGTTCTCTAGTTTCGTTAAGGTTTATCGAGTGAGTTGTAGCAGCTAAGACTATTTTCCCTCTCTCCTATCTCTATCCGCATTTCACAAAATATGGTACTAGACTATGCAACCCCTTGCCTTGTAGAAAATTTAAAGCCATTAAATTTCACAATCAAATGACCTACACATTTGGTGAATTTCTGAATTTGTTCTCTGCTAAAGTATCCATTTGTAGGAGTCTTCAATGGTTTACAAAGGTTCGTCCAATTTAAAAGTATCAATGAGAATATCGTAGCAAATCACAACAATTACACCATTTAGTAATTTTATATGGTAGTTAACTAAAACAATTTGCTATAACTTCACAAAAAATTTCAGAATATTCATAAAAGAATTCTCACTAGAAATCCATAATAAACTAATTTGAATTTCTTATGAATCCATTGTTAATTTTCCGTATATTTTTGTTGCTTCTCATGTTTTTCTCCAATAACACACATATACACTCATATCTGTGTGTGTACACGAGTGTTAGACTATAATTTTGTCCAAAACAAGTAAATAGTGCATAACTATAACATCCCGTATCTGAAGGCCAAAAGCTAAGATATGGATCCTGCAGTCATCCACAGTATTAACTTCTAGTGATGAAATACGACAATTTTAATGGTATCCATAATATCAGAAGCACTTGAATATGAACAGAATCATAGATTTCCAAAAAACATAATTTCAGTTATTACATTTCAAACAAATCAAATCCAATTTACAAAAATCCCTAAACGTATTCCCAAGCAATAATCAAATATAATTAAAACAATATGCCAAGAGCGACATATGAAGATGGCCACTTGGATGATCAAAGCAATATAGACATAATTGTCTTAATACACAGCGGAAATAAAAACAGAATTCCTAATTTAGCTATCTGTCAGCCACCTGCTCGTCTTTGGAAGCTTATTCGCCAAAATCTGCTAAAACCTGAACCCTTAGCCCACTCAAATCAATTTTCAGCACCCGAGAGTTTAAGGGGAAACAAAAACCTCGAGTCAGACATAAAGCCTGGTATGAATAATTTCTGTTACATCTCTATTTACAGATATATAGTAAGACCATGCCGCTTAGCGGAACGAGTTTCTCCTCACTAATATCTCCATTCAAAACATATATTTTGCAAATCCTTTCCTGCAACCAAACTGATTAATCAATTGATTATAATAATATTATAGCAATATCCATTATGCTAAAACATGAAATAAAATAGACTATCTGTCTATAATCAGAGCTATCTGCTCTTTACTGGACTATCCGTCCTAAATTCTAATTATACCAAAATGGCAATATCTTTTATGCTAGATAATGGGCTATCTGCCCAAAACAGGTAAAAAGGGTGGACTGACTGTCCTTAAAAAGTAGCAAGATCCATTATGCTAACAAATGAACTAATTGTTCATATCTGTGCTAACTGCCCTTATTTGGACTAACAGTCCTCTGGGCTGACTGCCCTCAAAATGGACTGACTGTTCGAATTTAATTGAGCTAACTGCCCGAATTTTCTTAGGGTTAACTACCCTTTAAATTTTCCTTGAAAACCTTTTCAAAAAGATTTTGTCTGCCAAATCATATATATATATAAGAAAAATATATCTTTAGCTTTACTCTAAGCTATTTTTGCCATGTTATATATACTTCACTCAAAATAATGTTGATGATGTTCAATAAGGATTATCTATCCTTTTAAAATAAGTTAAAGTCGTTTATAACTTAAAACACTCAGGCTATCTGCCTAATCATTATATTCGAATTCTTTGTTTAAAACATTTAAACAACCTTTAAAAAACATTGAAGGTAACCACTTCAAAACTATTAATAAAATCCTTCGAAATCATTGAAGGTAACTCCTTCGAAACCAATAATTTTATAAGCCTTAAAATATATAACTTCCACCTTTAAAATCCTTTAGCCTTTGCCTTCGAAAAACAAAACCTAACCTTTCGACCTTGTCGAAAGGTTTCTTTTCGATCTTGTCGAATAGTCTCACCTTTCGACCTTTTTGGAAGGTCTGGGGAACTACCCCTATGAAATCATTTATAAAACCTTTCAAAGCATTGAGACTTAAAACCTTTCGAAATCATTGGGTTCAATTTAAAATAAGTGGAATCCTTTCGAAAACATTCGAAGTTGACTGCTTCGAAACCTTTAAGATGTTTTTGCTTAAAACATTTGGATTATGCCTTCAAATAGAGCAAAAGGATCAGAAAAACATTGGAGTCGAAAGCAACTGCTTTGAAACCTTTAACAAAACCTTTTGAAACCATTCGAAGACAATGAAGTGTTGGTGTTGGAACCAACCCTTCGATAGCAATGGAGAGGCATCATATTTTAGAAAACAAAAGATTCCCTTCAAAAACAACTGAATTAAAAGGTAGGAAGCGGCAACTATGATCTTGTCGACTTAGTCGAAAGGTTTCATACCTTTTGACTTTGTCGAAAACTTTACCTTTCGACCTTGTCGAAAGGTTTCAATTAAAACAAGAAACAACCTAACCAAAACCTTATCTTTAACCCATTTGACATTGTCGAAAGCTCTTTGTCGAAAGCTAGCAGGCGTATTTTCTTTAAAACCAAAAAAAGTTTCATCTCTTTCGAAAGCTCTAACCTTTCAACCCGAAACCTTTCGACTCCTTTCCATTCACAACGTACCAGTTGCCTGATACCATGTGCATTGATTATTAACCTAGTCGAAAGGTTTGATACCGTACGACTTTGTCAGAAGGTTTGGAATAGAGGCGGAACTTCTTGCCGGAAGAGTTGAAATAGTGAAAATCCTATTTATTTGTACTTTAGAATAGTTCTTTTGTACCCAACCTGCCTTATTTGTATAAATTTGATTGGTTGCCAGATTTTTAGATACAAAAATGTTGCCGACTTTCCTTATTTAGAAATTTAAATACTTTTGAAAAAGCCCCTTTCTCCTTTATAATTATATAAAACATTTAAGTCCCATATCTTAAATAATTTTATATAACTGTTAAATCATCTTAGATAATTCTGGAAATTTTTTTTAAAAATCAATTAATACGTTCTTTTCATCATATTAAAGTTTCGGATCCAAACAATTACTATTTTTCCTGTAAATAATTTTATAATCCAAAATACCATTTTCTTCCTTAGAAAATTCGTAATAATCCCACAAAAATTCAGAAAAAACCTGAAAATTGAAACACATCTCTAAAATATCTTTTTAGATCATCATAAAAATTCGCAAGGCTAACGAATGTCATTTAATAGGGTTTTCATCTCAAAACATGTCATAAAATCAATATGAACATACATAAATCATCAACATGTATATATAATCATTTTATCATTCAGAAACATGGAAAATCTTTGAAAAATCATTCGGATTTAATCTTAAAACCAAAACCATAAAAATTTAGAGATGTAAACATTATTCACCTTTTCTTTAGAGATTAAGAGCTTGAGATTTGAAAGAGTTTGATTCGAATTTGCTTTTTCCTAAGCTTGTCCATAGTTTCCCCTTCTCCTTTCCTTGTTAATGGTGGCCGGCCTTGATTTTGAAAATTTTGAAATAGAATGAACGTGTAAAATGATACACGGCCAAGGTTAGGGGATATAGGAATGGCCTCTTTCCCATAATACCCCTCCTCTAATTCATTTTAAACCCTCTTTTAATTCATTAATTTAAAAGGCACGGCTACCTTAATTAAAATCAAATATCAATCTCCTAATCAACACATTATTTTATTTAGTTTAACTAACTAAATTTCCTAAACAATGTTACCAAAAAGTCTGGGGTGTTAAATACGGACTCCCGTCCTTAAAGAATTTCGTCCTCGAAATTATGATAAGGTACACAAAAAAAACAAGAAGGTAAAACATACCATCAAATAAGTCAGGATAAGTATCTCTAATCCTGCTCTCAACCTCCCAGGTACAGTCTCTGTCATCGTCACTCCACTGGACTTTGACCCAACCCGACCGTCTTGGTTTTAAGCCTCTTCTCATCTCTCGCAACAATGCGAACTGGCTTCCTTACTATGGTCAAGTCTGGTTCTATCACTAAATCATCTAGCACTGTCGGTGCAATAGCAGTCTCCGGGTCTCTAACACACTTTTTGAGATGAGAAACATGAAAAACATCGTGGACACCTGCCAAACTGGTCGGTAAATCAATTCTATAAGCGAGTTTCCCGATCCTCTCAACAATAGGAAAAGGGCCAATGAACCTAAGAGATAACTTCACCGACTTCCCAAATCTAAGCATACCCTTCATTGGTGATACTTTGACGAAAACATGGTCCCCAGTTGAGAACTCCAAATCTTTCCATCTCTTATCTACATATCTCCTCTGCCTAGACTAAGCCTCCTTCATTCTAGCCCGAATGACCTTAATCTTTTCTGCAGCCTCTCTAACCAGATCTGGACGAAGAATCAACCTATCCCCGGTCTCCAACCAACAAACGGGAGATTTGCATGGCCTTCCATACAAAGCTTCAAACAGTGCCATCCCAATACTAGTCTGATAACTGTTGTTATACGAAAACTCGACTAGATGCAGATGGTCCACCCATGATCCCCGAAATCCAGAACATAAGCTCTTAACAAATCTTCTAAGATCTTGTTAACTCTTTCCGTTTGCCCATCTGTCTACGGATGGTAAGCGGTACTCATCTTAAGCTTGGTTCCCAAAACTTCCTGCAAACTCTTCCAAAACTCGCTAGTGAACAATGAATATCTATCACTAACTATACTGCTAGGAACTCCATGTAGCCTAACCACATTCTTCATGAACAACCTTGCTAAAACAGGTGCCGTCCTGGTTGACCCAACTGGAATGAAATGGGAACTCTTGGTCAATCTGTCCACTATAACCCGTATACTTTCATTACCTCTGTTTGACTTTGGCAACCCGTCCAAGAAGTTCATAGAAATAGAATCCCACTTCCATACTGTAATATCTAATGGCTAAAGCAAACCACTTGGCTTTTGGTGTTCAGCCTTTGCCTGTTGGCAATTCAAGCACTGCCTTACACATAAACCAATATCCCGCTTCATTCCTTCCCAGAAGAAACTCCTCTTCATATCTTGATACATCCTGGTACCTTCGGGATGTATAGTGATCTTCGAACGATGTCACTAATCTAAGACTTCCTTCTTTATATTTCCTACACCCGGAACACATAATCTTCCTTTCTTTCTCAACCACCCATTCTGGTCAAGAATGAAATCTTTCAAGTCATCAGTCTTGGTTCCTTCCTTTAGCTTCCTGATCCGCTCAAATAACACTGGATCCCTTATCTGCTTAGAAGCAATCTGTTCGATCAACACTGGTCGAACTTCAAAACAAGACAATACAACTGTATTACCACTAGACCCATCCTCGGATCCCCGCAACACTCTACAATCGGCCAATGCTTCTTAATCTTTCCACTCAGCCATCATTGCTAACACTACATTCTGATGCTTCCTACTAAGTGTGTCTACAACCTTGTTGCCTTTCCTTAGGGTGTACTCAATCCAAAAATCATAAGCGGCTATGAACTCTAACCACCTCTACTTTCTCATGTTCAACTCCTTTTGAGAGTACAAATACTTTAGTGACTTGTGATCCGTATACAGTTCAAACCTTTCTCCGAAAAGGTAATGTCTCCACACCTTCAAAGCAAAAATCACCGCAGCTAACTCTAAATCATGCGTCGGATATCCAACCTCATGCGGTCTAAGCTGTCTTGAAGCATAGGCAATCACTTTACCTCTCTGCTTAGCACAGCTCCTAATCCTGTTTGACACGCATCGATACAGACTACCAAATCCTGATTCCCTTCTGGAACAACCAACACATGTGCATGGGTCAATAATTGTTTCAAACTCTAGAATGCTTCCTCACACTTATCGGTCCGCACAAACTTCACATCCTTCCTCGTTTGCCTGGTCATCGGTGCTGCTATCCACGAGAAATCCTTAATGAATCTTCGATAATAACTAGCTAACCCAAGGAAACTCTTCATCTCATTTACTGTCTTTGGTCTCTTCCAACTATTCACTACCTCGATCTTAGTCGGATCCACTGATAACCCTTCCTCTAAGATCACATGACCAAGAAATTTCACCACCTTCTTCAAGAAGTGACACTTCGAAAACTTCGCTTTCAGCTGATGTTGCCTCAGCGTCTCAAGCATCACTCTAAGATGAACTTCATGCTCTCTTTCATCCTTAGAGTAAATCAAGATATCATCTATGAAAACTAGCACGAACCTATCCAAGTGCTCTCGGAAAACCCGGTTCAACAAATCTACAAAGAAAGCTGGAGCATTCGTCAGTCCGAATGGCATGAGTAACCATTCGTACGACCTATATCTGGTCCTGAATGTTGTCAAAGTTATAGTATCCTCTGCTACCCCGAGCTGATGGAAACCCGTTGCCAAATCCAACTGAGAAAATACCCTTGCTCCACTTAGCTGTTCGAACGAATCGTTAGTCCTGGGCAATGGATATCGATTCTTTATCGTTCTCTCATTCAACTTACGATAATAGATACATAGCCTCAATGATCCATCCGGCTTCTTAGCCAACACTACTGTTGCACCCCATGGCGAACTACTCGACCTGATAAAACTCTTGCCCTCTAGATCCACCAACTGCACCTTCAACTCCCTCATCTCTGAAGGGGTCATCCTGCTTGGTGGCCTACTCACTGGTCCTGCTCCAGGAACCAAATTTATCCGAAAATTAATGGCCCGCTTTGGTGTCAATCCAACTACAGGCTCAAACACATCTATGAATTCCCTAACCACGGAAACTTGGCTCAACTCATCATCTGAATCCAAAGCACCCAACAAAGCAAACACTACACCGCTAGAACCTCCTACGGTGAAAACAATCTGATCACTACTATCCGGGTGTCTAAGAGATATCTTCCTACCTTGGCAAAATATCTTAGCATCGTACTCACTTAACCACTCCATACCAAGGATAATCCCAAACACATGCAAACATCACACAAAAGTATGACCTAATAGGTCAAACTTAAACTGGTCACACCGCAACCCTAGGGTTGCATACCCTCCTATTGGATTCGCAACCCGTAAGGAAGTAACTAAATATGTGGGTTAAAGGTTAAGCTTTTCTATCAAACATCTAGATATAAAAGAATGCGATGCACCAGTATCAAATAAAACACTAACAGACATACCATGAATCTGAAGCGTTCCTCCAAGAACTGCCTTCCCTTTCTTCAAGGTTGTTGGCATTAAAACGGCAGGCTCCAATGCATACACCTTGCCCTTACCATCTCTAATGGGCTCCTTGCACTAGTTCTTGTAATGGCTTATCTGGTCACAGTTGAAACACCTGACATTCTTCCCCTTAGCCACATCCTTTGTCTTTCCTGAGCGACACTCATTAGCAAAGTGCCCTTTCTTGTCGCATTTATAGCAGACAACCTCAGACTTTGCTCTCTTGGCTGCTCCACCCTTCTGAGCACCTTTCTTGGGAAAGAACTTCCTCTTTTGACCCTGCCCAACCTGGACCCCCTTTTGCCTTGTTCTTCTCCAGAGACTCAAGGACTTCTTCGTGCCTCAAAGCCATCTCTAAAACAATATCAGAAGGATCTATAAGATGAGACAAAGTAGCACTAGCCAATGCTGGCTTCAATCCCCTAATGAACTTCTCATTCCACTTCAACACGATATCCACTTAAGCATACCCATATCGGGCCAACTCTTCAAACTTCCTAGCATACTCAACAACGGACATCTCACCCTGCACCAGCTCAGAAAACTGCCTAATCAAAGCTAACTGTGCCATTACAGACATAAACCTCTCCTGGAATCTCCTTTTTAAATCCTCCCAGGTTATTGTCTCCTCATCAACTGTCGCAGTTACACTGTTCCTCCAAAACAATGTGGCTCCCTGAAGCCGCCTGGATGCCAACCTCCTTTTTGCTCATCATTGAACCCCAGATCTGCAAATCCTTTCGCAGTGCAACAACCAGTTCTCAACTTCAATGGCATCCTCCGTTTCTATAAACGGCTTCCCTCCGAGCTTTACATAATCTCCGCTCACCTTAGCGAAATGATTAACCACCGAAACTTTCGGAACCCCTGCTCCTGCAGCATATCCTTCTAATACCCCAGCTGCAACTCCTGCTTGCATCATATCCTTGAAAATCCGATACATAGCTTCCACTCCTACCCACGGGACTTCTGCACCAATAGTCTCCGCCTGACCTCATCTTACATTTGGTCCGGCATTCCTTTTGGTGCTTCCCCCTGCTGGGTTAACTCTGCTTCTTCTACCATCCATATCTGTATTCAAACCTCATGAGATACAGAAAGATACCCTAATCAAAGATAGATGAATGGAGATAAAGCGCATACTTATATATATAGCAAATACAAGTATGTTAATATAGCGTTATCCCAACCCCAATCTTACTCTAATTTCTTTGAATTTTTGTTTTCAAAACCATTTTTAATTAAATTTTTCATAAACCTATGCTCTGATACCAAGTTGTAACATCCCGTATCTGGAGGCCAAAATCTAAGCACTATGGATGTTGTAGTCATCCATAGTATTAACTTCTAGTGACAAAATACGGTAATGTTAATGGTATCAATAATATCAGAAGCACTTGAATATGAACATAATTATATATTTCCAAAAAAACATAATTTCAGTGATTACATTTCGAACAAATCATATCCAAGTTAAAAAATTCCACAAACGAATTCGCAGGCAATGATCAAATATAATTACAACAATACGCCAAGAGCGACATATGAAGATGCCCCATGGATGATCAAAGCAATATAGACATAATTGTCTTAATACACAGCAGAAATAAAAACAGAATTCCTAATTTATCTATCCATCAGCCACCAGCTCGTCTTCGGAAGCTTATTCGTCAAAATCTGCTAAAACTTGAAAACCTAAATCCTCGGCCTACTCAAATCAATTTTGAATACCCGAGAGTTTAAGGGGAAACAAAAAATTCGAGTCAGACATAAAGCCTGCTATGAATAATTTCTATTACATCTCTATTTACTGATATATAGTGAGACAACGCCGCTTAGCGGAACGGGTTTCCCCTCATAATATCTCCATTCAAAACATATATTTTGCAAATCCCTTCGTGCAACCAAACTGGTTAACCATCTGATTATAATAATAATATAGCAATATCCATTATGCTAAAACATGAAATAAAATAGACCATCTGTCTATAATCAGAGCTATTTTCTCTTTACAGGACTATCTGTCCTAAATTCCCGATTATACCAGAATGGCAATATCTTTTATGCTAGATAATGGGCTATCTGCCCAAAATAGGTAAAAAGGGTGGACTGACTGTCCTTAAAAAGTAGCAAGATCCGTTATGCTAACAAATGAACTAACTGTTCATAGCTGCGCTAACCGCCCTTATCTGGACTAATTGTCCTTTGTGCTGACTGCCCTCAAATTGACCGACTATCCAAATTTAATTGAGCTAACTGCCCGAATTTTGTTAGGGTTAACTACCCTTTAAATTTTCCTTAAAAACCTTTTCAAAATGATTTAGTCCGTCAAATCATATATATATATATATAAGGAAAATATATCTTTAGCTTTACTCTAAGCTATTTTTGCCATGTTATATATACTTCACTCAAAATAATGTTGATGATGTTCAATAAGGATTATCTATCCTTTTAAAATAAGTTAAAGTCCTTTATAACTTAAAACACTCAGGTTATCTTCCTAATCATTATATTCGAATTCTTTGTTTAAAACATTTAAACAACCTTTCAAAAACATTGACGGTAACCCCTTCAAAACCATTAATAAAACCCTTCGAAATCATTGAAGGTAACTCCTCCAAAACCAATAAAAAGCCTTTCTTTTATAAGCCTTAAAATATATGACATCCACCTTTATAATCCTTTAGCCTTTGCCTTCGAAAAACAAAACCTAACCTTTCGACCTTGTCGAAAGGTTTCTTTTCGACCTTGTCGAAAAGTCTCACCTTTCGACCTTATCGGAAGGTCTGGGGAACTACCCCAGTGAAATCATTTATAAAACCTTTCAAAGCATTGAGACTTAAAACCTTTTGAAATCATTGGTTTCAACTTAAAATAAGTGGAAACCTTTCGAAAACATTCGAAGTTGACTACTTCGAAACCTTTAAAACGTTTCTGCTTAAAACATTTGGATTATGCCTTCAAGTAGAGCAAAAGGATCATAAAAACATTGGAGTCAAAAGCAAATTCTTCGAAACCTTTAACAAAACCTTTCGAAACCATTTGAAAACAATGAAGTGTTGGTGTTGGAACCAACCCTTCGAAAGCAATGGAGAGGCGGCATATTTTAGAAAACAAAAGATTCCCTTCGAAAGCAACTGAATCGAAAGGTAGGAACCTGCAACTATGATCTTATCGACTTTGTTGAAAGGTTTCATACCTTTTGACTTTGTCGAAAGCTTTACCTCTTGGCCTTGTTGAAAGGTTTCAGTTAAAACAAGAAACAAACCCATCAAAACCTTTTCTTTTAAACCATTTGACATTGTCGAAAGCTCTTTGTCGAAAGCTAGCAAGCGTATTTTCTTTAGAACTAAAACAAAGTTTCATCTCTTTCGAAAGCTCTAACCTTTCGACCCTAAACATTTCGATTCCTTTCAATTCACTACATTCTAAATGCCTGATACCATGTCCACTGATTATTAACCTAGTCGAAAGGTTTGATACCTTTCGAATTTGTTGGAAGGTTTGGAATAGAGGCAGAACTTCTTACCGAAAGAGTTGAAATAGTGAAAATCCTATTTATTTGTACTTTTAGTTCTTTTGTACCCAACCTGCCTTATTTGTCTAAATCTAATTAGTGGCCAGATTTTTATATTCAAAAATGCTACCGACTTTCCTTATTTAGAAATTTAAACACTTTTTGAAAAAGCCCATTTCTCCTTTATAATTATATAAAACATTTAGGGGCAATTCACCAGAAGGACAAACTTTGCAGTCCAATTAGTCTCTAGGACACACATTCAAAGAAATTGCTTTCAAGGCCAAAGTCAGCAGAATAATTACTTTCAAGGACAAAGTCAACAGTCCAATTACTTTCAAGGACATAATTTCATAGGTTTTTAGGCCCAAGAAACTAATTATTTTGCATTTTGTCCTTGAAAGTAATTATTTTAGTTGTGTGTCCTAGAAACTAATTCCACCTGCTAAAGAGGCCCTTGTGGCTAATTTCCACAAACATTTAAGTCTCATACCTTAAATAATTTTATATAACTATTAAATCATCTTAGATAATTCTGGAAAATTCCAGAAAATCAATTAATACATTATTTTCAACATATTAAATTTTTGGATCCAAACAATAATTATTTTTCCTGTAAATAATTTTATAATCCAAAATACCATTTTCTTCCACAGAAAATTCATAATAATCCCACAAAAATTCAGAAAATCTGGAAATTGAAACCCATCTCTAAAATATCTTTTAGATCATCATAAAAATTCGTAAGGCTAACAGATGTCATTTAATAGGGTTTTCATCTCAAAACATGTCATAAAATCTATATGAACATACATAAATCATCAACATGTATATATAATCATTTTATCATTCAAAAACATTGCAAATCTTTGCAAAATCATTCGGATTTAATCTTAAAACCAAAACCATAAAAATTTAGAGATGTAAATATTATTCACCTTTGCTTTAGAGATTAAGGAGCTTGAGATTTGAATGAGTTTGATTCGAATTTGCTTTTCCTTAAGCTTTTCCTTAGTTTCCTCTTCTCCTTTCCTTGTTAATGGTGGCCGGCCTTGATTTTGAAAATTTTGAAATAGAATGAAGATGTAAAATGATACACGACCTAGGTTAGGGGATATAGGAATGGCCTTTTTCCCATAATACCCCTCCTCTAATCATTTTAAACCCTCTTTTAATTCATTAATTTTAAAGGCACGGCTACCTTAATTAAAATCAAATCTCAATCTCCTAATCAACACATTATTTTATTTAGTTTAACTAACTGAATCTCCTAAATAATGTTACCAACAATCTGAGGTGTTACAATATCATCCAAGAAAATAAAGAAACAAATTCAAATATGCAAATCTTATGTTTCCAAGTCCCTTATTGGATTTGGGCAATTTCAGTTTGCCTATCATTCATTGATGTATATTTTCAAGCTTTTAACGACTTCAAGTTTACAAATGATTTTTGAGAGAGAAGATAGTTTTTGAAAGCGCCCTTGTTAAGTGAAGGTAGACCCTTATTTATAGAAATTCCATGGACACTATTACATGTGAAAATTAAACGATAAAGATTTTTTCCCTTGATTATGACATGGCATACTTCTACAGTAACACCTGTCATGCTAAATATGATTTTCTCCATAAAGTAGCAAAAAACCATAGTCACCCTATTAACATGATTAAAATGAACCAATAACATCTTAACATGTGGCATTATTGGCATTTTCGATGGATAAAACCATATTTTGATAACTCAAAATCTTATCTTTAATAGCACTCACTTCATGTTTCTAATATCCCAAATTCATACTTCCGATAACAATTAACTCGTAAAATAGATTTTGCCTCATACTTCCAATAATTTTCATCTTATGCATTCAATTGTATCCTCCTCATACTTTTGATAGCCTTTATCTTATACTTTCGATAGGCTTCATCATCATACTTTCGATGGTGTTGACTAATAAATTAGCCAACCTCGAAATTAGACTAACATGTTGTATTAGCGAAAGACACTTACTAATGATAGGCTTAAAAATGTAAAATGAGGAATTAAACAAGCAAATAATGTAAACGGCACAAGGATGTAGAGTGGTTTGACATATATTTTCCTATGTCCACTATGAAGATCTCTTACTATGTTTATCTCTTACAATTATAAAGAATTACAAGAGAATAATAATAAATTTAGCATTTATATAATGATAAATTTAACATTTACATAATGATACTAGACTTAAGGGCTTTGAAAGGATCTTCTTGATGTAAATGGATTCTGGGCCAATAGATTAGCTAAATTCCAACTGGTTTTCAACCCCTTTGATATGGTATGATTGAGGTATTTATAGTAGTAGATGTGGGGCATGTATGGACGAGATTGCACAGTAAAAAAGGCGGGAAAAACTCCTAGTCGTAGATCCGGGCACATAGATTGATGGAAGACAACTGTAAAAGTGGTGAGATCTTATGGTTTGGGTGCTTACTAACCGACGTTATGTACCGGACTCGTGCTTTGCATTTAATGTGCATTTAATTTGGTGGCATAATACAGGAGTAGACATGCTTTTTGCATACATGCTACAGTACTTAGTACAACTACCCGTACAATTTGTAGGTTACTTTTACTTTTCCAAGTGGCTAGCTGGTTGAGAAGCTTTCCATGCACAGTAGCATACGGTCTCTTATCACCAAAGCTTGTTGCGCACAAACCTAAAAATGCTAAAGCTAGAGCATGAAGGGACGAGCCGAGACATAGTGACGAGATGAGCTTATTAGGACCGGTTGGAAGCGGGTTGAGAGAGATGAGCCGTAGATTGGTCACTTTGAGCCGGGTCAAGTCATATGTGGTGGTATACTTTATTATGCCATGCCGTACCAGGCACAAGGAAATAGGCTGGCATATCCATGACTTGCTTGCTCGATTTTCTTAGATGGAACTAGGTTAAATTTAGGCCAGCCACTACACCACAAAGCTGTTTTAGCCACACCCCTATCCGCCTTATTTGATACGGCTCAAAGCCGTATCAAATTTGATACGGGTAAAAGCCGTATCTAAACGTTTAGATACCGTTTTTAGCCGTATCAAATTTGAGCCGTATCAAATTCGTTCCTTCCCTCGTTTTTTTTCGTTCCTTCCCTAGTTTTTTTTCGTTCTCCCCCCAAATTCATTCCTTCGCTCGTTTTATTTCATTCTCCCCAAATTCTTCCCCTAACTTACGACCACCCCAAATTCATTTCTTCCCTCGTTTTATTTCATTCTCCCCCAAATTCTTCCCCCAAATTCTTCAGCTCAAACTTCTATCAGCCGCCTTTCTTTTTCCTTCACGTAATCGGGGCTTTCAGGTATTCTGATGCTCTAAAACAGATATCATTTGGATGGTAATCGGGGCTTTCAGGTATGATTGTTATGATTTTTATTTACCATTCATTTCCTTTATTTTTGTTATGATTTTTATTTTTTAACCATTTTATGTTAATTTTGAATACTTATCTCATATCACTTTTTGCAGATTTTTTGTGATTGTCAATGCTATAGCAACAGGGTTCTTGGTCCTCTCACTTCCATTCTCCATAATATTGATCATTTGCCCTAGCTTTGTTGGCCTTCGTCTCCTGCTCCTTGTATTTGATCTGGTTAGTTCATCTCTCGTTTCATTTTATGTTTTACATTCATTTTTTTCTGGTTTAACGTTTTTGGCAGGCAATGGTAGTGTTGACGACAGCGGCAGCATCAATAGTGCAACTAGCCCACACTGGAAACTCGAAAGCTAATTGGGTTGCGATTTGCTTGAGATTTGATGGGTTTTGCCAACAGATAAGTGGAGCTGTTGTTGCTTCCTTTGTTGGTATGATCTTCATTCTCTTTTTGGTTCTCATGTCTGCTCTTGCTCTAAGGAAACATTGATTTGTAATCAAGATTCAAGTATCATTTATTTCTGCACTGTAATTTGATGAATATTCGTATTCAGCTTGGATTTATCATTGAGCCGTTTATTCAATGGAATTGTTTTTGTATGTTTATGAAATGAAATTCCATTTCCTTGTTTGACACTCTGATCAAAAAATCTACTTGAATTTTCCAAAAAACGATATATCCTTGCATCCAATAACAACACAAAAAAAATACTAATTTTGAAGACAAGAAATACCATAGCAGCCAGCAGGGACATGTATAGTGGCTATCAAGCTTGAAAGACATTCCTTCACTCCAGCCCAATTAAACCAAAAGGTTGATGTCTCTTAAAACCATTACATTAACCAGTACCAACATTCATAAAAAAAATGGAATCTTCATTGTCCGAAGCACATAAGCAGCTATATGTAAAAAAATTCCTAGCTTAAAATAATAACTATAACAGAGGATAAAGTTCAAAGATACAAAATATTACTCAAAATTTCCCTACTAAATACTACTCAGTAAATGAATGATCAGAGAAGAGGGGAAAAAAATAATCGTGCTCAGTGGAATAGTAAACAATCCACTTCAGTAGTAAAGGGCATGAACAATTAGAACATGCCGGATAATTCAGTTGAGGATGAGTATTTAAGCTCCCTTAACTTTACGTGGTGATGGTCGTCGAAACTTATTGATTAGATCATCGAGTCCCTGTTTTAGATGAAAAATTTGGATACCTGAAAGCCCCGATTAGCTTTCAAATATTTTTCAAAATTAAAGATGCAAAGACATATATTCAAGGACATTTGACTGTTTTTGCACCAAATGTAGAGATTTTGTTTCATATTTCCATAAACGTTTATGAATAATTCGCAGTTGTGAGCAATACATATATTCTTTGACATGTGCATATATATGTTTCAGGGGAAGTATTTTTGTATTGGTTTGGTCTGCAGCCTAGAATCTGCATCATGGACATGGAGCTTGTTAAACAGATTCTCTCCGACAAATCTGGATCCTTTGTAAAATCAAAAAAGGACCCACGTTTGTTGGCACTTTTAGGTAGGGGATTGTTTTTTACAGAAGGTGAGGAGTGGGATATGCATAGAAAAGTAATAAGCCCTGCTTTCACCATGAACAAGCTCAAGGTTCGTTCTCTATTCATATTTTTTCTTTTCTTTCAAAGACATAGTTTAAATGTATAGGCACTATCAGTCTATATATAATGCGGTTTACCATCATGATTAGCCTTACCGCCAGGCTTATCCAACAGCATTCGTATTTCATGTCTTTTTTTGGGTCTGCAATACCTTTAATTTTTTTAATTTATTGCTTAATTCTTTTACAATAATAGTATATATGTCAACTTTAATAAGTATATATATCCAATGAGGCAGTATGTGTATTGATTTGAAGGGCATGACAAAGGAAATGGTGGAATGCGCAATGACCATGCTAGACAAGTGGGAAGCTCTATCGAAAGAAAATGCGACTATAGAAGTGCAGAAACATTTCGTGGAGATTACAACCGATGTAATTTCTCATACTGTTTTTGGGAGCAACTACAATGACTGCAAGGAAATCTTTTTGGCACAGCGCGAGCACTTTAACAATTTTATGGCTAGCGGTCTCAGCATGCAAATCCCTGGACTCAGGTATTGTACATTTCCACATTAATACCATGTAGTGGAAATAAATTGACATGGTTCGTATATAAAATTGGATCGATAGATGCAATGGTCTACATCTTATGCCAGCTTCTTAAGACAGTGTAGTGATCAAGACCAATCCGGACTGGCAATGAAACGGAATAAGTATCCATTAATTAATTACAAACTTTTAAAAAAAATCACTTTTATTTTTGCAGTTACATGCCAACAAAGAGTAATTTAAGGAAATGGGAGCTACAAAGGAAAATTAAGGAAGCGTTTATAAGCATCATTCAAAAGTGGTTATCTTCGAACAGATCAAGCTACAATGATGATCTACTAGATTTACTAATTGAGTCATCCTGGAATCAACTGGGAAAAGCAATGAGCATAGAAGAAATTATAGCAGAGTGCATGTGACGACCGCCCATGACCCCTGCACCGAATCTAGGGAAAGTGCGCTGTAAAGTGTGCCAGGCGACCATGGACGATTGTCAAGGTAAATTACAACAACAGAATCTATCGTATTACTCACAGTGCATGGACAAAATACAATAGAACATATGTATAGTGAAGCTTTACAGAACAAAATGCCATCATATAAAACTACATAATAGTTGAATACAAGCATCCAAATAGTCAATACATCAAGCCTCACTACATATCTCTCAGAGAATACAAAACAGTGGAATATCCAGTACATATAAGAAGATAATATGAAACCCTCTAGCTCGTCTTCGATATCAGCATCGTGAGAAGAGAACAGCACCTGCCACCTGCTACCTAGTCTGCCCGTCCCAAAATGGACGAACAGCCAAAGGCAATAAGAATTAAAACATAAAGCCTTGAGTCAGACAACAGTCTTAGTGAGCAGTAAATTAACTAACAACATACCAAAAGAGCATAAAGGAAAAGGAATAGGAATACAACCCTCCCACTCCAACCTCATTCTACAGTGATAACCCCCAGACACAAACTAAGCAGAAGCAAACATAGCAGAGCATACAATTTAAAGTAAAGCTATTATCACTCGAGTCAAGGGCGATGTTTTCCAAGTACCAAGGCCTAAATCAGATAAGCACCCAGAAAATACCGCTCTTGAGTCCGAATGACGATACAACCAAACATCCATGACTCTGGCTATCACCGTTATCATTGCTTCGATATCACCGTTAATTGAATGACCGGCACATTCTTTCAGCCGTCCGTCAAGGGCTAATGGAAACCCCGGTTCTAGACATAACTCCCGCACGTCGTCGCAACCCGTGCCTAGGACTATCGAATCTGCCCAGAGTACTCGACCATCAACGGTTAGTCGTTGGGACTATCGAATCTGCCCAAATGTACTCTTGCTTAGAGCATGCTAGAACCTTCAACAACGATGCTATCCAAGCCTCCTAGTCATCCTCCTCGATGACTATTCTCATATCCATTCATTATCCTCAACTCGAATCATATCACCGAGTTATCAACATGCTTGGAATGATCCCGTCTGGATTAGACCAAGTCTTCATCACATGATTGCCTCGCTTCATCACATCCTCGCAAAGCCTCATCTCAACATTACATCATCAAATCTATGCATAAGAGCTTCATCATCCCGCTACATATGCCACGAGCAGCTTTCCCAATTCAAGAGCCTTTCCCTTAGCTTTTGAATCATCTTCGATCTAAATCTAATCATCAATCATCTAGTTCATAACAATCAATCAAATCAAACATCAATCCAAGCAATCAAGCATTCAAAAATAATCTAAGTAGACAATTATAACAATAATGGCATTTTCGTAATTAAAGAGTTGAAAGTCCAATAAGCATGAAAACATGGATTATATCTCTACAAACTTGATGAATGAACTTGCATAGGTTAACATATGATAAAATGGATGTAACATCATCATGAACAATGGATCTATATGGATCTACACTTAGGATGAAGAAAATGCATGGAAATCACTATTTTAACACCAAATCGAGCCAACAATCCGATATACTCCTTTGGATCCGTGTGAGAGATAATCACCACTCACCAAATCACCTAAACAAACCCAAATCAACACGCTTCAGATCTGGACAGCGAAGGATCAAGCTTGATCTATCACGAATCCGCTTCAAACGAAGAAATCTCTCTTGAAAAGATGAAGATCTTCAATCTAAGCTCTTGAATCTTCAATCTTGATCTTCGATTTGGATGGATGGAAGCACTAGATTAGAGTGGAGAAAAGAAGTGAAGAAGTGTAGAAGTCGAGCTCTCAAAATGGCAGCACTTCGTCGCTTCAAAATCCGGTTCCCAAAAATGAAGCCAACCCCTTCTATTTATAGCTGAAATCTCTCTAAGTCGTAACTCGGCTATCTCCTAAGTCGTCTCCGACCTAAGCCTCTCCGACCTAAGCCTCTCCGACCTAATAGATACCCGCGCCTCAACTCCTACGACCTAACACTTCTGCGCATACGACCTGACTATTAAGTCGACCTACGACTTAACCACTAACTCCTAAGTCATCTACGACTTAACACAGATTGCGACCTAACACTTAGACGAAACCCAGCGACCTAACACTTAGCAACCCACGCGACCTAACAGTGTTACGACCTAACACTCAAGCCAATACGCGACCTAAGACTTAGCCAACCCCTCCGACTTAACCCCCTTAGGTCATCCAACGACTTAACTATTAAGTCGTTAACTAACTTACTTCTTAGGTCGGTCAATCCCATAGGTCGCTCACTCTACTAAGTCGCTAACCTGCTACCCCAGCTCCCCTAGGTCATTGCCGACCTAACTATGCTAACCCGGTAACCACTAGGTCGCTAACTCCACTAGGTCTGCCTACCCTTGAGTCGCCATATCCTTAAGTCGGTCAGTTCTTTAGGTCGTTAACTTGCCCTGCCGACCTAACACTTAACTAAATCCTAGGTTGCATAATTCTATAGGTCGCTCCAACTAACCCACGACCTAACACTAACTCGCCGAATTCCTTAACTCGGTCACGACTTAGCTCTTAGGTCGTTCACGACCAAGGACTTAGACAAATCTGCCTCAAAATTTGAAATGACTTAAAAATGCTAAAATTCCAGATTTTGACGAACTTGTCGATCCGTAAAAATACGGGTCGTTACATTCTCTCCCCCTTAGGAATTTCGCCCCCGAAATTCCAAGCAATCAAAAACTATTCTGTACGCCTACCATTCATAGAAATCAACAAACCATGCATCCAATTCTAACTTAGCGTACAGAATTCTAAAATTAGAACAAGTTACAATATCGCGAGATGACACGACACCTTAGGGCCATACCTTGAAGAGTTCAGGATGAGCTGCCTTCATCCTCTCTTCCACCTCCCACGTACATTCGTTATCATCATCACTCCATTGTATCTTGAGCAACTTAACTACCTTCCTCCTAAGCTGTTTCGTGTCGGTTTCAACAACACGAAGCGGCTTACGAGGTCTTCTATCAACTGGATCAACTTCGAAATCTTCACAGCTATCAGCAGAAACTACTGTATTCGAGTCGTGCACATACTTCCGTAGATATGATATGTGAAAAACATTGTGCACACCCGACATCTTCTCCGGTAACTCCAATCTGTAGGAGAGCTTTCCAATTCGCTCGATGATCGGGAAAGGTCCAACAAATCTCGGAATCAGTTTTCCTTTCTTCCCGAATCGAATAACATTCTTCAGTGGAGAAATCTTTACAAAAACCATATCTCCTACGTCGAATTCCAAATCCTTTCGACGCTTATCAGCATAACTCTTCTGACGGTCTTGGGTTGCCTTCATTCGTTGCCGAATGATCTCTATACAATCCGAAGTCTGCCGAATCATCTCTGGCCCAAGTATCAGCTTTTCTCCAGTTTCCAACCAACATGTCGGAGAGTTACACGGTCTTCCATACAATGCCTCATACGGTGCCATACCAATACTTGACTGGTAACTGTTGTTGTATGAAAATTCCACCAAATGAAGGTGATCTTCCCATGATCCTCCGAAGTCCAAAACACAAGCTCTAAGAAGATCTTCCAAAACTCGGTTGACTCTCTCGGTCTGACCATCTGTTTGAGGGTGATAAGCTGTACTCAAACACAACTCGGTTCCCAAAACTTCCTGGAAGCTCTTCCAAAATCCACTAGTGAACAATGGATCTCGATCGCTCACTATACTCTTCGGAATACCATGGAATCAAACTATCCACTTAACAAACAACTCAGCCAACTTTGATGCAGTCCTAGTCGATCGAACAGGAATGAACCTCGCGCTCTTGGTCAGACGATCCACAATGACCCAAATCCCTTCATTTCCCGTTCTTGTTCTAGGCAATCCATCAATAAAATCCATCGACACTTGTTCCCACTTCCATGTAGGAACTTCTAATGGCTGAAGCAATCCACTTGGCTTCTTCTGTTCAGCCTTTACCAACTGGCAGTTCATACACTTGGAAATGAAATTTCCAACATCCTTCTTCATGCCTTCCCAGTAGTAGGTCCTCTTCATATCCTGATACATCTTATTTCCACCTGGATGAATTGTCAGCTTCGAGTGATGACTTTCCTTCAGAACTTCACTCCTCAATTCATCTATATCGGAACAACTAGTCGTCCTTGCTTCCGAAGCCAACCCTCTCGATCGACCTCGAATCCTTTATCCTTTTCTGGATCCAATCCAGATTCCAATTCACGGATAATCTTGACAAGCTTATCATCTCGCTTTTGGCCCTCGCCAATCCTTTCCACAAGAGTGGGTCTTATCGATAAGTTTGCCAACATCTCAGGTTCCAATTCACATCTAGGCCTGAAGTCAAATCCAGCTAAATACTCGAGACTCTTCCATTCTGAAAACATGGCTCCCAATCCTGCATGTCTTCGACTTAACGCATCTGCCACTGCGTTACCTTTTCCCGGAGTATAAGCTATACCAAAATCATATGATGCCAAAAACTCTAGCCATCGTTGCTGCCGAAGATTCAAATCCTTTTGGGAGAAAAGATACTTCAACGACTTATGATCCGTAAACAACTCGAATCGAACTCCCAACAGATAATGTCTCCACATCTTCAGAGCAAATACAATCGCCGCTAACTCCAAATCATGAGTCGGGTAATTCCTTTCATGCGGCTTCAGTTGTCGACTGGCATATGCAACAACTTTATCCCTCTGCATCAGCACTGCTCCAAGTCCAGTACCACATGCGTTGGTGTAAACCACCATCTCATCATTCCCACTTGGAATAGTCAAAACAGGAGCACTCGTCAATCGCTCTTTCAGGATTCCGAAAGCTTGCTCACACCTAGCATCCCAACCGAACACTTGGTTCTTCTTCGTCAATCCTGTTAACGGTGCAGCTACCTTGGAGAAGTCTTTGATAAACCGTCGATAATATCCTGCTAATCCAAGAAAACTTCTCACATCAGATGCATTCTTAGGTCTAACCCAATCCTGGATTGCTGCCACCTTAGCGGGATCAACCGCTATTCCACTTCCAGAAATAACGTGGCCTAAGAACCTCACTTCACTCTTCCAGAAGTGACACTTCGAAAACTTAGCCTTCAGCTGATGTTTCCGCAAGATCTCCAAAACAATACGCAAGTGCGTCTTGTGCTCTTCTTCCGTTCTGGAATAAATCAGAATATCATCCACGAACACAAGTACGAACTTGTTCAACTGATCTCTAAACACTCTATTCATAAGATCCACAAAATATGCTGGCGCATTAGTCAATCCAAACGGCATTACCAGCCACTCAAAGAAACCAGATGGTGTCCGAAAAGCAGTCTTCGGCACACTATCCTTAGCCACTCTCAACTGGTGAAATCCCGTTGCCAAATCCATCTGAGGAAACACCTTGGCTTTGTGAAGCTGATCAAACAAGTCATCTATTCTCGGCAATGGATACTTGTTCTTCTTAGTCACCTTATTCAGCTCACGATAATCCACACACAATCTCAACGACCCATCTGCCTTGGTTGCAAACACAACTGGTGCACCCCACTCGGACACACTACGCCGAATGAATCCCTTCTGTAAAAGGTCATCAACTTGCACCCTCAACTCCTGCTGTTCCCTAGGCGCCATCCGCCTAAGAGGCATCACAACAGGCCTGGCTCCTTCAACTAGATCTATACGAAACTCGATCTCTCTATGCGGTGGCAACCCTTTGACTTCGTCAAAGACATCCTCGAATCCATTAGCGATTGGCACTGATGACAGTCCATCCCGTGGAACAACCAGCGAATACATGAAGCTCATGAAGGCGCCTTCCTCATGCTTACATCGTATCACAATCTTTCGCCCTTCCACATTCTCGACTGTCACCTCCAGCCTCTCACAATCAACCTTAGCCGCATACTTTCTAAGCCAGTCCATACCCAAAATAATTCCGAACCCCGCAAAGTTCAGAACAAAGCAATCACAAACAAAAGAGCAACCATGACTCGATACAACTAGACCACGGCATAACATACACAAACAAGACAAACCCCCAACTGGATTAGTCACAACCAATGGCCTATCAACAATATCCGGTTCCAAACCTAACCGGCCTACGAGTTCATTACAAACAAACGAATGCGACGCTCTAGTATCAAACAGAACTCTAACCGGAACACCACATAGGAAAAGAGTACCTTGAACAACCACACTCTTCCCTTTCTCTTCAGCAGTAGGAGCTTTCGAAGACGACGGAACAGCTCCCAAAGCATAAGCTTGCACAATCTGCTTGTCCTTCCTCGGTTCTGGACAATTCTTCCTGATGTGCCCTGGCTTGTCACAGTTGTGACACTTCATCGGTGCCTTCGGATTCTTACAATCCTTAGAGAAATGGCCCTTCTGCTGACAATTGTAGCAAGTCACCTCGCCTTTCGGCTTCTTCTGGCCATCCTTACCCTTCTGCTGCTGCTGCTTCCTCTTCTGGTTTCCACCCTGCTGTGGTTTAGACTCTCCCCTGGTAACAGCAACAACAGGTCCTTCCTTAGGAAACAGACTCTCATGCCTAAGAGCTTTCTCCACAAGCTTCTCAAATGAATCGTCCAAATGATCCACCAACTGTCTCCCAAGATAACTGTCCAAGCCTGTCACAAACTTCTCATTCTTCTGATAAGCAGACTCAATATACGACCTGGCATACTTGGACAAAGCTTCGAACTCAGAAACATACTCCAGAACTGATCTTCCACCTTGCTTGAGCTCCACAAACCTCTTGAACAGAACAGACTTCTGAGCTGTAGAAATGAACTTAGCTTCAAATCTAGCTTGGAATTGCTCCCAAGTAATCTCTTCCTCCGCGGTATCGATGGTAATAGAGTTCCACCAATCAGAAGCTCTCCCTTGAAGCTGCCTTGATGCCAACTTCCTCTTAGTTGCATCATCAATTCCCAAATCACCAAAGATCCTTCTACAAGCATCGATCCATCTCTGGACTTCAATAGTTGATTCTGTTCCCAAGAAAGCCTTCCCTCCAAGAGCAGTATAATCCTTGCACAACTTAGCAAAATCCACTGGTTTCGGAGTTTGGACTTGAACTCCAACATCAACTGCCGCCCCCGGAACTGGTATCCTTCTCATGATCGAAGTCATCATAGCTTCGAACATGGCTGCATAATCAGCAGTCTCTTCAGTAGCACGGCCTTCCCTAGCAGCTGGTCTCCCTCTTCGACTCATTCTCAATATCTATAAAAAGGAATGATTAGAACATCTAGAGAAACAACTGCATAAAGGACTCAAACTCAACTAAACTACTATATTATATATAGTATTCATCCATCAAAATACAATTACGTCTCTCATACGTAGTTACGTCAGTGAGCGTTGGGTAAAATCGATTAACCAAGGCTCTGATACCAAATGTGACGACCGCCCATGACCCCTGCACCGAATCTAGGGAAAGTGCGCTGTAAAGTGTGCCAGGCGACCATGGACGATTGTCAAGGTAAATTACAACAACAGAATCTATCGTATTACTCACAGCGCATGGACAAAATACAATAGAACATATGTATAGTGAAGCTTTACAGAACAAAATGCCATCATATAAAACTCCATAATAGTTGAATACAAGCATCCAAATAGTCAATACATCAAGCCTCACTACATATCTCTCAGAGAATACAAAACAACGGAATATCCAGTACATATAAGAAGATAATATGCAACCCTCTAGCTCGTCTTCGATATCAGCATCGTGAGAAGAGAACAGCACCTGCCACCTGCTACCTAGTCTGCCCGTCCCAAAATGGACGAACAGCCCAAGGCAATAAGAATTAAAACATAAAGCCTTGAGTCAGACAACAGTCTTAGTGAGCAGTAAATTAACTAACAACATACCAAAAGAGCATAAAGGAAAAGGAATAGGAATACAACCCTCCCACTCCAACCTCATTCTACAGTGATAGCCCCCAGACACAAACTAAGCAGAAGCAAACATAGCAGAGCATACAATTTAAAGTAAAGCTATTATCACTCGAGTCAAGGGCGATGTTTTCCAAGTACCAAGGCCTAAATCAGATAAGCACCCAGAAAATACCGCTCTTGAGTCCGAATGACGATACAACCAAACATCCATGACTCTGGCTATCACTGTTATCATTGCTTCGATATCACCGTTAATTGAATGACCGGCACATTCTTTCAGCCGTCCGTCAAGGGCTAATGGAAACCCCGGTTCTAGACATAACTCCCGCACGTCGTCGGAACCCGTGCCTAGGACTATCGAATCTGCCCAGAGTACTCGACCATCAACGGTTAGTCGTTGGGACTATCGAATCTGCCCAAATGTACTCTTGCTTAGAGCATGCTAGAACCTTCAACAACGATGCTATCCAAGCCTCCTAGTCATCCTCCTCGACGACTATTCTCATATCCATTCATTATCCTCAACTCGAATCATATCACCGAGTTATCAACATGCTTGGAATGATCCCGTCTGGATTAGACCAAGTCTTCATCACATGATTGCCTCGCTTCATCACATCCTCGCAAAGCCTCATCTCAACATTACATCATCAAATCTATGCATAAGAGCTTCATCATCCCGCTACATATGCCACGAGCAGCTTTCCCAATTCAAGAGCCTTTCCCTTAGCTTTTGAATCATCTTCGATCTAAATCTAATCATCAATCATCTAGTTCATAACAATCAATCAAATCAAACATCAATCCAAGCAATCAAACATTCAAAAATGATCTAAGTAGACAATTATAACAATAATGGCATTTTCGTAATTAAAGAGTTGAAAGTCCAATAAGCATGAAAACATGGATTATATCTCTACAAACTTGATGAATGAACTTGCATAGGTTAACATATGATAAAATGGATGTAACATCATCATGAACAATGGATCTATATGGATCTACACTTAGGATGAAGAAAATGCATGGAAATCACTATTTTAACACCAAATCGAGCCAACAATCTGATATACTCCTTTGGATCCGTGTGAGAGATAATCACCACTCACCAAATCACCTAAACAAACCCAAATCAACATGCTTCAGATCTGGACAGCGAAGGATCAAGCTTGATCTATCACGAATCCGCTTCAAACGAAGAAATCTCTCTTGAAAAGATGAAGATCTTCAACTAAGCTCTTGAATTTTCAATCTTGATCTTCGATTTGGATGGATGGAAGCACTAGATTAGAGTGGAGAAAAGAAGTGAAGAAGTGTAGAAGTCGAGCTCTCAAAATGGCAGCACTTCGTCGCTTCAAAATCCGGTTCCCAAAAATGAAGCCAACCCCTTCTATTTATAGCTGAAATCTCTCTAAGTCGTAACTCGGCTATCTCCTAAGTCGTCTCCGACCTAAGCCTCTCCGACCTAAGCCTCTCCGACCTAACAGATACGCGCGCCTCAACTCCTACGATCTAACACTTCTGCGCATACGACCTGACTATTAAGTCGACCTACGACTTAACCACTAACTCCTAAGTCATCTACGACTTAACACAGATTGCGACCTAACACTTAGACGAAACCCAGCGACCTAACACTTAGACGAAACCCAGCGACCTAACACTTAGCAACCCACGCGACCTAACAGTGTTACGACCTAACACTCAAGCCAATACGCGACCTAAGACTTAGCCAACCCCTCTGACTTAACCCCCTTAGGTCATCCAACGACTTAACTATTAAGTCGTTAACTAACTTACTTCTTAGGTCGGTCAATCCCATAGGTCGCTCACTCTACTAAGTCGCTAACCTGCTACCCCAGCTCCCCTAGGTCGTTGCCGACCTAACTATGCTAACCCGGTAACCACTAGGTCGCTAACTCCACTAGGTCTGCTGTGATATCCCGGAATTTTGGCAATATCAATTTAATAATCTTTATAATAATTAAAGTGATTTGTTGATTTATTTTATAAATTGACAAGTTTATTCATTTTAAAAGGTTAATAACATTTTAATTTGGGAATATCTTTTTTTAACAATTTTAAATTGGGAAGATTTATCTTTCTAAAACTTATATATAAATGTTTTATATTTATAATGTATATATATAGGTATATATATTATAAATAGGGAGTCTTTTAAAACTATGTTTTCAAATTATAATATATATGTATATATATATATTGTGATTTGAAGTTATGTATTAAATTCAATATAGTAATTATCAAAGCTAATGTTAAAAGTATTTCCATTTAGAATATATATAATTGTATATATTGAAATGGAAAGAATATTGAATTTGAATTTAATAAAGTATTTTCAAACTTTAATATTTATATAATTTGTAATTTGGAAATTTGTAATTTAACTTAATACTTTTGAAAATGATATTTATAATTTAAGTAACAAGAATAATTTCTTATTTAAAAATATATATGTAAGCTTAAGTTTAAATAAGGTTTAAATTAAGAAGTTTATTTGTTTTAATAATCTTTTCTCTTTTAATATTCAAATATAAGTCAAAATAGGTTTGTAAAAAAATATATAGAGAGTTAAACTCAATTTCTCAAGCATATATAAGTATGTTATATTTAATTGATATAAGCATAAGTTATTTTAAATAATTGTTTTTCACATTTGTATATTTATTAAAATCTAAAAGCTTAAATTATAAAAAGAGATAAATACATTATATACTTATAATTATTTCATTAATACATATAAATGACTTAAATAAATTATTTAAAACAAGAATAATACTTGTTAGCATATTAGAGTGGTTTAGTGACATTTGTAAAGATGTAAGCCTATGTGTAAGTTAATTAAAGAGACAAGTGGCTATATTTTAATTTAAGCTTTAAAATAAATAAAATTAGTATGTAAGAAGAAAAATCTGTTTTTCATTTTTCAGTTTAAGATTATCTTTTCTTCATCTCTCTACTAAATACAATTCGAATCTAAAATCAAATTCAAAAATCTGGAAAATCTGGGAATCTAAGATCTGAAATAAGAAGATCAAAGGCAAATTAAAAACAACAGATTCAAATCTTCTTATGCAATCTGAAGTCATGCAATCAGATAAGGAAATCAAACTGCAAGTTTCAAATTCAACAAAGCAAAAGAAAAACAAGTTTAAAATCAAAATCAGTCTGGAAATCATCAACCTGGAATAAGCCTGGAATCAACATATGTTCTCTGTTTTATAATTCCTGGTGAGTAAACTTTTTAATTTAAAAAGTTAAGAAGATTCAGGATTGTTGCTTATAAAAAAATTCTGAAACAAGTAATGCTTGCATATATAGATTTAAGTGTGCTATATGTTGCTATGCTTTAAACTGTGCATGACTGCTGTTGTTATCACCTCTGTTCCTTAATTTTAGTAAACTGTTTTATTTAAGGATTTAAATCTGTTAAAATCTAGATGTAGGCAGCATTTACATAAAATGGAATATGATATGTGTATGCTTGGTTTGTTTAAACAAGATTGCATGTGAATGGATAAGTGATTAAATCTTATTTTAAAAACAGAGTTAAACTTTTTATATGTGATGTTTTATCTGAAATGTTGATGAAATTGTATGCATGTTGTATATAAGTGTTGAATGCCTGTATAGTTATAATTGAATACTTGTACATTGAAAATTTAGTCTCTTTAAAGTGATGACAGTTTTTGTTTTTCTTTTAAAATCTATATCTCATCTTTTAAATCTCTAATAGCTTAGGATTTGTAAATGAAAGATGTTTGAAAACGTGTGATATCATTATTAAAAATAAGTTCTGGAAATTTTATAACTTATATTGTCTGGAAATTTATAAAAAGCAGTAAAAAGTAAATTGGGTCTAAATTTTATCAATTTAATTTTAAGTTTGAATTGCATAATTGAATTCATAATGCTAAATCATGAATTTTGAGATATGGATCATGATTTCTAGTTTGGTAATTAAAGAGAATTTTGGGTTAAACTGTTTTGGACATTTTGACCAATCTGAGGCGATTCGAGACGAACAGGAAGTCGTGGTGGAGTTTGAAGTTAGAGGGGATGATGGAGCTCCTCGGAAAAATAGTGGAAGAATTTAAAGATCATCATGGTGATGGGGAGACGATGAAATAGGGTTTAATACCCTGGTATACTCGTTGATGTTTAATTGGGTTTCGCGACGTCGAAATGAAACTGGAGTTGATCGCATGACGTTCTGGAGATTCTGGAAGATGAGGTGGCGCTATGGTGAAAGTGGAAGAGTTTCTGGAGCTAGGAATCAACGGCGTCGAGGTGGTTTCTGATGATGTATGTTTTCCAGGCTGATGGGTTCAATACCTCGTATTCGATTCTCGATCGAATCGAGAATATCTGGGTGATCAAACGTGTTGCCGAGGTGGAAGTCGAGTTGTCGGAGACCTTGTCGTAGTTCGTCGACGTCCAGCGTAGTCGTGCACGTGCACGAGCACGGTTACGTGCATCTGAGTTTGGTTTTAGGGAAGAGAGTTTGTTCTTGGGCGTTTGTTCGGGGAATAGCAAGTTTTACTCGAAGCAGGAAAGAATGGGAGTTGTCTCGCGTTTGCTTCGTGAATTCTGGAGTTTGCTTCGAGTTTTCTAACGTTTTACACGGATTTTTGGTGAGAACAGATTTTAAGATTTTTAAAGGAAATGTTGTTAAAGTTTTAAACAAAAGAAATTTTTTTTGTAATATTTTCTGAGTTTAAACAAAGGTAAAACAAGGATTTCCTATTAAATTAGATTATTTTCAAAATTTGTTTTAAAAAGATTTTTACCTAATTAAACTAATTTGTTCTAGGAATTTGTTTAACAAGTTTTAAAATATTTAAATAGATAAGTTTTAAAAAGGGTAAATAAATAGATTTTAAAAATGTTTATTTATATTAAAGTTAATTTAATAACTATGGAAGTTAAAGATTTTGAAAATAGAGAAGGAGTTTAAAATGCTTTAATTATAGTTGATTCTAAAATTGTTTTATTTTGAAATAAGTTTAAATGATAAGTATTTAAATAAATCAATTATAATAAAGATTTTATCTTAAGAAATTAAGATTTAATTTATTTAAAAGAAATTAAGATTTAATTTATTTAAAAGAAATTAATATGTGAAATTAATAAGGATAATTCATTTATTGAAAATGATTTAAGAATAGATAATAATTTAATTAAGATAAATAGTTTTCTTAATTAAGTCTTTAAGTATAAATGGTTAAGTAATTATTAAATTAGTTAAATAATTAACTAAGTAATTAATTAGTGATTATTAAAGATAATTACTTATTATCAATTAAGTATAATTACTTAATGAAGTGATTAAGGAATAATTACTGAATGTAATTAAGTAAAAGGAAAGTTATTTAATAAAGTAATTAGAGGATAATTATTTTATGAAAATAATTAAATAAGAAGTGATTAAGGTTAATTACCTAGTGTTATTAATTAAATAATTTATTTAATTAAAGGATTAAGGTTAATTAATAAGGTAATTAATTATTGGTTTAGGTAATTAATTAAAAAAGTAATTAATTAATGGAAGTAATTAAGGAAGTTAATTACTGGATTATATTAATCAAAGGTGATTAATAAATTATGGTTTAATTAAGGTTAATTACTTAATGTAATTAATAGAATAATTAAAGATATAATTAAGGATCATTAGTTTATAATTAATGATGTAATTAAGAATTGATTAATTAAGATTAATTAATCAGATGATAACTAATTTATTTGTAATTAATTAAGGATTAAAGTAATTAATTATAATTAATTAATTAATGAAGTAATTAAAGGTTAATTACTGTATTTGATTAAGGATAATTAATTTGTGAAATTTATTAAAGTTAATTACTTAAATGTAATTAAAGTTTAATTAATCAAGGTAATTAATTAGGTGAATAATTAAAGAAAGATTAATTAATTTATTTGTAATTAATTAATGATTATATAAGTAAGATTTATAATGAAGTAATTAATTTAATTTATTAAGAGATGAAGTAATTAATTTAATTCACTTTAAATTAATTAAAGATAGAGATAGTTAATTTAATTCATTTTAAATTAATTATGTTGTGATTAAGTAAATCATTGCTTATGTATAAATAGATAACATTGATTGTCTTGAATGGATGTAATCTCAGAAATGAGATAAGTAATGTTGTGTGGTATGAATGCTTGGTTGCATTATGATGGTAATATAGATTAACTATTGTGATGTTGATATGGATTACCTATTTGGTTATGAATCATCTGTTTAAATGATAATGTGATTATCAATTGTGACTTGTGAATTATCTATCTGTATAGATAAGTTAAATTGTTTAAACCTTTAAACAACTTGGCCTTAAAAGATATGTTTTGGATTTCGATGAGACCGGGATCGGGTTTCCGTATACCGGTATTCCAGGTCTGGAGACCCGAATACCACATCGATCCAAATTAACGATAGGTCGTGAATCTCAAGTGAAGATGAAGATTTAGAGTGCAAGGGTTATTGTCGTTAACTCTGAGGGTGATTCCAAAACGAGTGTAACGAGATAATGCCTTCGGTTTCGTTCGAACCCGGAACGAACTTGTATGGATTGAATGCTTTCAGCACATCGTCAGGCGGACGATGAGCATTCTAAGTGATATGTTCTGATTAAAGGTAATCGTAACCTCAAGCCTCATCAACCGGGAATGGCTAAAACAGGGGAGGTGCAGCAAGGTTTCGTGGGTAGCACCCACTGAGAGCAAGATAGATCCCTGTCTAGAGGTCCCTTTTCTTTTATTCGGCTTAGTGTGTGGTTGGTCGCGCCAACTACGGGATTATCTTGTTCGGAATTATCCAGTAAGGGATGGTTCCGGCTTTGTGTTGCAGGGGAGCGGGCGTACTCCTCGGTACGGTGATCTAGGCCACGTACTGTGATGGGCGGTACCCCAGTAGCCCTGCCATTGTATGGAATCCAAACTCCAATAAGTGCCGTACGTATTAGTTGTGCCCAACTATGTTGGAATGTGAGATGTAAGCATTTCAGCTATTTCTGTATTTTACTTGAAAACCCTAGACCCTATTATAATATAACTGGATTTCCTATCAAATGTTTTGGTTAGCGTAAGGTAAAAACTTTTCCATGTTTATGTGTGGGAAGTCTTACGTGATACCTTTGTTTTCAAAAGGTTTTGAAGTTAAACAATTTAAACCCGTTTACTCACACCAGACCCATGTCTGACCCAAGTGTTTATTTCTGTTTTATAAACTCTTGGGTACTCAAATTTTTACGAGTAGCCAAGGGATTCAGGTTTAGCTTTGACGAATATTCTGGAGGAGCAATGGAGCAGGAGGCTTCGGCGTTCGTAGATATAGTATTCCGCTGTGTTGATATCTGTGATAGTGTCTTGTCTTGTATTTGAGTTGTAATGTCTAGACAGATGATTATAACTGTCTAGTAAGTGATGTATATGCTGTGTAACTCTGTAAATTGTTGTATACTATGTAATAGTTTATGTTATTAATATAATTTATTCGTTCCGCTGTGAGATCGTTGTTGTTGTTTCTTTCTTTCTTCTCTTCTTTTCTATTTTCTACCCCTTTCTTTCTTATTAACGATGCGACTTTCTGTGGAGAGAAAGTCGTGGTCGTTACAGTGGTATCAGAGCATAGGTTGAGCGAATGCCTAAGCTTTTGGTTAAGTGAATATCAGAACACTAGGTTGAGTGAATACCTAGGTTCGGAAGGATTGTTCATTAGAAATAGGATCTGTAGCAACCTGTTTGAGTCCGAGTGTATATATATATATATGAAAGCGCGTATTTGTTAGTTATATAAAATGATTTTATATTGTGTTAATTGATCGGTTGAGTGGTATATGGATTCTGGTCAATACGAGTAGCTAACGTTATTGATAGGGATCTCTAAACACTTGAACCAGGCCAACGGACACAATATTGTTTTAAAGAGGTAAATGAAATAATTTTACCCAGAAATAATTTCTATATAAAAAGTATCATTTTAAATATATATATATATTTCTATCTATTTGTTGGGTTACCTGTTCGGGTTTTCCAATATAAGTTATAAAAGTAGATAAGGTGGTAGTGTGAGTAACACGACTACCAATAGTTAGAATTTGATTGTTGAGGTTGGAAGTATATCTGACGAGACTGTAGACCTAATACTGTCTCGAGTGAACTTTGTTGTGGTGTAAGATTTTGCCGATCTCTGAAGGAAACCAGTTATGGTTTAGAGTTTATCTTTGAAGTTGGATGAATAGAGTAGATCTATTGGATGAGCAGAAGCAAGTGATGGTATCTTGATACCTCAGGAAATTGTAGCTGTGTGATGAAACGCAGTGACTATGGATGTTTCTGAAGATTTTTTCTTTGGAACAAGTTTAAGGAAGTATGTCTGCTTCGGTGTTGTGGCTGAGTTCAGCAGGATGTTTGTGTTTGGTTTGAGGATCGAGTTTCTCGAAGAACTTTGGATTAAGGAGTCTTTGTCATCCGTGTTAGCGGTGCAGCTCGAGTGTTCTGTGTTCCTGCTGGAAGATCTTTTGGCTTAGCAGTTCGTAAAGTGGAGTTCAGAAGCTGCGGAGTAAATTCATTTTTCAAATGGATTGGTCAAGCACTAGACTGTTCTGATGGATTAAGAAAGAACAGTAATCTTTGGATATTGGACTGGATAGGATCGCAAAAGTGACTTGCGATAGTTTGAGTGTTCTCTTGGGAAATCTTTTGCTTGAGTTTGCGGCATCTCTAGAAGATGTAGGAGTTATAGAGTTGTCAGAGATTTTATGGGAAGTGTTGATCTAGTTTGTGTTCGAGTTCATAGACGACATCTAGATCAGAGTTGAGCAGCGAAAGCTTGGTAGTAGTTGTTCTAGAGTAGAAGCAACCGGAAGTTGCAGTGTTTGGATTAAAGGGTTCCTACAGGAAGCTTTTCAAGATTTGAAGGTCAGATTGGTGAGAGAATCTGTTTTGTCTTGATAAAAGAAGTATTTGGAATCTACTGATGATTTAGGAGTAGAGTTTGAGTTCTGGATTTCCGTAGATCTTGAGAGGATCCGTTTGTTGGATTGTTTGTGGTCCGGTTTATTTCTAGAAGCATCAGCGAAGGTTGAACTGATCAGGAAGGATGTAGTCAGCTCAGGATCGTCTGAAGGATTTTGAGGATAAGAGGCGGAGGTATTTGGAATTCGAAGTTGGAAACTTCGTTGTTGTGAAGTTTTCTCTGGTTAAAGGGAGCTATAAGATTGGGTAAGTCTGGGAAGTTAGCTCCGAGTTGTTTTGGATCTTTTCTATGTTCTGATTTGGATAAGAGTTTGATCTACTGGATTGAATTGTCAGTTTGGATAACTGGAATTCAATGTATTTTACGTATCTCTGAGGGAGTACGTGTTTGATCTATCTCTGGTTTTGGAACCAGCAGTTCTGGAGGATTTGGTTGTTGAGTCAGACTCGTCTGTAGTCTGATATTCTGTTTAGTTTTGTAGATCTAGACGAGTAGGAGCTCTATAGCTTAGTAGTATTGGTTGTTTGGATTATTTGTAGAGCGAGTATCCCGGTATATATATATACTTGGGGAAACTCGAGGAAATTCTATTCAGAATTTTTCGCTGGATAGTTAGAATTGTTTGTTTGGATGATTGGTTGCTATGATTGTTAGCATATGAATGATAATACATCCTTGTGATTTAAAAAGATTATTAAATTACCTTTGTTTTAAATTTCGGGGACGAAATTATTTTAAGGGGGAAGGAATGTGATATCCCAGAATTTTGGCAATATCAATTTAATAATCTTTATAATAATTAAAGTGATTTGTTGATTTATTTTATAAATTGACAAGTTTATTCATTTTAAAAGGTTAATAACATTTTAATTTGGGAATATCTTTTTTTAACAATTTTAAATTGGGAAGATTTATCTTTCTAAAACTTATATATAAATGTTTTATATTTATAATGTATATATATAGGTATATATATTATAAATAGGGAGTCTTTTAAAACTATGTTTTCAAATTATAATATATATGTATATATATATATTGTGATTTGAAGTTATGTATTAAATTTAATATAGTAATTATCAAAGCTAATGTTAAAAGTATTTCCATTTAGAATATATATAATTGTATATATTGAAATGGAAAGAATATTGAATTTGAATTTAATAAAGTATTTTCAAACTTTAATATTTATATAATTTGTAATTTGGAAATTTGTAATTTAACTTAATACTTTTGAAAATGATATTTATAATTTAAGTAACAAGAATAATTTCTTATTTAAAAATATATATGTAAGCTTAAGTTTAAATAAGGTTTAAATTAAGAAGTTTATTTGTTTTAATAATCTTTTCTCTTTTAATATTCAAATATAAGTCAAAATAGGTTTGTAAAAAAATATATAGAGAGTTAAACTCAATTTCTCAAGCATATATAAGTATGTTATATTTAATTGATATAAGCATAAGTTATTTTAAATAATTGTTTTTCACATTTGTATATTTATTAAAATCTAAAAGCTTAAATTATAAAAAGAGATAAATACATTATATACTTATAATTATTTCATTAATACATATAAATGACTTAAATAAATTATTTAAAACAAGAATAATACTTGTTAGCATATTAGAGTGGTTTAGTGACATTTGTAAAGATGTAAGCCTATGTGTAAGTTAATTAAAGAGACAAGTGGCTATATTTTAATTTAAGCTTTAAAATAAATAAAATTAGTATGTAAGAAGAAAAATATGTTTTTCATTTTTCAGTTTAAGATTATCTTTTCTTCATCTCTCTACTAAATACAATTCGAATCTAAAATCAAATTCAAAAATCTGGAAAATCTGGGAATCTAAGATCTGAAATAAGAAGATCAAAGGCAAATTAAAAACAACAGATTCAAATCTTCTTATGCAATCTGAAGTCATGCAATCAGATAAGGAAATCAAACTGCAAGTTTCAAATTCAACAAAGCAAAAGAAAAACAAGTTTAAAATCAAAATCAGTCTGGAAATCATCAACCTGGAATAAGCCTGGAATCAACATATGTTCTCTGTTTTATAATTCCTGGTGAGTAAACTTTTTAATTTAAAAAGTTAAGAAGATTCAGGATTGTTGCTTATAAAAAAATTCTGAAACAAGTAATGCTTGCATATATAGATTTAAGTGTGCTATATGTTGCTATGCTTTAAACTGTGCATGACTGCTGTTGTTATCACCTCTGTTCCTTAATTTTAGTAAACTGTTTTATTTAAGGATTTAAATCTGTTAAAATCTAGATGTAGGCAGCATTTACATAAAATGGAATATGATATGTGTATGCTTGGTTTGTTTAAACAAGATTGCATGTGAATGGATAAGTGATTAAATCTTATTTTAAAAACAGAGTTAAACTTTTTATATGTGATGTTTTATCTGAAATGTTGATGAAATTGTATGCATGTTGTATATAAGTGTTGAATGCCTGTATAGTTATAATTGAATACTTGTACATTGAAAATTTAGTCTCTGTAAAGTGATGACAGTTTTTGTTTTTCTTTTAAAATCTATATCTCATCTTTTAAATCTCTAATAGCTTAGGATTTGTAAATGAAAGATGTTTGAAAACGTGTGATATCATTATTAAAAATAAGTTCTGGAAATTTTATAACTTATATTGTCTGGAAATTTATAAAAAGCAGTAAAAAGTAAATTGGGTCTAAATTTTATCAATTTAATTTTAAGTTTGAATTGCATAATTGAATTCATAATGCTAAATCATGAATTTTGAGATATGGATCATGATTTCTAGTTTGGTAATTAAAGAGAATTTTGGGTTAAACTGTTTTGGACATTTTGACCAATCTGAGGCGATTCGAGACGAACAGGAAGTCGTGGTGGAGTTTGAAGTTAGAGGGGATGATGGAGCTCCTCGGAAAAATAGTGGAAGAATTTAAAGATCATCATGGTGATGGGGAGACGATGAAATAGGGTTTAATACCCTGGTATACTCGTTGATGTTTAATTGGGTTTCGCGACGTCGAAATGAAACTGGAGTTGATCGCATGACGTTCTGGAGATTCTGGAAGATGAGGTGGCGCTATGGTGAAAGTGGAAGAGTTTCTGGAGCTAGGAATCAACGGCGTCGAGGTGGTTTCTGATGATGTATGTTTTCCAGGCTGATGGGTTCAATACCTCGTATTCGATTCTCGATCGAATCGAGAATATCTGGGTGATCAAACGTGTTGCCGAGGTGGAAGTCGAGTTGTCGGAGACCTTGTCGTAGTTCGTCGACGTCCAGCGTAGTCGTGCACGTGCACGAGCACGGTTACGTGCATCTGAGTTTGGTTTTAGGGAAGAGAGTTTGTTCTTGGGCGTTTGTTCGGGGAATAGCAAGTTTTACTCGAAGCAGGAAAGAATGGGAGTTATCTCGCGTTTGCTTCGTGAATTCTGGAGTTTGCTTCGAGTTTTCTAACGTTTTACCCGGATTTTTGGTGAGAACAGATTTTAAGATTTTTAAAGGAAATGTTGTTAAAGTTTTAAACAAAAGAAATTTTGTTTGTAATATTTTCTGAGTTTAAACAAAGGTAAAACAAGGATTTACTATTAAATTAGATTATTTTCAAAATTTGTTTTAAAAAGATTTTTACCAAATTAAACTAATTTGTTCTAGGAATTTGTTTAACAAGTTTTAAAATATTTAAATAGATAAGTTTTAAAAAGGGTAAATAAATAGATTTTAAAAATGTTTATTTATATTAAAGTTAATTTAATAACTATGGAAGTTAAAGATTTTGAAAATAGAGAAGGAGTTTAAAATGCTTTAATTATAGTTGATTCTAAAATTGTTTTATTTTGAAATAAGTTTAAATGATAAGTATTTAAATAAATCAATTATAATAAAGATTTTATCTTAAGAAATTAATATTTAATTTATTTAAAAGAAATTAAGATTTAATTTATTTAAAAGAAATTAATATGTGAAATTAATAAGGATAATTCATTTATTGAAAATGATTTAAGAATAGATAATAATTTAATTAAGATAAATAGTTTTCTTAATTAAGTCTTTAAGTATAAATGGTTAAGTAATTATTAAATTAGTTAAATAATTAACTAAGTAATTAATTAGTGATTATTAAAGATAATTACTTATTATCAATTAAGTATAATTACTTAATGAAGTGATTAAGGAATAATTACTGAATGTAATTAAGTAAAAGGAAAGTTATTTAATAAAGTAATTAGAGGATAATTATTTTATGAAAATAATTAAATAAGAAGTGATTAAGGTTAATTACCTAGTGTTATTAATTAAATAATTTATTTAATTAAAGGATTAAGGTTAATTAATAAGGTAATTAATTATTGGTTTAGGTAATTAATTAAAAAAGTAATTAATTAATGGAAGTAATTAAGGAAGTTAATTACTGGATTATATTAATCAAAGGTGATTAATAAATTATGGTTTAATTAAGGTTAATTACTTAATGTAATTAATAGAATAATTAAAGATATAATTAAGGATCATTAGTTTATAATTAATGATGTAATTAAGAATTGATTAATTAAGATTAATTAATCAGATGATAACTAATTTATTTGTAATTAATTAAGGATTAAAGTAATTAATTATAATTAATTAATTAATGAAGTAATTAAAGGTTAATTACTGTATTTGATTAAGGATAATTAATTTGTGAAATTTATTAAAGTTAATTACTTAAATGTAATTAAAGTTTAATTAATCAAGGTAATTAATTAGGTGAATAATTAAAGAAAGATTAATTAATTTATTTGTAATTAATTAATGATTATATAAGTAAGATTTATAATGAAGTAATTAATTTAATTTATTAAGAGATGAAGTAATTAATTTAATTCACTTTAAATTAGTTAAAGATAGAGATAGTTAATTTAATTCATTTTAAATTAATTATGTTGTGATTAAGTAAATCATTGCTTATGTATAAATAGATAACATTGATTGTCTTGAATGGATGTAATCTCAGAAATGAGATAAGTAATGTTGTGTGGTATGAATGCTTGGTTGCATTATGATGGTAATATAGATTAACTATTGTGATGTTGATATGGATTACCTATTTGGTTATGAATCATCTGTTTAAATGATAATGTGATTATCAATTGTGACTTGTGAATTATCTATCTGTATAGATAAGTTAAATTGTTTAAACCTTTAAACAACTTGGCCTTAAAAGATACGTTTTGGATTTCGATGAGACCGGGATCGGGTTTCCGTATACTGGTATTCCAGGTCTGGAGACCCGAATACCACATCGATCCAAATTAACGATAGGTCGTGAATCTCAAGTGAAGATGAAGATTTAGAGTGCAAGGGTTATTGTCGTTAACTCTGAGGGTGATTCCAAAACGAGTGTAACGAGATAATGCCTTCGGTTTCGTTCGAACCCGGAACGAACTTGTATGGATTGAATGCTTTCAGCACATCGTCAGGCGGACGATGAGCATTCTAAGTGATATGTTCTGATTAAAGGTAATCGTAACCTCAAGCCTCATCAACCGGGAATGGCTAAAACAGGGGAGGTGCAGCAAGGTTTCGTGGGTAGCACCCACTGAGAGCAAGATAGATCCCTGTCTAGAGGTCCCTTTTCTTTTATTCGGCTTAGTGTGTGGTTGGTCGCGCCAACTACGGGATTATCTTGTTCGGAATTATCCAGTAAGGGATGGTTCCGGCTTTGTGTTGTAGGGGAGCGGGCGTACTCCTCGGTACGGTGATCTAGGCCACGTACTGTGACGGGCGGTACCCCAGTAGCCCTGCCATTGTATGGAATCCAAACTCCAATAAGTGCCGTACGTATTAGTTGTGCCCAACTATGTTGGAATGTGAGATGTAAGCATTTCAGCTATTTCTGTATTTTACTTGAAAACCCTAGACCCTATTATAATATAACTGGATTTCCTATCAAATGTTTTGGTTAGCGTAAGGTAAAAACTTTTCCATGTTTATGTGTGGGAAGTCTTACGTGATACCTTTGTTTTCAAAAGGTTTTGAAGTTAAACAATTTTAACCCGTTTACTCACACCAGACCCATGTCTGACCCAAGTGTTTATTTCTGTTTTATAAACTCTTGGGTACTCAAATTTTTACGAGTAGCCAAGGGATTCAGGTTTAGCTTTGACGAATATTCTGGAGGAGCAATGGAGCAGGAGGCTTCAGCGTTCGTAGATATAGTATTCCGCTGTGTTGATATCTGTGATAGTGTCTTGTCTTGTATTTGAGTTGTAATGTCTAGACAAATGATTATAACTGTCTAGTAAGTGATGTATATGCTGTGTAACTCTGTAAATTGTTGTATACTATGTAATAGTTTATGTTATTAATATAATTTATTCGTTCCGCTGTGAGATCGTTGTTGTTGTTTCTTTCTTTCTTCTCTTCTTTTCTATTTTCTACCCCTTTCTTTCTTATTAACGATGCGACTTTCTGTGGAGAGAAAGTCGTGGTCGTTACATCTGCCTACCCTTGAGTCGCCATATCCTTAAGTCGGTCAGTTCTTTAGGTCGTTAACTCGCCCTGCCGACCTAACACTTAACTAAATCCTAGGTTGCATAATTCTATAGGTCGCTCTAACTAACCCACGACCTAACACTAACTCGCCGAATTCCTTAACTCGGTCACGACTTAGCTCTTAGGTCGTTCACGACCTAGGACTTAGACAAATCTGCCTCAAAATCTGAAATGACTTAAAAATGCTAAAATTCCAGATTTTGACGAACTTGTCGATCCGTAAAAATACGGGTCGTTACAGTGCAAGACCTTCTTCTTTGGTGGGCAAGAAACAACTGCTCAACTATTAACATGGATAATGTTTCTATTAAGCATGAACCAGGACTGGCAGGAGAAGTTGAGGAATGAAGTCTTCGCAGAATGCAGCATGGAAGTTTTTCCTGCATTTAGATTTGATCTGAGAAATCAGATCTAACCATAGTGGAATGTTGATTACATCTGCTGAAGCATTTTCTTTAAATTCAAAAGGATTTTCTTGAGTCCTCATTCTTCTCTTATTGAAGAGCTGATGCTAGTGCTCTCTGCATTAGAGGTTTGTCGTTCAAAAAATTACTTATATTATGTAACTATTGTAATGTATCGTTACTACTTGTTGCAATGTATATGCAATCAGTTCTGATTTGATCATCACCATTATATGCGCTAAAATATTTTGTGTTTTTTGCAGATGCTTTACCACCTCCAGAGCCTATCACTACCTGGACTATTTCTATTTCTATATGGTTTTCATTTTTATCTTTATCGTCTGTGTCCGTAGTGTTGCACTTTAATTTTTGTACTACATTAATATTCTATTATTGTGAATCAGACTAGCCAGAACAAATGTCTTGTATTGTGCTTGTATTGATAAACTTGGACTACGTTTTAATATTTTATGTCTATTTTGCAGTGCTTTGTGTTTCTTTTTGTATCCTTTTGTTTGTATTCTCAGTTATATTTTTTCCTCTGTTAGTTTGCTATGGAAATTAATCTTGCTGCACCTTATTTTCAATGGTATCACCACCACCACATTCCATTGTGTTACTTTGTGGTCTGTGTTTATGTTTATCACTTGCTTTGGTACCCATTGCTCACGAATGTTAATTCTCTAGTTAGATATATCTATTACTACTTTAAATACTGAAATATTAATGCATTATTTTTTTTACTTTAATACATTAATTTGATACGGCTCAAAGCCATATCAAATTCCTGAATTTGATACGGCCCAAAGCCGTATCAAATTCATGAATTAGGCAGTGCTTTGAGCCGTATCAAATTCATGAATTAGGTAGTGCTTTGAGCCGTATCAAATCCATCAATTTGATACGGCTTTGGGCCGTATCAAATTATTAACCACGCCAAAATTTGATAAGGCCCAAAGCACTGCCTAATTCCATTTGATACGACCAAAAGCACTACCTAATTGGCATTTCTGGTGTAGTGAGCTAGAACTTGGCCATGTTGAGTGTTAATTAATCTAGACTTGGGTCGGGCCTTAATATGCCGACTGGTGTAATCATACTTGCGAGAAATTTAAGCAATATTTTGCCCCTAAGCCTGTCTATGTGGATGGGGATGGGCTTGTCAAATCACAAAGATCCTATCGATTGGCTCTTCTGTTATGCATTTTATGGGTGCCACATGTGGCAATATGCCATTGGTCGAGACGGTTCATGTTTTCCAAATGTGGCAGAGGTGCTTACGTTTATAACTTGTGTGAAGTGATGATGACATTGATTACACATAGACGGTCGAAATCTAATAGTTTTTCAAATCCAAAAGTTATGATGAAAAGGGTGGGTATTATAAATATCTCCATCTTCTCTTCCCTCATTCTTTACGGATATAAAAGAAATTTTGCCACTGATGCTTCCAAAAACCTTCACAACTCTTGGAATTTTCAAGCTTCCTCCCTCAAAAAATAGTAAGCTCTCCCCCTCCTTCTACCCCTGAAATGTTGACTAATAAATTAGCCAACCTCAAATTTTGACTAATGCTTTGTATTAGCAAAAGGCACTTACTAATACTAGGCTTAAAAATGTAAAATGGGAAACTAAAGAAGAAAATAGACACGAGGATGTAGAGTGGTTCGACAGAGATTTGCTTACGTCCACTATGAAGATCACCTACTATCTTTGTCTCTTACAATTACAAGGAATTACAAAAGGATGATAAGAAATTTAGCAATTAAGCTTATATTCATACTAAACTTAAGATCTTTGAGAGGAGTTGCTTGATGTAAATGGATTCTGAGCTTGTACGTTAGCTAAATTCCAACTGGTTTCAACCCCTTAAGTACGGTATAGCATAAGGTACTTAGATAGCAGATGTGGGGGCATGGATGGCTGAGATTGTCTAGTAAAACATGCAGGAAAAGATCATGGCCATAGAGATGGGCGTGCGGGTTGATGGAAGACAGCTGTAAAGGTGGTAAGATCACATGGCTGGGGTGCTTGCTAGTTGGCATTTCATACTAGGTGTATGCTTTGCATTTAATGTGTAGTTAATGTGGCATTATGCTACAGGAGTGGACATGCTTTTGGAAGATATGCTATATCTAGTATAGTTGGTCATATTATTTGTAGTTTAAATTTGCTTGTCCAGTTGGCTAGGCGAATGAGAATCTTCTTGTGCACAGTAAAGACCGATCGCTTGTTGTCGAAGCTTACTGAGCATAAAGTTAAAAATGCTAAAGTCGAAACATGAAGAGATGATTTAAGACATACTGATGAGATGGGCTACTTGGGACTGATCGTAGGCGATTTGAGATAGTCGGGCCCCAGATAGATCATTTTGAGCCGAGTCAAGTCATATATGGTGGCCATACTGAATTATATCAGTCAGGCCAGGTGTTTAGAAATAGGTCGGCCTATATGTGACTTGCTTGCTGGGTTTGCTTAGATGGAACTAAGATAAATTTAGGCCGGGTGGAATTGGGGTGGGCTGAGTGCTAACTAACGTGGACTTGGACCGGGCCTTGATGTGCTGGCCTGCATAATCATATTTCCGAGAAATTTGAGCAATAGATGGCCTCCTTTTTATATTTTCAGTGCCTTCATCTCATACTTATGATAGCTTCTAACCATACTTTAAATGGTTCATACTTTCGATATTCTTCATATTCTATATTCAATAGCTTCCAACTCATACTTTCGATTACCTCCTCCTCATACTTTCGATAGCTTCCTCTTTATACTTTTGATAGCCTTCATCTTCGTATTTTGGTAGCTTTCTCTTTATACTTTTGATAGACTGCATCTCCTACTTTCAATAGCTTCTGACTTATACTTTTGATAGTCTTCACCGTCGTACTTTTTGTAACTACTCGTATTTTACGAATGGAGGATCATAAAATATTATTTCAAAATCCAAATTGGATTGTATGTGTAACACCCCATAAACTGACGATAATTAATTTAAAAGATATTATTTAATAATTGTTAAAGCCGTAAATGGAATTTTCACAAATGTTAGATTTTGGCTAAGAAACTTGCATCGTTGTGTTTTTGGTGATTTTTTGATCAATTTTCATATATTAAGTTTTACGATTGGAATTCAAAAGAAAAAGTTATTAACGTTTGAAGATTTTGAATCAGAAATAATTATATATATATATATATAATTAAGGAAATAAATGTAATTAATTAACGTTAATAGATACTTAACATCTAAGCATAATTAACGTCAACCAGATCATGTCAAAATCGTATAAAATAATTTTTAATAGGAAACAAATGAACGACTAACAAAATAACACGACCGGTCGACACCCAAGTTCAATCAGTCAACCACCAACGGTCGACCAGTAGAAGGGGAGTGGTCGATCGGTGGTGAAATGGCGGGGCATATCTAACCTAAGTCGAATAACCTAGATTTAATATAATCTAATCCAATGACTGGCATTGATTTGAGCCCCTATAAATACAGGCCTAGCCCCACACTTTTCTTCTCATATTTTCTAAAGCAATGACGAAGCCTGCATTTTCGTTTCTCCACAAATTCTAAAATTTGTTCAAACTAAATATTTATACATATAATGGAGAATAGTGAAGAATAATAGAGAAGAAGGATAAGGTCGAATTGAATCGTCAAAGCCATGGTGAATTGTAAATCTAAATTAAATTAAAGTCTCTTCTCAAATCTAAAATTGTAATAAATATGTATATACTTTTGATACATATTTTAGTAGAAAGAAAGAAAGTCAAACAGGGATAACATGATTTAGATCTGGAGATTTGGAAGCTTAGAGGTGAATGGGAAATTATATATCTTTATATAATATTTGATTTATGTCATTGTAAATCTGTTCCTTGTATGCCTAAATGTAAATTTTGGAGTTGTAGGCTTAAATATATATATGCAATGAATCTGAGAAATATGCCTATATATTCTACGAATTGTTAACTTTGATTAAATATTATGTATACCTAAATCTAGAAATAGGGTGAAAGTAGTCCCTAAATGTTATGAATAATCCACTGATGAATGTTATATGTTATTAAATATGAATTAAAAGTTGTTACGGATTGGAGTAGGATTTAAGTAATACTTTAATTCATTGGAAGAAAGTGTGTTGCAATAAATTGTCCAGCTCTACAATTATGCATAAAAGTGTATTGTTTGAAAGAACAAGGATTATGCCTAAAAGAATGAGATGTATAGAATAAGAGTGTTTACCGTGTTTTGTACTGTCTATTTCAATAATAAAAGAAAAATAATTCCTTATAATTCCAAACATAACACAAGTCCTAAACAGACTACACTTCCTACTAGTTTAGGCTAAACAAACTTGGATTATGCCTAAACGGACTACACCTCCTACTAGTTTAGGCTCCGTATAGGACATGCACCCCCTCAAAGTTTTTTTATTTGTTTGTACTTAGGAGGCAAGTCTATATAACGCCTAGATGAGTCTTCAAGGCGAGTTAGAATACAGCTAATAGTTGTACTGCCGTTATTAGGCACTAGTAGGAATATCGTTGGTATATGCAGGCAGTTTGGCCTAGACACATAAGGTGGATAGCTGGCGCGGTGCAGAGTTATGGATACCGGGGGAGAACATATCCTAGTTCATGGGGGGACTGTGGTACTTATATACACACACGCACATATGCATGTAGTTATTGTATACCTCAAGCTGGTGGGGGCATATTGTACACATACATGCAGTCAAGATGACTAATTTAAATAGTATACATAACAGGTAATGGAAGACAGTCAGCATAAACTAGTGTTATGGATAAAGTATGTAATTTACCAATCACTGGAACATTGTTCTGACCCCCTCCTCATTACAACCCATCGGATAGATTTAGAGAGACAGGTACTTGAACAAGGTGGGAATTGTGGAGGATAGATTTCCTTATGTATCTCAGCATTGACAAGGGTACTAAATACCAGAGGTATTAGCCTTGATTGGTAATTATATGTTTTATTATAATTTACCATTCCACCATGAGTTTTATCGATAGTGCTCTAATATAATTTTGTTTATTTACAGGATACCAACACCAACGATCCGTATCTTAATGGACTTGGGTTTTAGATTTAGCGAAAATTCAGGCCCACTAAGGTGCGGGTTGTTACCGTATGAGTCTATAACTTTAGGGAATGTTGACTTCTAATATCTTTGACCCAAATTTCTTATTAGATGGTTTTGACCCTAAAAATCTTTGAAGATCTATTACTTTTGATAGGAGCCGAATTGGCTCTTGAAACCACTTCCAAATTAAAATTTTGATGGTTTCTCATTAAGTAGAGTGGTAATATTATATTTTGGACTTACGGTTTAAGAGATGTGGTCGTTTGAAGTTGAGACTTTTTTTAGGCTGATTAATGGGTAATTAGAGTTAAGTGGGAATTAGGCCCAAAAGCCAACCATTGGATTGGTGCCTAATACAGCCAGGTTTCACCCCATTATCATTTTTCCCACTTTCCAAAAACATTCATAACCTCCATTAATCTTCCTAAGAGAAAAATCCATCAATTCCCTTACCATAATTAGTCAAATCTTGTAATTAAGAGGGTAATTAGTGAGGGAAGGCATTGGATCTCGGAATTGTTGCAAAGGGTTCATGCTAGGGATTGATTGGATCTGTTCTACCTTGATTTTCATGCCAATTTGGTACTGGGTGAGTGATTTAATATCTCTCGCTATATATATATATATATATATATATATGTTTTAAAATGATAAAAACATGTTTTTAAATAATTTTCCATGTTAAAATGAGATCTTTACATGTTTTAAAACCAAAAATGATTTCTAAATGAATTTCGATGCATTCACAAGATTTTAAATTAATTTATATGAAGTTGTCCATATGGGTACGTCATTTTTATGTTAGCGTAGATCATTACTTGTTTGGGGATATATAATGTATGAATGTATTGTATGGTTTGATTTTTTGCATGTAAGATGTATAAAATAGGTAGTATTGTATTGATTATATTATTTTGGCTATGGTTTGACTCTAGTTAGAGTTAAGGCATAACGATCATATTTTGGAGTTTGAATACATTTAGGAGTTGCAGAGGTTTAATGTACCAACCTAACTTTTCATGGCCATATAATTGTCGTATAATAAAACGCCTGATTGTTTAAAACCAACAATAATAGTACATAGAAAGCTGAACTAACTAACATTATATTTCAGAATTTACAACGGAACTGATCAAAATACAATATAGATAAAATAAACAAATCACATCTATATACAACATAAGTCAAACGTCGTTTTCATACATACACACTATCATACTACACATATATACAATATGTACAAATAAACATATATCATATACAAGCATCTTCATAGTCACTGTCTTCAAACACCATACACACAAAGCTTGTTTGGTAACCTATAGTGTATGAGGAGGAGGGTCAGACACACATGTCTTGTGAGTAAAAATATACCAATTATATACTACTAACATGATTTCGTAAACATCATATAAGAACTAATACTTACTTTACCTCAACCTATCTCACCTGCATCTGCAGAGTTAGTCCATCATAATAAACATAGTATGGGGATCTCTATCATATACTTAACAACATTAAACATATGATAGAGTTAGATAAACATATGCTAACTTGTCGACTCACAAGAAAGGGAAAAAGAGAATTAGTTAAACATATACTAATCTCACGGCCAACACATGAGTTAGTTGGAAAAAGACTAACCTCGGGATATAGTTAAACATAGACTATTCCCATAAGACAAACACGGACGTAAGTTAGGTAAACATAGAATAACTTGCGTATACACAAAGGTATAGATAAACATAGCCTAACCCCCTAACGATCGATTTGATATCTAAGTAAATTCACACACAAATCAACCATATACTTTTCTAGACGTTAAATACTTCCGAACATCGTAGACAAGCCCATATATCACTTACTATCTTTTTCATATAGGCTTGGCTAAAGAAAAATTATTACTACCTTGGTCTAGGTTCAATCTAGCAAATTGAATCGTGCACTGGTAGACTAAACACCAATGGGTTGGTGTGCATCTATAACGCCATAAAATAGAAAACCAGAACTGTTTCCCCCCTATTTTGAATTTCCTTCATCATTTACTGTTTTGATGTGTTTCTACTTCTTCTATACCTTATTTCATACTGCCATAATCATTCATATATCACATATAAACCATATATCTATATTCTAACTTTAGTTATCATATTTTAAATCGTTTAACCCTAATCTTCTTATCTAATACCAATTTGGTGCTAATTAAATTATCATTAGCACTCTCTAATCCCATAATCGCATCAGTATTTATCATCTACTCAAATTTATCCAAATTCTATATCCATTATCCTAAATTAGCAATCAATATAAACTTTCATGTGAGTAGTATAATGATTCTCTGTAACGACCCGTAAATTTCAACTGTTTTAATAACGTAATTAGTTGAAATTTTGTGAAATTTTAAACGATAAAATTTTAAAATATAAATTTGATATTTGGAATGCGTTTAGTTAAACATAGCAACTGGTAAAATTTCATCCGAAAATATGAAAGTTTATTTCGCGCGTAAATTTACTTCAATTTAATCAGTTAAAAAGCGATGAAAATAAAATGTTTCCGAAACCTAAATATTTTTACATAGAAAACTTCTAAACCATCTTCTGAGCAAGATGTCAGTTTATCGTTTTTCCAAATTCGGACTTCTTTGGCTCCGTCGATCTTATTTTTCTATGTTTTCTTGCATTTTCCGCAGTAGAAAATTCGAAATTTTATAATTCAATAGTACCACTGATATCCATATGCCATTTTGATCGTATTGTCGTGCTAAGCTCTGTGGTATTTTCAGTTCTGTGTTTTGATGTTCGTTGCACAACCGGATATGTGAAACGGTTCACTATACCGGTATCGTTGATTGTTTTCCAACTCCTTTGAATTCTTTGCCCATTCGTTTCCACCGTGATAATGAATAGCTACCAAAAATTTATATTCCCAACAATTCAGCTTTGGACCTTTATTGTTCCCTATGCCAATTTATTACATGATGGTCCGTTCATCTTACTTTGTTTCATTTCCTTTGTTCTGAAAAGCAATGCCATACAAAATTCCAACGCACTCTCCACTTTTCATTGTCTATTCTGTCCTTTGCTTAGAAAAGGGGTGACAGCACATAAAGCTTAAATTTTATCTTTGCCTATTCTTATTCTTCTTCAATCAGGCCATGTCTCCCTCGGCTCAACACCACACCAACCTTCGCAACCGATGCGCCACCTCACCACCTGTACCCACGCTAGCATCAGCGCTCCCGATCCTCCATGGTACCATCGGCCAGTCCAACTTCTCAACCAGAACCGCCTCCTCCCTTCACGTGAGCAACCCACACAAAGCTCGTGTAACCCGACCTGCCTCACCACTCTCGACTTTCCATGAGCACGCATGTAGTTGGCCATGCCGACACCAGTTCCTCCCCTTTATCCCCGACCACCACCGGAGAACTCAACCACCATCTCATCTCTGGCCGAATGTATATTCCGTAAAGGTATATACATTATAAAGATAGTTTATACATATATCGTGTTCAGATTTTTGAAATTTTACAATAAAGTATATATACTATAAAGGAATATATTTTATTATATGTCAGCTTAAATATTATAAGTTAGTTTTGTGTTATTGTTATTACAGTAGATTTTATTAGGAATGTATTATATTACATATACTGTGGTATGTTTGACAGCAAAATAGTAAAGAATGTTAGTTCAGGTGTTAGTTTATGATTTGGTTTTATGGGTTATATGTGTTGTTTTATTCGCAAGTATGAAAGTATTTTATTTTATATAATATATATATATATATATATGCGTTATTTGTTAAGTAAAATCTATTGAACCAGTTGTTACTAAGTATGTAATTTGGACATAAATGTATGGTTACTAATGCATAATGTATAAGGTTATAGGAGATTTTATTATAGTATATTTCATCTTATCATATCATATTATAGCGTGTTATGAGGTGCTTCTTGTTTTTGCTTCCCAGTAGGTTATGTATGTTACGCATATTATTATATGTATATTGTATTGTAGTATATTCTATTATATCATATTTGTTAAATTATATTTTGAGTTGCGGTCCATATAATAATATATATGTAAGTAGTGTTCGGTTGTAGTTTATACATTTGTTTTACAAACAATTGTTTATAGCCTGACATATAAATCTACTTATCTATGTTGTATAAATCTGTACATATAGTACATGTAAGCGGTACAGTGGGTTGCGGGAGTTCTATGTTACATATTTTCGTTTGTGGCGTATATTTTTTTCTCCTGCAGTTCTTGTCTATGGTCATTTAACATTATATATATAGCTGTATCTGTTGATTTTAGAAAACCGCTTATAGTTATATACAAGTTAAGCTTAAAGTATATACATAAGTTTTGTAAGTAACATAAAACTTGTTATTTGTAAATATAGGAATATATGAGTTGGTTCAAGTATATATATGTAGAAATTTATTTTTATATGTGTTCGAACTTAATATGGATTTCAAAATATATGTTTTGGAATTTATTTTAGAAAGCAAATAAATATATATATAATATAATAATAATGTATATTAACTCTTAAATATATCTGGGTATGGGTTCGTATAGTACATTTATGAGTTGTAACAACCCAGTGTTTTATAGCCATTGAATATCGTCTAGTGGTGATTTAAATAGTTTATCAATTACAATTGAAATTTTTAAATCAAGTTAAAATTTCAATTGGATTGTTAGAGTTAAAACTCTTCTATAAATTGCTAATTGGGCTTTATAGAAATTAAAATAACGTGGCCCATATGTAGTTGACGCCGTGAAAGTTTTTACAAGACTAAAAACCCGTTCTCCCTTTATTTTCATTCGAACCCTAATAAATTTACAAACGAGAAAATAAAAATGGCATCTGCGTGCGATTTCTTCGTTCGTTCGTTTTCAAATGGTGGCGGCATTCTTTTCGTCTCGTTCAGTCCTCTTCGAGCAAATTAGGGTTCGCGCACTACGGCGATCTGAAGGGGGAAAGGGGAGGGCTTCACCTGCTCAATCGAGTTCAAGCGCTGGCTTCGCTCGATTGCAAGTGTGTTCGAATTCGAATCCATTTCGTGCTCTTCGACATAGGTGAGTAATGACTTACTCACATCTAATTCGTACTCATTTCTGCTCGTTTTAACTTGTTTGCTAAAATTGATTACTCCTGCTTAGCCTCTGTAATGATGGTTTGGGGTTGTTTATTTAGTCGTCTGGTTTTGATTTCCATGGCTTCATCTCTGATCGATTTTCGGTTGACTTTGATTGTGATAATTGATTTTGATATTGATGAATTTCCGGCTTTGATGATTTTCGATCTTAGTTTGACATCGTTGTTTTATTCGACTTTGGCTATTTTGTTTATCACCTCTGGAAGTTTTATCGACCTTGTTCGTCTTCACCTGCTGTTTCATGACTGTGACCACTTTGTGAATTTTTGGCTTCACTAATTTTGTGACCCTGTGAGCTTCGTTTCTGGCCATCTATTCCGTTGCACTTTGTTCATGATAGTTTGCACTGCTTCATGTTATCACTTGATCGGTTTCACTAGGGTTTCATGCCTTGTAGTTGCATTCCATTCCATGTTTGTATTGTTGTATACATTCCTTACTGTCACTGCCTACTGTTTTGTGGTCAGTTGCTTCGAGTTGATCTTGTTTGGGTTGAGTCTTGATATACTTGTTTCACAGTATATTTAGTAGCCACATTACCTCGACTTTGCAAGCACTTGGCTTGTGCTTGTCATTGATATTGTCTGGTCCATTGTAGTTCACTTTACCGAACTATCTGATCCTGTAAGTCGAGTTTACCATGCATATTTTGACTTGGTCTTATTCATAACTATATTTGAATGATTGGCCATTTAAACCAGTCCTGCCTTTGTTCTGACCAGTTCATCGAGACTTGCTATGGCCTATACTTCAGTTTGGTTGCCATGTATATGAGACATGTTTTATTGACTTTATGCTCCCATTTGATAACTGCAATTGTGCCATCTTGTTTGCTGTTACCAGAAATGGTCTTGGCCGAGCCTAGAACTGTTGTTGTTGGATCACTTCATTGCAGCTGTCTTGACCAGTGAGGCAGTCTGCACATTTATTTCACATAGTTTCGGGCATATGTAAGTTTGCACTCATGTGTCCTTTAGTCTAAAGCTTGTATGCAAATGGTTGCTGTGCATTTGTAATTGACTAGTGTTTCTTGCTTCTTATGCCGCATGCCTTTATGGTCAATTATTTGTCTCTGACCTGATATGAGTAGTTGCCACTGTGTGAACTTTGACTGGTTCTTACTTGATGTAGTTGTTGATCTGGTCATTCTTTGCTTTAGACCTTTGCATTGAGTTGGTCTTGTATATGTTGTATGAACTGTTGTGTTAGCTCATTGAAGTGATTGAACCATTTTTTTTGATCTGCAGTTTTGTTCGTATGTTCATACATTGGTTGTACTTGGATTTTGAACTACTTCATGTTGGTTTTAGGTTTTGTTGACATTGCCACTTGTAATTGTAGTGTTGCAGTCACTACTTATGCTGTTCAGTTGAGTCCGACACTTGCATTGTCGTTGCTTGACTGTTTAATCTCTCGGCTAATGGCTTGGTTCAACTGTAGTTTCATTATGCGGTTGTATATGTGATAGCACTGCCCAGTTTTACAGTGCATGGCATTGATGCACTTAGGTTGGTTTTAAATTCATTTGAGTTGAACCCGATTTCGGGGTTTGACCTTGCGATCAATGTGACTTTCATTGAGCTTTTGTATATCTCTTGCGATAGTGGCGAGGCAGTACACGCGTGCGTGTACTGCAGCCCTATCCGATTTGACAGTTTTAAATTGATGTTTCGATTTGTTGAATTGTTTCGTTGGTTAATTTCAATGTTTTGAAGTTGTATTCTGATTTGGATTTGCTGATTTTAACACTATTTAGTGTCATATTTGCCGTTATCCAATTCTCGTATCGAGAAGTTGGATATACGAGATTTCTGTGATTATCGTCTATTTGATATTGATTATTATTGCTACTGTGCATTAACAAATGAGTTTGAATTAGACTGACCCGTGTATTATTTTCTTTTGAATGTAATACTCGGGTCAGACCCGAGTTATTTCAGGTTGTAGATTTTCTTCTTTGAATTGTTGTTCAGGCTATGAAGACTTTTCACATCTTTTGAAGTTGTTAGTGTCATTTTGTAGTAGTCGTGTCATTGTATAGAACGATATGTATTCATGTATATTAGTCGATAATGTACTTGTATATATAACTTCTAGAGTCGACAGTTGTAGTTGTATCATATGTATCGTGTCAACTATATTTTAACTGCCATCGGTTATATATATATGAGATTTTTGTTAATCTGTGTTCCGCATTTATATTATCTGTGTTATTGTTATATCTAATGTCCTAAACTATTATGAACTATCGTAGTTTGTTTTATACTGGTAATTGGATATGTCGATGGGAGTAAATAGATGAAAAAAAAGTATATACCACTCCTATCGAGACAACCAATATTAGTGTAAGGCCAATTACGGATGGTCGCTCCTATCCAGCCTTATTCTTCGTAATAATAGACAGTATTTTTTTTAATACTCTTTGTTATTATGAGCATAGAGGTGGGGCATCACAGTTGGTATCAGAGCTTGGAGTTTATGGACATAATATAAAACATAACTTGGATGGAACATATGTTACAACTATTGGTCGATGTTTTATTTGTGCTTGAGTCAAAACTAAAGTTTTGAAATTTGGATGAAATTTTTAAATATCTTTATTTAAAAATAATAGTGAAATTGTGTTCTGATGATTTGATTGATTTGTGTTCTGTTTATCAGAGTGCGCAGCGGAAACAGTGAAACTGTCTTCGCTGAGTACAACTGAAAATCTTTTTGATTTAAAAATCAAAATACGAAATTGATATGAATTTCATTTGTTGTTTACATAGCTGTAATTATTTTGTTTCTCTGAGAATTTCGAATCCGAATTGGAAGATTCGAAGAAATTGCAGATATGTGATTTTTGTTGAAATTTCCGCTGGCTTTCTTTTGTACTAATCATCTATTGATTAGATTTTTGCTGTTTTGAATTATCTTCATTGAAGATATATTCGAATGATTTCTTTGTTCATTTTGTAGTACGTGCAAAAATTTGAATTGCACGTTATTGCATTTATTTTACGTTGAACCGATGCTTGGTTATGAAACGTATTTTGTTGCCGTTATTTTTATAACGGGATTTTACACCAATGCTATATTTTGAAGCACGGTGTTTTGTGGTATTTTGATGAATGAAAATTTACTGATATTACATTTGATGTAAATTGTTTTGATGCGATTTTGATGTTTTAAAAGTACTGTCGCTTTGGCTTCAGTAACCATCAAATTTTAAAAAGTGGATTTTCAAGCGGTTATTCCGCAATGCTGATTTTGAGATTCATTCTACGATGTTTTGAGAAGTACAATTTCCTTATCGAAATCGTTACTGATATGCTGCTTTAATCACGTGATTGGAAAATCGTTTTAAAATGAAAATTGTTTTATAAATTTTAGTAGTTTGCGTTTTCAAAAGAATGAGAAAGCGACTTAAACGATTCAGCAAAATCGAGGATTATGACCCCTTTCTTTTACTGTTTCGCTTAACTCCGGACTTGTCCAGTTGAGAATGTGAATTGTTATTTTTACAAAATAAATAAAATTGTTTTCAAAAATTTTAACAGTTTTCGCTTTCAAAAGAATGAGGAAGCGATTTAAACGTTTCAGCAAAATCGAGGACTATGACCCCTTTCTTTTACTGATTCGCTTAATTCCGGACTTGTCCGTTTGAGAATGAAAAGTGTATTTTACAAAATACACAATTTTGCACTTTCAAGGAAACGATGAAGAGATTTAAACGATTTAGCAAAAGTGCGGAGTATGGAACCACACTTTTACTATTTCGGTTAATTCCGGACTCGTTAATTGAATATCTGTTGTTTTGATGATTTTGATGAATTTTACACTTTCAAGGAAACGATGAAGAAAATTAAACAATTTAGTAAAACTCGTGGTTATGGGACATGTGCGTTTACTATTTTGGTTAATTCCGGACTCGTTAATTGAAATATTTTGATGCTTTCGTGTGCTTTCGAGTCACTATGTTGGACCTTCGGGTCATATGTTGGACCTTCGGGTCAATACCAGTACTAGACCTTCGGGTCATATGTTGGACCTTCGGGTCATTTGTTGGGCGCCAAAAATTATGTTGAGTACTTGGTAGGCTTCGGCCATATGTTGTTGCACGTGCGGCGAATTAAAAACTCGCCATCTGATGGGATCGATCCAAGCTTTTATGTTGATTTTCTAGTCTTCTTAATTGATTTCTAGATATTTGTTGCTTCCAATTATCTGCAGGTAATTGGATATTTGTTGATATGAGTTCTGATTATCGTTTTTGATAATCGGATATTTGTTGTTTCTAATTATCGCTTGTGATAATTGGATATTTGTTGATATGAGTTCTGATTATCGTTTTTGATAATCGGATATTTGCTGTTTCTAATTATCGCTTGTGATAATTAGATATTTGTTGATATGAGTTCTGATTATCGTTTTTGATAATCGGATATTTGTTGTTTCTAATTATCGCTTGTGATAATTAGATATTTGTTGATATGAGTTCTGATTATCGTTTTTGATAATTGGATATTTGTTGTTTTTAATTATCGCTTTAGATAATTAAATATTTGTTGCTTTGAGATTTAATTATCGCTTTAGATAATTAAATATTTGTTGATTTTAGATTTAATTATCGCTTCAGATAATTAAATAATTGTTGATTTTAGATTTAATTATCGCTTGAGATAATTAAATAATTGTTGAATTGAGATTTAATTATCGCTTGAGATAATTAAATATTTGTTGATTTTAGATTTAATTATCGCTTGCGATAATTAAATAATTGTTGATTTGAGATTTAATTATCGCTTGAGATAATTAAATATTTGTTGATTTTAGATTTAATTATCGCTTGAGATAATTAAATAATTGTTGATTTGAGATTTAATTATCGCTTCAGATAATTAAATAATTGTTGATTTGAGGTTTAATTATCGCTTGAGATAATTAAATAATTGTTGATTTGAGGTTTAATTATCGCTTGAGATAATTAAATAATTGTTGATTTTAGATTTAATTATCGCTTGAGATAATTAAATAATTGTTGATTTTAGATTTAATTATCGCTTGAGATAATTAAATATTTGTCGATATTAGATTTAATTATCGCTTGAGATAATCAAATAATTGTTGAATTTGGAATTTGATTATCGCTTGAGATAATCAAATAATTGTTGAATTTGGAATTTGATTATCGCTTGAGATAATCAAATAATTGTTGAATTTGGAATTTGATTATCGTTTTGATAATCGAATATTTGTTAAATTTAAAATTTGATTATCGTTTTTGATAATTGAATATTTGTTGATTTGAAATTTTTAAATTACCGGTTGTGGTAATTAGATATGTGCTGATTTGTCTTCTGATTATCGTTTGAGATAATTAGATAATTGATGTTTGCTGATTTTATTTGAATCGCTGTTTTCTATCTATCTCTATCTCTGTTAATATTTTGAATTTGCTGATTATGAAGTTCGTATTTTCTAGTTGTTTGTTGAATAACGAGATATTTGCGATTTTGCGATTTGTGTTTTGTGTTTTCTAATTATCTTTGTTGATGATTAGATTTGCTGTTTTCTAATTATCGTATCGATAATTAGATATTGCTGATTTGTGATTTCTGAATTCTAATTGTCCAGTTGATAATTGAATAGTGCTGATGATTGTATTTATTCAGTTTTGAATTCAGTTTTGATTGTTTTCTAATTATCCATTTGGTAATTAGATTTTGTTGAGAATTTGTGAATCTCTTTTATGAAATTAAAAGGTTTCTTTGGTGTTTATATCCTCTACCTTTTAATTGCTAGCTTAACCAGTTTATGTTAGAAAATTTATTGGTAATAACGACCTTAATTATGAAAATTGCGGGGACGCAATTTTTATAAGGAGGGGAGTCTGTAACAACCCAGTGTTTTATAGCCATTGAATATCGTCTAGTGGTGATTTAAATAGTTTATCAATTGCAATTGAAATTTTTAAATCAAGTTAAAATTTCAATTGGATTGTTAGAGTTAAAACTCTTCTATAAATTGCTAATTGGGCTTTATAGAAATTAAAATAACGTGGCCCATATGTAGTTGACGCCGTGAAAGTTTTTACAAGACTAAAAACCCGTTCCCCCTTTATTTTCATTCGAACCCTAATAAATTTACAAACGAGAAAATAAAAATGGCGTCTGCGTGCGATTGCTTCGTTCGTTCGTTTTCAAATGGTGGCGGCATTCTTTTCGTCTCGTTCAGTCCTCTTCGAGCAAATTAGGGTTCGCGCACTACGACGATCTAAAGGGGGAAAGGGGAGAGCTTCACCTGCTCAATCGAGTTCAAGCGCTGGCTTCGCTCGATTGCAAGTGTGTTCGAATTCGAATCCATTTCGTGCTCTTCGACATAGGTGAGTAATGACTTACTCACATCTAATTCGTACTCATTTCTGCTCGTTTTAACTTGTTTGCTAAAATTGATTACTCCTGCTTAGCCTCTGTAATGATGGTTTGGGGTTGTTTATTTAGTCGTCTGGTTTTGATTTCCATGGCTTCATCTCTGATCGATTTTCGGTTGACTTTGATTGTGATAATTGATTTTGATATTGATGAATTTCCGGCTTTGATGATTTTCGATCTGAGTTTGACATCGTTGTTTTATTCGACTTTGGCTATTTTGTTTATCACCTCTGGAAGTTTTATCGACCTTGTTCGTCTTCACCTGCTGTTTCATGACTGTGACCACTTTGTGAATTTTTGGCTTCACTAATTTTGTGACCCTGTGAGCTTCGTTTCTGGCCATCTATTCCGTTGCACTTTGTTCATGATAGTTTGCACTGCTTCGTGTTGTCACTTGATCGGTTTCACTAGGGTTTCATGCCTTGTAGTTGCATTCCATTCCATGTTTGTATTGTTGTATACATTCCTTACTGTCACTGCCTACTGTTTTGTGGTCAGTTGCTTCGAGTTGATCTTGTTTGGGTTGAGTCTTGATATACTTGTTTCACAGTATATTTAGTAGCCACATTACCTCGACTTTGCAAGCACTTGGCTTGTGCTTGTCATTGATATTGTCTGGTCCATTGTAGTTCACTTTACCGAACTATCTGATCCTGTAAGTCGAGTTTACCATGCATATTTTGACTTGGTCTTATTCATAACTATATTTGAATGATTGGCCATTTAAACCAGTCCTGCCTTTGTTCTGACCAGTTCATCGAGACTTGCTATGGCCTATACTTCAGTTTGGTTGCCATGTATATGAGACATGTTTTATTGACTTTATGCTCCCATTTGATAACTGCAATTGTGCCATCTTGTTTGCTGTTACCAGAAATGGTCTTGGCCGAGCCTAGAACTGTTGTTGTTGGATCACTTCATTGCAGTTGTCTTGACCAGTGAGGCAGTCTGCACATTTATTTCACATATTTTCGGGCATATGTAAGTTTGCACTCATGTGTCCTTTATTCTAAAGCTTGTATGCAAATGGTTGCTGTGCATTTGTAATTGACTAGTGTTTCTTGCTTCTTATGCCGCATGCCTTTATGGTCAATTATTTGTCTCTGACCTGATATGAGTAGTTGCCACTGTGTGAACTTTGACTGGTTCTTACTTGATGTAGTTATTGATCTGGTCATTCTTTGCTTTAGACCTTTGCATTGAGTTGGTCTAGTATATGTTGTATGAACTGTTGTGTTAGCTCATTGAAGTGATTGAACCATTTTTTTATCTGCAGTTTTGTTCGTATGTTCATACATTGGTTGTACTTGGATTTTGAACTACTTCATGTTGGTTTTAGGTTTTGTTGACATTGCCACTTGTAATTGTAGTGTTGCAGTCACTACTTATGCTGTTCAGTTGAGTCCAACACTTGCATTGTCGTTGCTTGACTGTTTAATCTCTCGGCTAATTGCTTGGTTCAACTGCAGTTTCATTATGCGGTTGTATATGTGATAGCACTGCCCAGTTTTATAGTGCATGGCATTGATGCACTTAGGTTGGTTTTAAATTCATTTGAGTTGAACCCGATTTCGGGGTTTGACCTTGCGATCAATGTGACTTTCATTGAGATTTTGTATATCTCTTGCGATAGTGGCGAGGCAGTACACGCGTGCGTGTACTGCAGCCCTATCCGATTTGACAGTTTTAAATTGATGTTTCGATTTGTTGAATTGTTTCGTTGGTTAATTTCAATGTTTTGAAGTTGTATTCTGATTTGGATTTGCTGATTTTAACACTATTTAGTGTCAAATTTGCCGTTATCCAATTCTCGTATCGAGAAGTTGGATATACGAGATTTCTGTGACTGTCGTCTATTTGATATTGATTATTATTGCTACTGTGCATTAATAACTGAGTTTGAATTAGATTGACCCATGTATTATTTTCTTTTGAATGTAATACTCGGGTCAGACCCAAGTTATTTCAGGTTGTAGATTTTCTTCTTTGAATTGCTGTTCAGGCTATGAAGACTTTTCACATCTTTTGAAGTTGTTAGTGTCATTTTGTAGTAGTCGTGTCATTGTATAGAACGATATGTATTCATGTATATTAGTCGATAATGTACTTGTATATATAACTTCTAGAGTCGACAGTTGTAGTTGTATCATATGTATCTTGTCAACTATATTGTAACTGCCATCGGTTATATATATATGAGATTTTTGTTAATCTGTGTTCCGCATTTATATTATCTGTGTTATTGTTATATCTAATGTCCTAAACTATTATGAACTATCGTAGTTTGTTTTATACTGATAATTGGATATGTCGATGGGAGTAAATAGATGAAAAAAAAGTATATACCACTCCTATCGAGACAACCAATATTAGTGTAAGGCCAATTACGGATGGTCGCTCCTATCCAGCCTTATTCTTCGTAATAATAGATAGTATTTTTTTAATACTCTTTGTTATTATGAGCATAGAGGTGGGGCGTCACAGTTGGTATCAGAGCTTGGAGTTTATGGACATAATATAAAACATAACTTGGATGGAACATATGTTACAACTATTGGTCGATGTTTTATTTGTGCTTGAGTCAAAACTAAAGTTTTGAAATTTGGACGAAAATTTTAAATATCTTTATTTAAAAATAATAGTGAAATTGTGTTCTGATGATTTGATTGATTTGTGTTCTGTTTATCAGAGTGCGCAGCGGAAACAGTGAAACTGTCTTCGCTGAGTACAACGGATAATCTTTTTGATTTAAAAATCAAAATACGAAATTGATATGAATTTCATTTGTTGTTTACATAGCTGTAATTATTTTGTTTCTCTGAGAATTTCGAATCCGAATTGAAAGATTCGAAGAAATTGCAGATATGTGATTTTTGTTGAAATTTCCGCTGGCTTTCTTTTGTACTAATCATCTATTGATTAGATTTTTGCTATTTTGAATTATCTTCATTGAAGATATATTCGAATGATTTCTTTGTTCATTTTGTAGTACGTGCAAAAATTTGAATTGCACGTTATTGCATTTATTTTACGTTGAACCGATGCTTGGTTATGAAACGTATTTTGTTGCCGTTATTTTTATAACGGGATTTTACACCAATGCTATATTTTGAAGCACGGTGTTTTGTGGTATTTTGATGAATGAAAATTTACTGATATTACATTTGATGTAAATTGTTTTGATGCGATTTTGATGTTTTAAAAGTACTGTCGCTTTGGCTTCAGTAACCATCAAATTTTAAAAAGTGGATTTTCAAGCGGTTATTCCGCAATGCTGATTTTGAGATTCATTCTACGATGTTTTGAGAAGTACAATTTCCTTATCGAAATCTTTTGAAGTTGTCAGTGTCATTTTGTAGTAGTCGTGTCATTGTATAGAATGATATGTATTCATGTATATTAGTCGATAATGTACTTGTATATATAACTTCTAGAGTCGACAGTTGTAGTTGTATCATATGTATCGTGTCAACTATATTGTAACTGCCATCGGTTATATATATATGAGATTTTTGTTAATCTGTGTTCCGCATTTATATTATCTGTGTTATTGTTATATCTAATGTCCTAAACTATTATGAACTATCGTAGTTTGTTTTATACTGATAATTGGATATGTCGATGGGAGTAAATAAATGAAAAAAAAGTATATACCTGTAACGACCCGGCTTTTTCTCCACAGAAAGTCGTATCATCATGAAGAAAGAAAGGGATAGCAGAAGAAATGATAGAAAAGAAGAAACAACAACACAAAAGAATCTCACAGCGGAAACGAATGAAATATAATATATCACATAGAATATTACATAGTATCATATACATCGGAGTACACAACTTATACATCACAGAATAGACAGTTATAAACTTCTGTCTATTATACAACACAAGTACATCAGTACAATACAGACTAATACAAACACAGCGGAATCATCATATATCTACACGGTGAAGCCTCCTGCTCCAAATCTCCTCTAGAATTCGTCAAAGCTAACCTGAATCCCTCGACTACTCAATACAATATTGAGTACCCAAGAGTTTAATAAAACAGAAAATAAACACTTGGGTCAGACATGGGTCTGGTGTGAGTAAACGGTTAGATTGCTTAACTTTGAAAACTTTTGAAAACAAAAGTATCACGTAAGACTCCCCACAAATAAACATGGGTAAGTTTTTACCTTACGCTAACTAAAACGTTTGATAGGAAATCTGATTGTATTATAATAGGGTCTAGGGTTTTCAAGTAAAATACAGAAATAGCTGAAATTCTTACATCTCACATTCCAACATAGTTGGACACAACTAATACGTACGGCACTTATTGGAGTTTGGAATCCATACAATGGCAGGGCTACTGGGGTACCGCCCGTCACAGTACGTGGCCTAGATCACCGTACCGAGGAGTACGCCCGCTCCCCTGCAACACAAAGCCGGAACCATCCCTTACTGGATAATACCGAACAAGACAATCCCGTAGTTGGCACGACCAACCACACACTAAGCCGAATGAAAAGAAAAGGGACCTCTAGACAGGGATCTATCTTGCTCTCAGTGGGTGCTACCCACGAAGCCTTGCTGCACCTCCCCTGTTTTAGCCATTCCCGGTTGATGAGGCTTGAGGTTACGATTACCTTTCATCAGAACATATCACTTAGAATGCTCATCGTCCGCCTGACGATGTGCTGAAAGCATTCAATCCATACAAGTTCGTTCCGGGTTCGAACGAAACCGAAGGCATTATCTCGTTACACTCATTTTGGAATCACCCTCAAAGTTAACGACAATAACCCTTGCACTCTGAATCTTCATCTTCACTTGAGATTCACGACCTATCGTTAATTTGGATCGATGTGGTATTCGGGTCTCCAGACCTGGAATCCCGGTATACGGAAACCCGATCCCGGTCTCATCGAAATCCAAAACGTATCTTTTAAGTCCAAGTTGTTTAAAGGTTTAAACATTTAAACTTATATTCAGGATGATATAAACAGATAGATAAATCATATTATCACAATAGATAATTCAAATCAAACATTCATCTCACAAAGCAGCATGTCACATATCATAGATATCATATCCAAATCATCCAGTATCAACGAATCACCAAATATCAATCATCCAATATTAACCAATCATTCAAAAGCAGAATTGATTAACTCCTAAATCAATTGGATTACCTAAATCCTTTTCCATTTATTTATTTCAAATAAATAAATTAATCATCTCTAATGATCTTCTTTAATTAATGTTCTTTGATTAATTATACTTTAATTACATTCAAGTAATTATCCTTAACCATATACAGTAATTAACCTTTAATTACTATCATTAAATTACAATAATTTATGATCCTTCATTTACTTCCATTAATTAATTTAACTATAATTATTTGCATTAATTCTTAATTAATTATAATTAATTAATCATACTTTAATTAATCACTTTTATTAATCAACCTTGATTAATTTTATTAATTAATAATCCTCTAATTACTTCATTAATTAATTACCTTCTAGTTAATTAAATAATTAATCTTTAATTAACCATATTCATTAATTAACCTTAATTAATCATAAACAGTCATTAACCATCCTGTAATTACTTACCTTAATGAATTAACTCCTTAATTAATTATATTAATTAATTACTCTTTAATCACTTATTTATTGATTAATTAATCTTAATTAATCAACCCTTAATTACATTATTTATTACATAAATTAATGATCTTTAATTACTCCCTTAATTAATTACCTTAACTAGTAATTATTCACATTTTTAATTTACCTTAATCTTTTAATTAATTTATTTCTACTAATTACTTCATTAAGTAATTATCCTTAATTACAATTAAGTAATTAACCTTAAAATTAATTATCCTTAATTAATCGTAACTTAACTAATTAAGAATAAACTCTTTATTTATTTTAATTACTTATTCCAATTATTAACTTTAATAAAACCAATTTAGAAATCAATTATATATTTGAAATATAAAATTTTACTTAAGAAACAAACAATTTAAACATTAAATTTTTAGATATTTAAAAATTTAAACTGATCTTCCTTTATAAAAACATTGCTTCTTTAAAAGTCAGATTATCTCAACATTACAACCCGAGTCATACCCTTTGCAAACCCGAGTCGTTTTCGAGTCCTTCCCCTACGTATCTGCTTCGAGAAAATCATCAAAAAGCACGAAGCTGCACCGAGTCGAACTCGTCTTCCCCAAACTCTCGAACTCCAGTACACCCAAACGTGCACACGTGCACGTGCACGATCATCCAACGCCACTCCGATCAACGTCGCTCCCTCTAGCACATCATTGGCGACCAGTCCAACACCTTGACCACCCAGCTTCGACAATATCACTTCGGCATCGAAATCGAACCCAATCGACCAAATTCTGGAATTGCCATCACCGGAAATTTTCCCCATCGTTGACGAACTCCGCCTCGAGAAGCCCCTCCGACCTCACCGAAACATCGCCTCGATCTCCAGCGAGCTTTTCCCCCCATCGCGATCGTCACCAGTTCACCCACGACCATGCAAATGTCTCGACTACCTCAACGACGTCATTGAATCCTAGTTCACCTCTGCCTGGTTACCACGGCCATCTAAAAATTCATCGAGCATTTTTCCTGTGCTCCCCATCACTCAGACCACCTTCAACCCAAATATCAACCAACTCGATCATGCCGATCATCAGTTATCACCAAAAATTCCCAAAACGAACATCTCGAGAATTCTCATGAATTAACAATCTAAAAATCATGATATGTATGTTAAAATTCGTGATTTTCAAACACGAATTCATTCATATAATTCAAATCAAAACTTGAGTTTGTTGATTTTTAACATAAATTTGAGTTTCACCGTTATTTCCTTCTTTAAATTTATTTGTTGAATTTAAATTCCTTAACTATTTTTAAAAATCATCATCATGCCTTAACAACCAACTTTCCTTTAAATATCAAAGTCTAATATTAATTCTATTGGGAGATTTGAATTTTTATCTTAAAGGAATCAAATCATGTAAGGATATATGCATACAGGAACTTAAATAATCACAGACATTCCACAATTTAACATGCATTCACATATAATATTCATTTAAACATATATGCATCATCACAATACAATCCATCTCATGCATCAAAGTTAATCCACAAATTTTTAAAACTGTTTTTAAAATGTTTACTCACCTATTTTATAAGCAGAGAACAAACAGAGCAGAGCATTGTTCCAGGCTTTAGATTTTTGAATTCTGGCAAAAAGCTTTTAAATTTCTTTGCTGTTGAAATTTGAATCCTTGCATGCTTGTTAATAGTTGAATCTTCATCTTGATTTAAAATGTTGAACAGATCTGACTTGCAGTTGAACTTTATTTGAATAGCAGGTTGAAGTTGCAGTTTTTATTGTTGTGAAGAACTTTGCTTGATTTTGAATTTCTGGTTTCAGATTTTGATTTTCTTTTAAATTTGATTTCAGATTTTTAGAAGAAGAAAGAAAGACTGAGAAAAATGTTTTGAACTGAAAAACTTTTGAACTGGAAACAATTTACACGTTTTCTTCTTTAAAACATTATATTTGTAATATAATAGAATTAGGCCACTTGTAATTTTATAAATTAGACAAATGTCTATGCAAATTCATTTAGCTTACAAGTGTTAAAACCCTTGCATAATTATGTTTAAACCCTTATTATAAAAGTATTTATGATTTTCTTTATATTTATGTAATATGAATTTGTATTTATATTTATATATATATATTAAAATTTTGAAACACTTTTATAAATTTTCAAACCAAAATTCCAATATATACAGATATACATATATATTTAAATAGAAAATATTTTTAACATTAATTTGAGAATTATTATATTAAATTTCAATACAACTTCAAATCATAACATATACATACATATATATTACAATTTGAAAACTCATCTTTTATTTAAAACAAAAGATCTCATATTCACAATATATATAGCAAAATATATATTATAAATAGAATAAAATTTTATTAGCTTTGAAAATAAATCTTATCAAATTTTAAATTGTTAGAAAAAGATATGAACCAATATTGCCAGATTAAATATTTATTATCCTTTAAAAGATTAAATTACCAATTTTAAATTAAAATTATAAAGGAAAATTATCAATCCAATTAAATTATTAATAAAGATTATTAAATTTATATTGCCCAAAATCCCGGGATATCACATTCCTCCCCTCTTAAAATAATTTCGTCCCCGAAATTTAAAAGCAAAGATAATTTAATAATCCAACAAAGATTTTAAAACAGCAACCACATACCTATCATCCAATTCCTATCAATCAAAGCAACCAATCAAACAATCAAACAAACCTAACTAACTATCCTAATATAAATCAGGATAGATCTTCATAATACTATCTAGAGTTTCCCAGGTACAACACCGGGATACTCGCTCTACAGATTCTAAACTAACAACACCACTATGATCCAGAGCTCCTTTCTTCTCTAGATCCACTAATCTGAACAAAAATCAGATCACACTCAAGCTCAGCTCAACTTCCAAATCCAACTGAACTGCAGATTCCATAACCTACGATGAATCATACACGTACTCCCTCAGAGATACGCGAAATACAATGAATCCAGTTATCCAAACTGGCCATTCAATCCTGTAAATCAAAGAACAACTCCTCTCGAGAACACAGGAAAATCCAAAATACTTCAGTGCTAGCTTTCCACTTACCAAATCTTATAGTTCTTTAATCGAAGAAAAACTTAAACAACTTCCAATCTCCAATTCCGAATTCCAAACTCTGTCTCATCTCTTGCATAACTCACTAGACGATCCCGAGCTACCTCATCTCTTCCTGATCAGCTCAACCTTTGCTGATGCTTTTTGAAAAAATTATGAACCAAGCACAAAATGATCTTCAAATCTGCTGAAATCCACAAACTCTTCTCCACAAGAAATAGAAGACTGAACTTCCTTCTCCCAGATTCCAGAAAATTCTATACCCACTTAGAAATTCACATAAACTTCTTGTAGAAATCCGAGGTTACTTCCTTTCTTGCACAGCTACTACCTTTGCTTTCGCTGCACAACTCTGATTTTGAAATAGATGAGAATGTCGATGAACTCGAGCACAAACTAGATCCACAAACAAGCGGGAACATTGGTTATCTTAAAGACATAGCCAACTACTCAAAGAATGGACGAGTCCTCGGTCAATGGTACTGTCTTCAGCTATCCTTAGCTAGAGGAAACTCAAAATTAGAAACAGAAGAGAAAACACAGATACTCCATAAAATTCTAAGATGCTTCACCAATCCTTCTCTAGGAACAAATCGATATAAACTAAATCTTTACCTACGGGCAACCTTTGACCTCTTCGATAACTTTTACTTTCTCTTGAGATGCCTCAACTCCATACAAAAGATTACTCAAGATGAACTCTCAAACTAATCGCAAGTCACTTTTGCGATCCTACCTAGTTCGGATTCCAAAGATACTGTTCTCTCTTTACCAATTAAAACAGCCTTAAGCTTTTCCAAACAAGGTTAACCCTTCAAGAAAAACTTCACCATCTACTCGGACTGCTGATAGAAGAACCACAAAGATTCCGGAACCATCGAAGAAACGAACCACACTGCTGCTTCCAAACTCTATCTCGACAGCACACCGAACACTCCGAGCTGCACTGCTATCACAGCTAACCAAGAACTTCTAATCCAAAGGCTTCTCAAAACTAAAACCATCAACAAACCTCTCAACGAATCTCCGAGATGGCAGACATCCAAAAGAAACTCGGGCTCCAAACCAATCGCCAATAACTTACTCTTCTTAAGGGAACAATGAGACCATGTCCGAAGAACAACTAATCGACCTTAGTCCCATACTTCAAAATAGACAAAACTCTCTTACTTGATATCAGAGAATTCCTATACAGTCGAGTCTTTCCTGCGGTCGACATCAACTGTTCCTCCAATACCTTCTTAATCTTGTTCCAAAAGAAAATCTCCTTCGGGAACATCCATAGATACTGCGTCTTATCACACAACTGCTCCTTCCTGAAGTCGCCAAGCTACCATCACTTACTTCTGCACAACTGATAGATTCAACTCTAGAAAATCTGCTCACCCGAGCTCAACCAATCTTACATTCCAATAATGGACACCGAATCTTGAAAAGGATTTTCTTCAGAGATCCGAGACATCCTTACTCCATACTGCCAACTTACTCGAGACGATATTGGGTTTACAGTCTCGATATATACTTCCAACCTCAAACATTCAAACTCCAACTATTGGTAATTGTGTTACACACACTACCACCTTATCTACCTTTATAACTTATATTGGAAAACCCGAACAGGTAACCCAATAAATAGGTAGAAATACATAAATATATATATTTAAAATGATATATTTTTTTTTATAGAAATTATTTCTGGGTAAAATTATTTCATCTACCTCTTTAAAACAATATTGTGTCCGTTGGCCTGGTTCAAGTGTTTAGAGATCCCTATCAATAACGTTAGCTACTCGTATTGACCAGAATCCATATACCACTCAACCGATCAATTAACACAATATAAAACCATTTTTATATAACTAACAATTACGCGCTCTCAAGATAGACACCACTTCAGAGCCTAGGTATTCACTCAACCTAGCTCTGATACCAACTGTAACAACCCGGCTTTTTCTCCACAGAAAGTCGTATCATCATGAAGAAAGAAAGGGATAGAAGAAGAAATGATAGAAAAGAAGAAACAACAACACAAAAGAATCTCACAGCGGAAACAAATGAAATATAATATATCACATAGAATATTACATAGTATCATATACATCGGAGTACACAACTTATACATCACAGAATAGACAGTTATAAACTTCTGTCTATTATACAACACAAGTACATCAGTACAATACAGACTAATACAAACACAGCGGAATCATCATATATCTACACGGTGAAGCCTCCTGCTCCAAATCTCCTCCAGAATTCGTCAAAGCTAACCTGAATCCCTCGACTACTCAATACAATATTGAGTACCCAAGAGTTTAATAAAACAGAAAATAAACACTTGGGTCAGACATGGGTCTGGTGTGAGTAAACGGTTAGATTGCTTAACTTTGAAAACTTTTGAAAACAAAAGTATCACGTAAGACTCCCCACAAATAAACATGGGTAAGTTTTTACCTTACGCTAACTAAAACGTTTGATAGGAAATCTGATTGTATTATAATAGGGTCTAGGGTTTTCAAGTAAAATACAGAAATAGCTGAAATGCTTACATCTCACATTCCAACATAGTTGGACACAACTAATACGTACGGCACTTATTGGAGTTTGGAATCCATACAATGGCAGGGCTACTGGGGTACCGCCCGTCACAGTACGTGGCCTAGATCACCGTACCGAGGAGTACGCCCGCTCCCCTGCAACACAAAGCCGGAACCATCCCTTACTGGATAATCCCGAACAAGACAATCCCGTAGTTGGCGCGACCAACCACACACTAAGCCGAATGAAAAGAAAAGGGACCTCTAGACAGGGATCTATCTTGCTCTCAGTGGGTGCTACCCACGAAGCCTTGCTGCACCTCCCCTGTTTTAGCCATTCCCGGTTGATGAGGCTTGAGGTTACGATTACCTTTCATCAGAACATATCACTTAGAATGCTCATCGTCCGCCTGACGATGTGCTGAAAGATTTCAATCCATACAAGTTCGTTCCGGGTTCGAACGAAACCGAAGGCATTATCTCGTTACACTCGTTTTGGAATCACCCTCAAAGTTAACGACAATAACCCTTGCACTCTGAATCTTCATCTTCACTTGAGATTCACGACCTATCGTTAATTTGGATCGATGTGGTATTCGGGTCTCCAGACCTGGAATCCCGGTATACGGAAACCCGATCCCGGTCTCATCGAAATCCAAAACGTATCTTTTAAGTCCAAGTTGTTTAAAGGTTTAAACATTTAAACTTATATTCAGGATGATATAAACAGATAGATAAATCATATTATCACAATAGATAATTCATATCAAACATTCATCTCACAAAGCAGCATGTCACATATCATAGATATCATATCCAAATCATCCAGTATCAACGAATCACCAAATATCAATCATCCAATATTAACCAATCATTCAAAAGCAGAATTGATTAACTCCTAAATCAATTGGATTACCTAAATCCTTTTCCATTTATTTATTTCAAATAAATAAATTAATCATCTCTAATGATCTTCTTTAATTAATGTTCTTTGATGAATTATACTTTAATTACATTCAAGTAATTATCCTTAACCATATACAGTAATTAACCTTTAATTACTATCATTAAATTACAATAATTTATGATCCTTCATTTACTTCTATTAATTAATTTAACTATAATTATTTGCATTAATTCTTAATTAATTATAATTAATTAATCATACTTTAATTAATCACTTTTATTAATCAACCTTGATTAATTTTATTAATTAATAATCCTCTAATTACTTCATTAATTAATTACCATCTAGTTAATTAAATAATTAATCTTTAATTAACCATATTCATTAATTAACCTTAATTAATCATAAACAGTCATTAACCATCCTGTAATTACTTACCTTAATGAATTAACTCCTTAATTAATTATATTAATTAATTACTCTTTAATCACTTATTTATTGATTAATTAATCTTAATTAATCAACCCTTAATTACATTATTTATTACATAAATTAATGATCTTTAATTACTCCCTTAATTAATTACCTTAACTAGTAATTATTCACATTTTTAATTTACCTTAATCTTTTAATTAATTTATTTCTACTAATTACTTCATTAAGTAATTATCCTTAATTACAATTAAGTAATTAACCTTAAAATTAATTATCCTTAATTAATCGTAACTTAACTAATTAAGAATAAACTCTTTATTTATTTTAATTACTTATTCCAATTATTAACTTTAATAAAACCAATTTAGAAATCAATTATATATTTGAAATATAAAATTTTACTTAAGAAACAAACAATTTAAACATTAAATTTTTAGATATTTAAAAATTTAAACTGATATTCCTTTATAAAAACATTGCTTCTTTAAAAGTCAGATTATCTCAACATTACAACCCGAGTCATACCCTTTGCAAACCCGAGTCGTTTTCGAGTCCTTCCCCTACGTATCTGCTTCGAGAAAATCATCAAAAAGCACGAAGCTGCACCGAGTCGAACTCGTCTTCCCCAAACTCTCGAACTCCAGTACACCCAAACGTGCACACGTGCACGTGCACGATCATCCAATGCCACTCCGATCAACGTCGCTCCCTCCAGCACATCATTGGCGACCAGTCCAACACCCTGACCACCCAGCTTCGACAATATCACTTCGGCATCGAAATCGAACCCAATCGACCAAATTCTGGAATTGCCATCACCGGAAATTTCCCCCATCGTTGACGAACTCCGCCTCGAGAAGCCCCTGCGACCTCACCGAAACATCGCCTCGATCTCCAGCGAACTTTTCCCCCCATCACGATCGTCACTAGTTCACCCACGACCATGCAAATGTCTCGACTACCTCAACGACGTCATTGAACCCTAGTTCACCTCTGCCTGGTTACCACGGCCATCTAAAAATTCATCGAGCATTTTTCCTGTGCTCCCCATCACTCAGACCACCTTCAACCCAAATATCAACCAACTCGATCATGCCGATCATCAGTTATCACCAAAAATTCCCAAAACGAACATCTCGAGAATTCTCATGAATTAACAATCTAAAAATCATGATATGTATGTTAAAATTCGTGATTTTCAAACACGAATTCATTCATATAATTCAAATCAAAACTTGAGTTTGTTGATTTTTAACATAAATTTGAGTTTCACCGTTATTTCCTTCTTTAAATTTATTTGTTGAATTTAAATTCCTTAACTATTTTTAAAAATCATCATCATGCCTTAACAACCAACTTTCCTTTAAATATCAAAGTCTAATATTAATTCTATTGGGAGATTTGAATTTTTATCTTAAAGGAATCAAATCATGTAAGGATATATGCATACAGGAACTTAAATAATCACAGACATTCCACAATTTAACATGCATTCACATATAATATTCATTTAAACATATATGCATCATCACAATACAATCCATCTCATGCATCAAAGTTAATCCACAAATTTTTAAAACTGTTTTTAAAATGTTTACTCACCTATTTTATAAGCAGAGAACAAACAGAGCAGAGCATTGTTCCAGGCTTTAGATTTTTGAATTCTGGCAAAAAGCTTTTAAATTTCTTTGCTGTTGAAATTTGAATCCTTGCATGCTTGTTAATAGTTGAATCTTCATCTTGATTTAAAATGTTGAACAGATCTGACTTGCAGTTGAACTTTATTTGAATAGCAGGTTGAAGTTGCAGTTTTTATTGTTGTGAAGAACTTTGCTTGATTTTGAATTTCAGGTTTCAGATTTTGATTTTCTTTTAAATTTGATTTCAGATTTTTAGAAGAAGAAAGAAAGACTGAGAAAAATGTTTTGAACTGAAAAACTTTTGAACTGGAAACAATTTACACGTTTTCTTCTTTAAAACATTATATTTGTAATATAATAGAATTAGGCCACTTGTAATTTTATAAATTAGACAAATGTCTATGCAAATTCATTTAGCTTACAAGTGTTAAAACCCTTGCATAATTATGTTTAAACCCTTATTATAAAAGTATTTATGATTTTCTTTATATTTATGTAATATGAATTTGTATTTATATTTATATATATATATTAAAATTTTGAAACACTTTTATAAATTTTCAAACCAAAATTCCAATATATACAGATATACATATATATTTAAATAGAAAATATTTTTAACATTAATTTGAGAATTATTATATTAAATTTCAATACAACTTCAAATCATAACATATACATACATATATATTACAATTTGAAAACTCATCTTTTATTTAAAACAAAAGATCTCATATTCACAATATATATAGCAAAATATATATTATAAATAGAATAAAATTTTATTAGCTTTGAAAATAAATCTTATCAAATTTTAAATTGTTAGAAAAAGATATGAACCAATATTGCCAGATTAAATATTTATTATCCTTTAAAAGATTAAATTACCAATTTTAAATTAAAATTATAAAGGAAAATTATCAATCCAATTAAATTATTAATAAAGATTATTAAATTTATATTGCCCAAAATCCCGGGATATCACAATACCACTCCTATCGAGACAACCAATATTAGTGTAAGGCCAATTACAAATGGTCGCTCCTATCCAGCCTTATTCTTCGTAATAATAGACAGTATTTTTTTTAATACTCTTTGTTATTATGAGCATAGAGGTGGGGCGTCACATGAGTTGTACATATATATTAGTTTTATGACTATGATTCTGTGGGGTTGTCAGTTTATAGTATTGAAATGATGTAAGTTATATATATATGTTTGCGTGCTTAAATATACTGTAACGACCCTGAATTTCGAACAAATTAAATTGAGAATATTTAATTAATTTTAAATATTTGAACGATGATTTAATTTGAATCCCCGATTTAACTTTGAAATTGACGATTAAACTTTAAAATTTAATCGATTGGAAGTTGAATAAAAATTTGAATCTTCAAATTTAGGCCGATTAAAAGTATTTTGAAAGCTTTTAAAATTCGTATTGATGATACTGAAGATAACAGAAGCTTCAGAATCTAATTTCAAAGTGTTTCGTTCAGTTTTGAATTTATATCGTTCGAATCGAATTTAAAAATAGCCGTCCGAGGCGCAGTCTCGGAATTGGACGAAACCAGTTCCATTGGGTCCGTAATATCGAATTATTATCGGATTTCCAATTTCGTATTTTTCGGAGTTGATATGAGAGCATACGGCGTGTAAACGCATTGAAATTTAATCGATTTCAATTTAAATTTAAATTAAAAATTTGTCAATATCAGCAACACGTTATCTCCCGTTGAACACGCCTGGTATCACGCCGAGAATCACGAAAGATAATCGTGCAATCCATGTCTTCTGCCTCATCCTTCTATTTTTAAATCACGCTCCTCTTTCCATTCGAAATCGAAAACAGATATCATTCCCTTTTCTTCTACTCTCGTATTCATTTTCTAATGCTCAGGAATTCACAAAACAACGTTCTCCTCTCCTCGTTTCTAAAATCCGAGATTTTTCCCCTTCAAAACTTCAGATGAAATTGAAGTCGAGTGGGGCGATTTGGACGAATGCGCGCGCGCGTGAGCGTTGGGGGAATGGCGGCGACTAGTCGCGACTTGGGTCGGCGACGACGGAGCTGGCGATCGAGCGGTAGGGGATGCAAATCGATGGGCTTCGCGATGGTGGTTCGTGGAAGCTCGCAAGGGGATTAGGGTTCGTACGAGGTTCGCGAGTTTGGGAAGTGGCGACGAAGTCGAAGTCGAGATCGACTAGGCGATTCGCGAACGTGAGGGTGGAGGCATTCGCAAGATTGGTAGTGGCGAGGCGATGCCGCATGGGTGCTGCAGATTTCGTGATGATCTGGGTTGGTGGCAGTACGAACTGTCGTGGTGGTGAAGCTGGGGTAGCGTGAGGCGGTGGAGGTCAGACTTTGTGCCGTGATGGTGGCTCGAGCGTGGTGATGGGTTGAGGTATATACAGATTTACTCATCTCAATTTAAATTGAAAAGTTTATCAAAATGTGGGATTTTAAATATTAAACAGTTTAAAATTTTAATATATGTACATATGCAGAAATAGATTTTTACAGTAAACAAAAGATGAGTATATGCGTAAAAGTTTGATAGTGGGTAAATTACATAAAGATTCGACTTTTAAAATCTATCTAACGGGAAAATAGTCTAAATTTAATTATTTGTTTAACTAAAAATCTTAGTTGAATAAAAATTGTAAAATAGAAATCTATTATTCGATTTATTTTGGATATTGATTAAATTGTATAATTATTTATACAAGGTTAAAAATCGAGAATCAAGCTGGAAATGAAATGGGATGGCAAAATAAAATGCTAAGGTGAGATTTTTCTCACTCGAATAAAATGTGGAATTTTTACAGTTATTGTTTGATTGCTATGATTGCTGTTTGTATTAGATATAGTAGGATATATCTATATATATATAGCAATATATACATATTGGCATATGTATATATTGGATTGATGATTTCCCGCCTCGTATAGCGGATGAGACCCTATTGCGCCGTTAGTAAGCGGATTTATAAAAACCTATATACCGCGTTAATTCCGTACTGGAGCGGAATTGGTATTGTGCTAACGTCTTTGGATGTAGGGAAACAGGTTGGAGGGATCCAACTGGACCCCTCACATTGATTGATTTTATTTATACTGTGGTATAAATCTGTGAATGATTATATTGATGTTATTGATCAAATCGATGTCTGGAAATTGATTGAAAGCTAAAAATTTAGCTGAACGGATGTTTGATATCATTGGATTCCAAAAATAAACGAAATTGAATTTTTGAAATTCAAGTAGGAATTTTTAAGTGAATTGATTTTAGAAATTTAATAAATTTGAAGAAAAGAATTTAAAAGAATAAAGGCTGATTTTTGAAAATTTATTGAATTTATTCCAGAATCAAGTGAAAACGTTAAATAAATGAATTTCGTATAATAGTAATTTTAAATTGGAGAATTTGATTAAAATTTAGATTTCTAAATAGTTGGAAAAAGATAAAGAGATTTATTTTCTTTAAGAGGAATTTGTTTAAAATGAAATAAGTTGGAAGTCCAATTATAAATTTAATTGGCAAATTGAAACAAGTTTGGAAAAATCAATATAAAATGATTTGGGATGGGAAATTAATTTAGAAATGAATATTGAAATTGATTTGGTATTGAAGTAAAATTAGAAATCAATTTGGGATTTGATTTTGGGGTTAAAAGTGAATATTTGGGAATGTGGATTTAAAAATGGAAATGATGTTAAAATGGGTTTATTTACAGTTTGTAAAGTTTAAAAGAACGATTTCTTTTAAAATAAATAAATTATAAGTATTTAACTTATAATATGGATTTTTGATGTATACGTTGAGTTATAAAATTGAATGGGTCATTAAAGGAAATTTATAAAATCGAAGTTGTTATAGAATAGAAAATAGAATTTATAAATGTTGTTTTATAAATTCGAAATCAATTGGATTTGATAAATTAAATATAGAAGGACATTTAAGAAGATATATTCGCGATTTTAAATAGCGAATTTTTATTGAAATAAAACGTGTAGAAAATAGTGAAATGTAATTAGTGAAGTATATTCACGATTTTGGACAGTGAATATATTTTTAAGTAAAATGGATAGGGTTTTGGGAAAGCGATATTATGAAATGAAGTTAATTGTTTTAAAAGATGTTTTAAAACGTGTGAACTATCGAAATCATAGATTTCAACATTTATTGTTGAAATAGACATTTTCGAAAAATAAGGAAATGGTGGACTATAACACTGTTGTTATAGTAAATGATTTCCGAAAGGAAATATTTTATATAGTATTGGGATTTATATATCTATCTAAATTCCGAATCCCTATACTAGTGATTTCGAGTCGTCGTAACGATGTTTTACGCAACATCCGTTTTGACTCAAATAAATGTTATTTAAGAATGATTTCCTTAAAGAATGAGATATATACTTAATTTTGATTTTAAGTATATCGAATATTTTCTAAGTGTGAAAATAAATGATTTGTGAAATACTTATTTTTAAATAAGTATGGAAATGCTTTTCCAATATGAAATGAACTGTTTTGAGATTTTATCTAGTAAAGATAAATTGAAATGTGGAAGTTGATTTGAAATTGTTTTCAAATGATTGAAGTGTGGAAAAAATATATCTAGTAAAGATATTTTTGAAGATGAAATAATTTGGAAAATTATTTGGAATCTGATGATGTTGCGCATCTTTATTGATAGTTAAATAACCGACTATCAATAATTACCTTTAGATAGGTATTTGTTGTGAATTGGATGAATTTGAATGCCACACTTATTTTTGAATAATCGCTCACTATTCGGGTTAGCCGGGAAAGGACCATGGGGTCGTATAACCCATTCCGAATATGTGATACGTCGTTATGAATTGCATTCGAAGACCGGTGTTGAAGACCGGATATTTTTGAAAACGGAAGGATTACCGTCGAGTTACTCTACATCGGCTGATCTCCGGTTTAGAGGTTTTATCACCCTTAGTGACGGGAAGTCCGGACGTGATTAGAAATTTATCCGGATATGCAAGGGCTTCGTGAGAAGTGCCTTCGGTTCTGTTCGATCCCGGAACAGACTTGTATGGATTGTGTGTCTGACGTTACAATTTGAGGTATAAAGCTGATTTCTTTCAAATACATTTCTGTTGGTGGCGGAGAATTTATTCTCTTAGCTTAACACCCTTCTCTGAGACGTACGAGCTCAGAGGTTATGTAGTTGAAATTTATCAGCGATATATCCCAATTTGGTAACGTGGCATACTGAGTGTTGCTGTGAAATGATCAGTGTTTGATCATTTGTGATATGATCATTTGTTTGATCTTATATCTTTGTGATCATAGGTTGATCATTTTGTTTGACCCGAAGCAGGGCTTTTTGAGAAAGCATAGCTTTGTGGACGAGACTTCGTCGAGCCTCACACCCCGGAAATGGTCGAAACAGGAAGGATGCAGCAAGGTTCTAGGGAGTAGCGCCCCTTAGTGTATGTCATTCCTTCTGGATAAAGGTGGTATCATGGTATGGAGCCCAAATACTTAACCTCTGTGGTTGCTGCAAAATTTATTTCTTTGTGGTTGTTGCGAATCGGGGATCCTCGGGAAGATCGGTGATGTAACGTCCCGTATTTTTACGGATCGAAAAGTTCGTTCAAATCTGGAATTTTCAACATTTTTGGTTGTTTCAGATTTTGGGAAGAATTTTGGTTAAGTCCTAAGTCGTAGCCGACTTATGGGTTCTGGACGAGTTAGGGACTAAGTGGTAGGTCGGCGACGACCTAAGGAAGATAGGGGAGTGGTTTAAGTCGGTTGACAGTTTGGGACGACCTAAGGGATTAACCGGGTTAAGGAAGTTAAGTCATAGGGTGGCTTAGGTCGAGTGACCGACTTAAGGGAGTAGCCTATCTAAGAAGTTGACCGACTTATAGTATTAACCGACTTAAGGATAGTGGTGAGTTAAGTGTTAAGTCGGCTGACGAGTTAAGATAGTGGTCGACTTAAGACCTGGACGACTTAGTAGTTAGCATGTCTGACAAGTTATTTGTTAAGTCGTTGCCGAGTTAAGGAAGTAGGGTTGACCGACTTAAGAGGTTAGGGCGACCTAAGGACATGTTGTGAGCAACCTAAGTGTTTGGGTGTTAAGTGTTAGGTCGACAGGGTAATTGAGTCGGTAGGTAGTTAAGTCGGCAACGACCTAAGTTAAGTCGCGCCTATGTGTTAAGTTGTTGAGTCGTCAACCGACTTAGGACTTGGGTTTTGCGGCAGTATGATGAGTCTGCTTCGTTGGGTCGGTCTTATGGTTAAGTCGTAGGTCGGCGAGGCAGTTAAGTCGTTAGGTCGTACAGGCTGGTTAACTCGGCATAGCAGTAAGTCGTAGTCTGCTAAGTCGGTAGGTCGTTCAGGGGAGCATGTGTTGAGTCGAAGCTTGGTTAAGTCGGAGGCCTTTTCAGTTAAGTCGTAGGCGCATGCCATAAGTCGTAACCGACTTAGGAGACAGCTGTTTTGTTGCGAGTCATAGGCAGATGAGTTTTTAGGTCGGCAAGGTACTAGGTCGGCAAGGCACTAGGTCGGCATGGTGTTAAGTCGGCACCGACTTAAGAAGGTAGCCGAGTTACGACTTAAGGGCAGTTTTCAGCTATAAATAGGAGGGGTTGTTCTCACTTTTTGGGATCCAGATTTTGAAGCGACGAAGTGCTGCCATTTTGAGAGCTCGACTTCTACACTTCTTCACTTCTTTTCTCCACTCTAATCTAGTGCTTACATCCATCCAAGTTGAAGATTCAAGAGCTTAGATTGAAGATCTTCATCTTTTCAAGGGAGATTTCTTCGTTTGAAGCGGATCCGTGATAGATCAAGCTTCATCCTTTGCTGTCCAGATCTGAAGCGTGTTGATTTGAGGTTTTTTAGGTGATTTGGTGAGTGGTGATTATCTCTCACACGGATCCAAAGGAGTATATCGGATTGTTGGCCCGATTTGGTGTTAAAATAGTGATTTCCATGCATTTTCTTCATCCTATGTGTAGATCCATGTAGATCCATTGTTCATGATGATGTTGCATCCATTTTATCATATGTTAACCTATGCAAGTTCATTCATCAAGTTTGTAGAGATATAATCCATGTTTTCATGCTTATTGGACTTTCAACTCTTTAATTACGAAAATGCCATTATTGTTATAATTGTCTACTTAGATCATTTTTGAATGCTTGATTGCTTGGATTGATGTTTGATTTGATTGATTGTTATGAACTAGATGATTGATGATTAGACTTAGATCAAAGGTGATTCAAAAGCTAAGGGAAAGGCTCTTGAATTGGAAAAGCTGCTCGTGGCATATGTAGCGGGATGATGAAGCTCTTATGCATAGATTTGATGATGTGATGATGAGATGAGGCTTTGCGAGGATGTGATGAAGCGAGGCAATCATGTGATGAAGACTTGGTCTAATCCAGACGGGATAATTCCAAGCATGTTGATAACTCGGTGATATGATTCGAGTTGAAGATAATGAATGGATATGAGAATAGTCGTCGAGGAGGATGACTAGGAGGCTTGGATAGCATCGTTGTTGAAGGTTCTAGCATGCTCTAAGCAAGAGTACGTTTGGGCAGATTCGATAGTCCCAACGGCCAACTGTTGATGGTCGAGTACTCTGGGCAGATTCGATAGTCCTAGGCACGGGCTGCGACGACGTGCGGGAGTTATGTCTAGAACCGGGGTTTCCATTAGCCCTTGACGGACGGCTGAAAGAATGTGCCGGTCATTCAATTAACGGTGATATCGAAGCAATGATAACAGTGATAGCCAGAGTCATGGATGTTTGGTTGTATCGTCATTCGGACTCAAGAGCGGTATTTTCTGGGTGCTTATCTGATTTAGGCCTTGGTACTTGGAAAACATCGCCTTTGACTCGAGTGATAGTAGCTTTACTTTTAAATTGTATGCTCTGCTATGTTTGCTTCTGCTTAGTGTGTGTCTGGGGCTATCACTGTAGAATGAGGTTGGAGTGGAAGGGTTGTATTCCTATTCCTTTTCCTTTATGCTCTTTTGGTATGTTGTTAGTTAATTTACTGCTCACTAAGACTGTTGTCTGACTCAAGGCTTTATGTTTTAATTCTTATTGCCTTGGGCTGTTCGTCCATTTTGGGACGGGCAGACTAGGTAGCAGGTGACAGGTGCTGTTCTCTTCTCACGATGCTGATATCGAAGACGAGCTAGAGGGTTGCATATTATCTTCTTATTATTTGTACTGGATATTCCGCTGTTTTGTATTCTCTGAGAGATTTGTAGTGAGGCTGGATGTATTGACTATGTGGATGCTTGTATTCAACTATTATGGAGTTTTATATGATGACATTTTGTTCTGTAAAGCTTCACTATACATATGTTCTATTGTATTTTGTCCATGCGCTGTGAGTAATACGATAGATTCTTTTGTTTAAAACCTTACCTTGACAATCGTCCATGGTCGCCTGGCACACTTTACAGCGCTCTATCTCTAGATTTGGTGCAGGGGTCATGGGCGGTCGTCACATTTGGTATCAGAGCATTGGTTAATCGATTTTACCCAACGCTCGCTGAAGTAACTACGTATGAGAGACGTAATTGTATTTTGATGGATGATTACTATATATAATATAGTAGCTTGGTAGAGTTTGAGTCCTTTATGCAGTTGTTTCTCTAGATGTTCTGATCATTCCTTTTTATAGATATTGAGAATGAGTCGAAGAGGGAGACCAGCTGCTAGGGAAGGCCGTGCTACTGAAGAGACTGCTGATTATGCAGCCATGTTCGAAGCTATGATGACTTCGATCATGAGAAGGATACCAGTCCCGGGGGCAGCAGTTGATGTTGGAGTTCAAGTCCAAACTCCGAAACCAGTGGATTTTGCTAAGTTGTGCAAGGATTATACTGCTCTTGGAGGGAAGGTTTTCTTGGGAACAGAATCAACTATCGAGGTCCAGAGGTGGATAGATGCTTGTAAAAGGATCTTTGGTGATTTGGGAATTGATGATGCAACTAAGAGGAAGTTGGCATCAAGGCAGCTTCAAGGGAGAGCTTCTGATTGGTGGAACTCTATTACCATCGATACTGCGGAGGAAGAGATTACTTGGGAGCAATTCCAAGCTAGATTTGAAGCTAAGTTCATTTCTACAGCTCAGAAGTCTGTTCTGTTCAAGAAGTTCGTGGAGCTCAAGCAAGGTGGAAGATCAGTTCTTGAGTATGTTTCTGAGTTCGAAGCTTTGTCCAAGTATGCCCGGTCGTATATTGAATCTGCTTACCAGAAGAATGAGAAGTTTGTGACCGGCTTGGATAGTTATCTTGGGAGACAGTTGGTGGATCATTTGGACGATTCATTTGAGAAGCTTGTGGAGAAAGCTCTTAGGCGTGAGAGTCTGTTTCCTAAGGAAGGACCTGTTGTTGCTGTTACCAAGGGAGAATCTAAACCACAACAGGGTGGAAACCAGAAGAGGAAGCAGCAGCAGCAGAAGGGTAAGGATGGCCAGAAGAAGCCGAAAGGCGAGGTGACTTGCTACAATTGTCAGCAGAAGGGCCATTTCTCTAAGGATTGTAAGAATCCGAAGGCACCGATGAAGTGTCACAACTGTGACAAGCCGGGGCATTTCAGGAAGAATTGTCCAGAACCAAGGAAGGACAGGCAGATTGTGCAAGCCTATGCTTTAGGAGCTGTTCCGTCGTCTTCAAAAGCTCCTACTGCTGAAGAGAAGGGAAAGAGTGTGGTTGTTCAAGGTACTCTTTTCCTATGTGGTGTTCCGGTTAGAGTTTTGTTTGATACTGGAGCGTCGCATTCGTTTGTTTGTAATGAACTAGTAGGCCGGTTAGGTTTGAAGCCGGATATTGTTGACAGGCCATTGGTTGTGACTAATCCAGTTGGGGGTTCGTCTTGTTTGTGTATGTTATGCCGTGGTCTAGTTGTGTCGAGTCATGGTTGCTCTTTTGTTTGTGATTGCTTTGTTCTGAACTTTGCGGGGTTCGGAATTATTTTGGGTATGGACTGGCTTAGGAAGTATGCGGCTAAGGTTGATTGTGAGAGGCTGGAGGTGACAGTCGAGAATGTGGAAGGGCGAAAGATTGTGATACGATGTAAGCATGAGGAAGGCGTCTTCATGAGCTTCATGTATTCGCTAGTTGTTCCACGGGATGGACTGTCTTTAGTGCCAATCGCAAATAGATTCGAGGATGTCTTTGACGAAGTCAAAGGGTTGCCGCCGCATAGAGAGATCGAGTTTCGTATAGATCTAGTTGAAGGAGCCAGACCTGTTGTGATGCCTCTTAGGCGGATGGCGCCTAGGGAACAGCAGGAGTTGAGGGTGCAAGTTGATGACCTTTTACAGAAAGGATTCATTCGGCGTAGTGTGTCCGAGTGGGGTGCACCAGTTGTGTTTGCAACCAAGGCAGATGGGTCGTTGAGATTGTGCGTCGATTATCGTGAGCTGAATAAGGTGACTAAGAAGAACAAGTATCCATTACCGAGAATAGATGACTTGTTTGATCAGCTTCACGAAGCCAAGGTGTTTTCTCAGATGGATTTGGCAACGGGATTTCACCAGTTGAGAGTAGCGAAGGATAGTGTGTCGAAGACTGCTTTCAGGACACCATCCGGTTTCTTTGAGTGGCTGGTAATGCCGTTTGGATTGACTAACGCGCCAGCATATTTTGTGGATCTTATGAATAGAGTGTTCAGAGATCAGTTGAACAAGTTCGTACTTGTGTTCGTGGATGATATTCTGATTTATTCCAGAACGGAAGAAGAGCACAAGACGCACTTGCATATTGTTTTGGAAATCTTACGGAAACATCAGCTGAAGGCTAAGTTTTCAAAGTGTCACTTCTGGAAGAATGAAGTGAGGTTCTTAGGCCATGTGATTTCTGGAAATGGAATAGCGGTTGATCCCGCTAAGGTGGCAGCAATCCAGGATTGGGTTAGACCTAAGAATGCATCAGATGTGAGAAGTTTTCTTGGATTAGCAGGATATTATCGACGGTTTATTAAAGACTTCTCCAAGATAGCTGCTCCGTTAACAAGATTGACAAAGAAGAACCAAGTGTTCAGTTGGGATGCTAAGTGTGAGCAAGCTTTCGGAATCCTGAAAGAGAGATTGACAAGTGCTCCTGTTTTGACTATTCCAAATGGGAATGATGAGATGGTGGTTTACACCGACGCATGTGGTACTGGACTTGGAGCAGTGCTGATGCAGAGGGATAAAGTTGTTGCGTATGCCAGTCGACAACTGAAGCCGCATGAAAGAAATTACCCAACTCATGATTTGGAATTAGCGGCGATTGTATTTGCTCTGAAGATGTGGAGGCATTATCTATTGGGAGTTCGATTTGAGTTGTTTACAGATCATAAGTCGTTGAAGTATCTTTTCTCCCAGAAGGATTTGAATCTTCGGCAGCAACGTTGGCTAGAGTTTTTGGCATCATATGATTTTGGTATAGCTTATACTCCAGGAAAAGGTAACGCAGTGGCAGATGCGTTAAGTCGAAGACATGAAGGATTGGGAGCCATGTTTTCAGAATGGAAGAGTCTCGAGTATTTAGCTGGATTTGACTTCAGGCCTAGATGTGAATTGGAACCTGAGATGTTGGCAAACTTATCGATAAGACCCACTCTTGTGGAAAGGATTGGCGAGGGCCAAAAGCGAGATGATAAGCTTGTCAAGATTGTCCGTGAATTGGAATCCGGATTGGATCCAGAAAAGGATAAAGGATTCGAGGTCGATCGAGAGGGTTGGCTTCGGAAGCAAGGACGACTAGTTGTTCCCGATATAGATGAATTGAGGAGTGAAGTTCTGAAGGAAAGTCATCACTCGAAGTTAACAATTCATCCAGGTGGAAACAAGATGTATCGGGATATGAAGAGAACCTACTACTAGGAAGGCATGAAGAAGGATGTTGGAAATTTTATTTCCAAATGTATGAATTGCCAGTTGGTAAAAGCCGAACAGAAGAAGCCAAGTGGATTGCTTCAGCCATTAGAAGTTCCTACGTGGAAGTGGGAACAAGTGTCGATGGATTTTATCGATGGATTGCCTAGAACCAGAACGGGAAATGAAGGGATTTGGGTCATTGTGGATCGTCTGACTAAGAGTGCACGATTCATTCCTGTTCGATCGACTAGGACTGCATCAAAGTTGGCTGAGTTGTATGTTAAGTGGATAGTTCGATTCCATGGTATTCCGAAGAGTATAGTGAGCGATCGAGATCCATTGTTCACTAGTGGATTTTGGAAGAGCTTCCAGGAAGTCTTGGGAACCGAGTTGTGTTTGAGTACAGCTTATCATCCCCAAACAGATGGTCAGACTGAGAGAGTCAACCGAGTTTTGGAAGATCTCCTCAGAGCTTGTGTTTTGGATTTCGGAGGATCATGGGAAGATCACCTTCATTTGGTGGAGTTTGCCTACAACAACAGTTACCAGTCAAGTATTGGTATGGCACCATATGAGGCATTGTATGGAAGACCGTGTAACTCTCCGACATGTTGGTTGGAAACTGGGGAAAAGCTGATGCTTGGGCCAGAGATGATTCGGCAGACTTCGGACTGCATAGAGATCATTCGGCAACGAATGAAGGCAGCCCAAGACCGTCAGAAAAGTTATGCCGATAAGCGTCGAAAGGATTTGGAATTCGATGTAGGAGATATGGTTTTTGTGAAGATTTCTCCACTGAAGAATGTTATTCGATTCGGGAAGAAAGGAAAATTGACTCCGAGATTTGTTGGACCATTCCCGATCATCGAGCGAATTGGAAAGCTCGCCTACAGATTGGAGTTACCGGAGAAGATGTCGGGTGTGCACAATGTTTTTCATGTATCGTATCTACGGAAGTATGTGCACGACTCGAGTACAGTGGTTTCTGCTGATAGCTGTGAAGATTTCGAAGTTGATCCAGTCGATAGAAGACCTCGTAAGCCGCTTCGTGTTGTAGAAACCGACACGAAACAGCTTAGGAGGAAGATAGTTAAGTTGCTCAAGATACAATGGAGTGACGATGATAACGACTGTACGTGGGAGGTGGAAGAGAGGATGAAGGCAGCTCATCCTGAACTCTTCAAGGTATGGCCCTAAGGTGTCGTGTCATCTAACGAAATTGTAACTTGTTCTAGTTCTAGAATTCTGCATGCTAAGCTAGAATTGTATGCATGATTTGTTAATTGCTATGGATGGTAGGCGTGCAGAATAGTTTTTGATTGCTTTGTTTGTTTGGAATTTCGGGGGCGAAATTCCTAAGGGGGAGAGAATGTAACGACCCGTATTTTTACGGATCGAAAAGTTCGTTCAAATCTGGAATTTTCAACATTTTTGGTTGTTTCAGATTTTGGGAAGAATTTTGGTTAAGTCCTAAGTCGTAGCCGACTTATGGGTTCTGGACGAGTTAGGGACTAAGTGGTAGGTCGGCGACGACCTAAGGAAGATAGGGGAGTGGTTTAAGTCGGTTGACAGTTTGGGACGACCTAAGGGATTAACCGGGTTAAGGAAGTTAAGTCATAGGGTGGCTTAGGTCGAGTGACCGACTTAAGGGAGTAGCCTATCTAAGAAGTTGACCGACTTATAGTATTAACCGACTTAAGGATAGTGGTGAGTTAAGTGTTAAGTCGGCTGACGAGTTAAGATAGTGGTCGACTTAAGACCTGGACGACTTAGTAGTTAGCATGTCTGACAAGTTATTTGTTAAGTCGTTGCCGAGTTAAGGAAGTAGGGTTGACCGACTTAAGAGGTTAGGGCGACCTAAGGACATGTTGTGAGCAACCTAAGTGTTTGGGTGTTAAGTGTTAGGTCGGCAGGGTAATTGAGTCGGTAGGTAGTTAAGTCGGCAACGACCTAAGTTAAGTCGCGCCTATGTGTTAAGTTGTTGAGTCGTCAACCGACTTAGGACTTGTGTTTTGCGGCAGTATGATGAGTCTGCTTCGTTGGGTCGGTCTTATGGTTAAGTCGTAGGTCGGCGAGGCAGTTAAGTCGTTAGGTCGTACAGGCTGGTTAACTCGGCATAGCAGTAAGTCGTAGTCTGCTAAGTCGGTAGGTCGTTCAGGGGAGCATGTGTTGAGTCGAAGCTTGGTTAAGTCGGAGGCCTTTTCAGTTAAGTCGTAGGCGCATGCCATAAGTCGTAACCGACTTAGGAGACAGCTGTTTTGTTGCGAGTCATAGGCAGATGAGTTTTTAGGTCGGCAAGGTACTAGGTCGGCAAGGCACTAGGTCGGCATGGTGTTAAGTCGGCACCGACTTAAGAAGGTAGCCGAGTTACGACTTAAGGGCAGTTTTCAGCTATAAATAGGAGGGGTTGTTCTCACTTTTTGGGATCCGGATTTTGAAGCGACGAAGTGCTGCCATTTTGAGAGCTCGACTTCTACACTTCTTCACTTCTTTTCTCCACTCTAATCTAGTGCTTACATCCATCCAAGTTGAAGATTCAAGAGCTTAGATTGAAGATCTTCATCTTTTCAAGGGAGATTTCTTCGTTTGAAGCGGATCCGTGATAGATCAAGCTTCATCCTTTGCTGTCCAGATCTGAAGCGTGTTGATTTGAGGTTGTTTAGGTGATTTGGTGAGTGGTGATTATCTCTCACACGGATCCAAAGGAGTATATCGGATTGTTGGCCCGTTTTGGTGTTAAAATAGTGATTTCCATGCATTTTCTTCATCCTATGTGTAGATCCATGTAGATCCATTGTTCATGATGATGTTGCATCCATTTTATCATATGTTAACCTATGCAAGTTCATTCATCAAGTTTGTAGAGATATAATCCATGTTTTCATGCTTATTGGACTTTCAACTCTTTAATTACGAAAATGCCATTATTGTTATAATTGTCTACTTAGATCATTTTTGAATGCTTGATTGCTTGGATTGATGTTTGATTTGATTGATTGTTATGAACTAGATGATTGATGATTAGACTTAGATCAAAGGTGATTCAAAAGCTAAGGGAAAGGCTCTTGAATTGGAAAAGCTGCTCGTGGCATATGTAGCGGGATGATGAAGCTCTTATGCATAGATTTGATGATGTGATGATGAGATGAGGCTTTGCGAGGATGTGATGAAGCGAGGCAATCATGTGATGAAGACTTGGTCTAATCCAGACGGGATAATTCCAAGCATGTTGATAACTCGGTGATATGATTCGAGTTGAAGATAATGAATGGATATGAGAATAGTCGTCGAGGAGGATGACTAGGAGGCTTGGATAGCATCGTTGTTGAAGGTTCTAGCATGCTCTAAGCAAGAGTACGTTTGGGCAGATTCGATAGTCCCAACGGCCAACTGTTGATGGTCGAGTACTCTGGGCAGATTCGATAGTCCTAGGCACGGGCTGCGACGACGTGCGGGAGTTATGTCTAGAACCGGGGTTTCCATTAGCCCTTGACGGACGGCTGAAAGAATGTGCCGGTCATTCAATTAACGGTGATATCGAAGCAATGATAACAGTGATAGCCAGAGTCATGGATGTTTGGTTGTATCGTCATTCGGACTCAAGAGCGGTATTTTCTGGGTGCTTATCTGATTTAGGCCTTGGTACTTGGAAAATATCGCCTTTGACTCGAGTGATAGTAGCTTTACTTTTAAATTGTATGCTCTGCTATGTTTGCTTCTGCTTAGTGTGTGTCTGGGGCTATCACTGTAGAATGAGGTTGGAGTGGAAGGGTTGTATTCCTATTCCTTTTCCTTTATGCTCTTTTGGTATGTTGTTAGTTAATTTACTGCTCACTAAGACTGTTGTCTGACTCAAGGCTTTATGTTTTAATTCTTATTGCCTTGGGCTGTTCGTCCATTTTGGGACGGGCAGACTAGGTAGCAGGTGACAGGTGCTGTTCTCTTCTCACGATGCTGATATCGAAGACGAGCTAGAGGGTTGCATATTATCTTCTTATTATTTGTACTGGATATTCCGCTGTTTTGTATTCTCTGAGAGATTTGTAGTGAGGCTGGATGTATTGACTATGTGGATGCTTGTATTCAACTATTATGGAGTTTTATATGATGACATTTTGTTCTGTAAAGCTTCACTATACATATGTTCTATTGTATTTTGTCCATGCGCTGTGAGTAATACGATAGATTCTTTTGTTTAAAACCTTACCTTGACAATCGTCCATGGTCGCCTGGCACACTTTACAGCGCTCTATCTCTAGATTTGGTGCAGGGGTCATGGGCGGTCGTCACAGGTGACGATCGGGGGATGGCATACGCGTGTCAGTAGTTACCTACTTTTCAGAGGTAACCCGGCCTTGTGTTGGCAGAGATCTAACCGTAATGTTAGGTTATTTCTCGGGTCGTCTATTCCAGGGACGTACCCATCGTGGATAGGAAGTTCCTTAGCCTGACCATTTGTTGGAAATCCAAAGAAACAATACGAGCCTTGTACGGTATTAGTTGTAGAACCTGCCATTCACTTATGGTGGCGCCCCACTGTTTGGATGGTAGCTATAGTAGGCATACGATACTGGTCGTATGTTGGCTAAGATTAATATTATACTTTCGAAATGTTTTCTACACTATGCACTAATAATAATATAAAAAAGAATTTGATTTTTGCGTAGTAAGCATCTTTGACTATCATAAGAAGAAATCTCCTCCAAGTCTGCGTTTGCATTGTGTGTGTGGCGGGAGGTCTTATGGTAGTTTCATTTTTCCAAAAGCATTGCGAATTTACTTTAAAATTCTCTGTTGTTTATTTTAAAAGATAACTGTTTTACGATCTCACACCAGTCACCATGACTGACTCGGAGTTTATTGTTTCCCTTCTAAACTCTGGGTGCCCACCAATTTCCACACGTGCAGTCTAGAGTTATATTATCAGGATATTCTGGATATTCTGGAGCTTTGGAGATAAGCTGGATGACGAGACGTAGTATTTGTATCTGATAGTATTTATTCCGTTGTGTATTCTGTATGAGGACAAGTTATATAACTGTCCATTGTTGTATATTGACTCTGATGATTGATGTATGTATAAACTGATATAGTTCTTTGTTTTAAAAGACTAGTGTTTATCTATTGTATATTGTTCCGCTGCGATGTGTAAGATTCTGATATTGTTCTGTTTCTGTGGCTGTTCTGTTGTTCTTCTTCTTTCTTTCTTCTCTTTTTCTTCTATCTTCTTCTTCTTCTACTTTTTCTTTTTCTTAAAACCATAACTTTTCGGGTTTCCGGCATTCGATGGCTCAGCAGTCGATAAAGTGAGTATCGATGTTGAATTTTCGAAAGTCGAAAATTTCGGGAAGTTACAAGTGGTATCAGAGCATATGGTTAAGCGACAACCCTGCTCTGTTGGGTGTTACTCATTAGAGATAGAGTCAGCAGTACTCTAGAATGAGTTGAGTGTAATAATAGATATGAGCGCGTATTTGTTAGTGAATATAAAGATGTTTTATATTGTGTTTGCTTATCCGTTGAGATGTTTGTGAATTTTGGTCGGTATGTGGGACGTCATATTATCGATAAAGATTTCTAAACACTTAAACGAGGCAAGACGACCTAGTATTGTTTTAAATAGGGTGAATGAAATAATTTTGCCCAAAACTATTTTTGTGTAGAAAAGAAACGATTTTCTATGAAATACTATAGTATATGGTTGCATGGATGTTAGGAAGTAATAATAGTGAATTATCATCACGAAAATTGAATAAGAAATTGAAATCATAACTCCAAAGTTAAGATATAATAAATTCTCATACGAATGAAATTAAAGAATGTAAATTATGAATGTGAATTGTAATTTAGAACGGAATTCCAGAGAAGTATTTGAAAATGTTTTGAAAAGAATTTGTAAATTTTGGAGATTTGGAAAGTTAAATCATTTTTGGTTTGAAAATGAATTTCGAAGGTTTGAAAAATATTTTTGGAGGGATGAGAGCTCTAAACTCTTTTCGGTCGCTGGAAAATAATTCCGATGATGATCGCGACATCACCGGTGTTCATTTTCGGGTTTCCAAAAGAGGAATTGCTGCCAAATTGTTTTAAATGGAAGTTGTTTGAAAAATTGGGGTTTTTGTTTTGGAAATTCAAAGGATAATTTGAATTGTTTTCAAAATGGCTTTGAAATGTTGGTAAACTCTAGAACGCTATATAAAGATATTTATGAAATATTATGAAATTGATAACTTATAAAATATTGAGATCTGATTGGAATGAAATTCAAATTTGTAAATGAATTTATAACTTGGAATAGAATTCAAGAAGTTAGTTGAAAATTTAAAATTCAATAATGGAATGAAATTAGTAAGGTGAATGTATCAATGATCTTATAAATCGAAATGTAAGTAAGTCGAAGACTTATAGAATATTTGAAATTTGATTTGGAAATCAGATTCGAATTGAAAATGGATAAAATTACGAATGAATAAATGAATTTGCAATAGCAAATGCAAGAAAATGAAATTTAATGTAAAAAAATTCATTTTGAATTTGAAAGTAAATAGAACTGGAATTGAATTTGATAAATGAAGTATTAAACTGAAAGTTAGTAAGTGAAGCTAATTGATTATTGACCAAATGGATAAGGTTTGAACGAATTAAATTCAATGATTATAAATGAAGATAAATTGAAGTCCAATAGAATTGAAAATGTGAATTATAAGTTCAAATGAATGTGAAATGAAAAATTGAATGAAATTGAATATGTAACTTCAATAGCGAATTTAAAGAGGATATAAGAAGTATATATTGAAAATTTGTAATCGAATTTGCAAAATGATTTGAATGCTGTAACTAGATATAATGGCTAGTAGGATATACAGGTGTATAAAGGGATTGGAAAATTTATTTCACAGATAAATTTGAATTGCTCGAAAAAGGTACGTATTTGAGTTTTAATATGAGTTTTTGATGATTTCTCTCTAGCCACTTGGCTTTTCCTTTTTCTTTTTGAAATCTGAGAGTCCGTAGGGACGTTTTGTAGTCGTACCGTATTAGCCACGCAAAGGAGACGCTGGCGAAATTTTTCGAAAATTTAGGGCGTTAGAAAATTTTTGATAAAATTTGAAAGTTTAAATTTGAATTTAAACTCGAATTTGAATTGAGAAGTAAACAATATTGTTTGAAAACTATGAAAAGGTTTAGAAATTTAGTTGAGTTGATAACGAATCTTTAGTAGAAGATTTGTTTTGAAAATTTGATAAAACTATTGAATTGTGAAAAATAGTAGACGAGTTAAGGACATTTTTTCCTAACTTGTAATTTCGAGGACGAAATTCTTTTAAGGGGGGAAGTCTGTAACGACCCTGAATTTCGAACAAATTAAATTGAGAATATTTAATTAATTTTAAATATTTGAACGATGATTTAATTTGAATCCCCGATTTAACTTTGAAATTGACGATTAAACTTTAAAATTTAATCGATTGGAAGTTGAATAAAAATTTGAATCTTCAAATTTAGGCCGATTAAAAGTATTTCGAAAGCTTTTAAAATTCGTATTGATGATACTGAAGATAACAGAAGCTTCAGAATCTAATTTCAAAGTGTTTCATTCAGTTTTGAATTTATATCGTTCGAATCGAATTTAAAAATAGCCGTCCGAGGCGCAGTCTCGGAATTGGACGAAACCAGTTCCATTGGGTCCGTAATATCGAATTATTATCGGATTTCCAATTTCGTATTTTTCGGAGTTGATATGAGAGCATACGGCGTGTAAACGCATTGAAATTTAATCGATTTCAATTTAAATTTAAATTAAAAATTTGTCAATATCAGCAACACGTTATCTCCCGTTGAACACGCCTGGTATCACGCCGAGAATCACGAAAGATAATCGTGTAATCCATGTCTTCTGCCTCATCCTTCTATTTTTAAATCACGCTCCTCTTTCCATTCGAAATCGAAAACAGATATCATTCCCTTTTCTTCTACTCTCGTATTCATTTTCTAATGCTCAGGAATTCACAAAACAACGTTCTCCTCTCCTCGTTTCTAAAATCCGAGATTTTTCCCCTTCAAAACTTCAGATGAAATTGAAGTCGAGTGGGGCGATTTGGACGAATGCGCGCGCGCGTGAGCGTTGGGGGAATGGCGGCGACTAGTCGCGACTTGGGTCGGCGACGACGGAGCTGGCGATCGAGCGGTAGGGGATGCAAATCGATGGCTTCGCGATGGTGGTTCGTGGAAGCTCGCAAGGGGATTAGGGTTCGTACGAGGTTCGCGAGTTTGGGAAGTGGCGACGAAGTCGAAGTCGAGATCGACTAGGCGATTCGCGAACGTGAGGGTGGAGGCATTCGCAAGATTGGTAGTGGCGAGGCGATGCCGCGTGGGTGCTGCAGATTTCGTGATGATCTGGGTTGGTGGCAGTACGAACTGTCGTGGTGGTGAAGCTGGGGTAGCGTGAGGCGGTGGAGGTCAGACTTTGTGCCATGATGGTGGCTCGAGCGTGGTGATGGGTTGAGGTATATACAGATTTACTCATCTCAATCTAAATTGAAAAGTTTATCAAAATGTGGGATTTTAAATATTAAACAGTTTAAAATTTTAATATATGTACATATGCAGAAATAGATTTTTACAGTAAACAAAAGATGAGTATATGCGTAAAAGTTTGATAGTGGGTAAATTACATAAAGATTCGACTTTTAAAATCTATCTAACGGGAAAATAATCTAAATTTAATTATTTGTTTAACTAAAAATCTTAGTTGAATAAAAATTGTAAAATAGAAATCTATTATTCGATTTATTTCGGATATTGATTAAATTGTATAATTATTTATACAAGGTTAAAAATCGAGAATCAAGCTGGAAATGAAATGGGATGGCAAAATAAAATGCTAAGGTGAGATTTTTCTCACTCGAATAAAATGTGGAATTTTTACAGTTATTGTTTGATTGCTATGATTGCTGTTTGTATTAGATATAGTAGGATATATCTATATATATATAGCAATATATACATATTGGCATATGTATATATTGGATTGATGATTTCCCGCCTCGTATAGCGGATGAGACCCTATTGCGCCGTTAGTAAGCGGATTTATAAAAACCTATATACCGCGATAATTCCGTACTGGAGCGGAATTGGTATTGTGCTAACGTCTTTGGATGCAGGGAAACAGGTTGGAGGGATCCAACTGGACCCCTCACATTGATTGATTTTATTTATACTGTGGTTTAAATCTGTGAATGATTATATTGATGTTATTGATCAAATCGATGTCTGGAAATTGATTGAAAGCTAAAAATTTAGCTGAACGGATGTTTGATATCATTGGATTCCAAAAATAAACGAAATTGAATTTTTGAAATTCAAGTAGGAATTTTTAAGTGAATTGATTTTAGAAATTTAATAAATTTGAAGAAAAGAATTTAAAAGAATAAAGGCTGATTTTTGAAATCTTATTGAATTTATTCCAGAATCAAGTGAAAACGTTAAATAAATGAATTTCGTATAATAGTAATTTTAAATTGGAGAATTTGATTAAAATTTTGATTTCTAAATAGTTGGAAAAAGATAAAGAGATTTATTTTCTTTAAGAGGAATTTGTTTAAAATGAAATAAGTTGGAAGTCCAATTATAAATTTAATTGGCAAATTGAAACAAGTTTGGAAAAATCAATATAAAATGATTTGGGATGGGAAATTAATTTAGAAATGAATATTGAAATTGATTTGGTATTGAAGTAAAATTAGAAATCAATTTGGGATTTGATTTTGGGGTTAAAAGTGAATATTTGGGAATGTGGATTTAAAAATGGAAATGATGTTAAAATGGGTTTATTTACAGTTTGTAAAGTTTAAAAGAACGATTTCTTTTAAAATAAATAAATTATAAGTATTTAACTTATAATATAGATTTTTGATGTATACGTTGAGTTATAAAATTGAATGGGTCATTAAAGGAAATTTATAAAATCGAAGTTGTTATAGAATAGAAAATAGAATTTATAAATGTTGTTTTATAAATTCGAAATCAATTGGATTTGATAAATTAAATATAGAAGGACATTTAAGAAGATATATTCGCGATTTTAAATAGCGAATTTTTATTGAAATAAAACGTGTAGAAAATAGTGAAATGTAATTAGTGAAGTATATTCACGATTTTGGACAGTGAATATATTTTTAAGTAAAATGGATAGGGTTTTGGGAAAGCGATATTATGAAATGAAGTTAATTGTTTTAAAAGATGTTTTAAAACGTGTGAACTATCGAAATCATAGATTTCAACATTTATTGTTGAAATAGACGTTTTCGAAAAATAAGGAAATGGTGGACTATAACACTGTTGTTATAGTAAATGATTTCCGAAAGGAAATATTTTATATAGTATTGGGATTTATATATCTATCTAAATTCCGAATCCCTATACTAGTGATTTCGAGTCGTCGTAATGATGTTTTACGCAACATTCGTTTTGACTCAAATAAATGTGATTTAAGAATGATTTCCTTAAAGAATGAGATATATACTTAATTTTGATTTTAAGTATATCGAATATTTTCTAAGTGTGAAAATAAATGATTTGTGAAATACTTATTTTTAAATAAGTATGGAAATGCTTTTCCAATATGAAATGAACTGTTTTGAGATTTTATCTAGTAAAGATAAATTGAATTGTGGAAGTTGATTTGAAATTGTTTTCAAATGATTGAAGTGTGGAAAAAATATATCTAGTAAAGATATTTTTGAAGATGAAATAATTTGGAAAATTATTTGGAATCTGATGATGTTGCGCATCTTTATTGATAGTTAAATAACCGACTATCAATAATTACCTTTAGATAGGTATTTGTTGTCAATTGGATGAATTTGAATGCCACACTTATTTTTGAATAATCGCTCACTATTCGGGTTAGCCGGGAAAGGACCATGGGGTCGTATAACCCATTCCGAATATGTGATACGTCGTTATGAATTGCATTCGAAGACCGGTGTTGAAGACCGGATATTTTTGAAAACGGAAGGATTACCGTCGAGTTACTCTACATCGGCTGATCTCCGGTTTAGAGGTTTTATCACCCTTAGTGACGGGAAGTCCGGACGTGATTAGAAATTTATCCGGATATGCAAGGGCTTCGTGAGAAGTGCCTTCGGTTCTGTTCGATCCCGGAACAGACTTGTATGGATTGTGTGTCTGACGTTACAATTTGAGGTATAAAGCTGATTTCTTTCAAATACATTTCTGTTGGTGGCGGAGAATTTATTCTCTTAGCTTAACACCCTTCTCTGAGACGTACGAGCTCAGAGGTTATGTAGTTGAAATTTATCAGCGATATATCCCAATTTGGTAACGTGGCATACTGAGTGTTGCTGTGAAATGATCGGTGTTTGATCATTTGTGATATGATCATTTGTTTGATCTTATATCTTTGTGATCATAGGTTGATCATTTTGTTTGACCCGAAGCAGGGCTTTTTGAGAACGCATAGCTTTGTGGACGAGACTTCGTCGAGCCTCACACCCCGGAAATGGTCGAAACAGGAAGGATGCAGCAAGGTTCTAGGGAGTAGCGCCCCTTAGTGTATGTCATTCCTTCTGGATAAAGGTGGTATCATGGTATGGAGCCCAGATACTTAACCTCTGTGGTTGCTGCAAAATTTATTTCTTTGTGGTTGTTGCGAATCGGGGATTCTCGGGAAGATCGGTGACGATCGGGGGATGGCATACGCGTGTCAGTAGTTACCTACTTTTGCAGAGGTAACCCGGCCTTGTGTTGGCAGAGATCTAACCGTAATGTTAGGTTATTTCTCGGGTCGTCTATTCCAGGGACGTACCCATCGTGGATAGGAAGTTCCTTAGCCTGACCATTTGTTGGAAATCCAAAGAAACAATACGAGCCTTGTACGGTATTAGTTGTAGAACCTGCCATTCACTTATGGTGGCGCCCCACTGTTTGGATGGTAGCTATAGTAGGCATACGATACTGGTCGTATGTTGGCTAAGATTAATATTATACTTTCGAAATGTTTTCTACACTATGCACTAATAATAATATCAAAAAGAATTTGATTTTTGCGTAGTAAGCATCTTTGACTATCATAAGAAGAAATCTCCTCCAAGTCTGCGTTTGCATTGTGTGTGTGGCGGGAGGTCTTATGGTAGTTTCATTTTCCAAAAGCATTGCGAATTTACTTTAAAATTCTCTGTTGTTTATTTTGAAAGATAACTGTTTTACGATCTCACACCAGTCACCATGACTGACTCGGAGTTTATTGTTTCCCTTCTAAACTCTGGGTGCCCACCAATTTCCACACGGGCAGTCTAGAGTTATATTATCAGGATATTCTGGATATTCTGGAGCTTTGGAGATAAGCTGGATGACGAGACGTAGTATTTGTATCTGATAGTATTTATTCCGCTGTGTATTCTGTATGAGGACAAGTTATATAACTGTCCATTGTTGTATATTGACTCTGATGATTGATGTATGTATAAACTGATATAGTTCTTTGTTTTAAAAGACTAGTGTTTATCTATTGTATATTGTTCCGCTGCGATGTGTAAGATTCTGATATTGTTCTGTTTCTGTGGCTGTTCTGTTGTTCTTCTTCTTTCTTTCTTCTCTTTTTCTTCTATCTTCTTCTTCTTCTACTTTTTCTTTTTCTTAAAACCATAACTTTTCGGGTTTCCGGCATTCGATGGCTCAGCAGTCGATAAAGTGAGTATCGATGTTGAATTTTCGAAAGTCGAAAATTTCGGGATGTTACATATACAAACTTTTACTGTACTGTATATATATATATATGTATGTATGTATGTATGCATGTATGTTAGACCCCTGCATATTAGTTTATATATTATTTTGAAGTAAGCTGTAAATAATATATAAGCTCGCTTATACCGTTTATATTCATCGTTCCAGCTCTGATCTAATCTGTTTCATCAATTCGGGCCAATCATCTTTGATCGTTGAAATTCGTGCCGATTTTGCTTTGCTTGGATGCAAAATTCAATTTCTATGTCCGTATCAGTGTGCGTATCCGTGACCCCTTCTGAAATCTCTCTAGCCTCGAAAGGTGAGCACTCACTCACGATTAACGTTATTTTATTTATTAAATTTGATTTTAATTGAAACGACAATTGAAATATGCTGCTGTAGTTATTTACACTGTTATTTATGCTATTAACTGTACCAGTTCACCTGTGACATCTGACACCATTATCTGTAATTATGTGATGATAACCCAGTTTGATTGATAATTAATTGATTGTTTGTCGTTACATTTGACGTTAAATTGTTATTGTTTAAAATGATAAATAAAAATGTTAGTGAATTTGATATAGGATAAAATTTATATATGTGCTAAATTTGATTTGTTAAAAGTTGTATAATATGACCCGTAAATATTAAACAATGTGACATGTAGAAATAGCGTTAACTACACCTTGAACCATTGAATGTATGTTGTTTAAATTGTTGTAGTATGAAATTGAACAATAGATATCAAGTGAAGAACCATATAAATGTTAGTGTAATAATCTTTAATCTACATGAAATAATAGTGTAGATTCTAGAAATAATTATATTAATTTGCACAAACAACAATGTAAATTAATACGATTATTTCGGGATTATTTGAATTGATTATTGGATTGATATTGGTTGTTGTTATTGTTTGTTTATTTACTTTGACACCATCCCAGTTATCACACTGCAAGTTCCCTTTGCTATGCTTTGATTTTGAATTGAATTGGAATCGGGTTGAAATGATAAATACCCAAATTGAACTTTGACCTAGGATAGAGAATTAAATAAAACCCGATTGGTCAATAATTTGATTTAAAAGTAAACGAAGATTTTATTTGAATAAATAATATGGTTTTGAAATGAAGTTGAAATTTGAATTTTAATGAAAGGAAAATGTTAATATTTAAAATCTGAAACAAAATATTAACAATGTAATTGATGAAAGAATGTTGTTTAATTTGAGAAATGATTGAATTAAGTTTGAAATTATAATTAAGTTTGAAATTATTAACGTTGAAATGATTTAATAATTAAGTTTGAAATTATTATTAAGTTTGAAATTATTAAACTTTGAAATTATTTAATAATTAAGTTTCGAATTATTTAATAATTAAATAAGATTGAATGATTTAATGATCAAATTGAATTGAATTCTTTAATAAGAGAAATTGAACTTTTGAATAAGTGAATTTACTTCGTAAATAATTGAAATTGAGTTTTCTTTATTAATTAAGTTTTGGAAAATCATTTAAGTAAGTTAATAAGTGAAATTGAATTTCTTTATCAAGAAATAAAATGTGATTTATTGAAATTAATGTAAGACTTGAAATTTAAAGAATTTGATTTGACGAATTTAATTTAATTCAAATTGTAAGTTTTGAAATAAGGAAGTTGAATTTAAATAATGGATTTAATGAATTGGAAATTTAATAGAAATTGTTTTGAATGGCAAATTTTACTTAATGAATATTTAATGAAATCGGTCAATGAATTTAAATTGATTTTAATGTTAAATTAAATTAATTTAAATGATTTTGGAATGAAACTTATATACGAACTTGAATCAATATTTGAATTGAAATTGAATTATAAGATTTCGAAATGGTAATTTGAAAGTTTTGAAACGTAAATTATGGAAATTGATTTAGAAAGTCAAATGAAACGTTGGTTTACAAATTTTATTTGAAACTGTAATTGATTTGGTTTTGAAATTTATTAAACGACCAATCGGTGTAATAATTACGAAATTATTAAAGAGACCGGAATCGGTTATGGACATACTCTCTGTCTAAACCAAAAACCACTTTAATAACTATACGCGGAGTGATGATCCAGAATGAAGCGGTTGGAATGATGTACGTGATGACTGAAGAAAGTGAACGATAATGGATAGCCTTGACACTTGTGTCAAATTGGAAATGACTAAAACAGGAGCCGTGCCGGGCCAAATGGAGGTCAGCTACCTCAAGCGAACACACTTCTTCGAATTACTCATTACTTGTTGTCGATTGGTGCACCCTTGATTTTGGGAGTGTTGTTTCACGGTGTTGCGGTCGCTGCGGCGATGCATTCTCACCAGTCCGGATACGGCAAACGGTAGTTTCACTACCTTGGGTATTGCCTCATGTGCCTTGTCATACTTGTATCCCTACACGCGACCACTACGATTTGTTTTGTACCTTTAGTATATGAATTTCCCTCTGGTGACTTCCGGTTTTGGGGAAACTACGGTCTTGTATATGCTCTTGGGAATAAAAATTTGTTAAGGGTGGAATGGGCCATGACTTAACACTATTTTGATATTTTATATTACTGATAGGCATTATCTACTTATCGTACACTACTACATAGTAGATAGTTTAACGGATCCTTAAAGGATGGTTATTCCAAACATCCTTTGAGTTACTTGTATTTCAATTGCTATTTCACTTGAGTTGGATTTATTGATATAAGAATGTTAATCCTGACTCGAGTGTCTTGTGTTTTTGCTTTACGCTTGGGTCAGACTGAGTGTACCAGTATTCGAGACTCACCTTTGAAGTTGGAGCTTGCTTGAAGATCCAGCCATCTATTCTGCTTTCAGTATTCGATGATTCCAGTGATGTATTCTGATTTGTATTTGATGTATCGTGTTACTCTTCCGTTGTATCTGTTCTAACTCTGATGTAACTTATATATTTATATAGTAGCTTCATGAACTACTATCTCTTTTATTTCCGCTGCAATTATTACTCTGTGTCTGTGATCTGTGATTATTTATTTACTGTATATGTTCAGTTTTGCCAAATTTAAATTAACAACGCGGTATTTTGAGCAATTCAATTCCGGCATGAGTGTCTACTTATACACTTATAATGGATGCGAATGGTCCAAAATATCGGGTCATTACAGTTGGTATCAGAGCTTTGGTAGCTCTAGGCAAAACTTAGCATATAGGGTAAATGTATTTACAGAATCACTCTCATTCGAGTTTCAATCTCTTCCTTTTGACTCGATTTCTTTGAATTTTGGAACGTTCCCTACGGTTCCAAAAATTCATTCGTGTCCCTCACTATTCGTCTTCTTTCAATTTTGGAGCACGCCATAACTCCATTTTGAATGATATCTATAATAGATCGGTGGTCTCGCCAATCTTCGAATGATTTGTAAAGGGGTGAAACTCCTTTACAATAGGCATTGATTTACCGGAGATTTCTGTATCCTCGGTTTACGATGCTATCTATCTCCTGCTATACCTGAATTTTATTTCTTGAGATCGAATGTCGATTTGCCTCGGAATTCTACATTGATCTTATTCTTGAAGTCACGGTCGATCCGGTTAAGGTTGCCCGTGAATTAAATAAACTCATCCATCTCCCGATTGTGGTAATTGAATTATCTTATCTTCTGTTTCAAACTTATTTTCGAATCAAAATTCTCTTTGATTTGAGTCAACAAAAATTTGAATCCCTATCCTTATTTTGAAAATTCATTCCTGTATCGTCGAGCAAAGAAATGTATTTGTAAACTAATATATAAATGTTTTAATATATACTGTGTTGTTTGAGTTGTTGATGTTGATTTGGGTTTCCGATCGATTCGTCTGATCAACGCTATCGATTGGATTTCCAAAACACTTGAACAGAGCAAACTGACACAATAGTATTTTCAAAATTTGGTAAATAAAATAATCTTGTATGATTATATTTTTTTTATAAGTACACATTTTCTGAAATAGAATTGTTAACTGAATTGGTTGTCAGAAAGGTAATATTTGATTTCCACTATTTGTTTTGTAAATCATTGATTATTCCAACATAAAAATAAATGAAATTATAAAAGTTGGTTTATAGATTTATTTAGAAATTTAAATGAAATTAAAGTAAGAATTTGAGAATTTAAGTTCCTAAAATTTCAAGCTTTGGTTTTTAAATTTTTAAAATGTATATTATTGAACGTATTTTCAAATAGAAATCGTTTTCAAAGAATTTTAAAATATTGAAATCAGTGCTTTTCTCTTTGTCGCTGGAAAATAATTTCGGTGATTGCGGCCGCATCATCGACATTCATTTTCGAGTTTCGAAGCGGAGATACTATTCTGTAGCTTTGCTACGGTTTTGTTTTGAGAAAATATACTTTGATTTGAATTTTTCAGTATATTTTGATTTACATATATATAGGTATCTTATTTTAAAATTTAATTTGATTTGATATAAATATATTATATATATCTCTAAATTGTTTAAAGCTAATCGGAAAACTAATTCTTAAATTTTTTTTAAAAAAGGATGATTTTAATTATAAATAAAACCAAAATTTGGAATAAATATTTAAACTTGAATAATTGAATTGGGGAAAATTTTATTTGTATATTGTTCAACTGCATTCTAATACAACTTACCTAAATCATTCAGAAGTTGAATATGTAATTGGATAATATATAAGATAAATTGAATTTATAAATAAAATTTGAGTGTTATAATAAATTTTATACACTAAATTTTGATTATAAAGATGTTAATAGAGTTAGATAGGATAATAAGTAAACTCAGTTAATAAATTAATAAATTTGTTTTGAAAGAATTAATAAATTTGTTTTGAAAGAATTAATAAATTGAATTTGATCAACTTATGAAAATACTTTGAATTTAAAAAGCAATTAGTGAATATAAATTTATTTAAATCGAAACTTTTATGGTTTAAATTAATTTATATGGGTTAAATATATGTGATAAGATATATTAAGTAGAATTTAACAATAATTTGGAATAAAGAAGAATTTAAATTGCTGAAAAAATATGATTATAATAAAAGACTATTCAAATTTATGGTCTTAGAAATTGTAAATTGAAGATAATTGGATAATAAGATAATGAATTAGAAATAGTTGAGATTGATGTTAGTGAAATCAAATGGATTAAATCAATTATTGAATATCAATTAATTTAAATTTGAATTTATAGGGTTTAAATTAATTGTTATTTTGTATTAAAAATCTGTTTTTCTTTCTGGTTGTTTCTATTCTCCTACCTCGTTCCTTTTCGGGGACGAAAAGTTTTGAGTGGGGGAGAGTGTAACGACCCGTAAATTTCAACTGTTTTAATAACGTAATTAGTTGAAATTTTGTGAAATTTTAAATGATAAAATTTTAAAATATAATTTTGATATTTGGAATGCGTTTAGTTAAACATAGCAACTGGTAAATTTTCGTCCGAAAATATGAAAGTTTATTTCGCGCGTAAATTTACTTCAATTTAATCAGTTAAAAAGCGATGAAAATAAAATGTGTCCGAAACCTAAATATTTTTACATAGAAAAATTCTAAACCATCTTCTGAGCAAGATGTCAGTTTGTCATTTTTCCAAATTTGGACTTCTTTGGCTCCGTCGATCTTATTTTTCTACGTTTTCTTGCATTTTCCGCTAGTAGAAAATTCGAAATTTTATAATTCAATAGTACCACTGATATCCATATGCCATTTTGATCGTATTGTCGTGCTAAGCTCTGTGGTATTTTTAGTTTGTGTTTTTGTAACATCCCGTATTTTTAAGCCATTGAATTTGAACATTTAATTCATTTTAAATGTTTAATGTGGATCCTTAATTGATTTTGAAATGAATGGATTTGGGTTCAATCAATGAAAATGAGCTATAATTTTAATTTATAGCAATTCTGGTTGAATTTGAATAATGGAAAATAATAATTAAATATTCGGGATTGGGATAAAAAGGTGGATTTGGGTGTAAATAGCTATAAAATGGTGTTTAAATGTATTTCTAAGCTCAATTGGTTATAAATAATATTATTGGATTTTTAGATGAATTTTAAAGTTGATAAATTATTATTTGGAATTTTATATTAATTTAATAATGAATTTAATATTATTAAAAATGTAATTTAATCAGATTTTGGTCTAAAATGAGCCAGAATGATTTTTAACGTGTTTATAAATTTTATATGATTTATTGTTAAGTTATTAAAATTTTAAAAGTGAAATTTGAAGCATTTTCGACGATTTTCAGAAATCGCCTGATTTAATAGACGAGTGAAAATAGCCTTCCGGGGCACAGTCTCGGAATTCGACGAAACCTGTTCCATTGGATCCGTAATAGTTAGTTATTATCGGATTTCAATTTTCGTAGCGATTGGAGTTGTCGTTTGACCGTGGTGGCTCGAAACGCATCGAAATCGATTTAACCGATTTAATTTTTAAATTGATCGTTTAATTCCATATCTCGCTCATACGATTGAATTAGCTTACGAAACCTGTTCCATTGTGTCCGGAACGCGGAAAAACCCCAAGATAGCCTGTTGGTACATGAGAATTGGAGGTCGTTTGCATTTACTGTTAAATCGAGAAATTTTATTTATTTAATAATATTAAACCATTATAGATATATTCATTTTATATCTAAACCCTAGTTATTTATCACCGGCCGCCACTTTTATCATTCAATGGCCGAAAATCATCGCCCTTTTCCTCCAAATCGCGAACAATCCATCGAGTTTTAGGTGATGCTTCCAACTAGAATATCGGAGAGCGCGTCGGGTTCTTCGAGTTGTGCGGTCGTGATGGGTTATCGAGTGGTGATGGCGAAGTTATAGGGCCCCGTTCATCGCCGTTCAAGCTCGCCTTCATGTCGAATGGAGCAACCGAGCTCGGAGCTGTTAGGGGCGAAGGGAGAGTGAGTGGGGAGCTATGCAGTGGTGGGCGCCGATCGAGCTAAAGCATGTCGTGGTAGCGTCAATTTTAAACCCTAATTCGCGTTTATGGGTTCGGTGGTCTTCGTTGTTCCTGGGAGACGCAAGGAAGAAGGGGAATAAGCGGCCGTGATTTACCGTGTTTCAGATCTACGGCCTGAGATCGTTTGGGTATAATATTAAGAAAATTGATTTTTATATTGTTCGAACTTTGTAAAATTCATATCTGACTCATACGACCTCAGATTTCGACGAATTTGGTAGCGACGGAATCGCAGAGAAATGCTCTACGCGATGGTGCAGATCCGGAGTCATTCTGGGCAAGTAGAAATTTGGGTTAAATCGGACACCGTCCGGTTTAATTTAAATTTCGAACGCTCGCCGAAATTCAAGGTGAGTTATTCTCACTCACATCTGGATGCTAGACATTATAAATAATTGATACTTAAATATCTGTGTGGTTGATTGTCTATATTTGTGTCTATCTGTCTGGATTGATATTTATATTGCGATGTGCTAATATTTGTGATGCAGGGAGAAACAGGTTGGAGGGATCCAACTGGATTCCTCACAATGTAGCAATTATTTTATGATTGATAATGATGCCTGTTTATATTGTTGTGATTGATAAATCTGAATTTAAACTGTATTGTGATAATTGTTGTATAAATTACAATTCCAGAATTTAATTATAAATGGATTGAATTGGGGTTTTACGAAATAAAATGAATGGTTAAAATAAGAATTTCAAAGAATGGAATTTGAAATCTGGTTTGGATGGAAAATGTAAATGTAAATTGGCCAAATTGAGATTTATAAAATGGATAAATGGGAAGTATAAATTTCTGGAAATGAATTCTAGGGAAATTACAATTTGTTTTTAAATAACGATGGTTTATTTTAATAATGAATAGTGTTATCCGGAAATTTAAATGTGTTGGAATGAAGCTTCCAAATGTAAAATTTACAGTTTAAATGTAAATAGAATATTTTAAATTGCCGTTTTCTCCATTGGAATTTTATTTAAGTAAATTGTAAATCTGGTTTCATTGAAGAATTCACCAAATGTTTATTTTAAAATGTTTAAACTATATTTTTAAAATGAATTTCTGGATATGGGAAATTGAGTTGGAACTTCGGATGAAGTTATAGATAAGTATGGAATTGGGAATTTATGTCGTAAACATAAACTGAATTTGAAATAAATCGGATGGATTTATATGAAAGAATACTTTGGAATGTTTGAACGGGATAGTGTTTCCCTGGGGAAAACCAAGTTAGTGTTTTTAAAGATTTTATTTTATTTAAAAGTTAAGTTTTAAAATTGTTTAAAGAGTATTTTTAAGAAGTTGTTATTTTTAAAGTAACAAACTAATAATTTAGAAATCATAATGATTGGAGAATATATTAGTAAATATTTTTACAAATGGATTATCTAAAGGTTGGTTTTGACTTAAGTTATTGAAATTAGCATTTTTCTTTTTATAACGTTATTTTGGATTTAGTTGAACAAAAACCCTTATTTTAAATCAAAGTTTATATCTTAATAACAGTATCTCTTCACCTATTCTAAATTTATATTTTGAATAAATGGATAGAAGTGGTTTATATATTTTAAAATATATTTTTCAGTATAAAATGTTTAACTGTTTTAAATCTAAATTGTTTTATACTTGGTTTTCCAATGGGAAATAATGGTAAAATGGTTTACCATGTAAGGGAAGAAATTTTGGAAATTGTTTCCAAATAAGCTTTGAAAATGTGAAAATACATCTTTGAAAGATATTAGAAGAAAATAAATAATATGGAGATTATTTATTGTGTGATGGATGTGTATGGATGTTTGTGAACATTAATTGATAGTTAAATCACCGACTATCAATATTGGCCAAATGCGCTGATCGTTTCGAAGAGACCGGGATCGAGTTTCCGTATACCGGGATTCTAGGTCTGGAGACTCGAAAACCACTTCGATCCGGTTTGTACGTTTCGCGAAAACGATTTCGGAGTCGAAGATGGAGCAGTGAAGTGCAAGGGCTAGTCGCTACTAATCCTGAGGATATTTCCAAAATGGATGTAGTAGGAATAGTGCCTTCGGTTCCGTTCGGACCCGGGACGGACTTATATGGACGAATGCTTTCGTGACATCGTCAGGTGGACGATGGGCATTCTAAGGGATATGTGCTATAAAGGTATCGTTTAGCCTCGAGCCTCATCAACCGGGAATGACTGAAAATCAGGGGTTATGCAGCAAGGCTTCGTGGGTAGCCCCCACTTGAGAGTAAGGTCATCCCTGTCTAGATGTCCCTTTTATTTCGGCTTAGTGGTGCGGTTGCTGATCACAACCGTGGGGTGATTTTACTTGGAATTATCCAGTAAGGGATGATTCCGGTCTTGTGTTGCAGAGGAGCGGGCGTACTCCTCGGTACTGTGATCTAGGCCACGTACTGTGACAGGTGGTACCCCAGTGCCTAGTCATTCGTTGGAAATCCATTCTCCCTACGTGCCTGTACGGTTTTGATTGTGCCCAACTATTGTTGAAATGTGAGATGCAAGCATTTCAGCTAGATTCTATTTTATTTTCTATAGACACTATTATAATATCAGAGAATTTTAATATAAAAGTGTTTTAGCTATCGTAAGGTAAAAACCCGACATGTTTATTTGTGGCGTGGTCTTACGAGATGCTTTTGTTTTCAAAGGATTTTTGAAACTTTAATAATCAATTGGGTGTATTTATGATGCGCTGGTATTCCAGACTGACTCGGGTGTTATTTTATTATAATGCTCGGGTCAGACCGAGTATATTACAGGATAGGTTGCTATGGAGCTCAGGAGAGGAGCTGGAGTTCGAGACGTATTTCTCGTACTTGTATTATTCCGCTGCTGTGATTGTTGTATTGACTGATTGACTGGATATTGATGATTGTATTGATATACTCTGATGATGATGTATTGTATATAAACAGATATAGTTTCATTTTGTGTAAAGATCTGTTCTATATATTATATTTTATCCGCTGCGACTGTGAGGTTCTGATTTTGTTTAGTTCTTTCTTCTTCTATCTACTTTCTTTTTCTTCTACAATCTGTCTTTCCGGCATTCGATCGTCGGCATATTATACTGTTGAGTATTTTGTGTCGATTTTCGAGGGTCGTGAAGGGCGGGTCGTCACACTTGGTATCAGAGCTTAAGTTGGCGACAACCTAGGCTTTGGTGGGGAAATTTCTCATTTTCAATAGAGTCGGAAGTACTCTATAATGAGTTGAGTGTAATAATAGCTATGAGAGCGTACTTGTTAGTGGATATAAAATTGTTTTTGTACTGTGTTGACTTATCGGTTGAGTGTTTATGAATTCTGGTCGGTGCGGGAAGTACAACCGTATCGATAGGGGTTTCTAAACTCTTAAACAAGGTAAACCGACATAGTATTGTTTTAAAGTGGGTAAATGAAATAATTTTACCCAAAATTATATTTCGATATAAAAGAAATAATTTTCTAAATTATTATATGTATTGGATGCTTGTTTGGTTGTTCTTCTATAATCAAATAAGAAATTAAAACATGATCTAAAATTTGAAATGATATATATAAGAAAATAAGAAGTTATATTAAAATGGTTTATAACCAAACGGAATTGACTGGATATGTTTTAAATAAGAAAAGTAAAAATTAAAATTTGATTTAAACTAGAATTTTGACCCCGGAAATTTTGAAAGGGATTTCAAATGGAATTAAACAGAGTTTTGGGAGTTTCACTTTGTGGAAATGTTAGAAATGTTTTCAAAAGCATTTGTAAGAATGGAGTATATTTTGGGAAAATATTTTTGAATAGAAATTGTTTTGAGGTGGATTTTGGAAGTGGAAAGCATTGAACTCACTTCAGTCGCTGGAAAATAATCCTGATGATGCTGGCCACATCATTAGAATTCATTTTCGAGTTTCTAAAGTGATGGATTGCTACCAAAATAGTTGGTTATGACATTGTTTGGACTTGTTTAGGAAACAAGTGATTTTGGAATTTTCAAAGGAAAATTATTTGGTAAAAGCAGTTTGTTTGGAATTTGGTATTTGATTTGGATATCAAATGGAAATGTGTTGATTTATATTTCAAATTGGTTTTGAAATAAATCCGGGTAAATTGAATTCTGGGAATTCTATTTTAAATAAAATAAAAATGTGAAAGCTGAAATGATTCAAATATATAACTTATAAAGGAAAGTTGATTTAAAGAAGAATTGAGTATATATGGAATGTAAATTTACTTTGAATAAATGAAGGTGATTGAAAACTTGAATTTAAGGCATTCAAGTGAAATAAAATGAAGTAGACTTGAATAAGTGATTCGGAAGTGATTGAAATCTTTGGATTGTTGAAAATATAGTGACATTGTTAAACTATGAAATTGCTTGATTTGGTTATGCAATGAATATGTTTGGTTTGCATTTGTATTGGAAATGTAACGACCCGCCATTTTTGGACCATTCGCATCCATTATAAGTGTATAGGTAGACATTCATGCCGGAGTTGAATTGCTCAAAATAACGCGTTGTTAATTTAAATTTGGCAAAACTGAACATATACAGTAAATAAAGTAATCACAGAACACAGACACAGAGTAATAATTTGCAGCGGAAATAAAAGAGATAGTAGTTCATGAAGCTACTATATGAATATATAAAATATATCAGAGTTTACAACAGAAGAGTAATACGATACATCAGAGTTAAACTAGATACAACGGAAGAGTAACAGATACAAATCAGAATACATCACTGGAATCATCGAATATCTGAAAGCTGGATAGATGGCTGGATCTTCAAGCAAAGCTCCAACTTCAAAGGTGAGTCTCGAATACTGGTATACTCAGTCTGACCCGAGCGTAAAGAAAAATACAAAACACTCGAGTCAGGATTAACATTCTTATATCAATAAATCCAACTCAAGTGAAATAGCAATTGAAATACAAGTAACTCAAAGGATGTTGGAATAGCCATCCTTTAAGGATCCGTTAAACTATCTACTAGGTAGTAATGTACGCTAAGTAGATAATGTCTATCAGTAATATAAGAAGATATCAAAATAGCGTTAAGTCATGGCCCATTCCACCCTTAACACATTTTTATTCCCACAAGCATATACAAGACCGTAGTTTCCCCAAAACCGGAAGTCACCAGAGGGCAATCCATATACTCAAGGTACAAAACAAATTCGTAGTGGTCGCGCATAAATGGAATACAAGTATGACAAGGCACATGAGGCTATACCCAAGGTAGTGATACTACCGTTCGCCTGATCCGGACTGGTGAGAACGCAACGCCGCAGCGCCCGCAACACCGTGAGACAACACTCCCAAAATCAAGGGTGCACCAATCGACAACAAGTATAAGTAGTTCGAAGAAGTGTGTCCACTTGAGGTATCAATCCTCCATTGGCCCGGCACAGCTCCTGTTTTAGTCATTTCCAATTTGACACAAGTGTCAAGGCTATCCATTATCGTTCTCTTTCTTCAGTCAACACGCACATCATTCCAACCACTTCATTCTGGATCATCACTCCGCGTATAGTTATTAAAGTGGTTTCGGTTCAGATAGAGAGTATATCCATTACCGATCCCGGTCTCTTTAATAACTTTCGTAATTATTACACCGATTGGTCGTTTATATATTTCAAAAACCAAATCAATTCAATTTCAATTTCAATTCGTAAACCAACATTTCATTTGTCTTTCAAAACCAATTTCCATAATTTACGTTTCGAAACTTCCAAATTACCATTTCAAAGTCTTATAATTCAATTTCAAATTTTATTTAAAACAATTCAAATATTGATTCAAGTTCGTAAATAAGTTTCATTCCAAACCATTTAAATAAATTTTATTTAACATTTAAATCAATTTCAAATTCATTTATCGATTTCATTCAATATTCGTTAAGTTACTTTATCATTCAAAACAATTTCTATTAAATTTCCAATTCATTAAACCAATTTCTTAAGTTCAACTTCATTAAAACAAAACTTACAATTTTGAATTAAATTAAATTCGTCAAATCAAACTCTTCAACTATCAAGTCTTACATCAATTCCAAAATATCACATTTTCATTTCTTGTTAAAGAAATTCCATTTCACTTATTTACTTTCTTAAATAATTTTCCCGAAACTTAATTTATAAAGAAAACTCAATTTCAATTATTTACGAAGTAAAATTCACTTATCCAAAGGTTCAATTTTCTTATTAAAGAATTTCAATTCAATTTAATCATTAAATAATTTAATCTTATTTAAGTATTAAATAATTCAAAACTTAATTATTAAATAATTTCAAAATTTAATAATTTCAAACTTAATTATAATTTCAAACTTAATTCAATCATTTCTCAAATTAAACAACCTTCTTTCATCAATTTCTTTATTAATATTTCATTTCAGATTATTAAATATTCACGTTTAAATTTCATTAAATTCAATTTCCAACTTCGTTTCAAAACCATATTATTTATTCAAATAAAATCTTCATTTTATTTTTAAATCAAATTATTGACCAATCGGGTTTTATTTAATTTCCTATCCTAGGTAAAAATTCAATTTGGGTATTTATCATTTCAACCCGATTCCAATTCAATTCAAAATCAAAACATATCAAAGGGAACTTGCAGTGTGATAACTGGGATGGTGTCAAAGTAAATAAACAAGCAATAACAACAATCAATGTCAATCCAATAATCAATTCAAATAATCCCGAAATAACCGTATTAATTCGCATTGTTATTTGTACGAATTAATATAATTATTTCTAGAATCTACACTATCATTTCATGTAGATTAAAGATTACTACATTCCGGTTCTTCACTTGTCATCTATTTACAATTTCATACATCATCAATTTAACAACATACATTCAGCGGTTCAAAGTGTAATTAAACAAATCCTACATGTCAATAAATTTAACAGTTAAAAGGGGTCATATTCACTAATCAAATTTAACATATATGTAAATTCAAATTTTTATTATCCTACGTCAAATTTACTTGCATAATATTTATCACTTTATACATTACAATTTTAACGTCCAATTGTAAACATCAAACGATCAATCATTTAACAACCAAACTGGATTATCATTGCATATATAACAGATAATGGTGTCAGATGTCACAGGTGAACTGATACAGGTAATAACTGTGTAAATATCTAACAGCAGCCTATTTCAATTGTCGTTTCAATTGAAATCAAATTTAATAAATAAAAGAATGTTAATCGTGAGTGAGTGCTCACCTTTCAAGGCTAGAGAGATGAATAAACAATGAAGTGAGCTACGAATTCCAAAGCAACGGTAGATGGACATGATTCGATGAAGAAAACAGGCACGCCAGACAAACTGATGATGTGAAATCAATGAGAACGATTAGAATCAGTTGATATAGATTGAACTAAATATATATATATATATATTATTATTATTTTTGAAACCAATTCAAAACATGTATTTCTTTCAAATTTATATATATAAAAATATTTTAAATTACTGTATGTATAACACATCAATTGTACTATTAAATTTTCCCTATATAAACAAGCTAAACTAAACAAAAGAAAGGAATAATAAAAATATAATAACTCGGCCCAAGAAGCCTACAATTCAATTAACAAAGTCACATACAAATACCGAAATCACTCAATCGTATTTCGTACACCGATTTCACACAAACAGTTATCTCAAAATTTCAAAACCGAACAAAAATTCCCAATTAAAGTTCCGAAAGTCCAAAATCAAAAATCAAATTGCGATGTTGCTGTGAGGTTGCGAATTTGGAATAGGTGCTGATGGTTAGGTAGTTTTGTGATGGAGACGGTGAAAATTTGTTCGGGACGATTTGGGTTTGGGTGAAAGTCGCAGTGAGGTTGTGGTGGTCAGAGTTTGGCGGGCAGCGGATGGTCAGGGGTGGGTTTCGGGTTGTGACAGTGATTGGTGGAGTTGCGGTATGGGTGCAGTGTTGATCCGTGGTCAATATAGGCAAGTGTGTGGAAATGGTGATGAGGTCGTTGATGTGCAGTAATGCCCAAAATTTTGTGGCAGGTGAAGAGTAGTATGCAGGCTGATGGGTACAAGGCGATTTTGAAGTGGATAAAGTTCGTTTGATTGTTTGATGGCAGTAGTGTGGTTGCTTGTACAGGTAGTAGGCGGATGTGTGGAAGTCTAGAAATGTTGAGATAATATGACACAAATAAACATAGCTTTGCATAGGCATATACTTCCCTATCCTCAAAACAGCAAAAGTAAATAGAATATCAATACTAAACCCACCTGTAGCCAGAGTCATATTGTAAAGTAATATATAGTAATAGATAAAACTAGATCATGTAGACATGACCTTGTATCTAAAATATATATAAGCAACTATGTGACTCACATATTTATATACTGTGCCACATTATACTTAATATAGTTTGCACAATATCACAGAACTTTATACAAATAACCAGACTATATCCACACTTATACGCATATGATATACATATATAGCTTATTTGTATAAATAAATGCACGAAAACCGAAATCAAAAGGTGTAAGATAGAATAATATATAGTACAACTGAATATATATGTTTAAAAATCCAAACGGAACACTTTCTCTTATATGAACTTTATTATAAAATCTAGGATATATATATATAAAACTGGAAGTCAGAACGTAAACAAGAGAACCCAAAGTTAAAAAAATAAAATATAAACAACTTACGTACATGAATATAATGTATACAATACACTTCTCATATCAGCAAGTGAGCCTAGATTCAAAAGTGCAAAACAAAATTTTAACAGATAGCTACCCAAAGTATATAACTTCATAAACTATTTATATGAACTAATATGAATATACACACACCTATATTAAATCAAACGTATGTCTAAAATGTATGTATATACCTTAATGAATATCAAACAAGACAGCTTGGCTTGGAGAGTGGAAGAGGAAAGAAAGGTGAGTGTGGTGTTTGATGAGGGGTAGGCTGTCTCGTTCAGATCGGCAGGATAGGAGGCAGGAGAGAGGTGAACAAGTATATTTCAATACAAAGCTTTAGAAAGAAAAATAAATGTAAACTGTAGAATGCTCTTCACGAAGCAAAAGTGGGAATGGAAGGGGTATAGGCCACACAAACCAACGTGTACATTGAATTGAATAGTGAAATAATAAAAGCACCTTTGGAAATAGAAAAAAAACAAATGACTATTGAAGTTTTCAACGGTGGAAATTGAATAGCCATAAGAAACCAAAAGGCACGAAACGTTTACCGATACGGTAGGCGTTACGCAAAGTGCAACGTACACCGGAACTCCGAATTTGACAATCGAATATACCGTAGAGATCGGCACGACGAGACGATCAAAACGGTATATAGAAATCAGTGGTACGATCATCCGATAAAAATCGATATTGGTATCAGAATACTGCTATTTTGCAGAAAATAAGAACGACGGAGCCAAAGATGTCCGAATTTGGAAAAACGACAAACTGATATCTTGCTCAGAAGATGGTTTAGAATTTTTCTATGTAAAAATATTTAGGTTCTGAAAACGTTTTAATTTCAACGCATTTTAACTGATTAAAATTGAAGTGAATTTACGCGTGAAATAAACTTTCGTATTTTCGGACGACAATTTACCAGTTGCTATGTTTAACTAGACGTATTCCAAATATTTAGTTTTTTTTTTCAAAATTTTATCGCTTAAAATTTCACAAAATTTTAACTAATTGCGTTATTAAAACGGTTAAAATTTACGGGTCGTTACATTCTCCCCCACTCAAAACTTTTCGTCCCCGAAAAGGAACGAGGTAGGAAAATAGAAACAACCAGAAAGAAAACAGATTTGAAATACAAAATAACGATTAATTTGAACCATATAAATTCAAATTTAAATTAATTGATATTCAATAATTGATTTAATCCATTTGATTTCACTAAAATCAATCTTAACTATTTCTAAATTCATTATTTTATTATCCCATTTCTTCAATTTACAAATTTTTTTTTTTTTTTAAACCATGATTTGAATAGTTTTTTATTATAATCATATTTTCTTCAACAATTTTAAATTCTTCTTTTCCAAATTACGGTTAAATTTTATTCTACTTACTATCCTATCACATATATTTAACCATATGAATTAATTTAAACCATAAAAATTTCGATTTAAATTAATTTACATCTATTAATTTCTTTTAAATTTTAAGGTATTTTCATATGTTGATCAAATTTCAATTTATTAACTAACCATCAAAACAAAATTCATTTCAATTATCTTATTGTTCTATTTATCTTTATTAGCATAATTAAAATTCAAGCGTATAACAATTGTTATAACCACTCAAATTTTATTTATAAATTCAATTTATCCTATATTTTATCTAATTACATATTCAACTTCTGAATGATTTAGGTAAGTTGTATTAGACTGCAGTTGAACAATATACAAATAAAATTTTCCCAATTCAATTATTCAAGTTTAAATATTTATTCCAAATTTTTTTTTTGGTTTATTTATAATTTAAAATCATCCTTTAACAAAATTTAAGAATTAGATTTCCGATTAACTTTAAACAATTTAGAGATATATATAATATATTTATATCAAATCAAATTAAAATTTTAAAATAAGATACCCATATATATATAAATCAAATTATACTGAAGAAATTCGAATCAAAATATTTTCAAACAAACCATAGCAAAGCTATAGAATAGTATCTCCACTTCGAAACTCGAAAATAAACGTCGATGATGCGGCCGCCATCACCGAAATTATTTTCCAGCGACAAAGAGAAGAGCACTGATTTCAGCATTTAAAAGTTCTTTGAAAACGATTTCTATTCGAAAATACTTTCAATATATATACTTTAAAATTTTAAAACCATAGTTCGAAATCATCGGAAACTAAATTCTCACATTTCTAAATTAATTTCATTTCAAATTCCAAATCAATTTATAAACCATATTTATAAATTCATTTAGAACAATAAACGATAATCAAATATTATCATTTCAAACAACCAATTTAATTAACCTCTAAATTCAAAAAAAAAAATTACTTATATTTTACAATATAATCAAACAAATTTGAAAACAATATTGTGTCAGTTTGCTCTGCTCAAGTGTTTTGGAAATCCTATCGATAGCGTTGATCAGACGAATCGATCGAAAACCCAAATCAACATCAACAACTCAAACAACACAATATATTTTAAAACATTTATATATATAGATATTAGTTTACAAATACACTTCTTTGCTCGACGATATAGGAATGGATTTTCAAAATAAGGATAGGGTTTCAAATTTGATGGACTCAAGTTAAAGAGAATTCTGATTTGAATACAAGTTCGAAAGAAAAGATAAGATGATTCAATTAACAGAATCGGGTTGGATAAGCTTATTTAATTCACGGGCAATCTTAACCGGACCGTCCGTAACTTCAAGAATAAGATCGATGCTGAATTCCAAGGTAAATCAACACTCGATCTCTAGAGATGGGATTCAGGTATATCAGGGAATAGATAGCATTGTAAGCCGAGGATACAGAAATCTCTGGTAGATCGATGTCCATTATAAAGGAGTTTTGCTCCTTTACGAATCATTTGAAGATTGGCGAGACCGCCGATCTATTATTGATATCATTCAAAACGGAGTTATGAGGTGCTCCAGAATTGAAAGGAGATGAATGGTAAAGGACACGAATGAATTTCGGAACCGAGAGGAACGTTCCAAAAATTCAAAGGAATCGAGTCAAAAGGAAGAGATTGAAACTCGAATGAGAGTGATCTGTAAATACATTTACCCTATATGTTGAGTTTTGCCTAGAGCTACCAAAGCTCTGATACCAACTTTAACGACCCGCCATTTTTGGACCATTCGCATCCATTATAAGTGTATAGGTAGACACTCATGCCGGAGTTGAATTGCTCAAAATAACGCGTTGTTAATTTAAATTTGGCAAAACTGAACATATACAGTAAATAAAGTAATCACAGAACACAGACACAGAGTAATAATTTGCAGCGGAAATAAAAGAGATAGTAGTTCATGAAGCTACTATATGAATATATAAAATATATCAGAGTTTACAACAGAAGAGTAATACGATACATCAGAGTTAAACTAGATACAACGGAAGAGTAACAGATACAAATCAGAATACATCACTGGAATCATCGAATATCTGAAAGCTGGATAGATGGCTGGATCTTCAAGCAAAGCTCCAACTTCAAAGGTGAGTCTCGAATACTGGTATACTCAGTCTGACCCGAGCGTAAAGAAAAATACAAAACACTCGAGTCAGGATTAACATTCTTATATCAATAAATCCAACTCAAGTGAAATAGCAATTGAAATACAAGTAACTCAAAGGATGTTGGAATAACCATCCTTTAAGGATCCGTTAAACTATCTACTAGGTAGTAATGTACGCTAAGTAGATAATGTCTATCAGTAATATAAGAAGATATCAAAATAGCGTTAAGTCATGGCCCATTCCACCCTTAACACATTTTTATTCCCACAAGCATATACAAGACCGTAGTTTCCCCAAAACCGGAAGTCACCAGAGGGCAATCCATATACTCAAGGTACAAAACAAATTCGTAGTGGTCGCGCATAAATGGAATACAAGTATGACAAGGCACATGAGGCTATACCCAAGGTAGTGATACTACCGTTCGCCTGATCCGGACTGGTGAGAACGCAACGCCGCAGCGCCCGCAACACCGTGAGACAACACTCCCAAAATCAAGGGTGCACCAATCGACAACAAGTATAAGTAGTTCGAAGAAGTGTGTCCACTTGAGGTATCAATCCTCCATTGGCCCGGCACAGCTCCTGTTTTAGTCATTTCCAATTTGACACAAGTGTCAAGGCTATCCATTATCGTTCTCTTTCTTCAGTCAACACGCACATCATTCCAACCACTTCATTCTGGATCATCACTCCGTGTATAGTTATTAAAGTGGTTTCGGTTCAGATAGAGAGTATATCCATTACCGATCCCGGTCTCTTTAATAACTTTCGTAATTATTACACCGATTGGTCGTTTATATATTTCAAAAACCAAATCAATTCAATTTCAATTTCAATTCGTAAACCAACATTTCATTTGTCTTTCAAAACCAATTTCCATAATTTACGTTTCGAAACTTCCAAATTACCATTTCAAAGTCTTATAATTCAATTTCAAATTTTATTTAAAACAATTCAAATATTGATTCAAGTTCGTAAATAAGTTTCATTCCAAACCATTTAAATAAATTTTATTTAACATTTAAATCAATTTCAAATTCATTTATCGATTTCATTCAATATTCGTTAAGTTACTTTATCATTCAAAACAATTTCTATTAAATTTCCAATTCATTAAACCAATTTCTTAAGTTCAACTTCATTAAAACAAAACTTACAATTTTGAATTAAATTAAATTCGTCAAATCAAACTCTTCAACTATCAAGTCTTACATCAATTCCAAAATATCACATTTTCATTTCTTGTTAAAGAAATTCCATTTCACTTATTTACTTTCTTAAATAATTTTCCCGAAACTTAATTTATAAAGAAAACTCAATTTCAATTATTTACGAAGTAAAATTCACTTATCCAAAGGTTCAATTTTCTTATTAAAGAATTTCAATTCAATTTAATCATTAAATAATTTAATCTTATTTAAGTATTAAATAATTCAAAACTTAATTATTAAATAATTTCAAAATTTAATAATTTCAAACTTAATTATAATTTCAAACTTAATTCAATCATTTCTCAAATTAAACAACCTTCTTTCATCAATTTCTTTATTAATATTTCATTTCAGATTATTAAATATTCACGTTTAAATTTCATTAAATTCAATTTCCAACTTCGTTTCAAAACCATATTATTTATTCAAATAAAATCTTCATTTTATTTTTAAATCAAATTATTGACCAATCGGGTTTTATTTAATTTCCTATCCTAGGTAAAAATTCAATTTGGGTATTTATCATTTCAACCCGATTCCAATTCAATTCAAAATCAAAACATATCAAAGGGAACTTGCAGTGTGATAAATGGGATGGTGTCAAAGTAAATAAACAAGCAATGACAACAATCAATGTCAATCCAATAATCAATTCAAATAATCCCGAAATAACCGTATTAATTCGCATTGTTATTTGTACGAATTAATATAATTATTTCTAGAATCTACACTATCATTTCATGTAGATTAAAGATTACTACATTCCGGTTCTTCACTTGTCATCTATTTACAATTTCATACATCATCAATTTAACAACATACATTCAGCGGTTCAAAGTGTAATTAAACAAATCCTACATGTCAATAAATTTAACAGTTAAAAGGGGTCATATTCACTAATCAAATTTAACATATATGTAAATTCAAATTTTTATTATCCTACGTCAAATTTACTTGCATAATATTTATCACTTTATACATTACAATTTTAACGTCCAATTGTAAACATCAAACGATCAATCATTTAACAACCAAACTGGATTATCATTGCATATATAACAGATAATGGTGTCAGATGTCACAGGTGAACTGATACAGGTAATAACAGTGTAAATATCTAACAGCAGCCTATTTCAATTGTCGTTTCAATTGAAATCAAATTTAATAAATAAAAGAATGTTAATCATGAGTGAGTGCTCACCTTTCAAGGCTAGAGAGATGAATAAACAATGAAGTGAGCTACGAATTCCAAAGCAACGGTAGATGGACATGATTCGATGAAGAAAACAGGCACGCCAGACAAACTGATGATGTGAAATCAATGAGAACGATTAGAATCAGTTGATATAGATTGAACTAAATATATATATATATATATTATTATTATTTTTGAAACCAATTCAAAACATGTATTTCTTTCAAATTTATATATATAAAAATATTTTAAATTACTGTATGTATAACACATCAATTGTACTATTAAATTTTCCCTATATAAACAAGCTAAACTAAACAAAAGAAAGGAATAATAAAAATATAATAACTCGGCCCAAGAAGCCTACAATTCAATTAACAAAGTCACATACAAATACCGAAATCACTCAATCGTATTTCGTACACCGATTTCACACAAACAGTTATCTCAAAATTTCAAAACCAAACAAAAATTCCCAATTAAAGTTCCGAAAGTCCAAAATCAAAAATCAAATTGCGATGTTGCTGTGAGGTTGCGAATTTGGAATAGGTGCTGATGGTTAGGTAGTTTTGTGATGGAGACGGTGAAAATTTGTTCGGGACGATTTGGGTTTGGGTGAAAGTCGCAGTGAGGTTGTGGTGGTCAGAGTTTGGCGGGCAGCGGATGGTCAGGGGTGGGTTTCGGGTTGTGACAGTGATTGGTGGAGTTGCGGTATGGGTGCAGTGTTGATCCGTGGTCAATATAGGCAAGTGTGTGGAAATGGTGATGAGGTCGTTGATGTGCAGTAATGCCCAAAATTTTGTGGCAGGTGAAGAGTAGTATGCAGGCTGATGGGTACAAGGCGATTTTGAAGTGGATAAAGTTCGTTTGATTGTTTGATGGCAGTAGTGTGGTTGCTTGTACAGGTAGTAGGCGGATGTGTGGAAGTCTAGAAATGTTGAGATAATATGACACAAATAAACATAGCTTTGCATAGGCATATACTTCCCTATCCTCAAAACAGCAAAAGTAAATAGAATATCAATACTAAACCCACCTGTAGCCAGAGTCATATTGTAAAGTAATATATAGTAATAGATAAAACTAGATCATGTAGACATGACCTTGTATCTAAAATATATATAAGCAACTATGTGACTCACATATTTATATACTGTGCCACATTATACTTAATATAGTTTGCACAATATCACAGAACTTTATACAAATAACCAGACTATATCCACACTTATACGCATATGATATACATATATAGCTTATTTGTATAAATAAATGCACGAAAACCGAAATCAAAAGGTGTAAGATAGAATAATATATAGTACAACTGAATATATATGTTTAAAAATCCAAACGGAACACTTTCTCTTATATGAACTTTATTATAAAATCTAGGATATATATATATAAAACTGGAAGTCAGAACGTAAACAAGAGAACCCAAAGTTAAAAAAATAAAATATAAACAACTTACGTACATGAATATAATGTATACAATACACTTCTCATATCAGCAAGTGAGCCTAGATTCAAAAGTGCAAAACAAAATTTTAACAGATAGCTACCCAAAGTATATAACTTCATAAACTATTTATATGAACTAATATGAATATACACACACCTATATTAAATCAAACGTATGTCTAAAATGTATGTATATACCTTAATGAATATCAAACAAGACAGCTTGGCTTGGAGAGTGGAAGAGGAAAGAAAGGTGAGTGTGGTGTTTGATGAGGGGTAGGCTGTCTCGTTCAGATCGGCAGGATAGGAGGCAGGAGAGAGGTGAACAAGTATATTTCAATACAAAGCTTTAGAAAGAAAAATAAATGTAAACTGTAGAATGCTCTTCACGAAGCAAAAGTGGGAATGGAAGGGGTATAGGCCACACAAACCAACGTGTACATTGAATTGAATAGTGAAATAATAAAAGCACCTTTGGAAATAGAAAAAAAACAAATGACTATTGAAGTTTTCAACGGTGGAAATTGAATAGCCATAAGAAACCAAAAGGCACGAAACGTTTACCGATACGGTAGGCGTTACGCAAAGTGCAACGTACACCGGAACTCCGAATTTGACAATCGAATATACCGTAGAGATCGGCACGACGAGACGATCAAAACGGTATATAGAAATCAGTGGTACGATCATCCGATAAAAATCGATATTGGTATCAGAATACTGCTATTTTGCAGAAAATAAGAACGACGGAGCCAAAGATGTCCGAATTTGGAAAAACGACAAACTGATATCTTGCTCAGAAGATGGTTTAGAATTTTTCTATGTAAAAATATTTAGGTTCTGAAAACGTTTTAATTTCAACGCATTTTAACTGATTAAAATTGAAGTGAATTTACGCGTGAAATAAACTTTCGTATTTTCGGACGACAATTTACCAGTTGCTATGTTTAACTAGACGTATTCCAAATATTTAGTTTTTTTTTTCAAAATTTTATCGCTTAAAATTTCACAAAATTTTAACTAATTGCGTTATTAAAACGGTTAAAATTTACGGGTCGTTACAGGAAATATTATGAAAATGCTCATATCTTGAAACTGATGAGTTTGCTTGAGTAAGTACAGGTACGAGAGGCGTTCGAGAGTGTTGGAGCGCGTATATGCGATATATTAGCCGCTCGCTATTAAAAATTGCTTAAAAGGTACGCTTACGCAAATATAATTGGGAAATGATATATATATTGTGATATATTTTGGTTTCTGGCCGTGTGAGCCGATGTATATATATTTGTGTATCCTGCGATATCGCAGAAGCTCCTCCGTACAAAGGAGACTCCGCCAAAATTTTCTAGAAATTTTGGGAGTTAGAAAATTTTTGGTGTTTTGGGAAATTTTTTATTAACTAGTAAAGTTATTTGGAAACAATGTTGCCACAAAAAGCTTTTGAATGTAAATGTAGCAATTGAGTTTGGGATTGGGCTAAAGGATTTTGGAAAGTAAATATAAAGCTTTTAACTAAGCAAATTTGGAAATAAATGGGTTGGAGAGTATTTTCTACCTTAGCAAATTTCGGGGACGAAATTTTTATAAGGGGGGAGGAATGTAACATCCCGTATTTTTAAGCCATTGAATTTGAACATTTAATTCATTTTAAATGTTTAATGTGGATCCTTAATTGATTTTGAAATGAATGGATTTGGGTTCAATCAATGAAAATGAGCTATAATTTTAATTTATAGCAATTCTGGTTGAATTTGAATAATGGAAAATAATAATTAAATATTCGGGATTGGGATAAAAAGGTGGATTTGGGTGTAAATAGCTATAAAATGGTGTTTAAATGTATTTCTAAGCTCAATTGGTTATAAATAATATTATTGGATTTTTAGATGAATTTTAAAGTTGATAAATTATTATTTGGAATTTTATATTAATTTAATAATGAATTTAATATTATTAAAAATGTAATTTAATCAGATTTTGGTCTAAAATGAGCCAGAATGATTTTTAACGTGTTTATAAATTTTATATGATTTATTGTTAAGTTATTAAAATTTTAAAAGTGAAATTTGAAGCGTTTTCGATGATTTTCAGAAATCGCCTGATTTAATAGACGAGTGAAAATAGCCTTCCGGGGCACAGTCTCGGAATTCGACGAAACCAGTTCCATTGGATCCGTAATAGTTAGTTATTATCGGATTTCAATTTTCGTAGCGATTGGAGTTGTCGTTTGACCGTGGTGGCTCGAAACGCATCGAAATCGATTTAACCGATTTAATTTTTAAATTGATCGTTTAATTCCATATCTCGCTCATACGATTGAATTAGCTTACGAAACCTATTCCATTGTGTCCGGAACGCGGAAAAACCCCAGGATAGCCTGTTGGTACATGAGAATTGGAGGTCGTTTGCATTTACTGTTAAATCGAGAAATTTTATTTATTTAATAATATTAAACCATTATAGATATATTCATTTTATATCTAAACCCTAGTTATTTATCACCGGCCGCCACTTTTATCATTCAATGGCCGAAAATCATCGCCCTTTTCCTCCAAATCGCGAACAATCCATCGAGTTTTAGGTGATGCTTCCAACTAGAATATCGGAGAGCGCGTCGGGTTCTTCGAGTTGTGCGGTCGTGATGGGTTATCGAGTGGTGATGGCGAAGTTATAGGGCCCCGTTCATCGCCGTTCAAGCTCGCCTTCATGTCGAATGGAGCAACCGAGCTCGGAGCTGTTAGGGGCGAAGGGAGAGTGAGTGGGGAGCTATGCAGTGGTGGGCGCCGATCGAGCTAAAGCATGTCGTGGTAGCGTCAATTTTAAACCCTAATTCGCGTTTATGGGTTCGGTGGTCTTCGTTGTTCCTGGGAGACGCAAGGAAGAAGGGGAATAAGCGGCCGTGATTTACCGTGTTTCAGATCTACGGCCTGAGATCGTTTGGGTATAATATTAAGAAAATTGATTTTTATATTGTTCGAACTTTGTAAAATTCATATCTGACTCATACGACCTCAGATTTCGACGAATTTGGTAGCGACGGAATCGCAGAGAAATGCTCTACGCGATGGTGCAGATCCGGAGTCATTCTGGGCAAGTAGAAATTTGGGTTAAATCGGACACCGTCCGGTTTAATTTAAATTTCGAACGCTCGCCGAAATTCAAGGTGAGTTATTCTCACTCACATCTGGATGCTAGACATTATAAATAATTGATACTTAAATATCTGTGTGGTTGATTGTCTATATTTGTGTCTATCTGTCTGGATTGATATTTATATTGCGATGTGCTAATATTTGTGATGCAGGGAGAAACAGGTTGGAGGGATCCAACTGGATTCCTCACAATGTAGCAATTATTTTATGATTGATAATGATGCCTGTTTATATTGTTGTGATTGATAAATCTGAATTTAAACTGTATTGTGATAATTGTTGTATAAATTACAATTCCAGAATTTAATTATAAATGGATTGAATTGGGGTTTTACGAAATAAAATGAATGGTTAAAATAAGAATTTCAAAGAATGGAATTTGAAATCTGGTTTGGATGGAAAATGTAAATGTAAATTGGCCAAATTGAGATTTATAAAATGGATAAATGGGAAGTATAAATTTCTGGAAACGAATTCTAGGGAAATTACAATTTGTTTTTAAATAACGATGGTTTATTTTAATAATGAATAGTGTTATCCGGAAATTTAAATGTGTTGGAATGAAGCTTCCAAATGTAAAATTTACAGTTTAAATGTAAATAGAATATTTTAAATTGCCGTTTTCTCCATTGGAATTTTATTTAAGTAAATTGTAAATCTGGTTTCATTGAAGAATTCACCAAATGTTTATTTTAAAATGTTTAAACTATATTTTTAAAATGAATTTCTGGATATGGGAAATTGAGTTGGAACTTCGGATGAAGTTATAGATAAGTATGGAATTGGGAATTTATGTCGTAAACATAAACTGAATTTGAAATAAATCGGATGGATTTATATGAAAGAATACTTTGGAATGTTTGAACGGGATAGTGTTTCCCTGGGGAAAACCAAGTTAGTGTTTTTAAAGATTTTATTTTATTTAAAAGTTAAGTTTTAAAATTGTTTAAAGAGTATTTTTAAGAAGTTGTTATTTTTAAAGTAACAAACTAATAATTTAGAAATCATAATGATTGGAGAATATATTAGTAAATATTTTTACAAATGGATTATCTAAAGGTTGGTTTTGACTTAAGTTATTGAAATTAGCATTTTTCTTTTTATAACGTTATTTTGGATTTAGTTGAACAAAAACCCTTATTTTAAATCAAAGTTTATATCTTAATAACAGTATCTCTTCACCTATTCTAAATTTATATTTTGAATAAATGGATAGAAGTGGTTTATATATTTTAAAATATATTTTTCAGTATAAAATGTTTAACTGTTTTAAATCTAAATTGTTTTATACTTGGTTTTCCAATGGGAAATAATGGTAAAATGGTTTACCATGTAAGGGAAGAAATTTTGGAAATTGTTTCCAAATAAGCTTTGAAAATGTGAAAATACATCTTTGAAAGATATTAGAAGAAAATAAATAATATGGAGATTATTTATTGTGTGATGGATGTGTATGGATGTTTGTGAACATTAATTGATAGTTAAATCACCGACTATCAATATTGGCCAAATGCGCTGATCGTTTCGAAGAGACCGGGATCGAGTTTCCGTATACCGGGATTCTAGGTCTGGAGACTCGAAAACCACTTCGATCCGGTTTGTACGTTTCGCGAAAACGATTTCGGAGTCGAAGATGGAGCAGTGAAGTGCAAGGGCTAGTCGCTACTAATCCTGAGGATATTTCCAAAATGGATGTAGTAGGAATAGTGCCTTCGGTTCCGTTCGGACCCGGGACGGACTTATATGGACGAATGCTTTCGTGACATCGTCAGGTGGACGATGGGCATTCTAAGGGATATGTGCTATAAAGGTATCGTTTAGCCTCGAGCCTCATCAACCGGGAATGACTGAAAATCAGGGGTTATGCAGCAAGGCTTCGTGGGTAGCCCCCACTTGAGAGTAAGGTCATCCCTGTCTAGATGTCCCTTTTATTTCGGCTTAGTGGTGCGGTTGCTGATCACAACCGTGGGGTGATTTTACTTGGAATTATCCAGTAAGGGATGATTCCGGTCTTGTGTTGCAGAGGAGCGGGCGTACTCCTCGGTACTGTGATCTAGGCCACGTACTGTGACAGGTGGTACCCCAGTGCCTAGTCATTCGTAGGAAATCCATTCTCCCTACGTGCCTGTACGGTTTTGATTGTGCCCAACTATTGTTGAAATGTGAGATGCAAGCATTTCAGCTAGATTCTATTTTATTTTCTATAGACACTATTATAATATCAGAGAATTTTAATATAAAAGTGTTTTAGCTATCGTAAGGTAAAAACCCGACATGTTTATTTGTGGCGTGGTCTTACGAGATGCTTTTGTTTTCAAAGGATTTTTGAAACTTTAATAATCAATTGGGTGTATTTATGATGCACTGGTATTCCAGACTGACTCGGGTGTTATTTTATTACAATGCTCGGGTCAGACCGAGTATATTACAGGATAGGTTGCTATGGAGCTCAGGAGAGGAGCTGGAGTTCGAGACGTATTTCTCGTACTTGTATTATTCCGCTGCTGTGATTGTTGTATTGACTGATTGACTGGATATTGATGATTGTATTGATATACTCTGATGATGATGTATTGTATATAAACAGATATAGTTTCATTTTGTGTAAAGATCTGTTCTATATATTATATTTTATCCGCTGCGACTGTGAGGTTCTGATTTTGTTTAGTTCTTTCTTCTTCTATCTACTTTCTTTTTCTTCTACAATCTATCTTTCCGGCATTCGATCGTCGGCATATTATACTGTTGAGTATTTTGTGTCGATTTTCGAGGGTCGTGAAGGGCGGGTCGTCACAGTTTTGATGTTCGTTGCACAACCGGATATGTGAAACGGTTCACTATACCGGTATCGTTGATTGTTTTCCAACTCCTTTGAATTCTTTGCCCATTCATTTCCACCGTGATAATGAATAGCTACCAAAAATTTATATTCCCAACAATTCATCTTTGGACCTTTATTGTTCCCTATGCCAATTTATTACATGATGGTCCATTCATCTTACTTTGGTTCATTTCCTTTGCTCTGAAAAGCAATGCCATACAAAATTCCAACGCACTCTCCACTTTTCATTGTCTATTTTGTCATTGGCTTAGAAAAGGGGTGACAGCACATAAAGCTTAAACTTTATCTTTGCCTATTCTTATTCTTCTTCAATCAGGCCATGTCTCCCTCGGCTCAACACCACACCTACCTTCGCAACCGATGCGCCACCTCACCACCTGTACCCACGCTAGCATCAGCGCTCCCGATCCTCCATGGTACCATCGGCCAGTCCAACTTCTCAACCAGAACCGCCTCCTCCCTTCACGTGAGCAACCCACACAAAGCTCGTGTTACCCGACCTGCCTCACCACTCTCGACTTTCCATGAGCACGCATGTAGTTGGCCATGCCGACACCAGTTCCTCCCCTTTATCCCCGACCACCACCGAAGAACTCAACCACCATCTCATCTCTGGCCGAATGTATATTCCCTAAAGGTATATACATTATAAAGATAGTTTATACATATATCGTGTTCATATTTTTGAAATTTTACAATAAAGTATATATAGTATAAAGGAATATATTTTATTATATGTCAGCTTAAATATTATAAGTTAGTTTTGTGTTATTGTTATTACAGTAGATTTTATTATGAATGTATTATATTACATATACTGTGGTATGTTTGACAGCAAAATAGTAAAGAATGTTAGTTCAGGTGTTAGTTTATGATTTGGTTTTATGGGTTATATGTGTTGTTTTATTCGCAAGTATGAAAGTATTTTATTTTATATAATATATATATATATATATGTATATGCGTTATTTGTTAAGTAAAATCTATTGAACCAGTTGTTACTAAGTATGTAATTTGGACATAAATGTATGGTTACTAATGCATAATGTATAAGGTTATAGGAGATTTTATTATAGTATATTTCATCTTATCATATCATATTATAGCGTGTTATGAGGTGCTTCTTGTTTTTGCTTCCCAGTAGGTTATGTATGTTACGCATATTATTATATGTATATTGTATTGTAGTATATTCTATTATATCATATTTGTTAAATTATATTTTGAGTTGCGGTCCATATAATAATATATATGTAAGTAGTGTTCGGTTGTAGTTTATACATTTGTTTTACAAACAATTGTTTATAGCCTGACATATAAATCTACTTATCTATGTTGTATAAATCTGTACATATAGTACATGTAAGCGGTACAGCGGGTTGCGGGAGTTCTATGTTACATATTTTCGTTTGTGGCGTATATTTTTTCTCCTGCAGTTCTTGTCTATGGTCATTTAACATTATATATATAGCTGTATTTGTTGATTTTAGAAAATCGCTTATAGTTATATACAAGTTAAGCTTAAAGTATATACATAAGTTTTGTAAGTAACATAAAACTTGTTATTTATAAATATAGGAATATATGAGTTGGTTCAAGTATATATATGTAGAAATTTATTTTTATATGTGTTCGAACTTAATATGGATTTGAAAATATATGTTTTGGAATTTATTTTAGAAAGCAAATAAATATATATATAATATAATAATAATGTATATTAACTCTTAAATATATCTGGGTATGGGTTCGTATAGTACATTTATGAGTTGTACATATATATTAGTTTTATGACTATGATTCTGTGGGGTTGTCAGTTTATAGTATTGAAATGATGTAAGTTTTATATATATGTTTGCGTGCTTAAATATACAAACTTTTACTGTACTGTATATATATATATATATATATGTATGTATGTATGTATGTATGTATGTTAGACCCCTGCATATTAGTTTATATATTATTTTGAAGTAAGCTGTAAATAATATATAAGCTCTCTTATACCGTTTATATTCATCGTTCCAGCTCTGATCTAATCTGTTTCATCAATTCGGGCCAATCAGCTTTGATCGTTGAAATTCATGCCGATTTTGCTTTACTTGGATGCAAAATTCAATTTCAGTGTCCGTATCAGTGTGCATATCCATGACCCCTTCTGAAATCTCTCTAGCCTCGAAAGGTGAGCACTCACTCACGATTAACGTTCTTTTATTTATTAAATTTTATTTCAATTGAAACGACAATTGAAATATGCTGATGTAGTTATTTACACTGTTATTTATGCTATTAACTGTACCAGTTCACCTGTGACATCTGACACCATTATCTGTAATTATGTGATGATAACCCAGTTTGATTGATAATTAATTGATTGTTTGTCGTTACATTTGACGTTAAATTGTTATTGTTTAAAATGATAAATAAAAACGTTAGTGAATTTGATATAGGATAAAATTTATATATGTGCTAAATTTGATTTGTTAAAAGTTGTATAATATGACCCGTAAATATTAAACAAAGTGACATGTAGAAATAGCGTTAACTACACCTTGAACCATTGAATGTATGTTGTTTAAATTGTTGTAGTATGAAATTGAACAATAGATATCAAGTGAAGAACCATATAAATGTTAGTGTAATAATCTTTAATCTACATGAAATAATAGTGTAGATTCTAGAAATAATTATATTAATTTGCACAAACAACAATGTAAATTAATACGATTATTTCGGGATTATTTGAATTGATTATTGGATTGATATTGGTTGTTGTTATTGTTTGTTTATTTACTTTGACACCATTCTAGTTCTCACACTGCAAGTTCCCTTTGCTATGCTTTGATTTTGAATTGAATTGGAATCGGGTTGAAATGATAAATACCCAAATTGAACTTTGACCTAGGATAGAGAATTAAATAAAACCCGATTGGTCAATAATTTGATTTAAAAGTAAACGAAGATTTTATTTGAATAAATAATATGGTTTTGAAATGAAGTTGAAATTTGAATTTTAATGAAAGGAAAATGTTAATATTTAAAATCTGAAACAAAATATTAACAATGTAATTGATGAAAGAATGTTGTTTAATTTGAGAAATGATTGAATTAAGTTTGAAATTATAATTAAGTTTGAAATTATTAACTTTGAAATGATTTAATAATTAAGTTTGAAATTATAATTAAGTTTGAAATTATTAAACTTTGAAATTATTTAATAATTAAGTTTCGAATTATTTAATAATTAAATAAGATTGAATTATTTAATGATCAAATTGAATTGAATTCTTTAATAAGAGAAATTGAACTTTTGAATAAGTGAATTTACTTCGTAAATAATTGAAATTGAGTTTTCTTTATTAATTAAGTTTTGGAAATTCATTTAAGTAAGTTAATAAGTGAAATTGAATTTCTTTATCAAGAAATAAAATGTGATTTATTGAAATTAATGTAAGACTTGAAATTTAAAGAATTTGATTTGACAAATTTAATTTAATTCAAATTGTAAATTTTGAAATAAGGAAGTTGAATTTAAATAATGGATTTAATGAATTGGAAATTTAATAGAAATTGTTTTGAATGGCAAATTTTACTTAATGAATATTTAATGAAATCGGTCAATGAATTTAAATTGATTTTAATGTTAAATTAAATTAATTTAAATGATTTTGGAATGAAACTTATATACGAACTTGAATCAATATTTGAATTGAAATTGAATTATAAGATTTCGAAATGGTAATTTGAAAGTTTTGAAACGTAAATTATGGAAATTGATTTAGAAAGTCAAATGAAACGTTGGTTTACAAATTTTATTTGAAACTGTAATTGATTTGGTTTTGAAATTTATTAAACGACCAATCGGTGTAATAATTACGAAATTATTAAAGAGACCGGAATCGGTTATGGACATACTCTCTGTCTAAACCGAAAACCACTTTAATAACTATACGCGGAGTGATGATCCAGAATAAAGTGGTTGGAATGATGTACCTGATGACTGAAGAAAGTGAATGATAATGGATAGCCTTGACACTTGTGTCAAATTGGAAATGACTAAAACAGGAGCCATGCCGGGCCAAATGGAGGTCAGCTACCACAAGCGAACACACTTCTTCGAATTACTCATTACTTGTTGTCGATTGGTGCACCCTTGATTTTGGGAGTGTTGTTTCACGGTGTTGCAGTCGCTGCGGCGATGCGTTCTCACCAGTCCGGATCAGGCAAACGGTAGTTTCACTACCTTGGGTATTGCCTCATGTGCCTTATCATACTTGTATCCCTACACGCGACCACTACGATTTGTTTTGTACCTTTAGTATATGGATTGCCCTCTGGTGACTTCCGGTTTTGGGGAAACTACGGTCTTGTATATGCTCTTGGGAATAAAAATGTGTTAAGGGTGGAATGGGCCATGACTTAACACTATTTTGATATTTTATATTACTGATAGGCATTATCTACTTATCGTACACTACTACATAGTAGATAGTTTAACGGATCCTTAAAGGATGGTTATTCCAAACATCCTTTGAGTTACTTGTATTTCAATTGCTATTTCACTTGAGTTGGATTTATTGATATAAGAATGTTAATCCTGACTCGAGTGTCTTGTGTTTTTGCTTTACGCTCAGGTCAGACTGAGTATACCAGTATTCGAGACTCACCTTTGAAGTTGGAGCTTGCTTGAAGATCCAGCCATCTATTCTGCTTTCAGTATTCGATGATTCCAGTGATGTATTCTGATTTGTATTTGATGTATCGTGTTACTCTTCCGTTGTATCTGTTCTAACTCTGATGTAACTTATATATTTATATAGTAGCTTCATGAACTACTATCTCTTTTATTTCCGCTGCAATTATTACTCTGTGTCTGTGATCTGTGATTATTTATTTACTGTATATGTTCAGTTTTGCCAAATTTAAATTAACAACGCGGTATTTTGAGCAATTCAATTCCGGCATGAGTGTCTACCTATATACTTATAATGGATGCGAATGGTCCAAAATATCGGGTCGTTACAGTTGGTATCAGAGCTTTGGTAGCTCTAGGCAAAACTTAGCATATAGGGTAAATGTATTTACAGAATCACTCTCATTCGAGTTTCAATCTCTTCCTTTTGACTCGATTTCTTTGAATTTTGGAACGTTCCCTGCGGTTCCAAAAATTCATTCGTGTCCCTCACTATTCGTCTTCTTTCAATTCTGGAGCACGCCATAACTCCATTTTGAATGATATCTATAATAGATCGGCGGTCTCGCCAATCTTCGAATGATTTGTAAAGGGGTGAAACTCCTTTACAATAGGCATTGATTTACCTGAGATTTCTGTATCCTCGGTTTACGATGCTATCTATCTCCTGCTATACCTGAATTTTATTTCTTGAGATCGAATGTCGATTTGCCTCGGAATTCTACATTGATCTTATTCTTGAAGTCACGGTCGACCCGGTTAAGGTTGCCCGTGAATTAAATAAACTCATCCATCTCCCGATTGTGGTAATTGAATTATCTTATCTTCTGTTTCAAACTTATTTTCGAATCAAAATTCTCTTTGATTTGAGTCAACAAAAATTTGAATCCCTATCCTTATTTTGAAAATTCATTCCTGTATCGTCGAGCAAAGAAATGTATTTGTAAACTAATATATAAATGTTTTAATATATACTGTGTTGTTTGAGTTGTTGATGTTGATTTGGGTTTCCGATCGATTCGTCTGATCAACGCTATCGATAGGATTTCCAAAACACTTGAACAGAGCAAACTGACACAATAGTATTTTCAAAATTTGGTAAATAAAATAATCTTGTATGATTATATTTTTTTATAAGTACACATTTTCTGAAATAGAATTGTTAACTGAATTGGTTGTCAGAAAGGTAATATTTGATTTCCACTATTTGTTTTGTAAATCATTGATTATTCCAACATAAAAATAAATGAAATTATAAAAGTTGGTTTATAGATTTATTTAGAAATTTAAATGAAATTAAAGTAAGAATTTGAGAATTTAAGTTCCTAAAATTTCAAGCTTTGGTTTTTAAATTTTTAAAATGTATATTATTGAACGTATTTTCAAATAGAAATCGTTTTCAAAGAATTTTAAAATATTGAAATCAGTGCTTTTCTCTTTGTCGCTGGAAAATAATTTCGGTGATTGCGGCCGCATCATCGACATTCATTTTCGAGTTTCGAAGCGGAGATACTATTCTGTAGCTTTGCTACGGTTTTGTTTTGAGAAAATATACTTTGATTTGAATTTTTCAGTATATTTTGATTTACATATATATAGGTATCTTATTTTAAAATTTAATTTGATTTGATATAAATATATTATATATATATCTCTAAATTGTTTAAAGCTAATCAGAAAACTAATTCTTAAATTTTTTTTTAAAAAAGGATGATTTTAATTATAAATAAAACCAAAATTTGGAATAAATATTTAAACTTGAATAATTGAATTGGGGAAAATTTTATTTGTATATTGTTCAACTGCATTCTAATACAACTTACCTAAATCATTCAGAAGTTGAATATGTAATTGGATAATATATAAGATAAATTGAATTTATAAATAAAATTTGAGTGTTATAATAAATTTTATACACTAAATTTTGATTATAAAGATGTTAATAGAGTTAGATAGGATAATAAGTAAACTCAGTTAATAAATTAATAAATTTGTTTTGAAAGAGTTAATAAATTTGTTTTGAAAGAATTAATAAATTGAATTTGATCAACTTATGAAAATACCTTGAATTTAAAAAGCAATTAGTGAATATAAATTTATTTAAATCGAAACTTTTATGGTTTAAATTAATTTATATGGGTTAAATATATGTGATAAGATATATTAAGTAGAATTTAACAATAATTTGGAATAAAGAAGAATTTAAATTGCTGAAAAAATATGATTATAATAAAAGACTATTCAAATTTATGGTTTTAGAAATTGTAAATTGAAGATAATTGGATAATAAGATAATGAATTTAGAAATAGTTGAGATTGATGTTAGTGAAATCAAATGGATTAAATCAATTATTGAATATCAATTAATTTAAATTTGAATTTATAGGGTTTAAATTAATTGTTATTTTGTATTAAAAATCTGTTTTTCTTTCTGGTTATTTCTATTCTCCAACCTCGTTCCTTTTCGGGGACGAAAAGTTTTGAGTGGGGGAGAGTGTAACGACCCGTAAATTTCAACTGTTTTAATAACGTAATTAGTTGAAATTTTGTGAAATTTTAAACGATAAAATTTTAAAATATAAATTTGATATTTGGAATGCGTTTAGTTAAACATAGCAACTGGTAAATTTTCGTCCGAAAATATGAAAGTTTATTTCGCGCGTAAATTTACTTCAATTTAATCAGTTAAAAAGCGATGAAAATAAAATGTTTCCGAAACCTAAATATTTTTAAATACAAAAATTCTAAACCATCTTCTGAGCAAGATGTCAGTTTATCATTTTTCCAAATTCGGACTTCTTTGGCTCCGTCGATCTTATTTTTCTACGTTTTCTTGCATTTTCCGCCAGTAGAAAATTCGAAATTTTATAATTCAATAGTACCACTGATATCCATATGCCATTTTGATCGTATTATCGTGCTAAGCTCTGTGGTATTTTCAGTTCTGTGTTTTGATGTTCGTTGCACAACCGGATATGTGAAACGGTTCACTATACCGGTATCGTTGATTGTTTTCCAACTCCTTTGAATTCTTTGCCCATTCGTTTCCACCGTGATAATGAATAGCTACCAAAAATTTATATTCCCAACAATTCAGCTTTGGACCATTATTGTTCCCTATGCCAATTTATTACATGATGGTTCGTTCATCTTACTTTGGTTCATTTCCTTTGTTCTGAAAAGCAATGCCATACAAAATTCCAACGCACTCTCCACTTTTCATTGTCTATTCTGTCCTTTGCTTAGAAAAGGGGTGACAGCACATAAAGCTTAAACTTTATCTTTTCCTATTCTTATTCTTCTTCAATCAGGCCATGTCTCCCTCGGCTCAACACCACACCTACCTTCGCAACCGATGCGCCACCTCACCACCTGTACCCACGCTAGCATCAGCGCTCCCGATCCTCCATGGTACCATCGGCCAGTCCAACTTCTCAACCAGAACTGCCTCCTCCCTTCACGTGAGCAACCCACACAAAGCTCGTGTAACCCGACCTGCCTCACCACTCTCGACTTTCCATGAGCACGCGTGTAGTAGGCCATGCCGACACCAGTTCCTCCCCTTTATCCGCGACCACCACCGGAGAACTCAACCACCATCTCATCTCTGGCCGAATGTATATTCCCTAAAGGTATATACATTATAAAGATAGTTTATACATATATCGTGTTCAGATTTTTGAAATTTTACAATAAAGTATATATACTATAAAGGAATATATTTTATTATATGTCAGCTTAAATATTATAAGTTAGTTTTGTGTTATTGTTATTACAGTAGATTTTATTATGAATGTATTATATTACATATACTGTGGTATGTTTGACAGCAAAATAGTAAAGAATGTTAGTTCAGATGTTAGTTTATGATTTGGTTTTATGGGTTATATGTGTTGTTTTATTCGCAAGTATGAAAGTATTTTATTTTATATAATATATATATATATATATGTATATGCGTTATTTGTTAAGTAAAATCTATTGAACCAGTTGTTACTAAGTATGTAATTTGGACATAAATGTATGGTTACTAATGCATAATGTATAAGGTTATAGGAGATTTTATTATAGTATATTTCATCTTATCATATCATATTATAGCATGTTATGAGGTGCTTCTTGTTTTTGCTTCCCAGTAGGTTATGTATGTTACGCATATTATTATATGTATATTGTATTGTAGTATATTCTATTATATCATATTTGTTAAATTATATTTTGAGTTGCGGTCCATATAATAATATATATGTAAGTAGTGTTCGGTTGTAGTTTATATATTTGTTTTACAAATAATTGTTTATAGCCTGACATATAAATCTACTTATCTATGTTGTATAAATCTATACATATAGTACATGTAAGCGGTACTGTGACGACCGCCCATGACCCTTGCACCGAATCTAGAGATAGAGCGCTGTAAAGTGTGCCAGACGACCATGAACGATTGTCAAGGTAAGATTTACAACAGCAGAATCTATCGTATTACTCACAGCGCATGGACAAAATACAATAGAACATATGTATAGTGAAGCTTTACAGAACAAAATGACATCATATAAAACTCCATAATAGTTGAATACAAGCATCCACATAGTCAATACATCCAGCCTCACTACATATCTCTCAGAGAATACAAAACAGCGGAATATCCAGTACATATAATAAGAAGATAATATGCAACCCTCCAGCTCGTCTTCGATATCAGCATCGTGAGAAGAGAACAACACCTGTCACCTGCTACCTAGTCTGCCCGTCCCAAAATGGACGAACAGCCCAAGGCAATAAGAATTAAAACATAAAGCCTTGAGTCAGACAACAGTCTTAGTGAGCAGTAGATTAACTAACAACATACCAAAAGAGCATAAAAGAAAAGGAATAGGAATACAACCCTCCCACTCCAACCTCATTCTACAGTGATAGCCCCCAGACACACACTAAGCAGGAGCAAACATAGCAGAGCATACAATTTAAAGTAAAGCTACTATCACTCGAGTCAAGGGCGATGTTTTCCAAGTACCAAGGCCTAAATCAGATAAGTACCCAGAAAATACCGCTCTTGAGTCCGAATGACGATACAACCAAACATCCATGACTCTGGCTATCACTGTTATCATTGCTTCGATATCACCGTTAATTGAATGACCGGCATATTCTTTCAGCCGTCCGTCAAGGGCTAATGGAAACCCCGGTTCTAGACATAACTCCCGCACGTCGTCGCAGCCCGTGCCTAGGACTATCGAATCTGCCCAGAGTACTCGACCATCAACAGTTGGCCGTTGGGACTATCGAATCTGCCCAAACGTACTCTTGCTTAGAGCATGCTAGAACCTTCAACAACGATGCTATCCAAGCCTCCTAGTCATCCTCCTCGACGACTATTCTCATATCCATTCATTATCCTCAACTCGAATCATATCACCGAGTTATCATCATGCTTGGAATGATCCCGTATGGATTAGACCAAGTCTTCATCACATGATTGCCTCGCTTCATTACATCCTCGCAAAGCCTCATCTCAACATCACATCATCAAATCTATGCATAAGAGCTTCATCATCCCGCTACATATGCCACGAACAGCTTTTCCAATTCAAGAGCCTTTCCCTTAGCTTTTGAATCACCTTCGATCTAAATCTAGTCATCAATCATCTAGTTCATAACAATCAATCAAATCAAACATCAATCCAAGCAATCAAGTATTCAAAAATGATCTAAGTAGACAATTATAACAATAATGGCATTTTCGTAATTAAAGAGTTGAAAGTCCAATAAGCATGAAAACATGGATTATATCTCTACAAACTTGATGAATGAACTTGCATAGGTTAACATATGATAAAATGGATGTAACATCATCATGAACAATGGATCTATATGGATCTACACTTTAGATGAAGAAAATGCATGGAAATCTCTATTTTAACACCAAATCGAACCAACAATCCGATATACTCCTTTGGATCCGTGTGAGAGATAATCACCACTCACCAAATCACCTAAACCAACCCAAATCAACACGCTTCAGATCTGGATAGCAAAGGATGAAGCTTGATCTATCACGAATCCGCTTCAAACGAAGAACTCTCTCTTGAAAAGATGATGATCTTCAATCTAAGCTCTTGAATCTTCAATCTTGATCTTCGATTTGGATGGATGGAAGCACTGGATTAGAGTGGAGAAAAGAAGTGAAGAAGTGTAGAAGTCGAGCTCTCAAAATGGCAGCACTTCGTCGCTTCAAAATCCGGATCCCAAAAATGAAGAGAAGCTCTCCTATTTATAGCAGAAAAATATCCTAAGTCGTAACTCGGCTATCTTCTTAAGTCGCTGCCGACTTAACACTATGCCGACCTACGACCTAAAGCCTTGCCATCCTACGACTTAACCAGAAGCATCTGCGACCTAACAACTGCTATCTCCTAAGTCGCTTCCGACTTACGACCTAAGCCCCTACGACTTAACAAAACCCAGCGACCTAACAAAGCCCTACAACTTACGACCTAACGAGGCTTCGACTTATCACTTAGCGACCTAACCACAGGTGCGACCTATCACTTAAGTGCTTACGCGACCTAGTCAACATAGCGCATCTGCGACCTACGACTTAACAAACTACTGGGTTACGACTCAACCCCTAAGTCGTCTACGACTTAACACATTAACTTCTAAGGTCGCCAACTTGTTAACTCCTTAGGTCGCTAACCCACCCAGTCGACTTAACTTGGTAACAACTTAACCCTTAGGTCGCTTACGACCTAACCAACCAAGCTACCAGACGACCTAACACGTAGCGACCTATCCCTTAACTTGGTCACTACGACCTAACTCCTATACGCTCTAAGTCGTTGCCGACCTAACCACGCTAACCCAGTAACCACTAGGTCTGCCTACCCTTGAGTCGCCATGTCCTTAAGTCGGTCAGTTCTTTAGGTCGTTAACTCGTCCTGCCGACCTAATACTTAACTAAATCCTAGGTTGCATAATTCTATAGGTCGCTCCAACTAACCCACGACCTAACACTAACTCGCCGAAGTCCTTAACTCGGTCACGACTTAGCTCTTAGGTCGTTCACGACCTAGGACTTAGACAAATCTGCCTAAAAATCTGAAATGACAAAAAATGCAAAAATTCCAGATTTTGACGAACTTGTCGATCCGTAAAAATACGGGTCGTTACATTCTCTCCCCCTTAGGAATTTCGCCCCCGAAATTCCAAGCAATCAAAAACTATTCTGTACGCCTACCATCCATAGCAATCAACAAACCATGCATCCAATTCTAGCTTAGCGTACAGAATTCTAAGACTTAGAACAAGTTACAATGTTGTTAGATGATACGACCCCTTAGGGTCATAGCTCGAAGAGTTCAGGATGAGCTGCCTTCATCCTCTCTTCCACCTCCCACGTACAGTCGTTATCATCGTCACTCCATTGTATCTTGAGCAACTTAACTACCTTTCTCCTAAGCTGTTTCGTGTCGGCTTCAATAACACGAAGCGGCTTACGAGGTCTTCTATCGGCTGGATCAACTTCTAAGTCTTCACAGCTATCAGTAGAAACCACCGTACTCGAGTCGTGCACATACTTCCGTAGATATGATACGTGAAAAACATTGTGCACACTCGACATCTTCTCTGGTAACTCCAATCTGTAAGCGAGCTTTCCAATTCGCTCGATAATCGGGAATGGTCCAACAAATCTCGGAGTCAATTTTCCTTTCTTCCCGAATGGAATAACATTCTTCAGTGGAGAAATCTTCACAAAAACCATATCTCCAACGTCGAATTCTAAATCCTTACGACGCTTATCGGCATAACTCTTCTGACGGTCTTGGGCTGCCTTCATTCGTTGCTGATGATCTCTATAAAATCTGAGGTCTGCCGAATCATCTCTGGCCTAAGCATCAGCTTTTCTCCAGTTTCCAACCAACATGTCAGAGAGTTACACGGTCTTCCATACAATGCCTCATATGGTGCCATACCAATGCTTGACTGGTAACTGTTGTTGTATGCAAACTCCACCAAATGAAGGTGATCTTCCCATGATCCTCCGAAATCCAAAACACAAGCTCTGAGGAGATCTTCCAAAACTCGGTTGACTCTCTCAGTCTGACCATCTATTTGAGGGTGATAAGCTGTACTCAAACACAACTCGGTTCCCAAAACTTCCTGGAAGCTCTTCCAAAATCCACTAGTGAACAATGGATCTCGATCGCTCACTATACTCTTCGGAATACCATGGAAACGAACTATCCACTTAACATACAACTCAGCCAACTTCGATGCAGTCCTAGTCGATCGAACAGGAATGAATCGTGCACTCTTAGTCAGACGATCCACAATGACCCAAATCCCTTCATTTCCCGTTCTGGTCCTAGGCAATCCATCAATAAAATCCATCGACACTTGTTCCCACTTTCATGTAGGAACTTCTAATGGCTGAAGCAATCCGCTTGGCTTCTTCTGTTCAGCCTTTACCAACTGGCAGTTCATACACTTGGAAATGAAATCTCCAACATCCTTCTTCATGCCTTCCCAGTAGTAGGTTCTCTTCATATCCCGATACATCTTATTCCCACCTGGATGAATTGTCAACTTTGAGTGATGACTTTCCTTCAGCACTTCACTCTTTAATTCATCTATATCGGGAACAACTAGTCGTCCTTGCTTCCGAAGCCAACCCTCTCGATCGACCTCGAATCCTTTATCCTTTTCTGGATCCAATCCAGATTCCAATTCACGGATAATCTTGACAAGCTTATCATCTCGCTTTTGGCCCTCGCCAATCCTCTCCACAAGAGTGGGTCTTATCGATAAGTTTGCCAACATCTCAGGTTCTAATTCACATCTAGGCCTGAAGTCAAATCCAGCTAAATACTCGAGACTCTTCCATTCTGAAAACATGGCTCCCAATCCTGCATGTCTTCGACTTAACGCATCTGCCACTGCGTTACCTTTTCCCGGAGTATAAGCTATACCAAAATCATATGATGCCAAAAACTCTAGCCAACGTTGCTGCCGAAGATTCAAATCCTTTTGGGAGAAAAGATACTTCAGTGACTTGTGATCCGTAAACAACTCGAATCGAACTCCCAACAAATAATGTCTCCACATCTTCAGAGCGAATACAATCGCCGCCAATTCCAAATCATGAGTTGGGTAATTCCCTTCATGCGGCTTCAGTTGTCGACTGGCATACGCAACAACTTTATCCTTCTGCATCAGCACTGCTCCAAGTCCAGTACCACATGCGTCGGTGTAAACCACCATCTCATCATTCCCACTAGGAATAGTCAAAACAGGAGCACTCGTCAATCTCTCTTTCAGGATTCCAAAAGCTTGCTCACACTTAGCATCCCAACTGAACACTTGGTTCTTCTTTGTCAATCCTGTTAATGGGGCAGCTACCTTGGAGAAGTCTTTGATAAACCGTCGATAATATCCTGCTAATCCAAGAAAACTTCTCACATCAGATGCATTCTTAGGTCTAACCCAATCCTGGATTGCTGCCACCTTAGCGGGATCAACCGCTATTCCACTTCCAGAAATCACATGGCCTAAGAACCTCACTTCACTTTTCCAAAAGTGACACTTCGAAAACTTAGCCTTCAGCTGATGTTTCCGTAAGATCTGCAAAACAATACGCAAGTGCGTCTTGTGCTCTTCTTCCGTTCTGGAATAAATCAGAATATCATCCACGAACACAAGTACAAACTTGTTCAACTGATCTCTGAACACTCTATTCATAAGATCCACAAAATATGCTGGCGCGTTAGTCAATCCAAACGGCATTACCAGCCACTCAAAGAAACCGGATGGTGTCCTAAAAGCAGTCTTCGGCACACTATCCTTAGCCACTCTCAACTGGTGAAATCCCGTTGCCAAATCCATCTGAGAAAACACCTTAGCTTCGTGAAGCTGATCAAACAAGTCGTCTATCCTCGGCAATGGATACTTGTTCTTCTTAGTCACTTTATTCAGCTCACGATAATCCACACACAATCTCAACGACCCATCTGCCTTGGTTGCAAACACAACTGGTGCACCCCACTCGGACACACTACGCCGAATGAATCCTTTCTGTAAAAGGTCATCAACTTGCACCCTCAACTCTTGCTGTTCCCTAGGCGCCATCCGCCTAAGAGGCATCACAACAGGTCTGGCTCCTTCAACTAGATCTATACGAAACTCGATCTCTCTATGCGGCGGCAACCCTTTGACTTCGTCAAAGACATCCTCAAATCCATTTGCGATTGGCACTAAAGACAGTCCATCCCGTGGAACAACTAGCGAATACATGAAGCTCATGAAGACGCCTTCCTCATGCTTACATCGTATCACAATCTTTCGCCCTTCCACATTCTCGACTGTCACCTCCAGCCTCTCACAATCAACCTTAGCCGCATACTTCCTAAGCCAGTCCATACCCAAGATAATTCCGAACCCCGCAAAGTTCAGAACAAAGCAATCACAAACAAAAGAGCAACCATGACTCGACACAACTAGACCACGGCATAACATACACAAACAAGACGAACCCCCAACTGGATTGGTCACAACCAATGGCCTATCAACAATATCCGGTTCCAAACCTAACCGGTCTACGAGTTCAATACAAACAAACGAATGCGATGCTCCAGTATCAAACAAAACTCTAACTGGAATACCACATAGGAAAAGAGTACCTTGAACCACCACACTCTTTCCCTTCTCTTCAGCAGTAGGAGCTTTCGAAGACGACGGAACAGCTCCCAAAGCATATGCTTGCACAATCTGCCTGTCCTTCCTCGGTTCTGGACAATTCTTCCTGAAATGCCCCGGCTTGTCACAGTTGTGACACTTCATCGGCACCTTAGGATTCTTACAATCCTTCGAGAAATGGCCCTTCTGCTGACAGTTGTAGCAAGTCACCTCGCCTTTCGGCTTCTTCTGACCATCCTTACCCTTCTGCTGCTGCTGCTTCCTCTTCTTGTTTCCACCCTGCTGGGGTTTAGACTCTTCCCTGGTCACAGCAACAACAGATCCATCCTTAGGAAACAGACTCTCATGCCTGAGAGCTTTCTCCACAAGCTTCTCAAATGAATCGTCCAAATGATCCACCAACTGCCTCCCAAGATAACTATCCAAGCCGGTCACAAACTTCTCATTCTTCTGATAAGCAGATTCAATATATGACCGAGCATACTTGGACAAAGCTTCAAACTCAGAAACATACTCAAGAACAGATCTCCCACCCTGCTTGAGCTCTACAAACTTCTTGAACAGAACAGACTTCTGAGCTGTAGAAATGAATTTAGCTTCAAATCTGACTTGGAATTGCTCCTAAGTAATCTCTTCTTCCGGAGTAGTGATAGTAATAGAGTTCCACCAATCAGAAGCTCTCCCTTGAAGCTGCCTCGATGCCAACTTCCTCTTAGTTGCATCATCAATTCCCAAATCACCAAAGATCCTTCTACAAGCATCTATCCACCTCTGGACTTCAATGGTAGATTCTGTTCCCAAGAAAACCTTCCCTCCAAGAGCAGTATAATACTTGCACAGCTTAGCAAAATCCACTGGTTTCAGAGTTTGGACTTGAACTCCAACATCAACTGCTGCCCCCGGAACTGGTATCCTTCTCATGATCGAAGTCATCATAGCTTCGAACATGGCTGCATAATCAGCAGTCTCTTCAGTGGCACAGCCTTCCCTAGCAGCTGGTCTCCCTCTTCGACTCATTCTCAATATCTATAAAAAGGAATGATTAGAACATCTAGAGAAACAACTGCATAAAGGACTCAAACCCTACTAAGCTACTATATTATATATAGTATTCATCCATCAAAATACAATTACGTCTCTCATATGTAGTTATGACGGCGAGCGTTGGGTAAAATCGATTAACCAATGCTCTGATACCAAATGTGACGACCGCCCATGACCCCTGCACCGAATCTAGAGATAGAGCGCTGTAAAGTGTGCCAGGCGACCATGAACGATTGTCAAGGTAAGATTTACAACAATAGAATCTATCGTATTACTCACAGCGCATGGACAAAATACAATAGAACATATGTATAGTGAAGCTTTACAGAACAAAATGACATCATATAAAACTCCATAATAGTTGAATACAAGCATCCACATAGTCAATACATCCAGCCTCACTACATATCTCTCAGAGAATACAAAACAGCGGAATATCGAGTACATATAATAAGAAGATAATATGCAACCCTCCAGCTCGTCTTCGATATCAGCATCGTGAGAAGAGAACAGCACCTGTCACCTGCTACCTAGTCTGCCCGTCCCAAAATGGACGAACAGCCCAAGGCAATAAGAATTAAAACATAAAGCCTTGAGTCAGACAACAGTCTTAGTGAGCAGTAGATTAACTAACAACATACCAAAAGAGCATAAAAGAAAAGGAATAGGAATACAACCCTCCCACTCCAACCTCATTCTACAGTGATACCCCCAGACACACACTAAGCAGGAGCAAACATAGCAGAGCATACAATTTAAAGTAAAGCTACTATCACTCGAGTCAAGGGCGATGTTTTCCAAGTACCAAGGCCTAAATCAGATAAGTACCCAGAAAATACCGCTCTTGAGTCCGAATGACGATACAACCAAACATCCATGACTCTGGCTATCACTGTTATCATTGCTTCGATATCACCGTTAATTGAATGACCGGCATATTCTTTCAGCCGTCCGTCAAGGGCTAATGGAAACCCCGGTTCTAGACATAACTCCCGCACGTCGTCGCAGCCCGTGCCTAGGACTATCGAATCTGCCCAGAGTACTCGACCATCAACAGTTGGCCGTTGGGACTATCGAATCTGCCCAAACGTACTCTTGCTTAGAGCATGCTAGAACCTTCAACAACGATGCTATCCAAGCCTCCTAGTCATCCTCCTCGACGACTATTCTCATATCCATTCATTATCCTCAACTCGAATCATATCACCGAGTTATCATCATGCTTGGAATGATCCCGTCTGGATTAGACCAAGTCTTCATCACATGATTGCCTCACTTCATTACATCCTCGCAAAGCCTCATCTCAACATCACATCATCAAATCAATGCATAAGAGCTTCATCATCCCGCTACATATGCCACGAACAACTTTTCCAATTCAAGAGCCTTTCCCTTAGCTTTTGAATCACCTTCGATCTAAATCTAGTCATCAATCATCTAGTTCATAACAATCAATCAAATCAAACATCAATCCAAGCAATCAAGTATTCAAAAATGATCTAAGTAGACAATTATAACAATAATGGCATTTTCGTAATTAAAGAGTTGAAAGTCCAATAAGCATGAAAACATGGATTATATCTCTACAAACTTGATGAATGAACTTGCGTAGGTTAACATATGATAAAATGGATGTAACATCATCATGAACAATGGATCTATATGGATCTACACTTTAGATGAAGAAAATGCATGGAAATCTCTATTTTAACACCAAATCGAACCAACAATCCGATATACTCCTTTGGATCCGTGTGAGAGATAATCACCACTCACCAAATCACCTAAACCAACCCAAATCAACACGCTTCAGATCTGGACAGCAAAGGATGAAGCTTGATCTATCACGAATCCGCTTCAAACGAAGAACTCTCTCTTGAAAAGATGAAGATCTTCAATCTAAGCTCTTGAATCTTCAATCTTGATCTTCGATTTGGATGGATGGAAGCACTGGATTAGAGTGGATAAAAGAAGTGAAGAAGTGTAGAAGTCGAGCTCTCAAAATGGCAGCACTTCGTCGCTTCAAAATCCGGATCCCAAAAATGAAGAGAAGCTCTCCTATTTATAGCAGAAAAATATCCTAAGTCGTAACTCGGCTATCTTCTTAAGTCGATGCCGACTTAATACTATGCCGACCTACGACCTAAAGCCTTGCCATCCTACGACTTAACCAGAAGCATCTACGACCTAACAACTGCTATCTCCTAAGTCGCTTCCGACTTACGACCTAAGCCCCTACGACTTAACAAAACCCAGCGACCTAACAAAGCCCTACAACTTACGACCTAACGAGGCTTCGACTTATCACTTAGCGACCTAACCACAGGTGCGACCTATCACTTAAGTGCTTACGCGACCTAGTCAACATAGCGCATCTGCGACCTACGACTTAACAAACTACTGGGTTACGACTCAACCCCTAAGTCGTCTACGACTTAACACATTAACTTCTAAGGTCGCCAACTTGTTAACTCCTTAGGTCGCTAACCCACCCAGTCGACTTAACTTGGTAACAACTTAACCCTTAGGTCGCCTACGACCTAACCAACCAAGCTACCAGACGACCTAACACGTAGCGACCTATCCCTTAACTTGGTCACTACGACCTAACTCCTATACGCTCTAAGTCATTGCCGACCTAACCACGCTAACCCAGTAACCACTAGGTCTGCCTACCCTTGAGTCGCCATGTCCTTAAGTCGGTCAGTTCTTTAGGTCGTTAACTCATCCTGCCGACCTAATACTTAACTAAATCCTAGGTTGCATAATTCTATAGGTCGCTCCAACTAACCCACGACCTAACACTAACTCGCCGAAGTCCTTAACTCGGTCACGACTTAGCTCTTAGGTCGTTCACGACCTAGGACTTAGACAAATCTGCCTAAAAATCTAAAATGACAAAAAATGCAAAAATTCCAGATTTTGACGAACTTGTCGATCCGTAAATGTTTGCACAAAAAATGGATAAACACCTCAAAGTTGTATGATTTAATAGAGCTTATGTTGTTCTTAGCGATTTTGGAGGTTTATGCAAATATATGAAAAGCAGGGACTAAACTGTAAAAAGACACGCAAGTTTATAGTGGTTCAGCCAGAATATGCCTACGTCCACTTTATATGTTATTTCACTTCTCTAGTTTTGATTACAAGTACAAAGCTTTGATACGAGTAAAAGAAAGTTGTTTGAAGAGTTCCTTCCGTGCTTGAGCTCTCAAAACTTGTCCCCATTGTTGTACCCCTGCCCCTCTATTTATAGAATGAGATTGGGAGCAGGGGTCTTGGATGTATATAGCTGCTGGTGGGCCTGGGCTGATGCAATCTGGCCTGGCACACCTTGATTCGGCATACCATGGTTCGGTGGTAGGAGTGCGATGGTTTGGACCGGTAATGCTTGGTCCGGGGGTTTGGTTCGGTGAGGTTGGTCCGGTGGTTGGTTTGGCGAGGCCGGATGTAGGTTGGTTCGGTGGGAGACCGGATGTAGGTTGGTTCGGTGGGAGACCGGATGTAGGTTGGTTCGGTGGGAGACCGGATGTAGGCTGGTTCGGTGGGAGACCGGATGTAGGTTGGTTCGGTGGGAGACCGGATGTAGGTTGGTTCGGTGGGAGACCGGATGTAGGTTGGTTCAGTGGGAGACCGGATGTAGGTGGGTTCGGTCATGAGTCTTGGAGGAGAGTTTGGACTTGCTTTTTGGTTCGGTGGTAGAAATGCACACAACACTTGCCCCCCAAAGTAGGGTATGTGCGTGCGCATGGCGTGCTTTGCTTTAAGTTTGGAGGAGCTTTCCTCTGGTTTTCATTGCCGAGCCAACCGGTTCGGTAGTCCATTTTCGTCTATAAGTAGAGGCCATGTGCCACCGTTATTTCCTACCAAGTGTAACAGCTGAACCAGATCCCTCCCAGCCGAATCAACTTCTTTGCCGAATCACGTTTGGTTGCCGAATCATGTGAGTTAACCTTCTCTTGCCGAATGATTAGCGTTGGGAATACCGAATGAGTTTTCGCTTTGTATTGCCGAATGAACATGAAAGGCTTTCTAATGCCGAATGAACACGAAAGGCTTTTAATGCCGAAGGTTCCCTTGTATTGCCGAATGAGCTTGACATTTTAGTACCGAATGAACTTTATATCATACTACCGAATGGACTATTGACTTGTTGCATCTGCCCGCCGAATGAACTGTTGTATCGAGTGAACATGTGTTTCATACTTCGAATTTTTAAGCGAAATTCCAGATTACGCTGCTTGTATATTCTAACGATATACTTTTCCCATGTTTGCAGATAAATGTCTCGAAAAGTTGAAACTCGATCAGATAAGAAGAGATCCGGGGGTGAAGGAGAGTCCTCGGCCGTGCCCCCAGCTCAATCAGGATCGGAGCGTCATGGGCCCGCCCCGAGGTCATTAGTGGATGGATATGGTCCCCAGGAGCTGCTGGATTCCCCGCCTGACTGCTTTCCTAGCTCTCTCAAAGAGGAGCAACTCGATGTTATATCTCGTTCCTTTGGGATCGATAGAGCCCTCATGCTGCTGCCGGGCCCAGGAGTCATGCCATACAGTCCTCCCGAAGGATACTTTGCTTATAGTAGGTACCATTGCATGTGTGGTGCTATCCCGCCTCTCAATGCTTGGGTAGTCAGCTTCCTCACGTATCTGAAGGTGGCCCCATTCCAGCTTCAGCCCAACTCTTATGCCATACTGGTGAGCCTTTTCGTTATTTTTCGGAGGAAGTATGGTCGCGCTCCCTCCAACCGGGAGATCCGGTACTTGTATAATTTAAGGGGCTATAAGAAGGGGTCCCCATATATTCGCTTGGAGTCCGCTGTGACCTTCAAGCCGGTCCTGGACCTGTACTCTAAATTCAACATGTTCAAGAAAGAGTGGTTCTTTGTTAGGGACGACTCCGTCTCCATCCGGCGCTTTACCTCTGGATGTAAGTTGATGCTTTTACTTATAATTTTTATTCCGATTGCGATGATTCTTCTCATACTTTCTCATTTTTGCTAGCGACAGGTGGCTTTCCGGTTGTGGAGACTGATCGCCTGGTTCAGACGGCGGCTGAGATAGAAACCATTCTTGGGAAATACAGATCATCTGCCTTCTTGATTAGAAATGCGATTCTTCTGGAATATAACTTGATCCTTCCGTAGCAGTCTGTAGTTAAGCTGAGGGAAACGGTGGAGGAGAGGGCGGCTGCTCAGACCAAGGAAGGTGTTACGGCAGAGAGTAGCAGGAGGAAACCTTTCACAAAACCTCCAACTGTCGGAGGTAAGAAACTCAAGAAATCGGACGGCCCCTCCCTCAGCAATTGTCCACTTACCCGGGAGGAGGAAGACATAGAGGAGGTAAGAGGCGAGGGTGGAGATGGTCGGGATGGTGACAAAGGTGGCGATGGCATCGGGGCCCTACTTCCTGGGCAAGCGGGCGAGATCCAGGAGTGGACGGATGATGCGTTCCACCAGGCTTTTGAGGGGTTGGATGAGGATCCGGCTTTGGCAGAGAAGACCGGGAAGGCGGACAAAGCCGGGACTGGTGCAAGTGAGTCTTCTCCGACCATTCCAGCCAAGGTGGCTCCGACGACTCAAGGTGAACTCTTGACTCCTGCATGCTTCATAAATGATAGGGACTTAGGAATATTTTATGATCCGCTCCCGTCCTGGAATGAAATCCAGGACTTATTGCAGTATCCCACTCCTCCCCAGGGTTTGTACAACCATAGCTGTGTTTCTTTTCCTTTTTTAACTTGTAATTTACCGCGTTTCTCGAATCGTATAGTGATGTAAGATTGTGACATTTGTTCTTTATATCAGGAGCAGGCAAGACGTCCAAAGCTTCAGACCTTCGACACAGGCTTGAGCAATATAAACTTTCCAAAATTTCTGCTAAGCCGAAGCCCCCAACCCAACGCTCCGGGGATGTAGTCGGATACCGTCCTCTTCTTGGAGTCATCGAAGAGGGTATTCAGCAGAGGAAGAGGAGTCATCCTTTATCCGAAACTTCGCCCGGTCCTCAGCCTCCGGCTCAGCCTATTCATGATATTACTGAGGAGGGTAGCGAGTTTGTACCTTCTCCGCACCCGTCCGGAAACCCTTCTGTTATTCATATCGACCGTCCCGACTTGGCCCGTAATCCATTCGCGGGTCATCCTGATCTGGATCCAGGTTCTCATGATATTACTTTTGACGAAGTCACTGGTGAACACCTTCTCCCCCGTAACCCCATGGTACGAGTACTTGATGAAGCCAAGTCCTTAGATCTCGATCTACTCACTACTCGTATAGTCACTATGGGAGACGAGGCCAAAGCTAATATTGATCGGGTGGCAGAGGAGACCAAGAAGCTGATGGGGCATCATGCTCGGCTGGTTAAGGCCGGAGAGGAGATTGGGAGCGCCAATATCCGACTTCGATTGGTGGTTTCGGATCAGGCCAAACAGCTTGCGGATCAGGCTATCCAGATTTCTCATCATGAGGCTGCTACTGGGCGACTAAGGAAAACCATGGAAGAGGCCAGTGGGGCCGAATTGCGAAAAATGGAAGCTGCTTGCAAAGAGCGGATTGACATGGCTATTGCCACGGTGGATGAGGTTCGGAGAGCGGATCTCGAGCAGGTGGAGGAATTGTCCGAGAAACTTGAGGCTGCAGGGCTTGCTCAAGCTAAGTTGAGGGAAGAGATGGAGGTGATGCGGAGGTCCCTTCAAGCTGATTGCTCGAGATACAGACTGGAGAGAGATGCTGCCATCGAAAGGTTGTCGGCTTCCGATGCCCGGATGAGGGAGTTTGAGGAGAATGAGGGAATGATGGATGACATGCTCCAGGACATGTATTTCCGGACTTGGAAGCAGGGCAATCTCTCTTGGATGGATGATTATCCCAGGGTCATGGCCAAGATCTATCTTCGGGCTTTGGAGGAGGCTAAGGCTGATGCAGATAAAGAGGGTGGAACGGTCTTCAGTATGGATGTGGTCACTGCCCAGTTCACCAAGGAGGAGAAAGTGGCGGTAAAGGAGGGTATGCGGCTGCTTGCTGCTGAAGAGGCAGGTGTGCAGGTAGAGGATGACGACCAGGACGGTCAAGAAGCAGGTGCTGGTAAGTCTTCCTTTCTAGTCTTTCCGTTAACTTGGTTACTCATCACTAATGAATCCTTTTTATGACCGGACAGGCGGGCAAAAGAGCAAGGACAAGACTTCGACGCAACCGGCTCCCTGATTGGACCTGGAAAATTCTTTTTGTAGGCTTGGCATTGTTGTATCTGTTAGTCTTAAGACAGTAGAGTAACTTCTAAGTTGTAATTCTTGCTACTTGTAATAATCAACATTATTCTTGACGTGTAATTTTTTAACTTAAGCTGATTTTGTCGTTTCTTGAATATTTGTTGCTATTTCGACATATCGTATGAGAAATGTAGCTATGTATATTCTTGTAATTAACTTGTGTTTGATGTTAGACTCTGGCTCTAAACCATAATTTCATGACCTGCAATATTAGCATGTGGTGTGAACAAATTATAATCATGTATTTGTACATAAAAGAAGAAGATACTGCCTTTCATGTTTTAATCGTAGATGGCAGTCTTGAACATCTTGTAGGACCGAGCATGGAATGTAGTTGAATGTCCTGCCACTTGTGAGTCCCCACACCCATTGGCGAGTATCTCCTACTCTGTATCATGTACTTTAGGGATTGTTATAGGGGATAGGAAAAAAGCTTTTTAAGTAAAATTGAAATACGTAAAAAAAAAGGTAAAACTTCCAATCACGGAAGGCCTTCGATGTGCTTAAGTTCGTGGCAAACGGGTTTTGTAGTCACTTTCCCTAGCTGTGGGTCTTGGAGACATTTGTCACCCATCTTACGCCTCCGCGGGGAGTTAATTCTTTTTTACCACAGCCGCACTTAAGACACATCGGAGCCGAGATCGCGCACAGTAACTACCCGGGCCATTATGGCCCGTAATCGTGGGTATTATTCGATTTACTGTGGCCGGCTAGCGTGGGTGCCGATCGTCAACTGTGAACTGCCCCTGGCTGGCCACACCTTATGTTGGGGCTTATAGTCGGTTCACAGTTGCCGGCGAGCCTAACGCCGTAATGAGCTGCCTCGGCTATAGTCGGCCTTCTCGGTGGCTTATAATCGGCTCATTACAGTTGGCTTTAAGGGCCGTCGCGAGCAATGAGTTAAACCGCAGCAGAGGGATGCTGGAGCGAAAGTGTCTCATTGGCGAGGGCATAGATTCGCATAGTACCTGTTGGGTATTGTCCACGTGAAGTTGCATTGTGGAGTGCTTTGAATATAAATGCTATATACTCAGGATTTCGTTCAACAGAAAAGGATAAAGTTAACAAGCAGCCAAGATACAAAGGAACAAGTTAAGAGAGAGACAAGGTTTTTTAAAGTGGTTCAGCACGAAAATGCCTACGTCCACTGATTCTCTTTGTTAATTCACTTCATATGGGCAATACAAGTTAAGAAAAGTATCGACGGAGGTGCTGGATGTTCCATGCCCTCTGGAACACCTCTCCGTCCACTGTTGACAAAATATAGGCTCCGTTGTGGAGATCTTTATGAATTACATATGGTCCATCCCAGATAGGGTCTAGTGCTCCGGGACGAGGGAATATTCGCTTGAGGACAAGATCCCCTTCCTGCAAGGTACGATGCTTGACTTTGGAGTTGTATTGTGCTGCCACTTTTTGCTTGTGGGCTGCTGTTTTGAGGATTGCATCGTTCCTTCTCTCCTCGATTAGATCCAAAGACATGTGAAGGAGTTCTTCGTTCTCTTCTGGGTTATAGTGGATCCGACGATGGGAAGGCACAATAGTTTCAACTGGGAGCATAGCCTCCGATCCGTATGCCAAAGAGAAGGGAGTGTGCCCTGTCGATGTTCTGAAAGATGTGCGATAGGCCCATAGTGCCGTAGGAAGTTCATCCACCCAAGCGCCCTTTGACTTTTCGAGCTTCTTTTTTATTAGAGTTTTCAGAATTTTGTTGACTGCTTCGACTTGTCCGTTTGCCTGGGGATATGCTACGGATGAGAAGCTTTTATGAATTCTGTGTTCTCGGCACCAGTTGGTGAATTCCTCGCTGTCAAATTGAAGCCCATTGTCTGATATGATTTTGAGTGGGACTCCGTACCTGCATAGAACATTTTTGATCAAGAAGTTAATAACTTTTGCTGAAGATACTTTGTTTAGAGGTTCCGCCTCCACCCATTTGGTGAAATAATCAACTGCCACTATAGCATATTTGGCCCCGCCTCGGCCCATTGGTAGCTCGCCGATTAAGTCAATTCCCCATATCGCGAAGGGCCAAGGGCTGGTCATCTGAGTAATCTCGGTTGTTGGTAGCCGAGGGATCTTAGCAAATTTTTGGCATCTGTCACACTTCTTGACGAAATCTAAGGCGTCCTTGCCTAAGGTGGGCCAGAAATATCCGTATCGGAGTATCTTTTTTGCTAATGTTTGCCCCCCGGTGTGATCTCCACAGCTCCCCTGATGGATGTTGGATAAGATTTCCTTGGCTTCCCTTCCGGCGACACACCTTAATAATGGGTTAGAGAAACCGCGCCGATAGAGGATGCCTTCTTGTACTGTATAGCGGGACGCTTTCCTCAAGATTTTCTTGACTTCATTACGCCCGTTGGGTAGTGTGCCACTTTGTAGGTAGTCTCGGATGGGAGTCATCCAAGTTGCTTCTTCGGCTGCGGCTATCAGATTCACTTGCTCAAAACTTGGGACCGTTTGCTTTGAGATGGTTACTGCCCCGAAGATGGCGATGTCTCTCATACTCGCTTGCTTTGCCAATTCGTCGGCCTCTTGGTTCTCTTCCCGAGGGATGTGTTTGACTAAGTACTGATCCAATCGGCTGAGAAGCAACTTGGTCTTCTTTAGATATGCTATGAGTCGTTCCTCTCGAGCTTGGAATTCTCCTAGTATTTGATTAACAATAAGTTGAGAATCGCTGTGAAGACACAAAGAATTGGCTCCGATTTCTATGGCAATTTCTAGTCCAGCTATCACTGCCTCATATTCTGCATCGTTGATGGTGGCAGCGAAATCCAACCTTATAGCATAGTGCAGTTTATTTCCCTTGGGAGTGATTATTACCACACCTGCCCCCGAGCCTTGTTCGTTAGATGCACCGTCCACAAAGAGATTCCATTTGATATCTTCTGTTATTTCCAGTTGCTCCTTATCCTCGTTGGTAGTGAACTCTGCAATGAAATCAGCCATGGCTTGTCCCTTGATGGCGGTGCGAGGGTGATAGGTGATATCATATTGACTCAGCTCAATACACCATTTAAGTAGTCGCCCGGAAGTGTCGGGACGATGGAGCACCTGCCTCAGTGGTTGATCGGTCAGAACTTTGATGGAATGGGATTGGAAGTAGTGACGTAGTTTTCGTGAGGTGATTAGTAAACAGTATGCTAACTTTTCAAGTTTAGGGTATCTGACTTCTGCCCCAGTAAACCTTTTACTGACGAAGTAAACTGGTCGTTGCGTGCGGTTGTCTTCCCTTACCAAGGCAGCGCTTAAAGCATGAGATGATACAGCAAGGTATAGGTATAATTCTTCGCCTTCGATTGGGGTCGAGAGTACCGGTGGTTTCTGGAGGCGTTCGATTAGGTTAAGGAAAGCGGTTAAGCATTCGTCCGTCCATTCGAACTTTCCTTTATCTTTCTTTAGAGCTTCAAAAAAGGGGACGCACTTGTCCGTTGCTTTGGAGATGAATCGGCTTAGGGCGGCCACTTTTCCATTTAGGCTTTGCATCTCCTTTCGGGTGGAAGGTATCTTGATGTCCCTTAATGCTCGGACTTGTTCAGGGTTGGCTTCAATCCCTCGGGCATGGACGATGAACCCTAAGAATTTTCCCAATGACACGCCGAAGGAGCACTTTAGTGGATTCAACTTCATTCCATACTGTCGAAGTACCTGGAACATTTCGCCTAGGTGGCTTACGTGATCCTTGGCTTTCCGTGATTTCACTAGCATGTCGTCTACATATACTTCCATAGTTTGTCCTATTAGCCCTGCAAACATCTTGTTGACGAGGCGTTGGTAGGTGGCTCCTGCATTTTTAAGTCCGAAGGGCATCACTTTGTAGCAGTATAAACCCCGGTCGGTGATGAAACTAGTGTGGTCTTGGTCGGGAGCATGCATAGGAATTTGGTTATATCCTGAGTATGCATCCATAAAAGATAGGAGTTCGTGCTCGGCTGTGCTGTCTACAAGTTGGTCAATTCTGGGAAGCGGGAAGCAATCCTTTGGGCAGGCGTCGTTTAGGTTGGAGAAGTCAATGTAGGTCCGCCACTTCCCATTAGCCTTCTTTACTAGTACCGGGTTGGCGACCCATTCCGGGTAAACAGCTTCTCGTATGAAGTCATTGGCGAGTAGATTCTTTACTTCTTCATCGAGGGCTGCTGATCGCTCTGCCCCCATACTTCTCTTTTTTTGTTTTACAGGCGCCTTGGTAGGATCAATGTTTAATACATGGCATGCTATGTCGGGGGAGATTCCGGTCATGTCAGCGTGTGACCAAGCGAACACATCCAAGTTGTGGCGGAGAAAATCAATGAGTTGTTCCTTCAATTCAGCTTTCAGCTGCGACCCAATTTTCAGTAGCCTACTTGAGTCGTGCTTGTCTACAGATATAAACTCCATAGCCTCTGCAGGCTCGGCGGTGGCCTCCTCCTCTTTGTCCCTAGGGTCTAATTCATTGAAAGGGTCGCTGGTGTATCGAAGAGGAGGGGCTTTCTTTAGTTGCTATGCTTCAAGGCTTTTTGTGCAGAGGGCAATCTCTACACCTTTCCCTTTATCTTTCCTGTGGTTGTTGCGAAGTTCGGTTACATAGCAGTCTCATGCAATATCCTGGTCTCCTTCCATTTCCCCTACCCCATTGTCTGTTGGAAACTTCATTTTCAGGCACCATGGGGCTAGGACAATCTGGAAGTCAGACAAGGCTGGTCTTCCTAAGAAGGCGTTGTAGGCCGAATGGTTTTCTATCAGCACAAATGTCTGTTTCCTTACAACGGAGCGGGGATGGCTTCCAATCTCAACAAAGAGGTTCAGCTGCCCGAGGGGCATCTTCGCATCTCCAGTGAAACCGTGTAGTGGTTTATCGCAGGGAGATACATCCTTCATTGATAGCTTCATTTTGTCGAATGCGTGTTTGAACAGGATATTTACAGAGCTCCCAGTGTCTACCAGGATTCGGTAAACTTCGGCGGGACCGAGTCGAGCAGAGATAACCATGGGATCCATGTGAGGGTACTGTCTTCCTTCTAGGTCGCGTTTACTGAATGTGATGTCATCACTTTCTTTCCGCTTTGGGTGGCGCTCTTCTATAACCGTATTGACACAGTCCCTATTGTCTCTAAGCGACTTCCCATATCTTTCCATCTCTTTCCAACTTCTGTCTGCGATGTGCGGACCTCCTGAGATGGTATGGACCACTATCTTCTCTTGACTAGAGCTGCTAACGTTGCGATCGCCTCTACCGGTCCCTGGTGAGGGTAGCCTTGGGTTTTCATTGGCATGAGCTGGAGTCCTGTCTTGACTTTTTACATAGCGTTCCAGTTTCTTCCTTCTGATGTGTTCCTCAATCAGATCTCGGAGATGATGGCATTCGTTGGTATCATGTCCGTGAGATTCGTGGAAGCGGCAGAATTTTCCAGACTTCTGTGCGTTATCTGATTCCTTCTTGTATGGTGGGCGTTTGTATCTAACTTCGCCTTGGGTGGCAAGGAAGATATTTTCGACGGTCTCGTTCAAAGGGGTGTAAGAGTCGAATCTTGGTCCTGGCCGATATAGGCGTTTTTCTATTTTCTTGCCCCCAGCATTATCTCTGGAATCATTTCTTCGAACGTCCCTTGCCACAGCAGGGGCGTTGCCATGGGTCGTCTTACTTTGCTGTCCTGACTGCCCCTCAATGGCAGCATCCTCAAGCCTCATGTATTTCCCGGCTTCATGGAAGAAATCGGGTAAAGTAGCTGGTTTTTCTTTTGTCAATCTTCTAGCAAATTTAGTGTCCGGATGCACCCCACTGCAGAGGGCCATCGGGATAAGCTTCTCATCGGCGTCTTGAACTGCGGCTGCTGCGGTGTTGAATCTGGTTAGGTATTGCTGCAGCTTTTCTCCAGGTTTCTGTTTGACGCTGGATAAGGAATAAGCGTCCTTAGGTTGCTCCACATGAATGCGGAACTGACTGATAAATTTTTCTTTCAACATTTCCCATGAGCTGATGGATCCTTGGGGTAGATGACAGAACCAGGAGGTAGCAAGATCTGCTAAGAAGAGCAGAAAGCATTTGCACAGTACTCCCTCTGTTGCTCCACTCATGAGCATATGCTGCGTGTACCTCTGTAAGTGCACAACGGGATCGGAGGTTCCTTTGTAGGGTTCCATTGTTGGCATCTTCCATTCTCGGGGGGTGATAGCAATTTCGATATTGTGGGCGAAAGGGCTGGTTACCCTAGCGCCTATCCCTCGATCTCTTTGCTCCCGTTGGACACACTCTCTGAATAAGCGCGCCATCCTTTCATCAGAATTTGGAGCAGACAGAAATGAGTTTGGTTCTGTTCTGTGGGGTTGATTCCGTCCAGACAACCTGTAGGGATGGTATCGTCTATCATTCCTCATATTTTCCAGTGGCTGCCTTTGATCTTCTAGGAGCATGCTTGGGTCAGCTACAGTTGGCCCTTGCCTTGATCTTCCCCTGTTGGGTTCTGATCTAAGCACTTCCTCGGGTCCAACTTCGGGCTGAACTCTAGCTCGGCCCCGTTCACTGTTGTTTCTGTGGTTAGGCAGCATGACAGGCTCAGCTGCAGTTGACCTTCGCCCGGTACCTTCCCCATTGGGTTCGGTACCAAACGTTTCCTCAGGCCTAACTTCGGGCTGGGCTCGGTCTCGGCTCCTACCACGGCTACTTCTGCCGTTAGCTCCTTCGAAGAAGGAAGACCTTTGCTGTCTCTGAGATCCTCCAGACTGGGACTCGCCCCATGATTCAGTGTTGCGGTTGGATTCTTAAGCGTCCCTCAAGCGTGACATGAGATGTTCCACCAAGGCATCCTGCTGGGACGTGAAGCGGTTAGTTACTTCAACAACAACTCTGTCCAAATCTGCCCTAGTAATTGCTGCAGGCTGTTCTGTGGCAGGAGTGGTTGGGTTAGCCTGTCCTTCATTTGTTACCGTTGCTGGAGGAGGACGATTTACTTGATTCGCGATAGCTGGATCAGGAAGACTACTGGATGCGATGTTTTTTCCTTTGTTAACATCTTTTCTCTGTTTGGGAGGCATGTTTTCCAAGTGGCGGACGATGCTGTTAGGAAAACTCGATAAGTAGATGAAGCTGAAGCTTCGAGTTTCTAACTCTCAGTGAAAGCACCAAAAATGTTTGCACAAAAAATGGACAAACACCTCAAAGTTGTATGATTTAATAGAGCTTATGTTGTTCTTAGCGATTTTGGAGGTTTATGCAAATATATGAAAAGTAGGGACTAAACTGTAAAAAGACACGCAAGTTTATAGTGGTTCAGCCAGAATATGCCTACGTCCACTTTATATGTTATTTCACTTCTCTAGTTTTGATTACAAGTACAAAGCTTTGATACGAGTAAAAGAAAGTTGTTTGAAGAGTTCCTTCCGTGCTTGAGCTCTCAAAACTTGTCCCCATTGTTGTACCCCTGCCCCTCTATTTATAGAGTGAGATTGGGAGCAGGGGTCTTGGATGTATATAGCTGCTGGTGGGCCTGGGCTGATGCAATCTGGCCTGGCACACCTTGATTCGGCATACCATGGTTCGGTGGTAGGAGTGCGATGGTTTGGACCGGTAATGCTTGGTCCGGGGGTTTGGTTCGGTGAGGTTGGTCCGGTGGTTGGTTTGGCGAGGCCGAATGTAGGTTGGTTCGGTGGGAGACCGGATGTAGGTTGGTTCGGTGGGAGACCGGATGTAGGTTGGTTCGGTGGGAGACCGGATGTAGGCTGGTTCGGTGGGAGACCGGATGTAGGTTGGTTCGGTGGGAGACCGGATGTAGGTTGGTTCGGTGGGAGACCGGATGTAGGTTGGTTCGGTGGGAGACCGGATGTAGGTAGGTTCGGTCATGAGTCTTGGAGGAGAGTTTGGACTTGCTTTTTGGTTCGGTGGTAGAAATGCACACAACAGTAAAAATACGGGTCGTTACAGGTACAGTGGGTGGCGGGAGTTCTATGTTACATATTTTCATTTGTGGTGTATATTTTTTCTCCTGCGGTTCTTGTCTATGGTCATTTAACATTATATATATAGCTGTATTTGTTGATTTTAGAAAACCGCTTACAGTTATATACAGTTAAGCTTAAAGTATATACATAAGTTTTGTAAGTAACATAAAACTTGTTATTTGTAAATATAGGAATATATGAGTTGGTTCAAGTATATATATGTAGAAATTTATTTTTATATGTGTTCGAACTTAATATGGATTTGAAAATATATGTTTTGGAATTTATTTTAGAAAGCAAATAAATATATATATAATATAATAATAATGTATATTAACTCTTAAATATATCTGGGTATGGGTTCGTATAGTACATTTATGAGTTGTACATATATATTAGTTTTATGACTATGATTCTATGGGGTTGTCATTTTATAGTATTGAAATGATGTAAGTTTTATATATATGTTTGCGTGCTTAAATATACAAACTTTTACTGTACTGTATATATATATATATATATGTATGTATGTATGTATGTTAGACCCCTTCATATTAGTTTATATATTATTTTGAAGTAAGCTGTAAATAATATATAAGCTCGCTTATACTGTTTATATTCATCGTTCCAGCTCTGATCTAATCTGTTTCATCAATTCGGGCCAATCAGCTTTGATCGTTGAAATTCGTGCCGATTTTGCTTTGCTTGGATGCAAAATTCAATTTCAGTGTCCGTATCAGTGTGCGTATCCGTGACCCCTTCTGAAATCTCTCTAGCCTCGAAAGGTGAGCACTCACTCACGATTAACGTTCTTTTATTTATTAAATTTGATTTCAATTGAAACGACAATTGAAATATGATGTTGTAGTTATTTACACTGTTATTTATGCTATTAACTGTACCAGTTCACCTGTGACATCTGACACCATTATCTGTAATTATGTGATGATAACCCAGTTTGATTGATAATTAATTGATTGTTTGTCGTTACATTTGACGTTAAATTGTTATTGTTTAAAATGATAAATAAAAACGTTAGTGAATTTGATATAGGATAAATTTTATATATGTGCTAAATTTGATTTGTTAAAAGTTGTATAATATGACCCGTAAATAATAAACAAAGTGACACGTAGAAATAGCGTTAACTACACCTTGAACCATTGAATGTATGTTGTTTAAATTGTTGTAGTATGAAATTGAACAATAGATATCAAGTGAAGAACCATATAAATGTTAGTGTAATAATCTTTAATCTACATGAAATAATAATGTAGATTCTAGAAATAATTATATTAATTTGCACAAACAACAATGTAAATTAATACGATTATTTCGGGATTATTTGAATTGATTATTGGATTGATATTGGTTGTTGTTATTGTTTGTTTATTTACTTTGACACCATCCCAGTTGTCACACTGCAAGTTCCCTTTGCTATGCTTTGATTTTGAATTGAATTGGAATCGGGTTGAAATGATAAATACCCAAATTGAACTTTGACCTAGGATAGAGAATTAAATAAAACCCGATTGGTCAATAATTTGATTTAAAAGTAAACGAAGATTTTATTTGAATAAATAATATGGTTTTGAAATGAAGTTGAAATTTGAATTTTAATGAAAGGAAAATGTTAATATTTAAAATCTGAAACAAAATATTAACAATGTAATTGATGAAAGAATGTTGTTTAATTTGAGAAATGATTGAATTAAGTTTGAAATTATAATTAAGTTTGAAATTATTAACTTTGAAATGATTTAATAATTAAGTTTGAAATTATAATTAAGTTTGAAATTATTAAACTTTGAAATTATTTAATAATTAAGTTTTGAATTATTTAATAATTAAATAAGATTGAATGATTGAATGATCAAATTGAATTGAATTCTTTAATAAGATAAATTGAACTTTTGAATAAGTGAATTTACTTCATAAATAATTGAAATTGAGTTTTCTTTATTAATTAAGTTTTGGAAAATCATTTAAGTAAGTTAATAAGTGAAATTGAATTTCTTTATCAAGAAATAAAATGTGATTTATTGAAATTAATGTAAGACTTGAAATTTAAAGAATTTGATTTGACGAATTTAATTTAATTCAAATTGTAAGTTTTGAAATAAGGAAGTTGAATTTAAATAATGGATTTAATGAATTGGAAATTTAATATAAATTGTTTTGAATGGCAAATTTTACTTAATGAATATTTAATGAAATCGGTCAATGAATTTAAATTGATTTTAATGTTAAATTAAATTAATTTAAATGATTTTGGAATGAAACTTATATACGAACTTGAATCAATATTTGAATTGAAATTGAATTATAAGATTTCGAAATGGTAATTTGAAAGTTTTGAAACGTAAATTATGGAAAGTGATTTAGAAAGTCAAATGAAACGTTGGTTTACAAATTTTATTTGAAACTGTAATTGATTTGGTTTTGAAATTTATTAAACGACCAATCGGTGTAATAATTACGAAAGTTATTAAAGAGACCGGAATCGGTTATGGGCATACTCTCTGTCTAAACCGAAAACCACTTTAATAACTATACGCGGAGTGATGATCCAGAATGAAGTGGTTGGAATGATGTACGTGATGACTGAAGAAAGTGAACGATAATGGATAGCCTTGACACTTGTGTCAAATTGGAAATGACTAAAACAGGAGCCGTGCCGGGCCAAATGGAGGTCAGCTACCTCAAGCGAACACACTTCTTCGACTTACTCATTACTTGTTGTCGATTGGTGCACCCTTTATGTGAAGACCCAAAAGTTGGCCTTCGAAAATCGGCACCCGTACTTCACTTGTACTCAAAATGCCGTAGATTCAAATGCCAAATCTGGTTCTCCGGAGCTTATAACAACATTAAGTAAATAACACAACGGAAAAAATGAATAATACATTGATATACAATATCTGATACAACAGAGTGATACAATGAATATCAATATACATCAGAGATATGATACAACAAATAGCAGCGGAAAGAAAAATAGATAACTAACATCAGCAGCGGAACAAATAACTCTAAGATAGTCTTCAAGAGAAAACTCCAGCAGTAGCTCGAACTCCCAATAACGATACACCAAGAATAAGCAAGTGCAGTCCATATCCAAAGACTGAACTAGCTCCAGATAAATCTACTAATCTGACTATCTGAAAAACCCAACTCTAGACTGCTCGTGTAGAAAATATTGAGCATCCAGAGTTTAGGAAATAAACAATAAACTCAGGATCAGTCATGGGACTGGTGTGAGCAACAAAAACAGTTTATCTTTAAAACAAACAACAAAAGAATTTTAAAGTCAATTCGCAATGCTTTTTGAAAATGAAACTACCATAAGACCTCCCACCTCACACACAATGCAAACGCAGAATTGGAGGAGATTTCTTCTTATGATAGTCAAAGATGCTTACTACGCAAAATCAAATCATTTTGATATTATTATTAGTGCATAGTGGAAAACATTTCGAAAGTACAATATAAATCTTAGCCAGCATAGGCATTCCGCACTTATGCCTACTATAGCTACCATGTTCAATAGTAGGTTACCGCCACATTCCATGGCAGGTAATACAACTAAAACCGTACAAGTCTCGTAGTGTTTCTTTGGATTTCCAACAAATGGTCAGGCCAAGGAACTTCCTATCCATGATGGGTACGTCCCTGGAATAGACGACCCGAGAACCTAACCGGATCTCTGCCAACACAAGGCCGGGTTACCTCTGCAAAAATAGGTAACTACTGACACGCGTATGCCATCCCCCGATCGTAACCGATCTTCCCGAGGATCCTCGATTTCCAACAACCACATCAGAATAATAATGCAGTAACCACATAGGTTAAGTATCTGGGCTCCATACCATGATACCACCTCTATCCAGAAAGAAATGACATACACTAAGGGGCGCTACTCCCTAGAACCATGCCGCATCTTTCCTATTTTGACCATTCCGGGGTGTGAGGCTCGACGAAGTCTCGTCCACAAAGCTACGCTTTGTTCACAAAGCCATGCTTCGGGTCAAACAAATGATCAACCTATGATCACAAAGATATAAGATCAAACAAATGATCATATCGCAAATGATCAAACACTGATCATCACACAGCAACACTCAGCATGCCACATTACCAAATTGGGATATATCGCTGATAAATTTCAACTACATAACCTCTGAGCTCGTACGTCTCAGAGAAGGGTGTTAAGCTAAGAGAATAAATTCTCCGCCACCAACAGAAATGTATTTGAAAGAAATCGGCTTTATATCTCAAAGTGTAATGTCAGACATGTATCCATACAAGTCTGTTCCGGGTTCGAACAGAACCGAAGGCACTTCTTACGAAGCCCTTGCAATTCCGGGTATTCACAATCCCGTCCGGACTTCCCATCACAAAGGGTGATCAAATCTCTATACCGGGGACCAGTCGGTGCAGAGACATTCGACGAGTTGTCCTTTCGTTTTCGCAAATATCCGGTCTTCAACACCGGTCTTCAAATGCTATCCATATACGACGTTTCACTATTCGGAATGGGTTATATGACACAAATGTCTTTTCCCGGCTAACCCGAATAACGAGCGCAATCTTTAAAAACATATGGATATTGGGATTTCAATTAAGTCACAACTTAATAATTCAACTTCTTTTTTTAAATGGTTTCAATCGATTACCATTTCAAATCTTTTAAACAAAAAGATTTATTTCACAAAGTTCACTCAGTTTTCACAAAGATTCATTCACAGTTTTTTTTCCAAAACAATTCCTGTTTCAATTGGATTAACTCGTTAAATCTTTAAAATAAAGATTCAACTTATAGCTTTCAAAACAATTTCATTTCGAATGGTTTAAACAAAACATCATTCTAAATCTGTTAAAAATAAACAGATTCAATTCATAGTTTTCAAAAACATTTCAATTTCATTTTTAATTTGAAACCTTTCAACACAAATTGGAAGTTCATTACTTATGTGAAAGCTGTTATTATTTGAAAACAAATAGTTTTCGTTTCAGAAAATCCAATTTTATTTGGACGAGGTAAAAGTCTTGAATTTTATTCACATTCCAAAATCAATATTTTATAACGGGTATAATATCTTTAATCCCTAGTTTTAAATCATATAATTCAATTTCAAACTTTAATTCAAATTTAAATCAAATTATTTGAATTTCCAAAATTCCATTAAGTTATTCAAAATAACTCTTGTCTTTGAAATTCTATTTCAAAAAGCTTTTCACTTTAAACCGAAATTTCAAATTCAAAATCAATTGAAATTAAAATTTCAATTTAAAAAAAAAACATCAAATTTAAATTGTCTGTGACTTAACCGATTTCCACGTGAAATCCATATTTGTGTGTGTATAGTGTAGTCCAGGGGTTTTACACACAATAGTGCAACATCAATCATCACATATCAAAATGTAGAAATATAGTTGATAAGCGATATAACTATAACGCTTATCGTACAGATCATAGATATATATCACAGATAATAAATTACATCACAGATTAAAACACAATCAGGGTATATCACGAATCATCACATATCAGGAAATATCAAACAATTCAACATTCAATAGAATCCAAACATCCATGGATAAGGTCAGTTAATTGTCTGATTATAATTAAGTTATACCAGGTTAATTACCTATGAATAACTATAAATCTTGGTTAATTAATCTCACAAAGTAATTTAATCCAAATTACTATCATACTCAAATCATCTCCAACCAATTACATACAGTAATTATTATTAATTACTTCATTAAGTAATTATACTTCATTAATTACATTTAAGTAATTATACTTATCAAATCATCCTATGATTAATTTAAATCAATTAAACTAAATTAATCAACTTAAACAAATCATATTTAACTCAATTAATCATATTAAGTAATTAATTTCTTAATTACTTTCATTCAGTAATTACACTTAAACATTTTCATCAATGTTTATCTTTAATTAATTTATCTAATTAACTACTAAAATAAATCACATTAATATATCAATTATTTAATAGTCTTAAGTTAAGGACCTTCATTAACTATTAATTACAATTCTTAATTTCTCTTCTTAAGAAATTAAACTAAATCAATCAATATTAATTTCAAATTTATTTATCTTTAATAATCCATAAATTAACCATTAATTATTTAATCAATTCAAGTCTTTAAATGTAACTTAATTTAACCTTAATTACTTGATTTATTAATATTTAACCATTAGTTTAAAATCTAATCTATTCAAATTAATGATCTTTAATCACAAATTAATTTTTCCTAATTAATAATTAACTTAAACCTTTATTAATTGGTTTAATCTCATAATTACTTAATTAATCCAATTATTAATTAAATTTTTCAATCCATTTTAATTAACTTATTAATTTAATGAATCCAAATTATTAAATTCAAACTTAAGGATTTTTAACTAAATTTCTTCTTAAATTTCAAATCATTAAAGTATGCTTTACTCTTACTTATTTACATCATTTAAAGTTATAAACTTTATGCTACTTTCAAAACCTAAGATTCAATTTCAATTCGAATTCAGATTTAAAAAAAAACAAATTTAAACTTGGTTTTAAATTATGTTTCAGATTCTATATTAAATTCTAAAATTAAGAAAACTGCCAGGCTATACTTTCAAAAGCCTGGAAAAACATTATACTCGAATCAACTAAAATCTCTTCGAGTCATCTCCTTCCCTTCTTCGAGTCATGTGCTCGAACGACTCGAGTAAAACTCGAGGAAACATCTTCGTCCTCCCCAAAGGAAACAGAGACAAGGAAACGTTCACGTGCACGTGAACAACGACGACGTTCGTCTCCAGGAGGTGCTTTGTCGTCGAGCACGTCGACGATGATCCATACTCCTCTCCCCGACCGCCAGCGCTACGTTCCCACTTCAAATTCGAAAAACAACCCAACCTCAGACCTAAAAAAAACAGCGCCACCCCACCATCAAACCTGAAAACATCTCGTCCTCGCCTTCCCGACCACCGTTCGCCACCAAACTCCGGCCGCAGCTTCGACTATGCCCCAGCATCCACCTCCCCAAGTTCTAGCGAACTCGATCAACCATAGTGATCGAACTGACCAACCTCATCAACCCAGACCAAAACTAGGTTTACATAACGAATTAGACCCCCACCATCACCACAGTGACCAACCACCACTTCCACCATTTTTCCCTTAGTCACTGACCACTCCACCGTCATCAGAGAGAAACTCGGCCTTCCAGACGATCTAGATCAACAGAGACACTCGAATTTCTATTTTCTGGTAAACCCAGAATTTCTATCAATCCCCTCTACTAAACACTTCCATTTTTGTTTCAAAAATCGATTTTTGTTTTAAGTATTTGATTCCTATACCCGATTCAAAGACTTTTGACAATTTATTTTTTCCCTTATTTTTAGTTTACTATGAAGTTCTGTGTTTCCAGAGCTAAATTCAATTTGTATTAACTTAAACAAATTAAAACTAAAGCCTATGACATAACAAATATATTTGATTCAACACTTAAGTCATAACATAGATTGGATTATTAGCAAATGATTTTTTTTTCTTCTTTTGAACCTGGAACTAAAGCCAGAGATAAGAAATTAAACACACAGCATTTCACACACTAACATACCACCCATATCCAAGTTATCATTATCACAGACTTAAGATAATAAGGAAGATCAAGTAAAAAAAAAAGGAAGTTTGCTCACCTTGAAAATGGCAGAGAAGAAGAACAGAGTAGAGTTTGAAATGTTAAACCAGACTTGACATTTTACTAACTACAGCTCCTCTTTTTGATCTATGATTCGAATTGGTTCAAGTTGTTTTAAGTTGAAGTTTTTCTTGTTTAAGTTTGAAAATATATTCACTTCAGTTTTGCATAGCTTATGGACGAACTGATGTTGAGGAGTTGGTATATAGGAGAGAAGTTGCCAGGGTATGGCTGAGGTGATCTTGCTTGTACATGTTTTGATATTTTATTCCTATGCCTAGCCCATGCCTTTATAAACTAACATTTCCCATTTACTTGCATTATTTTACTCGGCTGAGAGATTTGTTTATGTACAATATGATTTGGGTGAGTATAGATATTTTTATTTTGTCTTTGCTTTTGCTTTTTCTTTTGTTCCCTTACTTTGTACTGACTTTTGCAATTTGATTTTATCTTTCTTTTGTTCAAGTTGTATTTGTTATTTTATTATTTTACAATGTAATTGAATTTCTAATTTATTCTATTTCAAACATTTTACTTTAATATTATCAATTATTTATTTACAATTTAAACTCAAGTCAAAATATATATCTATATATTTATTATTTTCAGATTCACTCATATTTGAATCGGGGAAACTCGCTCTAATTTTCTAATTAAATTAACAAATATTTATCCAAAAATTCATTTAATTACTCAATTTAATCCAAAAATTCAATAAATTATTAATTTAAATTAAATTAAAATCTGGGGTCGTTACAAACTTCCCCCCTTAAAAGAATTTCGTCCTCGAAATTCGCAGGCACGAAAACAGCACAGAGATAGACAGATGCGATCTCCTATAATTCCTTAAACATAAGATACGGATTCCGAATTCAAGTCGGAATATCTCAGAATACATACCAATTTGTCCCTCTTCGGACTTCGGTATTTACAAGAAATTACAATAGAATTTCAGATTCGGATTTTAAACGAAATCGTTTTATTGATACAATTCAAATTTAGCTTCATATTCTATTAATCAATTTAACTCAATTCAAAATTTCCAATTTATATTCATTAAGGTTTAAATCAAAAAGCTGATAAGAAACCGATGAAGATACGAAGTAAAAATTTCCTCAACGATTCGTAGAACCATCATCACACCGAAATTCCTTCTCGTAGCTGATACGAAGAAATCAAAATAATTTGGAAACGAATCAAAGAAGATTGATAAGAAAGTTGTTTCCACCGTTACAGAGTATTGACTATTTGTAGTCGTATTTCCCTGTCCCCTATCTCGTCCTCTTCTCGCACTCATACTTACTATCAGTGGATAGCAAGAGAATTTACTGAGACGTTTAGACGGATATCTTAAGGATACACTCATTCTAGAGTTTACTTCACTCTATCTCTAATGAGCTACTTAACGTGTTATACTCCTGAGCTAAAGTTCAACCTTAGCTCTGATACCAAATGTGAAGACCCAAAAGTTGGCCTTCGAAAATCGGCACCCGTACTTCACTTGTACTCAAAATGCCGTAGATTCAAATGCCAAATCTGGTTCTCCGGAGCTTATAACAACATTAAGTAAATAACACAGCGGAAAAAATGAATAATACATTGATATACAATATCTGATACAACAGAGTGATACAATGAATATCAATATACATCAGAGATATGATACAACAAATAGCAGCGGAAAGAAAAATAGATAACTAACATCAGCAGCGGAATAAATAACTCTAAGATAGTCTTCAAGAGAAAACTCCAGCAGTAGCTCGAACTCCCAATAACGATACACCAAGAATAAGCAAGTGCAGTCCATATCCAAAGACTGAACTAGCTCCAGATAAATCTACTAATCTGACTATCTGAAAAATCCAACTCTAGACTGCTCGTGTAGAAAATATTGAGCATCCAGAGTTTAGGAAATAAACAATAAACTCCGGATCAGTCATGGGACTGGTGTGAGCAACAAAAACAGTTTATCTTTAAAACAAACAACAAAAGAATTTTAAAGTCAATTCGCAATGCTTTTTGAAAATGAAACTACCATAAGACCTCCCACCACACACACAATGCAAACGCAGAATTGGAGGAGATTTCTTCTTATGATAGTCAAAGATGCTTACTACGCAAAATCAAATCATTTTGATATTATTATTAGTGCATAGTGGAAAACATTTCGAAAGTACAATATAAATCTTAGCCAGCATAGGCATTCCGCACTTATGCCTACTATAGCTACCATGTTCAATAGCAGGTTACCGCCACATTCCATGGCAGGTAATACAACTAAAACCGTACAAGTCTCGTAGTGTTTCTTTGGATTTCCAACAAATGGTCAGGTCAAGGAACTTCCTATCCACGATGGGTACGTCCCTGGAATAGACGACCCGAGAACCTAACCGGATCTCTGCCAACACAAGGCCGGGTTACCTCTGCAAAAATAGGTAACTACTGACACGCGTATGCCATCCCCCGATCGTAACCGATCTTCCCGAGGACCCTCGATTTCCAACAACCACATCATAATAATAATACAGTAACCACATAGGTTAAGTATCTGGGCTCTATACCATGATACCACCTCTATCCAGAAAGAAATGACATACACTAAGGGGCGCTACTCCCTAGAACCTTGCCGCATCTTTCCTGTTTTGACCATTCCGGGGTGTGAGGCTCGACGAAGTCTCGTCCACAAAGCTACGCTTTGTTCACAAAGCCATGCTTCGGGTCAAACAAATGATCAACCTATGATCACAAAGATATAAGATCAAACAAATGATCATATCGCAAATGATCAAACACTGATCATCACACAGCAACACTCAGCATGCCACATTACCAAATTGGGATATATCGCTGATAAATTTCAACTACATAACCTCTGAGCTCGTACGTCTCAGAGAAGGGTGTTAAGCTAAGAGAATAAATTCTCCGCCACCAACAGAAATGTATTTGAAAGAAATCGGCTTTATATCTCAAAGTGTAATGTCAGACGTGTATCCATACAAGTCTGTTCCGGGTTCGAACAGAACCGAAGGCACTTCTTACGAAGCCCTTGCAATTCCGGGTATTCACAATCCCGTCCGGACTTCCCATCACAAAGGGTGATCAAATCTCTATATCGGGGACCAGTCGGTGCAGAGACATTCGACGAGTTGTCCTTTCGTTTTTGCAAATATCCGGTCTTCAACACCGGTCTTCAAATGCTATCCATATACGACGTTTCACTATTCGGAATGGGTTATATGACACAAATGTCTTTTCCCGGCTAACCCGAATAATGAGCGCAATCTTTAAAAACATATGGATATTGGGATTTCAATTAAGTCACAACTTAATAATTCAACTTCTTTTTTTAAATGGTTTCAATCGATTACCATTTCAAATCTTTTAAACAAAAAGATTTATTTCACAAAGTTCACTCAGTTTTCACAAAGATTCATTCACAGTTTTTTTTCCAAAACAATTCCTGTTTCAATTGGATTAACTCGTTAAATCTTTAAAATAAAGATTCAACTTATAGCTTTCAAAACAATTTCATTTCGAATGGTTTAAACAAAACATCATTCTAAATCTGTTAAAAATAAACAGATTCAATTCATAGTTTTCAAAAACATTTCAATTTCATTTTTAATTTGAAACCTTTCAACACAAATTGGAAGTTCATTACTTATGTGAAAGCTGTTATTATTTGAAAACAAATAGTTTTCGTTTCAGAAAATCCAATTTTATTTGGACGAGGTAAAAGTCTTGAATTTTATTCACATTCCAAAATCAATATTTTATAACGGGTATAATATCTTTAATCCCTAGTTTTAAATCATATAATTCAATTTCAAACTTTAATTCAAATTTAAATCAAATTATTTAAATTTCCAAAATTCCATTAAGTTATTCAAAATAACTCTTGTCTTTGAAATTCTATTTCAAAAAGCTTTTCACTTTAAACCGAAATTTCAAATTCAAAATCAATTGAAATTAAAATTTCAATTTCAAAAAAAACATCAAATTTAAATTATCTGTGACTTAACCGATTTCCACGTGAAATCCATATTTGTGTGTGTATAGTGTAGTCCAGGGGTTTTACACACAATAGTGCAACATCAATCATCACATATCAAAATGTAGAAATATAGTTGATAAGCGATATAACTATAAGGCTTATCGTACAGATCATAGATATATATCACAGATAATAAATTACATCACAGATTAAAACACAATCAGGGTATATCACGAATCATCACATATCAGGAAATATCAAACAATTCAACATTCAATAGAATCCAAACATCCATGGATAAGGTCAGTTAATTGTCTGATTATAATTAAGTTATACCAGGTTATTTACCTATGAATAACTATAAATCTTGGTTAATTAATCTCACAAAGTAATTTAATCCAAATTACTATCATACTCAAATCATCTCCAACCAATTACATACAGTAATTATTATTAATTACTTCATTAAGTAATTATACTTCATTAATTACATTTAAGTAATTATACTTATCAAATCATCCTATGATTAATTTAAATCAATTAAACTAAATTAATCAACTTAAACAAATCATATTTAACTCAATTAATCATATTAAGTAATTAATTTCTTAATTACTTTCATTCAGTAATTACACTTAAACATTTTCATCAATGTTTATCTTTAATTAATTTATCTAATTAACTACTAAAATAAATCACATTAATATATCAATTATTTAATAGTCTTAAGTTAAGGACCTTCATTAACTATTAATTACAATTCTTAATTTCTCTTCTTAAGAAATTAAACTAAATCAATCAATATTAATTTCAAATTTATTTATCTTTAATAATCCATAAATTAACCATTAATTATTTAATCAATTCAAGTCTTTAAATGTAACTTAATTTAACCTTAATTACTTGATTTATTAATATTTAACCATTAGTTTAAAATCTAATCTATTCAAATTAATGATCTTTAATCACAAATTAATTTTTCCTAATTAATAATTTACTTAAACCTTTATTAATTGGTTTAATCTCATAATTACTTAATTAATCCAATTATTAATTAAATTTTTCAATCCATTTTAATTAACTTATTAATTTAATGAATCCAAATTATTAAATTCAAACTTAAGGATTTTTAACTAAATTTCTTCTTAAATTTCAAATCATTAAAGTATGCTTTACTCTTACTTATTTACATCATTTAAAGTTATAAACTTTATGCTACTTTCAAAACCTAAGATTCAATTTCAATTCGAATTCAGATTTAAAAAAAAAAACAAATTTAAACTTGGTTTTAAATTATGTTTCAGATTCTATATTAAATTCTAAAATTAAGAAAACTGCCAGGCTATACTTTCAAAAGCCTGGAAAAACATTATACTCGAATCAACTAAAATCTCTTCGAGTCATCTCCTTCCCTTCTTCGAGTCATGTGCTCGAACGACTCGAGTAAAACCCGAGGAAACATCTTCGTCCTCCCCAAAGGAAACAGAGACAAGGAAACGTGCACGTGCACGTGAACAACGACGACGTTCGTCTCCAGGAGGTGCTGTGTCGTCGAGCACGTCGACGATGATCCATGCTCCTCTCCCCAACCGCCAGCGCTATGTTCCCACTTCAAATTCGAAAAACAACCCAACCTCAGACCTAAAAAAAACAGCGCCACCCCACCATCAAACCTGAAAACATCTCGTCCTCGCCTTCCCGACCACCGTTTGCCACCAAACTCCGGCCGCAGCTTCGACTATGCCCCAGCATCCACCTCCCCAAGTTCTAGCGAACTCGATCAACCATAGTGATCGAACTGACCAACCTCATCAACCCAGACCAAAACTAGGTTTACAGAACGAATTAGACCCCCACCATCACCACAGTGACCAACCACCACTTCCACCATTTTTCCCTTAGTCACTGACCACTCCACCGTCATCAGAGAGAAACTCGGCCTTCCAGACGATCTAGATCAACAGAGACACTCGAATTTCTATTTTCTGGTAAACCCAGAATTTCTATCAATCCCCTCTACTAAACACTTCCATTTTTGTTTCAAAAATCGATTTTTGTTTTAAGTATTTGATTCCTATACCTGATTCAAAGACTTTTGACAATTTATTTTTTCCCTTATTTTTAGTTTACTATGAAGTTCTGTGATTCCAGAGCTAAATTCAATTTGTATTAACTTAAACAAATTAAAACTAAAGCCTATGACATAACAAATATATTTGATTCAACACTTAAGTCATAACATAGATTGGATTATTAGCAAATGATTTTTTTTTTCTTCTTTTGAACCTGGAACTAAAGCCAGAGATAAGAAATAAAACACACAACATTTCACACACTAACTTACCACCCATATCCAAGTTATCATTATCACAGACTTAAGATAATAAGGAAGATCAAGTAAAAAAAAAGGAAGTTTGCTCACCTTGAAAATGGCAGAGAAGAAGAACAGAGTAGAGTTTGAAATGTTAAACCAGACTTGACATTTTACTAACTACAGCTCCTCTTTTTGATCTATGATTCGAATTGGTTCAAGTTGTTTTAAGTTGAAGTTTTTCTTGTTTAAGTTTGAAAATATATTCACTTCAGTTTTTCATAGCTTATGGACGAACTGATGTTGAGGAGTTGGTATATAGGAGAGAAGTTGCCAGGGTATGGCTGAGGTGATCTTGCTTGTACATGTTTTGATATTTTATTCCTATGCCTAGCCCATGCCTTTATAAACTAACATTTCCCATTTACTTGCATTATTTTACTCGGCTGAGAGATTTGTTTATGTACAATATGATTTGGGTGAGTATAGATATTTTTATTTTGTCTTTGCTTTTGCTTTTTCTTTTGTTCCCTTACTTTGTACTGACTTTTGCAATTTGATTTTATCTTTCTTTTGTTCAAGTTGTATTTGTTATTTTATTATTTTACAATGTAATTGAATTTCTAATTTATTCTATTTCAAACATTTTACTTTAATATTATCAATTATTTATTTACAATTTAAACTCAAGTCAAAATATATATCTATATATTTATTATTTTCAGATTCACTCATATTTGAATCGGGGAAACTCGCTCTAATTTTCTAATTAAATTAACAAATATTTATCCAAAAATTCATTTAATTACTCAATTTAATCCAAAAATTCAATAAATTATTAATTTAAATTAAATTAAAATCTGGGGTCGTTACACTTTATTCTGGGAGTGTTGTTTTGCGCTGTTGCGGTCGCTGCGGCGATGCGTTCTCACCAGTCCGGATCAGGCAAACGGTAGTTTCACTACCTTGGGTATTGCCTCATGTGCCTTGTCATACTTGTATCCCTACACGCGACCACTACGATTTGTTTTGTACCTTTAGTATATGGATTGCCCTCTGGTGACTTCCGGTTTTGGGGAAACTATGGTCTTGTATATGCTCTTGGGAATAAAAATGTGTTATGGGTGGAATGGGCCATGACTTAACACTATTTTGATATTTTATATTACTGATAGGCATTATCTACTTATCGTACACTACTACATAGTAGATAGTTTAACGGATCCTTAAAGGATGGTTATTCCAAACATCCTTTGAGTTACTTGTATTTCAATTGCTATTTCACTTGAGTTGGATTTATTGATATAAGAATGTTAATCCTGACTCGAGTGTCTTGTGTTTTTGCTTTACGCTCGGGTCAGACTGAGTGTACCAGTATTCGAGACTCACCTTTGAAGTTGGAGCTTGCTTGAAGATCCAGCCATCTATTCTGCTTTCAGTATTCGATGATTCCAGTGATGTATTCTGATTTGTATTTGATGTATCGTGTTACTCTTCCATTGTATCTATTCTAACTCTGATGTAACTTATATATTTATATAGTAGCTTCATGAACTACTATCTCTTTTATTTCTGCTGCAATTATTACTCTGTGTTTGTGATCTGTGATTATTTATTTACTGTATATGTTCAGTTTTTCCAAATTTAAATTAACAACGCGGTATTTTGAGCAATTCAATTCCGGCATGAGTGTCTACCTATGCACTTATAATGGATGCGAATGGTCCAGAATATCGGGTCGTTACATTCTCACTCACCAATTCACGCTGCTAACCCATATGTATCACCAAATTGGCCTCCAATCCCTTGTTGTCCAGAATTGTAGTCCTCTATAATTCCTTAACTCCACAAATGATGCATATCTTCTTGTAATCATTTTCACGCTCGTCGATTTGGTATATAAATGTCTAAGGTTTGGTTTAGATTAGAGAGAGAAAGAGTGAATCAGAGAGATAAAGGAAGAAGGAGAAGTTATAACAGAAAAGTATGTGAATGAGAAATGAAATTCAAATTTCTTAGCCTATGTGTTATAACTCCCTGAACCATCGCTTCATCCAAAATGGGCTTTGGCCATTTTAAATCAAATCAAATCCCACTTACTTAAAACTCATGTATCTCATTCATACGGACACCGATTCAGACAAACCTATATACCATTCTGACCAGAAAAACGAGCTCTATGCAATGGTAAAAATCCCATCGTCCAATCCTAATGCTTATAAAATTACCATTTGCCCTTATTATTAAAACATACGTCTAAATCCCATGAGGTATTACATGCAAGTTAATCGATGGGGAATAAACTTGGCTAAAGTTTGGCTAAGTACATCGATCGACACTAATTAATGTCCTATTAATCGGTACTGATAAATCCCAGGGGCTAAATTGAAAATTGCACATTTGGGGAGGGGAGTCGAGTTGACTTCAGGTATTTACTATGGCTACTTTGGAGATTTAAGTCTAAAACTTCAGGCTATACCTTTGAAAACAGAGGCATTGATCGATCTGGAGTGAAAATTTGGCCAAGTGTTAGAATCGAAGAAAAATGGAGTTGCTTCTGGATTTCTAGCTAGAAATTTGTAGGAATACGTTGGAAAACTTTGAGGATGATTGATCGGTATTGATCGATCAACACCGAACGATCACGACCATTGGATCATCCTACCACTAATCAATCCTACATTTGGCAAAGATGTAGTACATGATGGGGGAAGGGCTTATGATGGATCCTAGCTAAATCTAATGGTAAAATTTTTATTTATGGAGGAAAGAAGATCGGTTAGGACTAGTTCAACGAAGAAAATCTTAGGGACTATGTGACGCCTCACCTCTATACCCATATTATCCAAGAATATTACAAGTAATACTGTCGAGTAATATGGAGAATAAGGCTGGTTAGGAGCGACCATGCGTGTCTATTGCTTTGGGCTAACACTGTCACATTTTACCTTTTTGTGTGAATCAAATATATATACGTGAACAATCTCGGCCCAAAGAAATGGGTACGTTGGCTTTAAATACAAATCAGAATAAATATAATGCATATCACAAATTACAGAAACATATATCTTCGGGCCAAGGTTGCCTTTTCTGCTTCCGGATGAACTTCATCTCAAACCTACTCCTGAAATATACCTAAGACAACGCGGCCTCATCCACCTTTGCAATAATCAAATTATACCAATCCAACGCCTTCCCCTGAAGTTGACTAGACGCCACTTGCACCTTATGCAAATCAGAAAGTCCCACGTGGAAAAATATCCTCTCGCATGTTTTCACCCATGCCTGGATCTCTATGATGCTCTCCGTCCCCTTAAACTTCCCTCCTTCTAAATGAGCATAATCACTACACATCCGAGTAAAAGCTAAACGAGGAGCTGTAGGATCTACCGAATCAGTAATGGAGGACTGGACATTCCCGACTAGCTCTATAATCCATTGAGTAGTCATGATACTCCTTCTGAGTTCGATCCTCCAGATGGTCTAGAATCCAAACGGTTTCCCTTACTACTATCCATAACAACTCTGCCACAAAGGAGAAAAAAATTGAGAACACAAGAGTAGAAATCTAAAGATGGATGGAAGGAAAACAAACAAATTCATTCCATCCTAATCTACTCAACAAAACACTATACTACCACATAGGAAAAAGGGCAAATTCTATTCTAATACCTAAAGGTCGGGTCTCTATTCCGCTCATATCATAATTCATGTTTGAACATGTCTTTTATTGACCTGAAATGCAACTTTGATACCACGCTGTGATGCCCCCACCTCTATACCCATATTACCCAAGCATATTACAAGTAATATTGCCGAGTAATATGGATAATAATTAAGATTGGTTAGAAACGATCATCCGTATTTATTGCTTTGGGCTAATACTGCCACATTTTACCTTTTTGTCTGAATCCAATATATATATATATATATATATATATATATATGAACAGTCTCGACACAAGGAAATAGGTATGTTGGCTCTAAATACAAATCAGAATAAATATAATACATATCACAAATCGTAGAAACATATATCAGAACGAAAAGAAAAATATAAATGCTCAGTAAATACATAGTGTCACGAAACAGGTCTAACCCAAATACATACATATATACAACTACATCTGAACTCCCCAAATATATGATGTGCACGTAAATGTGCATATTTTTACTTCCATATTTAACCTACTTTTATTTTAAATAAATGTCATAATTGGGTGTTTTTACATGTTTAAAAACAAATTTCAAAAATTCCTTCAAGTCATCATTCATACATAAATTTAGGGTTTTGTGCATATATTAATTTTGAGAATATTCACTTACACATTTTATTTTTATTTCTAGAAATTTGGATGGAAATGTGAAGAGGCTTTCATGTATTCGTGCATGCACAGGAGAAGAAGGCAAATGAAGATGGAAATAAATCAACTCATGCATCACGGAGGACCCCACCTACCCACTTACCAAAATCTACAATTAGGAGCTAATGCACATGTTAGTGGAGATTAAAGTTACATGCATACTTAATGGAGGATTAATTATCTTAACTAAGTGGGGTCATAAAAAGAACAGGTTCCAAATCGCGATCGATTCCTTTTTCAAATCCTGCTGCAGCTGCACGGGCCCTTCCCGCATGCCACAAATGACCCACAAATAGAAGAAATCCTAGAACAAAATGAGAGGTAGCTAACCAATGGAGGATTAATTAGAGGCTAATGATAACTTGGTGGCCACACTTCCTAAGGGATATTTTGGATAGTCTCCTAAAATATACATTAGGGTTTTAGGCTTGTATAAATACCCCTCTTATGTTCATTCAATGATTTTTTTAAGTTTACATTATCATGCAAGTTGTAGCCTCAAATGAAATGAGACATAAAAGGCTTCCTAAGCCTCTTCCTTTTCTACTTGCTTTATTTCATGCTTACATGTTCTTTTATGCTTATTTTCATTTATATGATCTCTTTTCTTTCATGTTAGTAGATTAGCTTTCTTTTTATGCACTTAGTTTGATTTTATTTTCTTTTGCAAATAGCTTAGTTCTCTTTTCTTTTATTAGCTCTTACTTTCCTTGCTTTTTAATGTTGCAATTTACATGCGTTGAAATGATAACACAAATGAGTAGCTAAACCCGTTCAATTTAGGGGTAATAAAGCTCTCTAAAATTATGTAAATTCAACATATTGTGTGATTTATGATCTCTTTTATCTTCATGAAAAGTTAGTTATAATGTAAGTTTATAAAAGGAATTTGATAGCCTATGTTGTAATCACAAATGGGTTATGCTTAATGCAACATAAACACAATTTACATCATCATTTACTTAAGTGATTTTGGTCATGAAATTAAAGGAGAAACAAAATTTAATGATTTATGTTACTAAAAAAATAGTAAATAGATCATACTCAAAATATTTTTTGCTTTGACTTCATGTTCATTTTCATTGCAATTGATAAGTGGTTTTAGTTGTCTTATTATAGTTTGATGCTTTAAGTTATGTTAATTAATAACATAAATAGTCCATACTTATGATAAATACATCACTAGTTCCTTTAAGATAAAAATAGAGAGATCATAGATTATTTTTTGTGTTGATTTATAAAAATATGGAGTGGATTTGCCTCTAAATTGTTTTCTAATCTCATATTTCCATTCACTTTTTCTAGCTAGTTTTACATTTTTTTAGCTTAAAAACAATCTCAAGTTTGGTTTAATTTGATTGAGTAGAATTTTAAATCAATACAATTCCCTGCGGATCGACCCGTACTCGCCACATACTAAAATTTTACGCCATGCGCTTGTGGTTATTTTATTATAATTTTTCGGCGATTTTCTGAACCAATAGAAAAACCGTCGATTCAACAAGTTTTTAGCGCCGTTGCCGGGGAGTTTGAATTTGAATTTAGTTTTATTCTTCGAATTATTTTTGTTTGATTTTATTGTGTGTTAATTGCATTTAAAAAAAATGATGTGTTGTGTGTTTGTTGTTTGATTTTTGCCTGCATTTTGATTATGTGCTTGTTGTTTTTCCATTTGAATTTCTATTTAAAAAGAAAAAAAACTACGATTTATAAAAAAATATATTTTATTACTCACATTTGCATTTACATTATCTGTTTTGAGCATTTACATTTTCATACATTTACAAATTGTTACACACTATTACTCTGTGCACATTTTGCATTCTTTGTTTACAACTGTTTACAACTGTTACTTCTGCCTTTAACTTCTTCTAACTGCTACCTCATTTCTGCCTTTCTCCACCCCTCTGCCTTGCAACAACAAGCTATCACCATACTTCCATACATACTTCACCAACATAACTTATTCACCACACCTTTATTCACCTGAACATCATACAACTACACTACTCCAATTGCCTATCACTATTCCAATTCACCTGAACATCATACCATCACTTATTTCATTCACCAATTTCCTCTGTCCAACCACCATCTTGTTAGAGCCACTGCCTCTGACCAACATTCACATCCCCTTCAAACCAACCACACTATGCACACAACTGTGTTACATCAAACTATGCACATTTCTCCCATACAAACATACATCCTCCAAACATACATTTTGCTTCATCACTACACTTCACATTCTCCAAACAACCCACTGCACTACAATAACTAGCCTACAACATATCATCAACACTACCACCAATTCTCCAAACCACACTCATACACTTCACCATAACTCACCTCTACAACAAACATCATCCCCTACCCATACTGCCCAAAATCTGCTCACTGCACACAACAAAACTATGTACATTCACCTTCATCCATAACCTCCTCATCCTCGACCAACCACAAATGCACTGCAAACCACCCTCCTGACATCAACCAACTCCAAAACTGCCACCCACACTATCACTTCTACAGCCAAATACACAATCCTATTGTCTTAACACTGACATACTTACATTTTCCATAGCCTCCACATCTGTACACCCAATGTCACACAACCCCCCTACACAGTACAACAAAAACCACTTCACAACCTCCTACCACTTCAAGCCATCCATCACCAATTTCTAGCCTCATCTACATATTGCCTGCACATATACACACTGCCCTTCACATCTTCCAATCACCGCCCTTCACCAGTTTATCCACTTCATTCACCAGTCCAATCCACTAAGCAAACTCCATATCACCAGTTTAACATCTCACTGTCATACAACCACCATCACTGCTGTCATACTCCTATTAAACTGCTAATTTTCCCAGCCTTAAACCACTCATTATACTTCAACTTCCTACTACCATACTTCAAATCAATACAACATCCTCCTCCACCATCTCACATACTTCTTCATCCCATACTTCTGTTGTCATCAAAACATCAACACTACTTCATCAAAACAGTTCATCCCATACTTCTGCTGTCATCAATTACATCAATCCAGTAACCTGCCTCTATGCACATTTCAGTGTGCACATAACAACTACTGACCATCAAATACCATCACATACCTTCACTGACAACCATACATCCTCTGAAACTAGTACTTCATCACCTGCCTGCATACAATTTCACCATTTCACTCAACTGACCACATCCACATTGCTGACCACAACTGCTATCATCCTCCCCCTGCTCCTTAATCAAATATAACTCTTACAATCACCCTGCCTACTGCATACGACTGCGATCACCACAACAAACTCCATATCACTACACATAACCACAACTTCATGCACTTCAACTATCCAAACTCCAACATTCATAACCACCTTCACAAACCTCGGCCACTATCTAACTCCCCCATTTCTGCTCCTCACTCCTGAAAACACCCAAAAGCAACCTGAACTTCATCAACCACCATCAGCAACCACAATCTAACCAACAACCCGCACTGCCTTCTCCACCAAATGGCAACCGCAACTACCAATCGCCGACCGAAATCGATCCTATTTCGCCTAAAGCAACTGCGACTACTTCCAACTCATAATCAAAACCCAATCCTATTCACCTCCACACGCAACCGCAACCTCCCCTCAGTAATCCACTTAACTTCGACGCCTGCAACCACCCAAAATTTTCGTTAGTACCCTAAAAAAATTTTCGATTTTGATTTCAGGATTTTGAAATATACGTTTGAAACGAGATTGTGGAGTGGAATTTCTGTGGCATTCTTTTTCTTTCTAAAAGAGTAGTTCATTTATTTGGGTTGGGTTTGTAGGCCTGGGTACAAATTTCCTTTTAATTTGTTTATATCATTTTAATTTGTTTTGTCTTAAGTCCATCCTTATATAAAAAAATTCTGCAAGTTGTTTTGGTTTCTATAAAAAAAATTATTGTATAAATACCTTGTTCAAGTTTTTAGTGTTATCCCGCCTTTTGGCAAGGCCAGGACACCAAGGAGTTGGATTCCAAATGTCGCTTGTCATGGATATCGTTGAATTCTGACCAAGTCCGGATCAAGCCCCAATTGATGAGACATGATCGGGAAAATAAAGCAAACCAACGTTCCAAGTTTCAAGTCAATCCGAGCTCATATGCACAGGTTATGATGGATACAAGTGGGAGGAAAAAGCATGTTTTCGTATCCATCGGCAGACCCCATTTCGTATCCATTAAAACGTAGCTGTTCGTTTCGATGGAGCTAGTAAATCGAGTTCGTATCGATGGATTTCGTATCCATCGGTGGTCCTCGTTTCGCATCCATCGGTCTCGTGTCAATTAGAATGATTAAGTCCACACATTGATAGGCTTCGCATCGGTAGAACCTTCAGTCGGAAAGACTTGTTCGTATCCATCAATAAGTCACCTGGTTCGTAACGATCGCTTAATGTCGACTTCGTATCCATCAGATGTTCGATACTTCGCATCCATCGAAAGGCTCCAACTTGCATTCTTTGACTTCGTACCCATTGAGGAGCTACGTGTTTCGTATCCATCAAGAAAGGGACTCTCCGTCTCCATTTGACCATCAGTTCGTATCCATGAATGACCATGATTCGAATCCATGGATGAAGTCCTACTCGAATCCATCAGGTCAACCAGCTTGGATAACGTGTCATCTCTCGAAGAAAGCGAGGCGAGATACATGGAGTCGAAGCAGTCAACGCGGAGCAAAAACCGGATCGAGGAGAAGCATGCGCACCACGTCATCCCTCGATGCGAATGCGCCGAGATATATGGAGTCGACACGGTCGACTCAGAGTAAAGACCGGATCGAGGCGAAGTGTGCGTTCCACGTCTTCACAGAGGCGCGTGACACCATCAATTCGAAGCCCTCAGTTCGGAGAGATGGATTCGAACCAGACAGCCTAGCAAAGAACATCGCCTCGTATCGATGATATCTCTCAATCCACTGATCCAAATACCATGAAATTTTAACTGAAGGTTGCACACATACCGAGGAACGTCTCCACCAAATTTGAGCTCAATTGGAGGTAATCTTGATCGATACGAAATGACTTCGTATCGATCGCAGATCGACTCGAAACTTTCTAGAAACGGTCGCGTGGGCCCCCTCACGTGCCAAACCAAGTCTCCCGGAGTTTGAGCGAATTCTGAGCCTCCTACGCCTATAAATAGAGCCCCAGAATCAACAGAAAAAGGATCTTTTTCTCTGAAGCGTCCAGACTCTGCCGGATTGAGATTTGCATCCTACTTTTGCTGTCAATTTCGAATTCTAATCTGTAATCCGCTGTTCATTGCTGTAACCGCTTGTAATCATTGAAAGAGAATCAATAAAATCATCAAAACTTCATAGTGGACGTAGGCTATACGCCGAACCACTCTAAATTGCTTGTCTGTGCACTTTACATTTCTGTTTGTTGGATTTTTTGTTAGATAATCTCTGTTTTACATTTACATTCTTCATTTTATCTCTTCAAATAACTCCCGAAGAGTGTTGTGCCCATTTTTGGTACAAACACTTTGGTGCTTTCACTGAGAAAACCAGTTTTTTCTCCCGCTCATTGGATCTGCCGTCGATACCGGATTGCACAAATCCAAGAGGAAGATCCAGATATCCAGTCCGGAATCCTTCCATTCTATTGAGATTTGCTCAAAATCTAGGAGAGGACTCCACCACCGAGAATGGTCAGCACAAGAACTGGCGCTACCGCTGCAGAGCAAGAAGGCCGAGATAGCCAGAATCCCACACAGCCGCCTTCTTCCAATCAAGACAATACCACTCACTCAGACTCAACGGGGCTAGTCACCCGACAGGAGTTTCAGGTATTGCTCCAGGAGCTGACCCAAAGCCGTCAGCAGTTGGCGGAACAGTTGCGCGCCAATATCGAGTTGACCAACCAGCTAAACCGCCGGGGGCACAGAAGGTCCAGGAGAGATGATGCCTCTAGAGCGTCTACTGAAAGCTCAGCTTCATCTGATTATCACCACCGAACTACTCGTCCTCGGCTAGAGGGGAGTCACGCTCAAGCTGCTGAATATCAGCCCGCCTGAACTGTTGGGCAACTGAGGGTAGGACCGTCGACCAGCTTCCAAACGGGTCCCTCAACACGAGGAGGTACTGCCCCACAGTACACTACTGCCCCGCAGTACACCACGGATAACCGCGCCACAACCGCCGCAGCAGAAACAAGGGTTGATACCCGAAATCAATCAGAGCCGATCAATAAACAGCATGGACATACTCATGAACCTTATGTCCCAGAAGATGCTGAGCCAAGGAGGCGAGATATGGATCGTCGACAGCGCCCGATCCAAACTCGCACCGTGGAACCCGACCACGCCTTAGCTCATCAAGCTCAGAACCTACCCGTGTCAGATATATCAACCATGATACGTCAGATGATCCGCGAGAGTCAGGGGCTCACTAATGATGATTGGGGGATTTCCCGTAGTCATACCCCTTTCACAGACGAAGTGTTACATGCTGAACCCCCTAGGCGATTCAGAATGCCGACTCTCCCGATGTATGAAGGGAATAGTGACCCCAACCAGCATATTCTGAAATATGAATGGTCGATGAGCGCTGCAAGGCCGACGATGCAGTGAAGTGTCGGAGTTTCCCCATCTCTCTGGGGGGAATCGCGACAATGTGGTTTACCCGCCTACCACCTAGATCAATTTCTTCGTTCGATCAATTGGCCAAGAGGTTTGTGGAGCAATTCCGTATGCATGTTGCTAGGCCAAAAGACGTCAACACCCTGTCCAGCGTCACTCAAGCTCCTGGAGAAACGCTCAGGCGTTACCTGGAGAGGTTCCACGCAGCATGCGTCGAGATCACCAATCCTAACGATAATTCAATCTTGATGGCTCTGAGCAAGGGGATTGATCCTGATTCTGAATTCGGAAACTGGCTAGCTGGAAAACCGCCCGCATCGTTGGACTGTTTTTACTCCAAGGCCGCTCAATTCCTGCGGTAGGAGGACGCAAAACAGTCTAGGAAGCAGGACGATGCGAGGCCCAGCATTGAGGGAATACAGAGCAATGTGGAAGTTAAACAGTCCGGCGAGAGTTCCGGGAAAGTTCAACTGAATATACAAAACAAGCAAACCCAGCAGAGAGGAAACAATGGCCAGAATAAGAAGAGAGATGAGAACCGAGGTCCACGACGTAGAGCTCAGATGTTCGACAGTTATACACCGCTAAACACATCATTGGAAAACGCATACATACAGACTTGTAACACTGTACAGTATAAGAAGCCTGCTCCGAAGCCTTCGTCGGAGAGGCAGGTTCAGACAGGGAAATTCTGTAGGTTCCATGAAAGCTATGGGCACAATACCAATGAGTGTCGGCACTTACAGGACCTCATCGAGAAGCTGATTAGAGAGAGGAAGCTAGATCAGTTTGTACGGGCGCCGCAGTCTGGCGGAGCGGGCCCTTCGAATCAAAATCGTTCTCAAAATCAGGAAAGAGAGGAGGAACCCGCCCGTGCGGGTGGGAGATTAGTTATCAACACAATAAGTGGTGGTACCCATCCGGCAGACAGAAGCTGGGGGGAAATGGAGTCGTATGCTAGTTCTATCAGGCATGCGGACTTCGAGTGTTATAGTAATTGCGGAGACGGAACCCCGGCGAAGCAACAAAAGATAATATCCGATGATATCGTGTTCAGGAGCCGAGACGCCGATAAAGTCGAAGCCCCTACAATCGACCCACTAGTCATATCTGCCCAGGTAGGTCCTGCTTGGATGAAGAGGATCCTGGTTGACAGTGGGAGCTCTGTGAACATCTTGCTTAAACGGGCTTACGATCTAATGAAGATGGAGACAAAGGATTTGAAACCCTGTTTATCCAGAATCCATGGTTTCAACGGAAGCGCCACAATACCCATCGGAATAACTGAACTCCCAGTCGAGTTAGGCGTTGGAGAACGCCGGAGGGTCCGAATGTTACAATTTGTTGTGCTAGAAATTGATTCGCCATATAATGCGTTTCTGGGTCGACCAGCCCTAGCTGAGTTCAGGGCGGCGATCGCCCCATGGTGTCTGACTTTGAAATTTCCCACTGATCATGGGATTGGAGTTGTTCAAGGAGATCAGGCCACAGGAAGGGCCTGTTATGTTGCTGAGCTGCGCGGGGCACAGCGTAAAGAGAAGGGAAAGGGCATAGACGAATCTCTCTGCGTCCGTTCTATCGATAATTGACAATTGATGCCTGGGACTCGGCCCGGGCACCACGACCAATTCCTGAAAGACCTAGACCCCAGGGACAACGAGGATAAAGACGAATCAACGGAGAGTCAAGCTTCTCCAGCCGAACTGACTGTGGACGTCCCAATCAGTGAGGATGATGATTCAAAGATGCTGAAAGTTGGGTCCCAACTGAATGAGCAGACACAGCAGGAGTTGGTCGAATTTCTTCGGGCGAATCTCGACGTCTTCGCCTGGGCACACTCTGACATGTGCGGGATCTCGCCGAGCATTGCAAGTCACTCCCTGAATATAGATCCGCGACATGTCCCAGTGAAGCAGAAAAGGCGCGGTATGGATCCAGAGAGATCTGCCGCCCTTAAGGAGGAAGTTGATAAACTACAATCGAACGGGTTCATTCGAGATGCTCTGTATCCAAAATGGGTGTCCAACCCTGTACTAGTTCGGAAACCAAACGGGAAGTGGAGAACCTGCGTTGATTACTCTGACCTAAACAAGGCCTGTCCAAAAGATAGCTTCCCACTTCCGCGAATCGATCAGCTCGTGGATTCAAAGGCCGGACATGAACTACTATCCTTTATGGACGCTTATTCCGGCTACAACCAGATACCCATGCATTTACCTGATCAGGAACATACCAGCTTCGTGACCGATCCGGGACTCTATTGTTACAAAGTCATGCCGTTTGGTCTAAAGAACGCTGGAGCAACGTACCAACGCTTAGTCAACCGAATGTTCGTTGATCAGATCGGGAAGACCATGGAGGTTTACGTGGATGACATGCTGGTGAAGTCCCGATTCTCCACAGATCACGTCAGAGATTTGAATTCAATGTTCAGCATCCTCCGGGAGTACGGAATGAAGCTCAACCCACTCAAGTGTCACTTTGGCGTTGCATCCGGAAAATTCCTTGGGTTCATCGTCAACGCTCGAGGAATAGAGGCGAATCCTGAGAAGATCTGGGCTATTAGAAATTTGCAAACCCCTAGAACTATAAAGCAAGTCCAGAGTCTTAACGGGAAGGTCGCAGCATTGAGCAGGTTCATTTCAAAATCCACCGATAAATGCATTCCTTTCTTCGACCTAATTCGGAAGGGCAAACGGAACTTTGAATGGACCACGGAGTGTGAGGGCGCGTTCCAATCATTAGTTCAACATCTCTCCACACCTCCGATCTTATCAAAACCGGTTAACCACGAGCAACTATATCTCTACCTGGCAGTATCAGAACATGCGATCAGTGCTGCTCTAGTCCGGGAAGAAGACAAAGTGCAAAACCCGGTCTACTATGTTAGTAAGCGACTAACAGGAGCTGAAAGAAATTATCCGAGACTGGAGAAACTGGCCTATTGCTTGGCCATTGCCTCAAGAAAGCTCCGTCCTTACTTCCAAGCTCATCCGCTTACTGTGTACACCGACCAGCCGTTACGACAGGTCCTCACGCGGCCTGAGACGTCCGGTAGGTTACTCAAGTGGAACATTGAGCTAAGCCAATTTGATATCGCATACGCTCCGCGGAGAGCCATTCAAGGACAAGTCCTGGCAGATTTCATAGCTGAATTCACCGTTCCAGAAGACTTGCCCGAGACCAGTAAATCTCCCGAATACATCTGGAAGCTCTATACTGATGGTGCATCAAATGACCGGTGTTCGGGCGCTTGGGTTGTACTTGAGACTCCCGAGGGCCGATCCATATGTTATGCTCTTAAATTCGACTTTCGTGCAACTAATAATGAAGCCGAATATGAAGCCCTCCTAACTGGCTTAAAACTTGCCAAAGACTTGAGGATTATCGCTGTGGAAATTTATTGCGATTCACAATTAGTAGTATGTCAAGTACGAGGAGAATATCAGGCAAGGGACCGAAGACTGGCTGCTTACTTGGCTCGAGTTCAGGAAATACTAAACCAGTTTGATTATTATGCCATCTATTATGTGCCTCGGGAGCACAATCAGAAAGCCGATTCACTGGCAAAGCTAGCTAGCACAGGTGAAGCGCGGCAAATGGGACTTGTCCCCGTTGAAACTTTGGCCTCCCCGAGCATCGATCGGATAGAAATGAACTCTGTGTTTGAAACCGCTCCCAGTAGAGAATCTTGGATGACTCCGTATCGGAATTACATTGAGAATGGGGCGCTGCCTGAACCTAGAAATGAGAAGAGACAAATTCAGCGAAAAGCTTCGCGGTTTATCATCCAAAACGGAGTCATGTACAGGAGAGGTTATTCCGTTCCTCTCCTCAGGTGTATCGCCCACGATGAAATCAAACGAGTGTTACATGACGTGCACGAGGGAGAGTGTGGCAATCATACCGGGGGACAAGCTCTCGCTAAGAAGATACTCCGATATGGGTACTACTGGCCGACAGTGAACCGAGATGCGGCAAACTATGCCCGGAAGTGCGATAAATGCCAGATACATGCCCGAATTCCGAGAGCTCTACCTACTGAAATAACCCAAATGGTCAGTCCCTGGCCATTCGCAATGTGGGGCATCGACATCATCGGCGCTTTACCTTTAGCAAAAGGCGGTGCGAAATACGCCATCGTCGCCGTTGACTACTTCACAAAGTAGGCTGAGGCCGAAGCCCATGCAACCATTACGACAAAGAAAGTGATAAATTTCGTGGTTCGCAACATCATCTGTCGATTTGGACTCCCGCATACTATCATCACTGATAACGGAGCCCAATTCGAGAGTGCGGAATTCAAGAATTTCTGTCAACGGTTTCATATCCGCAAAAAGTTCTCGGCTGTCGCACACCCCCAAGCGAATGGACATGTTGAAGCTGTCAATAAAGTTATAAAATCGATCCTGAAGAAACGATTGGAGAAGGCTGGGGGCAAGTGGGTCGATGAACTTCCTATGGCGTTATGGGCCTATCGAACGACCCATAAAACCGCGACAGGACACACTCCGTTTTCCCTATCTTATGGCTCAGAGGCCGTTATTCCGGTCGAGACAGAAGTGTTCTCTCATCGCGTGACTTATTATGATCCAAAAACAAACGCTATACTCCTGGCCGAATCTTTGGATCTATTGGATGAAAAACGGGAAGAGGCTGATTTGAGAGCGACCGCACATCGAAGTCGGGTTGCCCGGCTGTACAACACCAAAGTTCGACCTCGAACCTTTGAACTCGGTGACCTCGTGCTCAAGAGAATCTACCCAGTTCCTTCACACATGAAACCGAACTGGGGAGGACCGTATGTAATTACACGAAAGCTCGAAGATGGTACATTCAAGCTGTCGACTGTTGACGGTCTCGATTTACCAAGGGCTTGGAACAGCGAAAGTCTCCGCCGCTACTACATATGACAGGCTTTATTTATTTCATTCTATTTAGCAATTTGTTTCTGCATTTCGAAATTTGAATTTTGTAATAAGGCAGCTGACTTTGCCGCATTTTCTTATTTCAGCAATAAAATGCCACTTCTTCGAGCCAGAGCTGTGATTCATTAAGTACGATATACAACATCACGATGCACGAAGAGCTAAATCCCATCATGCAATGGGACTTATTCAAATGGAGAGTGGCTGTGATACGACCGGCCACTCATTAGGTGAAACCCGAGCTCGGGGACAAGCCATGACACCGATATTGATAGGGTTGACACACGACAATCCTGCAATTAACTCCGTATTCCCAGAGTGCGAAGCGGAGTATAAACATTCAACTCCGTATTCCCAGAGTGCGAGACGGAGTATAAACATTCAACTCCGCATTCCCAGAGTGCGAAGCGGAGTATAAACATTCAACTCCATATTCCCAAAGTGCGAAGTGGAGCATAAACATTCGACTCCGTGCTCCCAGAGTGCGAGACGGAGTATAAACATTCAACTCCGTATTCCCAGAGTGCGAGACGGAGTATAAACATTCAACTCCGCATTCCCAGAGTGCGAAGCGGAGTATAAACATTCAACTCCATATTCCCAGAGTGTGAAGTGGAGCATAAACATTCGACTTCGTGCTCCCAGAGTGCGAGACGGAGTATAAACATTCAACTCCGTATTCCTAGAGTGCGAGACGGAGTATAAACATTCAACTCCGCATTCCCAGAGTGCGAAGCGGAGTATAAACATTAAACTCCATATTCCCAGAGTGCGAAGTGGAGTATAAACATTCAACTCCGCATTCCCAAAGTGCGAGACGGAGTATAAACATTCAACTCCGCATTCCCAGAGTGCGAAGCGGAGTATAAACATTCAACTCCATACTCCCAGAGTGCGAGACGGAGTACAAACATCAGTCAACTCCGTGTTCCCAGAGTGCGAACAACCGCTTACGAGATGACATATATCCCCAGAGTGTGGATGAAACGATTCATAAGAGAACAAGTGTAGTTCGGCCACTCGGTCCTCGCTTGATGCAATCACAAGCTGATCATCACAACTTAACCCTGGAACTGGGGGTAGAGGCAAATGTTAGTCATTACCCGAGACTATGCGATGCTCAGCTCCGATGCGATCCCCTATCACAACTCAAGTCCGAGATTTCCATACTTAACAAGTAAAATGAGCTATTCTTGAAACAATCAGATAATGCAAGTACACTGGACCAAAGTCCGAACACTGCAACATTCAAGCATAGAAAGGAACATGAGCTGAAACTAGAAAACAAAATTTTATTTCAACTAACTCAAAAACAATGGTTCATACATGAGTTTTTTCCAAAATATTCCTACTAGCAGGGGCCGAACCCGCATCTAAACACGGCCTACAAAAGAAAAAAAAAGAGAAAATAACAAAAATCCCTAACTGCCTATGAAAGGAGTGTCTAATCCTTCTGCTTCCTCAACTTCTTCTTCCTCAAGGAGCTACTGGAACCACCAGTACCCTTTCGCTCGGAACCTTTCTCCTTAGGCAGGCTCCCCTCGGGTGAAGGCATAATGTCGACGTCCTCGTCCGAGCTGGACTCTATGGGAATGCTTCCCACATGAGGAGTTGGAGGAACAGGCTCCGCAGCCGGAGGAGGGACTGGTACACTAGTATCAATAAGCGTGCCCCCAGGAGACACAATCATGAGAGGAGTGGGGCACTGTGCTGCTGCTCCACCATCTACACTGCCACCATGCGCCGCGGCCGCCATCTCGGCATTAATCTCTGCGAGCATCGTTGCTTCCCGCTGTGCTCTGGCTTCGCTAGGAGCCGTAGTAGTCTGAGATGAGGTGTCAGAAGTAGCCGTGAATCCACCCAAGCCGAATGGCAAGTCCGCAAAAGGATCACTCTGACGGCCAAGGAGCTCGTTTATCATCTGTTCATCGAAAGAAAGTGAGCTCCCCTGCGTTACTCCAACTGGTGCCATTGCCGCGACGGAGGTCGCCTCAGAGATGATGGCTCCTGGCGCTTGGCCTGATTCTTGGGTGGTAAGAGGCGCGGCTGGTGCAATTTCTGTCACTGATCAAAGGAAAAGGACATGTCATTAGCAACATTTCAACACAGACTCTTCAATCCAAATATACAAGAAGTTAGTTCAGAGTACCTTCCTCGGTTTGGCTCGAGGTCGTCTGAACAACTTCGGAAGGATGTTCCTTAATAGGATATAGATGCGGTTGATCTGGATCATATGCCGAGATAGGCTGGGGGTAGATCATCGGAGTTGGCTCAGACTGAGATGACACGATTATCTCAGAACTCATAACATGGTGTTCTGCACCAGAGCTCTCTCTGACTTCCTGGATCTGGGCACCAAGCCTCACCTTGTCGTGGGAAATCATGGAGTCATGGAGAACCTTCTTTTCATCATCATTGAGGATGCGGTTCTCCAGCTCGAATTCATCAAGGGCTTCATCAGGGTGCCCGGATTTCTCCTCATCAACCAGTAGGTTCCAGGCATTATAGAGATGCGTGGCGTAATCGTCAAGCCATGTCAAATCTCGGTGCCTTAGCACATTGGCGTTATAAGTGACGAGTAGCTCTTCCACCTCGGCCTCAATCCTGGCCTCCGCCTGCCGTACCTTCTCGTCAACCCCAGCCTCAGCTTCGTGAGCTTGTTGTATAGCCGCTTCTTTCTCCTTTCGGAGCGTCACTGCCTGATCACAGGCCTCCTGCGCAAAGACATTAGCTGCGTCTTTTTCCTTCGCCATCTCAGAAAACTTTGATTTCAGCTCATTAAGCTCCTTGAGAGCTTCATCCCTCTCGGCGGTGATGGTGGTGTTCCTATGACCCATGTCCTCGATGGCGGTATAATGCTCTTGCTTCATCCTGGTCATGGCAGCGTTTGCTTCATCAACCTTCTTTAGAGCCTCCATTTCAGATTTTCGGGAAGACTCAGCCTCCGAGTTGAGCGCTTTTATGATTTGGTCGTTGTGACCCAACTCCTTCTCGAGCTTCTCAATAGTGATGCCCCGATCGAATGCCACTTTGGACGCTTTCCTCGCGGCCCGTCCCCATTCCCTGTACTGGAAAAAGATGTCCGCAACATAATCATGAATAGTGGTTTCAGCGGTTGGCGGAATTCTCTTCAGGTGCGGAGGGAAGACATAACCATCAAAACAGATATCAGGAAATTCCTTCCTCATCTGTGCCAATTTAAGTGCTCCTTCACTAGACGCTTCAGTCGGGACCGGTATAGTAGCCGAGGAGGTGGCTACTTCAGTCCTGCGCGGAGGATCAGACCTCGAAGCTTGAGAAGGTGGCCTAGGCCGTGAAGTTTCATGAGGACGAGTAACTGCGGCCGTAGGAGGTGCAGAGGTCCTGGGGGGAGGAGAGCGAGATCGGGATCGGCGAACGTATCCCTTATCTCTGTCAGACTTCTCTTGACCAGAATGTCCTGAGTCGTAATCCCTCTCGCCCTCTCTCCTACGTGGCTCATGATAACGGCGCTTATTGCGCAAACTACCGAGCACAGAACCTTGCCCAGACATCGTACCTGAAAAGAAAACCACGAAGAATCAGTAACCGGTTGCAATATGTTGTTTACGGTTAGGAAAATGTGTTGTGCCGTGGAGAGTGTGTGAATGTGTAACCCCCCGGACCAACCAGAAGTGTCAATCGCACTGGCAGGAATAAACTCGCTAACATCGACGATATGTCGCGGTCCACCCGATTCAACGTCGTGTTGCTCAGGCTCGACGTCCGGGATTAGAGGGTCAACAGGCCCTTCGAATTGATTTTCAGTTTGCAGGGAGAATGCTTCCGTAATCCTAACTCCTGGCAAAGAACGGTGCAAAACCACAGACTTCCGCCTCCCGGACTTAGGCTGTTTTGAGGCCACTGCTTTGCCTTTCCTCTTTGCATCGGATTCCGGTGTTGCATTAGCGGGTCCGACCAACGGTTCCTCGTCGGTATGAGTTTTCTCGGAATCGGGTTCCTCAATTATCACAACCCTGGGTTTCATCCGCTTGACCTTTTTTCTGGAGACGGTCTTTAATGCACCATCGAGCCTTATGCTCTGCCTCCGCCCAATCAACCCAAGAACTCTAAGGTTCTGGTCCGTCAGTAGCAACTCGATATTCCTTTCTTCGCTAGGGATTTCTTGAAGAACACGAACTATCTCTTTATAGTAGCCGCCTTCAGGTCGCTGGATTATCGCTGAAAGAAAAAGAATAGGAGATATGAGTTTAGTTTCATTCAAAAATTGCCCCGTCAATTACTTGGGAAGAAGACAATGCTTACGTCTAAATAGCCATCTTCTGGCAAACCCCGGTGGACAACGGACATAGAACCACTCTGACTTGAAGTAGCTCAGCCTAGTCCACGACCCCGTGACAACTTGGCAGTTTCTAACAGACTCCAAAAATGTAAAAGATGGGCTGTTAGTTCGACTCTTGAAGTTGAAGAGGTATCATCTCGGTCGGGCGGGGAGGTCGGTAAAGGTATTCCATAAATGCGATGAACAGGCCATTGAGTGAAGCATATCCATTCGGATGTAACTGAGACGGAGTGATATCCAGGTAAGCCAACACTTCTCTTATGTAATCATTGAACGGAGGAAGTGTGCCGGCTGTGCACGCATGTCCATTAAAAGCAGTGTACCCCTCTGGGGGATTATTTGGTCTGTAGTCCGGTCCAGGCAACAATACTTCATCTAAAGATAAGCCATGCCTTATGCATATTCTCCCTAACATGTCTTCCGAGATATTGGATGAGACAGAATCAGGTGGGCTATTGATGAAAGATGCGTTAGGTAACTCGTCCGAAGCTGGACCGATGACTTCAGCCTCGATGTCTGGAATCTCGAGTCTGGGAGTTTCTTGTTGCTGTGAACTTGACGGTTCCATGGCTAGCTAACTCATGAGAAATCACCATTAGATGATAAAAAGCCCGTGCATTCCCCAGTGTAAAGTGTGTGAATGTGTTGTGCAGTGCGAATGTTATGCGTGACTTGAGCAAATTCTACAGAGTTAAAGAAAACATGCAAGCGACTAAATTCTGGAAGTCAGACAGGCATGACCGTCATCGCTGACCGTCACGACCGTGCCATCCAGATGATAATGATCGATTCAAGATTAAAGAGTTCATTGTACTTTTCTGTTAAATGGTAGTTCCATCGACGAGCTTCGAGAGGTAGTCAAATATGCAATTTAATTATCAAGTCCAGATATGCAAGAATGAAGCTCATCGGAGTTATGCTGAAGAATGTCAAGATTTCGCATCCAACATGGGAAGTTCGAATCGATCAAAAGAGGCTCGTTCGAATCCATCATGATACCGGTTCGAATCGATACCCGTGAACATGTTTCGAATCGATCATCAGGAGTCAAGTTCGAATCCATCAAAGATCAGAGTACTTCGCATCGATCCTTGGTTGCCTGGTCCGTATCAATTAGAAAAGGCCTTAGCTTAACATCGATCGTGAAGGCAAGATTCGTATCGATCTGAAACTAAGGACTTCAGAACAATCGTTAAATTATACATTTTTTAGTTTTTCGTATTGATCATTTCGCGTCGATACGATCCATCACCATATCCATCGATGCGAACTGGATCTCCCCCATTGGCTTATCCCAAGAATCAGTACGGGATCTAAGAAAAAATGTCGCTGTCTTCGTCGATTCGAACACGACACCTAGATCGATTCGCTTTTGTCTTCTCCACTCTTTCTTCTCCAATCTACAAGAGCGTCGCCATGGCCATCCGGACTTCGAGCCAGATCTGGTTTTACCAATTGCCAGAGTGGTTGACTGACGAAGAAAGAGTAGATCGGAGATAGTCTCGTCGTTTAGATTTGTGGTGGATTACCTAGTTTAAGATTGGGATTTCAAGATCTGGTGGATTGAAGCTGATAGAGTCGAAAGCACAGAACTATTATCTCTTTCTAAGTTCTGGATCGATCGCAAGGAGCTGAAGACGGCAGTAAAAAAGTAAAAGTGAAAAAATGGCGAAGTCCAGAGTATTTATATGAAGCCTCGAATTAGACTGGGTCGATTCGCCTCCCAGTCAACATGACCGGTCGCAGCCAGTCAAGCAGCGCATCGATGCGAACATTCATTTCGAGCCCACTAGCCTTCATCGATTCAGAGCGCACAAGAGAGCCACCTGAAGGCACTGGACTCCATCGTTTCGAAGCACACAGGGAAGCCACCTGAAGGTAACATACTCCATCGGTTCGAAATGTCCACTTTGTGATCCATCCAAGGTTTCAAATCTCGGATTTTGGCCAATATCTCGGGCAAATATCTCGGCTGTCTCGGGCGATATTTAAAAGACTTATAACTAACCAAGCTGTCAAATCTCGGATTTTGGCTAATATCTCGGATTTTCATCTCGGCTGATCTCGGGGAGATTTAAAACCTTGGATCCATCGACTCACAACAGAGCAAACCTATCGATACGAACAGTCACTACGTATCCATCAGATATCGCCAATTCGAATCAGAATCTACCGCGATTTGTGACCATCGATACGAATGACTATTTTTTGTATCCATCAAGTCAACCCGCATCGATGCGAAGAGAAGCTTTCCAACTTTAGCATCGATTCATGAGAGGATCGATACATGAGGATGGTTAAAGAGTACGGCTTTCAAATTATTCAAAGAAGACCTGCAGCTTTTCAAAGCACGTCATGTTTTCACAAGACGTACTTTGGGGGGCAAATGTTATCCCGCCTTTTGGCAAGGCCAGGACACCAAGGAGTTGGATTCCAAATGTCGCTTGTCATGGATATCGTTGAATTCTGACCAAGTCCGGATCAAGCCCCAATTGATGAGACATGATCGGGAAAATAAAGCAAACCAACGTTCCAAGTTTCAAGTCAATCCGAACTCATATGCACAGGTTATGATGGATACAAGTGGGAGGAAAAAGCATGTTTTCATATCCATCGGCAGACCCCAATTCGTATCCATTAAAACGTATCTGTTCGTGTCAATGGAGCTAGTACATCGAGTTCGTATCGATGGATTTCGTATCCATCGGTGGTCCTCGTTTCGCATCCATCGGTCTCGTGTCAATTAGAATGATTAAGTCCACACATTGATAGGCTTCGCATCGATAGAACCTTCAGCCGGAAAGACTTGTTCGTATCCATCAATAAGTCACCTGGTTCGTAACGATCGCTTAATGTCGACTTCGTATCCATCAGATGTTCGATACTTCGCATCCATCGAAAGGCTCCAACTTGCATTCTTTGACTTCGTACCCATTGAGGAGCTACGTGTTTCGTATCCATCAAGAAAGGGACTCTCCGTCTCCATTTGACCATCAGTTCGTATCCATGAATGACCGTGATTCGAATCCATGGATGAAGTCCTACTCGAATCCATCAGGTCAACCAGCTTGGATAACGTGTCATCTCTCGAAGAAAGCGAGGCGAGATACATGGAGTCGAAGCAGTCAACGCGGAGCAAAAACCGGATCGAGGCGAAGCACGCGCACCACGTCATCCCTCGATGCGAATGCGCCGAGATATATGTAGTCGACACGGTCGACTCGGAGTAAAGACCGGATCGAGGCGAAGTGTGCGTTCCACGTCTTCACAGAGGCGTGTGACACCATCGATTCGAAGCCCTCAGTTCGGAGAGATGGATTCGAACCAGATAGCCTAGCAAAGATCATCGCCTCGTATCGATGATATCTCTCAATCCACTGATCCAAATACCATGAAATTTTAACTGAAGGTTGCACACATACCGAGGAACGTCTCCACCAAATTTGAGCTCAATTGGAGGTAATCTTGATCGATACGAAATGACTTCGTATCGATCGCAGATCGACTCGAAAGTTTCTGGAAACGGTCGCGTGGGCCCCCTCACGTGCCAGACCAAGTCTCCCGGAGTTTGAGCGAATTCTGAGCCTCCTACGCCTATAAATAGAGCCCCAGAATCAACAGAAAAAGGATCTTTTTTCTCTGAAGCGTCCAGACTCTGCCGGATTGAGATTTGCATCCTACTTTTGCTGTCAATTTCGAATTCTAATCTATAATCCGCTGTTCATTGCTGTAACCGCTTGTAATCATTGAAAGAGAATCAATAAAATCATCAAAACTTCATAGTGGACGTAGGCTATACGCCGAACCACTCTAAATTGCTTGTTTGTGCACTTTACATTTCTGTTTGTTGGAGTTTTTGTTAGATAATCTCTGTTTTACATTTACATTCTTCATTTTATCTCTTCAAATAACTCCCGAAGAGTGTTGTGCCCATTTTTGGTATAAACATTTAGGTTGCAGAAGCAGAAATTCAGAAGGAGAAGACCCGGTTGCCAAAAAAAAACTGCATTGCTTGCTTGCCAAAAAAATCGCTGCTTATAAATAATAATAATAATAAATTGCTAATAATTCTACATGCTCTGGTATCGTGTTCTAATGTCTAGTTTTATTTTAATTGCATTGTTGGTTGCTTGCATTCGCATTTATATATAAAAAAAAATTTCGAAAACAAAAACTAACTTCATTCGTAGTTGCATTGTAAAATCACATGTATTTCAGTTTTGCATTCATCTCATCTTGTTTTTATTTTCTAAGGGCAACACCCTAATTCAAATAAGGTGGGGGATTTCAACACCCCTTCCTTGGCCCACAAATTGCATTTCATCATAGAATTTTGACTAATAATAACAGTTAGACATTTGGTTTAAGGGAGTCGCGAGCTCATCTAGGGCTTGATTGTATCTTGACAGTTGTCTTCTTTGAACAATTTTATTTCTTGGTGTCTAGGATACGGCACAACAATAATCAGTTATAAATATTACGATGATTCGTAAATATTATACTAATTGTTTCTCTGAAGATACTTAAACCTGCGGCTGCATTGCTACGACGATTCGTGGTGCACCGATAACTACTGTCCGTTACCTGACTAGGAAATATTTTATTGGATTAAGAAAAAGTGTGATTATACAATTTTAGGTTAGGAGCTACTAAGGGAAGAAAATTTGTAATTAAGTCCTTGCATTCATTTAGTTGCATTAGTTCATGCATATTTAAAAAAGAAAAAGAATCAAAATCCAAAACAAAAAAAATTGTATATTTGACTTAACTTAGTTTTTAAATCCTTTCGTTCGAAAATTTTCAATCAAAATAAAAATCCAAAAAAAATAAAATTTTTTAAGTTAGTTTTTTTTAAAAATATAATCTTTTCAAAAACAAAAAAACGTATAAAAAAGAAAAAAAATTTGAAAATCCAAAAAGAAAAACAAAAAAATCAAATTTCTCTTTAAAAAAAATATATAAATCCTTTTTGGTAAATATTTTTCCACCTTTAAAATAACAAAAAAACAAATTCTCAATTCATTTTCTAAACCTTGCTTCTTTCTTTTAAATTCGATTCTCTTCTCGACTTTTAATTGCATGAGTACTTGGACGCATGACACAACAACGAACACTTGGACTCGTAAGGCAACAACAAACCGTTTAACTCGAACAAATGATCCTTTTGAAATGGCGAACAGAATGCTCCTCGAACTCTCATGGATATAATCTTTCCGGATAGAGTTTCTATTCCTTCTTGTATCACATTACCCCCCTACGGGTAACCATTTTGAAATTCACTCAAATCATAATTTGGCAATTTTGAACACGATGACCCATACATTTTCTTAACGAAATTCGAACAAGTTTGCGCAACCATGAAACTCCAACAACTTTCTGATGACGGAATCAAACTTCGATTAATCCCATTTGCTCTTATGGATTATGCTAAAAAATGGTTGTACAGCTTACCATCTAACTTAATAAAAACATTGGGAAGAATTCGTTAAAGTTTTCTTAAAAAAATTCTACCCCTTGGAGAAAACAACAAAAATCAAAACGAAATCTTAAATTTTCATCAATTCAGGAGAGAACCATTTGAAAAATATTTTGAAAGATTTAAAGAGCTCTTGATAAGATTTCCACACCATAACTTCGAAGAATGGACGCTTTGCCAAATCTTATACGATGGACTTGAAAATAGCTCACAAACCATGCATGAATCAATGTGCTAAGGCAACTTTCTTGCCCAACATCACGATTATGCTTAGCAGTTTCTTGAAAACCCCGAAAAATCATCCAAATGGGATGTTCTAATAAAAAATCAATTTACTCACGGTCGAGCGTACACTCGATAGGATCATCTTTGGCCTTGGAAGCTAAAATCGACGCAATAATTAACAAATCCGACATCATTTTCTAATCGAACCAAATGAACTAAGTTTCCCAACCTATGTGTTACAAATGCAACAATCCGAATCACATAGCCGATCAGTGCCCTAATTCGGTCAAATAACTAAATGCTTTTGATAAAGTTAAAAATGACCTGTTTTCTCCAACGTACAATCCTAGTTGGAGTAATCATCCGAACTTTGCGTGGAACCAAAACAATTCTAACACGAAATTGTATCATCCCAATTTTCAAGCATTTCCGAATAATGCTTCGAATCCTCCCTTTCAGTCTATTCATTTTCAACAAAACTTTGCGGGTCCATCTCAAAATCAACTGTAACAATCTTTTGCTCCCTCTCCCTAAGAGGATAAACTTTTAAGTTCACTTGAAACAAATCTTGAAACATTGGCTAAAGCAACTACTCAAAGCCTCCAATCAAATAATAATTTGCAAAATTTGTTAACCTCATACATGCAAAATACGAGTCAGTTGATTGCAAAACTTGAAATGCAAATGAGTCAACTAGCCACATCTGTAAGTAAATGTTAACGAGGCACATTCCCAAGCTAGCCTATTCCAAATCCCAGAAATCAGAACACTAATTCGAATCAAGCCCATGTTGTTCAAGATAGCAACGTAACCCAATTGAATGCTATCACAACTCTGTGTTCCTATAAATGAATCGATAATCAAGTCGTCAATCAAAATGATTTACCGAAAACTCCTCTTGATACTTCTAAAACAACAAACGAATTTGTACAAAACTTGGAGCCAAACATCGAATCAAATCCAATCAAAATTCTTCTTCTGCTCAAGAGACCCGCCTACTGAGTACCGCTTTCCATTTCCACATCGTCTTCGACCCAAGAAACACTTGGACCAAATGGAAAAGATGTTGGAAATTTTTAAACAAGTGAAAGTTAATATCCAGCTTCTTGACATCGTTCAACAAGTCCCAACTTAGGCTAAATTTCTTAAGGACTTGTATACCCAAAAGCGACACATTTAAGTGCCCAAAAAAGTCTTCTTAGCAGCCAGTTTGAGTGAAGTTTTGTCCCAATCCATTCCCATTAAATACAAAGACCATGGCTGCCCCCACGATCTCGTGTACAATTGGAGACAAGATGATTAACAAATGCTTGATAGACTTAGGCGCAAGTGTCAATTTGATTCCATATGTTGTGTATGAACAATGAGGCTTAGGTAAGCTCAAACCCACAAAGGTCACGCTTCAATTCGCTGATCGTTCCATTATGAAGCCCGTGAGAGAAATTGAGGATGTGCTCATTAGAGTAGGGAAATTCATATTCCCCATTGATTTTATCGTTCTCAAAACATAACTTGTGACCAACCCTATGAGTCAAATCCCTTTAATATTGGGCCGACCATTTTTAGCCACCGCAAATGCCTTAATCAATTGTCGCAACGGTTTGATGAAAATTTCTTTTGGAAACATGACTTTGGATCTTAACATTTTCAATCTTGAAAATCAATCGAATGAACCACGCGACCCAACGTTGGAAGTTAGTGTCATTCACGAAAACATCGAAAATGAGATGATTGACCTTAATGATGAATGCGAGGCCAAGTATGAAAGATTGTTTCACGAAATCCCCAACGAGATTTAATACATGCTCCCATTTGAATCGCTTCCAGTTGAGTCTGAATCTCAACCTAATTCTTTGATTGTGCAGACCCCGAAGTTGGACCTCAAACCCCTCCCCGATCACCTTAAGTATGCATACTTAAGTGACAACGAAATGTTTCCCGTCATAATCTCTTCGACTCTCTCTCTTGATTAAGAAACTTCCTTACTTTCAATCCTTTCGGAAAACAAAGAAGCAATTTGATGGCCCATCACCGATATAAAGGGAATTAGTTCCGCTCTTGTTCAACACCGCATCCATTTAATTGATGATGCCAACCCTATTCGTGATGCACAACGAAGGCTTAACCCAAAAATGAATGATGCGGTGCGTGATGAAATTATTAAACTCCTTGATAACAGAATCATTTACCCAATCTTTGATAGTTCATGGGTTAGCCCAATTCATGTTGTACCAAAAAATTCCGGACTTACCATTATCAAGAATGACTCAAACGAACTTATTCCAACTCGCACTCAAAAGGGTTGGCGTGTTTGCATTGGTTATCGAAAACAAAATGCTGCAACACATAAGGATCACTTCCCTTTTCCTTTCATTGACCAAATGCTTGAACGTTTAGCCAGACATGAATTCTATTGCTTTCTTGATGGTTATTCCGGCTATAACCAAAATCTAATCGCTCTCCACGATCAAGAGAACACAACTTTCACATGTCCCTTGGCACTTTTGTGTATCGACGTATGCTTTTGGCCTATACAATGCTCCTGCAACGTTTCAAAGATGCATGGTCATCATCTTTTCTAATATGATCGAACATTTTCTTAAAGTGTTTATGGATGATTTTTCAATCTTTGGAAACTCTTTTTCTGAGTGTCTACACCATCTTGAACTGGTTCTTAAATGACACAAGGATAAACACTTACGCTAAATTGGAAAAAATGCCACTTTATGATCACTCTAGGCATAGTCCTTGGACATGTCATTTGAAATAAAGGCATTGAGGTAGATAAAGCAAAAATCGATGTCATTGCAAATCTACCCATTCCCAAATCTATGAAAGACATTCACTCTTTTCTTAGACATGCCGGTTTTATCGACGCTTTGTGAAAGATTTCAGTGAAATTGATTGACCTCTTACGACTCTTCTTGGAAAAGACGTTCCATTCGACTTTAATTTTGATTGTGTTTTTGCATTTGAATGTCTCAAAAACGAACTTGTTACTGCTCCTGTAATTTTTTCATCGAATTGGGATCTTCCATTTGAAATAATGTGTGACGCTTCGAACTTTGCAGTTTGTGCTGTCTTAGGACAACGCATCAACAAGATCCTTTATGTTATCTACAACGCTAGTATGATTCTGAACGATGATCAACTCAATTACACAACTACTGTAAAAAAGCTTCTAGAGGTAGTTTTTGCTCTCGAAAAATTCTAAAAATATTTGATAGGCTCACACATTACTGTTTACACTAACCATTCCGCTCTTCGATAACTTTTCGCTAAAAAGGATGCTAAGTATCGCTTAATTCATTGGATCCTTTTACTATAAGAATCTGATCTTACAATCAAGGACAAAAAAGGATCCGACAATGTCATAGCCGATCACTTATCCTGTCTTCCCAACGCACCATTGCCTTTACCAATCAATGAAAACTTCCCCGATGAACAACTCCTATATGTTTCTGTCGATCTATGGTATGCTGATATAGTGAACTATTTAGTCGCTAAAGAATCTCCTTCATTTTGGTCGAACCAAGATAAATATAAATTTCTTTCCCAAGTTAAGTACTTCTATTGGGATGATCCATAATTGTTTAAATATTGTTCCGACCAAATCATACGACGTTGCTTATTGGATTATGAAATTAGAAGTGTTCTTTCGTTTTTTCATGATCAAGCGTGCGGTGGACTCTTCGGTCTGAAGAAAACTGCTGAAAAATTACTTCTATGTGGCTTTACTGGCCCACTCTTTTCAAAGACTCATTTGACTTTTGTAAAACTTGCAATCAATGCCAAATTCTAGGAAGAATTTCTCGATGAAATATGATGCCTTTAAACCCCATTCTTACGATCGAAATCTTTGATGTTTGCGGTATTGACTTTATGAGACCTTTTCTTAATTCTTTTGGAAATCTATACATTCTCCTTCCTATCGATTACGTTTTGAAATGGGTCAAAGCCGTTCCGTGTAAAACCAACGACCATAGAATTGTTGTGAAATTCCTTAAAGAAGACATCTTTTCGATATTCGGCACACCTCGCACAATAATAAGTGATAACAGAACCCATTTTTGCAATCATTCTTTTGAAACTAATGAAGAAATACTCGATAACCCACAAGTTATCCGCTTCGTATCGATAAATAAAACAAATTTTAGAGAAAATTGTTAACAAAAATCGAAAAGGTTGGTTTCAGAAATTGACTGATGCACTTTGGGCATACCGTACCGCTTTTAAAACCAACCTTGGGATGCCCCCATTTCGTTTAGTTTAAGGGAAAGCATGCCATTTACCAGTTGAAATCGAACACAAAGCGTTGTGGGCAATAAAGAACTTAAACTTTGATCTTGAAAAAGCTGGCGAAAATCGATAACTACAACTCAACGAACTAGAAGAACTTAGGAACGGTGCGTGTGAAAACGAAAAAATTTACAAAGAATGAACAAAAGTATTTCATGACAAGTCTATCTTAAGAAAAACGTTTTCGCGTAACCAAAAAGTTCTTTTATATGACTTTAGACTTCACTTATTCCCTGGGAAACTAAAATCAATATGGACCAGACCATTTGTGGTTCGAACTGTTTTTCCACATAGTGCAATAAAAATACAAAACCTCAGGGATGGAACAATATTCAAAGTCAATGGTCATCGTTTGAAACCATACTTGGAATTGCCAAGTAATCAAGAGGAGCAACTCATGATTCTTCATGAGCCATGTTACGTCTAATAAGAAATTTTAATCCTCTTTTGTAAATATGTACATATTTTTCCCCGTTACACTCATTATATCATGCATTGATTGTGGGGATACAGTTACATTTTAGTGTAGGGGGAGTCTCATCTTCATTTTTTATTTTTCTAGGTTTATTTTTTGCATTTTCTTTCAAAAACTCAAAATTTCTAAAAACAAAAAAAATCTCAAAACAAAATTTCTTTTTAGCATTTTGATTTATTTTTGAAGAAACACTATAGGATAAGTACAAGTTTTGGTTATTAAATTGAAATCTTTGAAAATTTATTTGTCTTAACAAAAGTAAAATAAAAGTTTGATTATAAGTAACGATGGTTTAACTAGTATATAGGAAGGTTCATTGGTGTTAATTATGAAGTATATCCTAATTGTAATTTTTGTTTAAAAGAGTGGTTGATTTAAATTAAAGACGATAACATTTTTGATCTTCTAAGTTAAGTGGTGCTAAGATGATATTGTAAAACTCTCTCTTGATAAAAAATATATACAACAAAAAAGTTTTTGTATATATGTATATATTTTATTAACACCTAGAGTCATGTATTCATACACAATTGTGTACACTGGCCATGCTCTGTACCCTTCTCACGTAAGACCGATAGGCAGTGCATGATCGGAATATCTGGCCTCAGTTTATCTAGGTTCGGTGTATGTATAAAAAAATTCTTCCATTAATAATGCCTACAGTCGATAGGTGTACATACTTGTGTGTACACTCGACATGCTCTGTTTTCCCTTCACATAAGCCCGCAAGGCAGTGCATGGGTCATATATCCGGCCTTAGTTTTCTAAGTTAGGCATATGTAAATATTGTTAATATCAATAAAATTTTCAAATGAGAAAGAGTAAGCAATTGAAATCTAAGCACTATTTTCACTTATTTGATTCGACTTGTTATTCAAAAGAAATGCTAATACCACTTTGAAAAACTCTGATAATGAACTAAGGATTCATTTCATAGTTGCACTATGTTATCAACCGAAACAACTAGCCAAACTAGAGTCTAATTGTGATGATAACTTAATTTTTGTTGGATGTTTTAACGAGTAAAAGGACTTAAATTTCTTAACAATGACCATAACTTATATTTAACTTATTCATATCAAATTAAAGTAAACTCTTCATTTGCTGATATTTTTAAAAACTTGCATCCATATCTTTGTTTATAAATCTTGCATTTAGAAATTTTACATGTTGTATTTGGATTTTGTTGGTAGTATCCGCTGAAAACCCTCATGAGACAACACTCGTCCTACTAGAGACACCTAGAGGTTTAACGGCTTGTTGCATACGTTTAATGCAATCGTGTTTCCAACGAAAACAGATTTATCTTAGTTTTTCTTTATTCGAGGACGAAGAAAAAGATAAGTATGGGGGTATTTGATGTGCACGTAAATATGCATATTTTTGCTTCCATATTTTGTAACGACCCACCTTTTTGGACGGTTTAAATTGATAATAAACCACACATGTCAACTAAACCATTCAAAAGGGAGGATTATCAATGGGGTAAATAAGAAAATATTAGAAAATAAGAAAAAACAAAATAAAGAATCTCACGACGGAATGACAAAATATAATAATCAAATAAATAGTTCATGAAGCTGTTTTACAAATAACATTTGATTAAACTTTTACAATACAAATCAGAGTTATACATACAGCAGGAATAAATAAATAATGCAGTGGAACAACATGATGTAGTGGAATATATATATATATAGTATACAAATCTCCATCTTCGTCCTCCAGAAATAAGGTCTTCAACACTGAAATGCTCAAGCTGACCCAAGCATAATGAAAAGACAAAACATTCGAGTCAGAAAAAATAAATGATCTTTTGTAAGTTAAATCAAAATAAGTAAATATGAGTGTAACGGCTTCAGAGATGTTTACGAGATTTTACATCTCCTATCCAGTGTCTAACGTGCATGCAATAACTTAAGAGATGTTCGAGATTCCATCTCCTAAGGATCTGTTAAACTATCTACATACATAGTACAATATGCTATTATAATATGTCTACAGTAAAGTAAAGTATTAAAATAGCGTTAAGGCGTTACACATATCCCCCTTAACACATTTTTATATAAATACCTTAGTCTATACAGATACTGTAAGTTCCACGAAACTGGTGGGATACTCAAGGAGCAATCCATAGGTACGGTACAAACCAAAGTCGTAGTGGTCTTGATAAGGCATATGACAAGGCACGCGAGGCAATGCCCAGGGTAGGATACTACCGTTTTGTAGAACCGGGCTGGTGGTAACGAATAGCAGCTGCTACCGTCCACTTCAGAACACAATCCCATAATCAAATCAAAGGTAGCAACCAAATAAATCATAAAGTAAAAGATATGGTATCGAAGAAGCATGTCCGATCGGAGGAGCGACTTCACTTGGCCCAGGTATAGCTCCTGTTTTAGTCATATCAAGTTGACCCGAGAGGGTCAGGGCTGCGTTCATACCTCATATAATAGTGTTCGCCAAACCATCCTACTTCCTTTTGGATTCTCCACCACGTGCACAGTTGTTAAAGTGGTTTTCGGTATTGGCAGAGAGTATGACAATATCCGATCCCAGTCTCTTTTACAACCAAACGCTTATTTCACACCGGTTGGTTTTTTACATTTCCAAAACCGATTTATAATTGATATCAAAATACCATATTCACTTTAAAATCATATCACTTTTGAATTCATATTCACTTTTGAAATCATTATTCACTTTAAATCATGTTCGTTTTCAAAAATCATAACCACAAAATAGATTATACCATCATATAAGAATATTCGCATTTAAATCAATTAAATCTAAATCATAACAGTTCCAACTTTAAACAGTTTGGATATTGAAAGTAGTATATATATTGGAATAGTTATACATTAAAAATAGTTTATACATTAAAAGATATATTAAAAGTTTTTTATAAATTCAAAATAATATATATATTAAAATAGTTTATATGTTAAAAATAGGTTATAGATTAAAATAGTTTATACACTAGAAATAGTTTATACATTAAAATAGGTTATAGATTAAAATAGTTTATATATTAAAAATAGTTTATATATTGAAATAGGTTATAGATTAGAATAGTTTATGTATTAACAATAGTTTATATATTGAAATAGTTAATGTATTAAAATTATTAATATATTAAAATGGTTTATATGAGAAAAATAGTTTATATGTTAAAAAGTTTGTATATTAAAAGAGCTTATATCGAAAATAGTTTCAAATTAGAATTGTTTCTTCCAATTTCACAAATCAATTCAAATCAACTTTAGTTCCAAAATTCAATTTAAATCAATCTCAGTTCAACGATTTCAATTCAAAAGGCTAAAGGTTTCAATTCAAATTCTCAATAAAACCATTTCAATTTATATCGATTTCAAATCCATGTTTAAACTACAAATTTAAACCACTTCAAATTCAATAGGTTTCAAAGTTTAACTATTCAAACATTTACAATAACTCGATTTTGATAAATTTCATTTATATTTCAAAATTCAACTTTATGATTTTAATTTAAATTCTTTAAACAATTTATTCAAACCAATTTCAATTTCAACATTTTAAAAGCTTGAATTTTGAAACTAATTCAGTTCATATAAATCCAATTTTATTTCCCAATATCATTTAATTGGATTCTGAAATTAAGGATTTTACAATCATTTAATTTAACCAATCCGGTATCCGTATATAATTTTCTACCCTATGGTCAAGTGATATAGATATATATCATTTCAACCCACAATAAATTTATATTTATGTATATATCATTTCAACCCGCAATCCCGAATAAAATTCAAAATCCATAAAATCGCTCGAGTTTATCATTTCAACACATAACGATTTTTTCCTAATCTATAAGACCATTCGGCTATATATCATTTCAACCCATAGTGATTTCCTAACAATAACTAAGAGAATTTGCAGTGTGATAAAGATATATAACATAAACATAACATCCAAGCATCCAAATATCAACAATCACACATCCATCATAATCATCGTTCAAATCAACCAATAAATCACAACAATTATCTGGTTATCATTATGAGGTATTTAACTTGCAATTCAATTCCAACATTAATTCAAATGGCAATTAAATTCAATGTAAATTCAAATTGAACTTGAATGACAATTTAAATATACCAAACAACAATCAGCCAATTTCTAATCACATCATAAATTTAATTTAACTAACATAAGATGGTTTAGTATTTGTGAGTGGGTTAAATCACTCACCTCTGATTTATCGACGATTTAAAATCCAAATTAGAACCAAAAATTTAAATGTCTTAGAATGCAGTCAAACTAGTTCCATAATGTCCAGGATTTCGATACGATCGCAACGGAGAAAACCCCACGTGAATCCAAGCTTGCATGAAAATGTTATTCGAGTTAGAAGTTTGAAAAATTAAATTAAAAATTAAAATAAAATAAAGAGGGCATAACAGAAAATACGCTACCATCTCTCTCTTATAGAACACGTCGAGCACGAGACCAACCTTCAGCCGCAACTTTGACCAAGCTTCCACACCACCTCCGGCCGCCGTTGACCATAGCACGACCACCCTGACCTCGCCTCGCCGTCCCATCCAGTTCCCCTAGGTTTGATCACCCCTATCTCCACCGGCCGCCATGCCCAAACTAAGGGTGTTGAACCCTAATCTCGAAATTCCCAATACCTCCATCGACGATAGATGATGCGACTACCAGCAATAGACTCCATATGACAAGCTCTATAAAACCCATATTCAATTTCTCCGATTAATGCCCAAATCAAAAGGCCCCAAATTGGTGCTTAGGGTTTCGCGATTTAGCACTTTTGAGCGCGATTTCTGATCGATTCGTGCACTGTTTCAAAAAATGAACACTTTTCGTAGATTCGTATTGTCGAGAGCTTCGAAACGGTATATAATATAATAGGATTTGGAGAGTTTGAAATTTTGAAATTGATTTTTAAATTGAAAGTAGGGTTAGGGAATGTCTGCCATTTGAGAGGAGGAACATATAAGAAGTTGATGTATGTACAGAGGGTTAGAGATAACAAAACTATTTATATGGACAAATATAGGTAAGAAATGAATGGACATATCGAATTGGGTCGAAACGATAACGATGACCCAAAAAGCCCGTTTCGTTTCCGAAACGAAAATGGGTCATCCAATATATCGAAATATATGTTTTCGATATTTTTAAACTCAATGGAACTAGTTTCAAATCCTAATTCCATTGTATACAGAAGTTAGCCTTTAAAATCAAATTATTTTAATTGAACTCATTAAATTTATTTCTACGCGTTTCGAGCCCGCACGATCCAATGATAAGTCTGATCGCTACGAAACTCGAAATCCTACAATAATTCCCTATTACGGATCCGATGAAACTAGTTTCGTCAAAATCCGAGACAGTGGCCAAAATGGCAAATTTTCACGTTAATTAAATAAATTATTATTAAGTGAATTTAACCACATTTAAATTCAAATTTAAAAGTTAACAATTTCATCATTCTTGGTTAACCGGGAATTTATAAACCTTTATAATACAGTTTTCCATGTTAAATCCAATATTTAAATATTACATTAATTTTAACGTTCAATTGCAATTGTAATAAAATTCCAGTTAAATATATTTTAAATTCAATCAAATTCTTTTATTTCGACTAACACTCTTATTATTGAATCAACTATTACATTATGAATATAATTAACATTAGTTTACATTTTATTACATTCATATTTTATAGTTATCATCTTAATTCATATTAATTACAATATTTAATTACATTAATTTCAATTGATTTACAATTAATTTCAAATGGATTTGATATCATGATGACAATTAATCAATCATTATAAATTAACAATTCACCTCTATTAACCTATTGTTTACAACAAAGGTTGATAAATTACTTACCAAATATTGATTCATTCTATATTAACCAATTTCAATTAATTACATATAATTTCTCCTTTTTAAAACAGCAATGATTTAAATCCTTATTTACCTTTATTATTACCATTAATTGCAATAACCTTAAACAGTTTTCAATCTCATTCAATCCACATTATTAGTCATATTCTAAATATATTTCTCATAAAAAATCATAAATTTTAATTTCTCACAATATGAAATTTCAAAATCTTATTTAATTTAATATTTTTAATTATCGAAAATTACGTGATGTTACATATTTAATGTTCTTTTATTTTAAATAAATGTCATAATTAGGTGTTTTTACATGTTTAAAACCAAATTTCAAAAATGCTTTCAAGTCATCATTCATACATCAATTTGGGGGTTTTGTGCATATATTAATTTTGAGAATATTCACTTGCACATTTTATTTTTATTTGTAGAAATTTGGATGGAAATACGAAGAGGCTTTCATGTATTCATGCATGCACAAGAGAAGAAGGAAAATGAAGATGGAAATAAATCAACTCATGCATTATGGAGGACCCTACCTACCCACTTACCTTGATCTACAATTACGAGCTAATGCACATGTTAGTGGAGATTAAAGTTACATGCATACTTAATGGATGATTAATTAGAGGCTAATGGTAACTTGGTGGCCACACTTCCTAAGGGATATTTTGGGTAGTCGCCTAAAATATGCATTAGGATTTTAGGCTTGTATAAATACCCCTCTTATGTTCATGTATTGAGTTTTTTAGCTTACATTATCATGCAAGTTGTAGCCTCAAATGAAATGAGAAATAAAATGGCTTCCTAAGCCTCTTCTTTTTCTACTTGCTTTTATTTAATGCTTACTTTTCTGCTTATTTTCATTTATGTGCTCTCTTTTCTTTCATGTTAGTAGATTAGCTTTCTTTTTATGCACATAATTTAATTTTATTTTCTTTTGCAAATAGCTTATTTCTCTTTTCTTTTATTAGCTCTTACTTTCCATGCGTTTTAATGTTGCAATTTACATATGCTGAAATGATAACACAAATGAGTAGCTAAACCCCTTCAATTTACGGGTAATGAAGCTCTCTAATGTAAATTCAACATATTGTGTGATTTATGATCTTTTTTATGCTTCATGAAAAGTTAGTTATGATGTAAGTTTATAAAAGGAATTTGATAGCCTATGTTGTAATCACAAATGAGCTATGCTTAATCCAACATAAACACAATTTACATCATCATTTACTTAAGTGATTTTGGTCTTGAAATTAAAGGAGAAACAGTATTTGATGATTTATGTTACTAAACAAAATAGTAAATAAATCATACTTAAAATAGTTTTTTCTTTGACTTCATTTTCGTTGCAATTAATAAGTGGTTTTAGCTGTTGTATTATAGTTTGATTGTTTAAGTTATGTTAATTAATAATATAAATAGACCATACTTATGATAAATACATCACTAATTCCATTTAAGATCAAAATAGAGAGATCATAGATTATTTTTTTGTGTTGATTTATAAAAATATAAGAGTGGATTTGCTTCTAAATTGTTTTCTAATCTCATATTTCCATTCACTTCTTCTAACTAGTTTTACATTTTTTAGCTTAAAAACAATCTCAAGTTTGGTTTAATTTGATTGAGTAGAATTTTAAATTAATACAATTTCCTGCAGATCGACCCGTACTCGCCACGTACTAAAATTTTACGACGTGCGCTTGGGGTTATTTTATTACAATTTTTCGGCGATTTTCTAAACCAATAGAAAAACCGTCGATTCAACAATATACATAAAAGGATGCTAATCAACTAAGAGAGACACTATATATATCTCACTAAGACTAATGATTAGGTAACTCCAAGCAACATAATATAAATGGTCTTTAAGCTCTAACGTGTATCCATATCACAGTGTCTGTAACACCCACCTTTTTGGACGGTTTAAATCGACAATAAACCACACAGGTCAACTCAAACCATTCAAAAGGGAGGATTGTTAATGGGGTAAATAAGAAAATAAGAGGAAAATAAGGAAAACAAAACACAAGATCTCACAGTGGAATGACAAAATATAATAATCAAATAAACAGTTCATGATGCTGTTTTATAATATACAATTGATTACACAATTTATACCACAATTAGAGTTCCATAATGACATATGAATAATGATGCAGCGGAAAGATTACTAATAATATAATATATACCAAACTCCGTCTTCGTCCTCCAGAAATAGAGTCTTTAACACTGAAAAGCTCAGACTGACCCGAGCGTAATGAAAAGACAAAACACTCGAGTCAGAACTAAAAGATCTTATGTAAGTTAAATCGACGGCAAATAAATATGAGTGTAATAGCTTCAGAGATTTTTACGGGATTTTACACCTCCTATCTAGTGTATAACGTGCGTGCAATAACTTAAGAGATGTTTCAGGATTCCATCTCCTAAGGATCAATTAAACTATTTGTATGTAGTAATATACACTATATATATAGTGTCTATCAGTAAAGTAAAGTATTCAAATAGCTTTAAGGCATTACCCATATCCCCCTTAACACATTTTATAAATACCGTAGTCTATATAGTACTATAAACTCCACCAAACCGGTGGGTTATCAGGGAGCACTCCATAGGTACGACACAAACCAAAATCATAGTGGGGTCGATAAGGCATATGACAAGGCACGCGAGGCAATGTCCAGGGTAGGATTCTACCGTTCTACACGCTCAGACTGGTGGTAATGCCAACTACTACCGCCCACTTTGGAACACACTCCCATAATCAAATCGAAGGTGGCCATCAATCAATCACAAAGTAACAGATATGGTATCGAAGAAGCGTGTCCGATAGGAGGAGCGACTTCACTTGGCCCGGGATAGCTCCTGTTTAGTCATATCAAGCTGACCCGAGGGGGTCAGGGCTACGTTGTTACCTCATACCAGTAGCGTTCGCCAACCATCCTACTTCGTTCTGGATTCTCCACCATGTGCACAGTTGTTAAAGTGGTTTCGGAATTGGCAGAGAGTATGACAGTATCCGACCCCGGTCTCTTTAACAACCAAATGCTTATTTCATACCGTGGTCATTTTATAAAACATTCAAAAATAGTTTATACCTTCATTTCAAGATATCTATATGCTTATTCCAAAAGTATAAATATATTCATAAATACCGAGGAAGAATTTCTTTCAATCAATTTCGAAAATAATTTATAAATCTCTCTAAAACCATTTATAAACTATTTATATGCTTTAAAACCATTTATAAATTCCAAAATAGTTTACAACTCTTCCCCTTTTCATAAACTCTATGCAAATTCCTTTAAAATGCTTCCAAATCCCTTAATACAAGTTCTTTTATAAAACCCTTTATAAAATACTTTAAAACTTTTATAAACTCCTTTATAAAACCATTATAAAAATCCTTTATAAAAATTTTTCATAAAAATCCTTTTATAAAAATCCATTATAAGATCTCTTATAAAACTTTTATAAATTCCTTACAAAATTCTAAAATCTTTTACAAAAATCTTTATCTATTAAAGATATTATAAAAGTCTATATTTATTATCTTAAATATAAATTATATTTATTATATTAAATTAAATTTAATATATATATATATTAAAACTATATTAAATATTTTATTAAATTAAAATTTTAAACTATTTAAAATATATTTTTAAAACTAAATAAAATTATAAGTTAAAATCTTAAATTTACCTTTAAAACCATATATTAACTTTTAATTTGAAGCTTTAAAACATATAAACAAATTATTTTCCAAATATAATTTTTTTAAATAAAATCTTCAAATAAAATTTTAAAATCAAATTTATGAATCAAACATACTTTACTATTTAGAAAATAATTTAAAACCGACCAACGGTGTCCGTATATAATTTTCTACCCTACGGTCAAGTGATAGGGTATATATCATTCAACCCCAAAATAGTTAAATTTTCTAGGTATTTATCATTTCGATCCGTATCCCGAATCAAAAATAAACAAAGGGCATAAATGTAATTTACCATCACACCCTAACCCTAACGCCATCTCGTATCAGTCGAACCCACAATCGAGCATACCCATCAACCGCTACCACAATCAACCAATTGCTGCACGAACTCCAATCATCCTCTATCAGATCAGACAATGCCACTGCAATCCTCTCCTAAGGCCGCACCTCCCTGGCCATTCACGGCCTCGTCCGCCGCCCTCTGGCAATCACTGCCGCCGCCACATTCTCAGCCAATTCTGGTGATTCTTGGCCTCTTTAAGACGAACGAATAAAACCGATCACCCCCGCTCGCCGTCCTCTTCCAAACGCCACTCCCTGATCGTTGATTGGATGAAGATCCACCTTGAAATTGAAAACCCTACTTTCAACTACCGAGACTTCTTCAATGATTTTTGGCCAAACCGAACCTCGATTGCAAAAACGAATTGCAGATGTAGATTGCGCTTGTCATGAGCTTCGCAACGATATATAATTTGATATAGTTTGGGTAGTTTGAAATTTCAATTTGATTTTGAATTTGGGAATTGGGGTTTTGATTGAAACTGAAATTAGGGTTTTGAGCTGCCATTGAGAAGGAGTAGATGAAGATGACAGTACATACAAAAATATGAAATAAAAATCTGTTAGGGATTATAACAGCCTATATATAGGCAGAGATAGATAAGAACGAATGGACATATCGAATTGGGTCGAAACGATAACAACGACCCGAAAAGACCGTTTCGTTCCTGAAATGAAAAAAGGTCATCCCATATATCAAAATATATGTTTTCGATATTTTTAAACTCAGTGGAACTAGTTTCAAACCCTAATTCCATTGTGTAAAGAAGTTATCTTTTAAAATCAATTTACCTTCATTTAAATTTCACTAATCGATTTCTACGTGTTTCGAGCCTGCACGATCAAACGATAAGTCTTATCGCTACGAAACTTGAAATCCTACAATAATTAACTATTTCGGATCCGATGAAACTGGTTTCGTCGAAATCCGAGAAAGTGGCCAAAATGGCTAATTTTATACGTTAATTAAATAAATTATTATTAAATTGATTTAATCACCTTTTAAATTCAAATTTAAAAGTTAAAAATTTCATCATTCTTGATTACATAAAATTAAAAATCTTTTACAATACAGTTTTCCATGTTAAATCCAATATTTAAATATTGCACTAATTTCAGCATTCAATTACAACTGTTATAAAACCCCAGTTAGTTATATTTTAATTTCAATCAAACTCTTTTATTTCAATTTACACTCTTATTATTGAATCAACTATTACCTTATGAATATAATTAACATTAGTTTATATTTTATTACATTTATATTCTACATCTATCATCCTAACCCATATTAACTGCAATATTTAATTACATTAATTCCAACAATTGATTCCAACAATTATTTTATTCCTTATTTACATATTTAACCAAATTAACTTTGCAATTATTTCAAGTGATTGAAATTACATTAAAATAGTTGTCAATAACATTGGAACAACATTATTAAATCATATTCTAATTATTTTTCTCATTAATAAATCATAAATTTTAATTTCTCATAATATTAAATTTCAAAATCTTATTTAATTTAATAGTTTTAATTATCAAAAATACGGGTCGTTACACTCTCCCCCACTCAAAACTTTTCGTCCTCGAAAAGGAACAAGAAGGAATTAAGAAACTTGATATAATTTTATTTAAAATAATCAATTTATAACAGTTTTGACTTACATATTTAAGTTTAACAAAATTTGAAAATAACTCAACTTTACACAAAATTTGTAGGTCTTAAATTTACGAAAAAATTCAATAGAGTCTCCTTTGCACGATTAGGTCCGAAAAAATAATAATATCAATAATTTCAATGTATATATCATATTTCAATAATAAAATATCCCAAACCATGGAAAAAAAAATATCATTCCAAAAACCGTAATCCGAAAACGTACCTATTTGTCGGGCAAACAAACTTTATTTATGAAACCAAAAGTAGTAGCTTTTGCTTCCATAAACCTATATCTTACTTACATAAATCCAAAGAGTTAAAATTATGTAAAAGAGTAATATTTTAGTTGCTTCAAATAAATAGCACAACAACATACAATATATCACAATCATATGCAAAAAAGAAGAAGTACAACCATCATATGAGACAAAGGAAACTATCAAACAATCCATAGCAACCAAACTCACGGTTGTTCAAGTTCAGACACATTTCATTGTACAAGGATGGTAAATAAACTACCAAGTATACCTTACACTCAACAGCCCTCAAGTAATTCTTAATAGATTATTCATACAACCTTAAACAATTTGAAGTATCAATTCCCAAACTTCCCATCAGCCAAACAACAAAGAATTTAAGTATTATTTAAATTTGCACAATGTACACAAATCTTTTATACACAATATCAATTCTAATCGCTTGCTTGAATACACACATTCCACTTTCAAACTAGTATTGTTAACTGATGTGCACGTAAATGTGCATATATATACATCCATATTTTATCTATTTTTATTTAAATAAATGTCATATTTGGGTATTTTAACATGTTTGGACCAAAATTCAATTATTTTCAAATCATCTATATTCATCTTCGTACAGGGCCAAAATGGTCACTTTTGCATGTGTCAATTTGAGAATTTTTACTCGAACATTTTTTATGATTTTTATAGGAATTTGTAACGACCCGCTATTTTGGACCATTCGCATCCATTATAAGTGTATAGGTAGACACTCATGCCGGAGTTGAATTGCTCAAAATACCGCGTTGTTAATTTAAATTTGGCAAAACTGAACATATACAATAAATAAAATAATCACAGATCACAGACACAGAGTAATAATTGCAGCGGAAATAAAAAGAGATAGTAGTTCATGAAGCTACTATATAAATATATAAATACATCAGAGTTAAACCAGATACAACGGAAGAGTAACACGATACATCAGATACAATCAGAATACATCACTGGAATCATCGAATACTGAAAGCAGAATAGATGGCTGGATCTTCAAGCAAAGCTCCAACTTCAAAGGTGAGTCTCGAATACTGGATCACTCAGTCTGACCCGAGCGTAAAGCAAAAACACAAGACACTCGAGTCAGGATTAACATTCTTATATTAATAAATCCAACTCAAGTGAAATAGCAATTGAAATACAAATAACTCAAAGGATGTTTGGAATAACCATCCTTTAAGGATCCGTTAAACTATCTACTATGTAGTAGTGTACGATAAGTAGATAATGTCTATCAGTAATAATAAGATATCAAAACAGTGTTAAGTCATGGCCCATTCCACCCTTAACACATTTTTATTCCCAAAAGCATATACAAGACCGTAGTTTCCCCAAAACCGGAAGTCACCAGAGGGCAATCCATATACTAAAGGTACAAATCAAAATCGTAGTGGTCGCGTATAAATGGAATACAAGTATGATAAGGCACATGAGGCAATACCCAAGGTAGTGATACTACCGTTCGCCTGATCCGGACTGGTCAGAACGCAACGCCGCAACGCCCGCAACACCGTGAAACAACACTCCCAAAATCAAGGGTGCACCAATCGACAACAAGTATAAGTAGTTCGAAGAAGTGTGTCCACTTGAGGTAGCTAATCCTCCATTGGCCCGGCACAGCTCCTGTTTTAGTCATTTCCAATTTGACACAAGTGTCAAGGCTATCCATTATCGTTCTCTTTCTTCAGTCATCACGTACATCAATCTAACCACTTCATTCTGGATCATCACTCCGCGTATAGTTATTAAAGTGGTTTTCGGTTTAGATAGAGAGTATATCCATAACCGAATTCTGGTCTCTTTAATAACTTCCGTGATTATTACACCGATTGGTCGTTTATATATTTCAAAAACCAAATCAATTTCAATTCCAATTAGAATTTGCAAACCAACATTTCCTTTCTCTTTCGAAATCAATTTCCAAAATTTACGTTTCAAAACTTCCAAATTTATAATTTCAAAATCTTATGATTCTATTTCAATCTTTATATTGAAAACAATTCAAATATTGATTCAAGTTCGAATACAAGTTTCATTTCGAAAACATTTAAATTAAATCTTATTTAACACTCAAATCAATTTAAAATCATTTATCGATTTCATTCAATATTCATTAAGTTACTTAATCATTTAAACAATTTCTATTAAATTTCCAATTCATTAAATCAATTTCTTAAGTTCAACTTCATTAAATCAAAACTTACAATTTTGAATTAAATTAAATTCGTCAAATCAATTCTTTCAATTACAAGTCTTACATCAATTCCAAAATATCACATTTTCATTTTTGTTAAAGAAATTCAATTTCACTTATTTACTTTCTTAAATAATTTTCCAAAACTTACTTAATAAAGAAAACTCAATTTCAATTATTACAAAGTAAAATTTACTTATTCAAAGATTCAAATTGATTCAATCATTAAATAATTCAATCTTATTTAATTATTAAATAATTCAAACTTAATTATTAAATAATTTCAAAGTTTAATAATTTCAAACTTAATTTTAATTTCAAACTTAATTCAATCATTTCTCAAATTAAACAACCTTCTTTCATAAATTACATTGTTAATATTTTGTTTCAGATTATTAAATATTAACATTTTTCTTTTATTAAAATTCAAATTTCAACTTCATTTCAAAACCATATTATTTATTCAAATAAAATCTTCGGTTTATTTTTAAATCAATTTATTGACCAATCGGGTTTTATTAAATTTTCTTTCCTAGGTCAAAGTTCAATTTGGGTATTTATCATTTCAACCCGATTCCAATTCAATTCAAAATCAAAATATACAAAGGGAACTTGCAGTGTGATAACTGGGATGGTGTCAAAGTAAATAAACAAGCAATAACAACAATCAATAACAATCCAATAATCAATTCAAATAATCCCGAAATAACCATATTAATTCGCATTGTTATTTGTACGAATTAATATACTTATTTCTAGAATCTACACTATCATTTCATGTAGATTAAAGATTATTACATTACGGTTTTCACTTGTCATCTATTACAATTTCATCCATCATCAATTTAACAACATATATTCAATGGTTCAAGATGTAATTAAACAAATCCTACGTGTCAATAGATTTAACAGTAAAAGGGGTCATATTATACAAATGTCAGTTAATCAAATTTAACATTTAATTATCCTATATCAAGTTCAATTTCATACTGTTTATCATTTTAACATTAACAATTTAACGTCCAATATCAACATCAACAATCAATCAATTAACAACCAAACTGGATTATCATTGCATATATAACAGATAATGGTGTCAGATGTCACAGGTGAACTGATACAGGTAATAACAGTGTACTGTCAAACAGCAGCAATATTTCAATTGTCGTTTCAATTGAAATCAAATTTAATAAATAAAAGAACGTTAATCGTGAGTGAGTGCTCACCTTTCGAGGCTAGAGAGATAGACAATGAAACGAGTTACGAATTTGATCACGATCAAGACCATCGAACAAATCCAAGCAGTAATCTCAAAGCGAAGTAAACTGAAAGTGGGTTCGACGGCGAAGCTGAAAGGTAGATTGATAGACACAAATCAGAATCGTTTTGATAAATCGAAACAAAATATATGTTATAACTTTCAAATCAATATTAAATTTATTTTCTTCATAATAACAATACCCGTACATTTTAAACTCAATGTCTATTTAAACGACATCGCTTACTTTATACAATATATATTACTTTATGATATAAAATATACGGTCATTACTGTTCATAAAATGAAATACTGATGCCAAAACATTTTGCTAATAAAATTTTTTGAAATACACATATCACTGTTAAACGGTAGTAGGTATACCAGAACAAATAACTTTATAACATTTATATTTAAACTAACATACTAACATATACAAACTAATATAAAAATAATATACTTTTTTTTACAGTATACCTAACATATTATATACAATTAACTATACACACGCAACACCTAATAACAGATCAGGCTAACTATGCCATATTTTACCCAAATCAATATGTATAACCAGTAGTCACACCTCATATACCAAAATCAAATATGTATACATACTATATCTTGAAATAAATACTTATATAAATCAGCATACATAGTTCATGACTTATAAATAACTATATATATAACCTATAAAGTAACCGATAAAATTTCGTAACTGATATGCAATAAAATCTGGGAAAACACTTTACAAAACCAACATAACACTAATATATAACTTATATACACAGTTCAGGTATGTACTATATTATATTTATTATATTAATATTTAAGTTCTCTCAGTTAAAATAGCAAGTTTACACTATACATACCTTTCAAATATAACGTAACCATATTGCATATGATTTATACAAACAAACATGTGCATATATATACTTTTCAATCAAACATACTTTATATCTAGAATCGACAGGCTTATATGACTTCAAAATATACATATATATATATACGAACATATATACCACTAAAACTTTATAAACGTATAAAACTTATATACTTTATATATAAACCAAACTCAAGTGTTACTTTATATTATATAGTATGCTTTAATACCTAATACTCATATAAACATAAACCTTATATAAACATATTACTATATAAATAATAACTTCTGTAACTATGTTTACAACTAACATCACCTGTACAAAACTTACAGTAAATTAATATGAAAGAAAACTGCTCGGCTAGGCTAGGCTCGACAAAATGAAGCAGGGATTAGTTGTCGAAGGTGCTTCGATCAGCTGTGGTAGAGGACGGGATTTTGTGGCTGAGTTCTAGTTGTGCGCATGGGAGGCCAAGGGACGGGTTGTGGTGACTGCATGGCTCGGCGAAGGGTAGCGTGCGGGCCACATGCGCGGAGGAAAGGAAGGTTGACGAGTGGAGAGTTTGGTGAGGGTTTGGTCTAGGCATGAGGTGGTGGTGGCGGTTGTAAATGATGGAGGGGTTAATCGGCTATGGTGAGAGGGATGGCATGGTGAAGATGGAGGCTTGAAATAAAAGTGCACGGGGAGGACACAGCAAGAAAAGATGCAGGTTTTACCAAAATGAAATAAAGTGTGCGGAACATATTTTCTAACATATATTTATTCCAAAGGCAATGAACAGAAGAAAACAGAAAAGAGGAAAGAGAACCGGAAAGTGAATGGATAAATCAATATAAAGTGAGCAGTTTGGAATAATAAAAGTCATGACAATTGAATGATAGAAACATTAGTAGCTAATGGCGATTCAATTTTTCACGGCTGAAATGTGAAAGGACAAAGGAAACAAAAAAAAAGTCTAGACGAATACCGATACGAAGAACCGTTACGCAGATTTCACCACACACCGGACTCCGAAATAGACAATTAAGTATACCGTAGAGGTCAGCACGACGAGACAATCAAAACGGTATACAGATATCAGTGGTACGATTTAGTTATAAAAATTCGAATTTTCAACTATCGAAAAATGCAAGAAAAACGCTAAAAAATAAGATCGACGGAGCCAAAGATGTCCGAATTTGGAAAAACGACAAACTGACATCTTGCTCAGAAGATGGTTTAGAATTTTTCTATGTAAAAATATTTAGGTTCTGAAAACATTTTATTTTCATCGCTTTTAACTGATTAAATTGAAGTATGTTTACGCGCGAAATAAACTTTCGTATTTTCGGACGAAAATTTATTAGTTGCTATGTTTAACTAGACGTATTCCAAATATTAAATTTTCTTTCAAAATTTTATCGTTTAAAATTTCACAAAATTTCAACTAATTACGTTATTAAAACAGTTGAAATTTACGGATCGTTACAGAATTTGGATGCATATGGAAGAGGGTTTCATGAAGATATATGCATGCACAAGAGAATACAAAGAAAGGAAGATGGAAATAATTCAAATACATGATCATGGAGGACCCCACCCACTTACCTAAATCTACAATTAGAAGCTAATGGACAACTAAGTGGAGGTTAAAGCTTCATGCATATTTAATGATGGATTAATTAGAGCTAATGGTTACTTAGAGGCCACACTTTCTAAAGGGCATTTTGGGAAGCACCCTAAAAATTGAATTAGGGTTTTATGCATGTATAAATAGCCCTCTTATGTACATGAAAATATCTTCTTACTGTTTCAAATTAGTTAGAAAATTAAAATACAAGTTGTAAGCTCTATGTTTCATGAAATAAAAATGGCTTCCTAGCCTCTTTCTCTTTTCTTTTCTACATGCTTTCATTTCCTTTTATGTTAATGCTTATTTTTATGCTCTCTTTCATTTCATGTTTATAGCTGAGATTTACATTCATGCAAGTAGTCTAGCTTTATTTTTTTATGCAAATAGTTTAGTAGTGATTTCATTTTCTTCCTGTAACAACCTGAGATTTCGTACCAATTGATTATCGTCTCTAGACGATTAATTTTCCTAGCTGTTTGTTATTTGAAGTTTTGAGTCGGTATAAAATCTCTTTTAATAAAATTGTTAAATGGTGGACTTTAAAAATTATTGTAGCCCACGGTTGTATTGGGTTGTGTTACCTATCTAGGTAGATGCCATTCCCCTCTAAATATCAGTTCGACCCGTTTTCCCTTGGTTCATTTGCTCGATCACAACCCTAAAACAAATAAACGAAAGAATGGCGGCCTCCTCTTGTTTTTCCCCTTTTTCAAACTAGGGTTTTCAGAAATCGAAGATGCCGTCCTTGTTGTTCGATCGAGAAGATGATTCTCGTTCCCTTGCTTCGACGATCGTTCGTCTCTTGAGGACCTCGGCTTCGACCCTTCGTCTATTCGAAAGCGCTGTCCAATTCGAGCCAGGAAAAAAAGTGAGTGATCTTTTTCACTCACATCTATTCGCTCTATTGTTGAACTTAATTCGAGGTTCTTGATTTACCTCTGCCATTCGAATTGTTTTGCTATGATTACGTGATTATTGTTCGATGTTGATGATTTCACTGCCTTTCATTCTTTTCATGTTATGGTTGTCTTCTTTGAGCTTCAGCTCGGCTTTGTTTTAACTCGAAACTGCAATTCCCTGATTTTGTATGATTTCATTTCGACTGTGACTTCTCTGCAGTTTTGTTTTCTTTATAGCTCTATTGCTCGGCATTGTGATGTTGAACTTGGATAGTGTATCAGTGATGTTACATCCCTGTTGTACTTGGTCTTATTGATGTTTCGTTTCACTTGATTAATTGAATTACAGTCGACCTTGAGCATTTTTATGTCGACATCAGTCTTGACTTTGGCCTTGACATTTACTTTACCACTTGCCACTAGTCTGGGTAGCTTATCACTGTGTTGCATTTCCATGTTCGATCACTAAGCACTTGTCATGTTGCATGTTGCACTTCACTGTTTTGTTTATCACAGTTGCTCCATTATGACCTGAACCTTGTTGCTATAACATTGTAGTTTGCATTATATTGTACCTGTACTTGTAGTTGCATCTCTGTTCATCAAGTTTTGCAAGTAAGTAAGACTCATCTTTAGTACTGGTTTAAAATGTTAGTTGAATCTAGTGATAAGTGGTTATTGATGACCTATTGTTTTGCCATAAATCACTAACATCTTCTGTGAATCTATGTTTTAATTTATGGTTTTAAAATGAAGTGAAATTGAACGCATTTTGTTGGAGCTAAATATGAATTGGAAAGTACATACCTCATTGCATTCACTCCAAGTAAGTTGATTCTCTTGACAATATACATCTGTAGTTGTTTCACCTGTTGCACTGTCATTGGTGTCTGCACTTGAATTTGTTCTTGTACTTGTTCACTATAGCTGCATTTAATTTGTTACTTGATCCACTTGAACTTGGGTCAGTGGTCTCGCTGAAGTCCCATTTTGTAAGACTGTTGTACCATGATTTATGAACTTGCCTTAAGTATATTTTGGAGTTAGTTTACATGATGATAATTAGTTGTTTTTGTTTGATGCTTCACTGCTGTCTGCATTTTGATAACTCATGGCTTGATTGAGTTGTTGCCATCTGTTGGCACCAACTTCTTCATGTCTGCATTTTGATAATCTAGTGGTTGTTGACCCAGCGTGCTTCGACTCGGGCCATTTGTATGTTCATCCCTGAGCGTTTGCGACATACTGGTTGCACATTACTTCATCTACATGTTGTACATGCAGAGTATTGATTGTCTGCACTTTTTCCGATATCATTTGTGTCACTTCATTTTTATGTAGTCTGGTTCATGTGCATACGGTCTATACAGGCTTTGGTCCTTCTTTAGTCCTGACTGTCTGGAGTACTTGTGAGTTGCATTTGTGTTATTGTCGTCAGTAGTTCATCATGTACACTGTCTAACTGATCTTGTACATGCTTGATCAGTTTATCCCTGACCTGAAGACTGATCTGATGCTTCATGTATTCTTCTACTTTGTTCATTTCAGTTTTATTGATACATGTTTTCTAACCACTGTGATCTTCACTGTGGCCTTGCAGTTGCCACTTTGATGTTAAATCTATACTTGTAGCATCCAGTTGGGGTTTGCTTCCTTGAACTGTATCCTTTGGGATCTTGTGGTGGCTGCATTTTCGTTGCAGTTTTACCCTTGTTCCTTGTGGTGACTTTACATTCGGTTGTGGCGAGGCAGTGCGCTTGCGTGCACTGCAGCCACCCAGAATTGACAGTTATGAATTGATATTTCTTTTGTGTCGTGATGCATTGATCTTTTATGCTGTATTGGCGAGGCCGTACATGCGTGCGTGTACGGCAGCCAATCGAACTTTGATGGTTTTAAAGTGACAATTTCAATTGTTTTGAATTGATTTAGTCGATTTGATAAGTTGTTTATTTATCTCTGTTGATGATTTAAATCTGCTGATTTATGGTTTAACACTGTTTAATGTTAAAATTTTCGTTATCCGATTTCTTTGTTAAAAGGATGGGATATACGAGATTTCTGTGATTGTCGTCTATTTGATTATCTGATTATTATTGCTGCTATGCACTAATAACTGAGTTTGAATTAGACTGACCCGTGTATTATTTTCTTTCGAATTTAATACTCGGGTCAGACCCGAGTTGTTTCAGGTTGTAGATTTCCTGCTTTGAGTTGCTGTTTGAGCTATGAAGACTTTTCACATCTTTTGGAGTAATCGTGTCGTAGTATAGGTTGATATGTATTCATGTATATTAGTTGATAATGTACGTGTATATATAACTTCCAGAGTCGACAATTGTAGTTGTATCATATGTATTGTGTCAACTGTATTGTAACTGACATCAGTTATATATATGAGACTTTTGTTTTTATCTGTGTTCCGCATTCTTTGTGTATCTGTGTTGTTTTTATATATATTGTCCTAAACCATTATGAACCATCGTAGCTTGTTTTATACTGGAATTGGGTATGTCGATGGGAGTGAATAAATAAGAGATGAAAAATTTAAAATATATACCACTCCTATCGAGGTAACCAATACTAGTGTAAGGCCAACTACGGATGGCCGCTCCTACCCAGCCTTATTCTTCATAATAACAGACAGTATTTCTTTTAATACTCTTTGTTATTGTGAGTATAGAGGTGGGGCGTCACAGTTGGTATCAGAGCTTGGGGTTTATGGACATAATATAAAACATAACTTGGATGGAACATGTGTTACAACTATCAGTCGACGTTTTATTTGTGCTTTGAGTCAAAACTAAAGATTAAAATTTTTGATGAAAGTTTTTAAATATCATTATTTAAAAATAAAAAGTGAATTTGTGTTCTGATGATTTGATTGATTTGAGTACTGTTTATCAGAGTGCGCAGCGGAAACAGTGAAGCTGTCTTCGCTGAGTACAACTGATAATCTATTTGATTTAAAAAATTGAAATATGAAATTTAAAATTTCATTGGTTGTTTACATAGCTGTAATTATTTTGTTTCTTTGAGAATTTCGAATCCAAATTGAGGATTCGAAGAAATTACAGTTATGTGATTTTTGTTGAAATTTCCGCTGGCTTTCTTTTGTACTAATCATCTATTGATTAGACTTTGCTGTTTTGAATTGTCTTCATTGAAGATATATTCGAATGATTTCTTTGTTCATTTTGTAGTACGTGCAAATTTGAGTTGCACGTTACTGCACTAATTTTACGTTGAACCGATGCTTGGTTATGAAACGTATTGTGTTGCCGTTACCTTTATAACGGGATTTTTACACTAGTGCTATGTTTTGAAGCACGGAGTTTAGTTGAAAATTTTTATGAATGAAAATTCACTGGTGTTACATTGTGGTGTAAATTATTTTGATGAGATTTTGACGTTTAAAAATTACTGTCGCTTTGGCTTCAGTAACCGTCAAATTTTAAAGGTGGATTTTCAAGCGGTTATACCGCAATGCTGATTTGTGACCCGTTTTTACGGTATTTTGAGAAGTACAATTTCCATATCGAAATTGTTACTAATATTGCTGCTTTAAATCACGTGATTGGAAATCGTTTTAAAATGAAAAAAAATTGTTTTATAAAATTTTTCACAGTTTGCACTTTCAAAAGAAGAGGAAGGTGAGTGATAATCACTTATGAGATTTATGGCATTAAGACCCAAGTAAGGGCAGTCAATTATTTTATATGAAAATCATATTACAATATCTGTTAATCTTTATTTCTCTGAATAAATATATGATGATCATGAATGACATTTTGGTTGAATTTTTGGTTACTGTTTTGATTTGCTTTTGGCATTGACTAATTTTGTTTTAAAAATTGTTTAATCAATCATATAACCCGATTACAGAAATGAGTTTGTAACTCAGTTTTTATAAGAAAATAATTTGATTAATTTACTGAGAAATATGGTATCGAATAATAATAATGGATTAGGCAGTATGAACAAAGAGGTTTATGCTCATGTCTAGTTCATTTAAAAATTGATATGAACAAAGCAATATTAAAAAAAAAGTGCGATCAAGCAGAAATGACTTTGAAATGGGTTGTAAAATTTGGCATGAAAGTTGGTATGTTTAGATATGATTTTTAAGGAAATTAAATTCCCTACTTATGAAATGAAGAAAGGATTACAAGAGTATTTCCGGAGTTAAAAAGGAAAATTCCTTAAATGAATAAATATGTATGGTCTCTAAATTACCAAGTAATTTAGGAGAGGTGCCTTGATCTACTCATCATCCGGTGGATGATGGGTATGTGCATGACTTGTTCAAGTCCTGGAGGCCTCTATGCAAAGGTTAACAGAATTGAGTCCTTTGCAATGCACACTTTGTGTTCAAAGGCAAGAGTTTGGACCATATAAAAATGTAAAATGGAACTGGAAAATAAGCTAGGCAGTGTGAATAAAGGAGGTTCATGCTTATGTCTAGATTGTTTTAAATTGGAGATGAACAATGCAATAAATTATTTATGTGCTGATTTGTTCAGATCTAAAGCTAAAATGTTTTATGGGTTTTTCTTTAAAACCTTACCCTATGTTCACAATAGAATTGAGTATAAGAATTTTTTATAGAATTCTACTGGATTTGTTTAAGAGATCATGACATTCTTGAATATAGGAGATATGCAAGTGATAAAACAAATTTTGAATGAGACAACTGGAGAAATGAAATAAAGCATTATTTTCATGAATGAAAGTATGGACAGTTGAGATTTTCTGAAATAAGAAATGAGACTGGTCACTAGATTATAAAACTAATCTAGGAGAGAAGCCTTGATCTATTCATCATAAGGAGTATGATGGATATGTGCATGACTTGTTTAAGTCCTATAGGCCTTTGTGCAAGGGTTAACAGAATTGAGTCCCTTGCAATGCACACATGGTGTTCAATGGCAAAGAGATATGACCAAATTAAATTGATAAATCGAGATTTAGAGCTGAGCTATGGAATTAAAATGAGTTAATTCCATAAGAGTATGTGTACATGTATACTGTATTGAACAATTGAATAATTGTTGATTTAAGATTCGATTATCATTTTTGATAATTGAATATTTGTTGATTTGAGATTCGATTATCATTTTCGATAATTGAATATTTGTTAATTTGAGATTCAATTATCATTTTTGATAATTGAATATTTGTTGATTTGAGATTCGATTATCATTTTCGATAATTGAATATTTGTTGATTTGAGATTCGATTATCGTTTTTGATAATTGAATATTTGCTGATTTGAGATTCGATTATCGTTTTTGATAATTGAATATTTGCTGATTTGAGATTCGATTATCGTTTTTGATAATTGAATATTTGCTGATTTGAGATTCGATTATCGTTTTTGATAATTGAATATTTGCTGATTTGTGATTCGATTATCGTTTTTGATAATTGAATATTTGTTGATTTGAGATTCTATTATCGTTTTTGATAATTGAATATTTGTTGATTTGAGATTCGATTATCGTTTTTGATAATTGAATATTTGTTGATTTGAGATTCGATTATCGTTTTTGATAATTGAATATTTGTTGATTTGAGAATCGATTATTGTTTTTGATAATTGAATAATTGTTGATTTGGGATTTCTGATTATCGTTTTGATAATTTGGCAATTGCTAATTTTGCTGATTGTAAGATTTTTAGTCTCTAATTGATTCTAGATTATGTTGATTATATTAAACTGCTGTTTCTGTCTATCTCTGTTGATAGTTATAGTTTGTTGATTATGAAGTTCGTGTTTTCTATTTATCTGTTGGAAAACTAGATATTTGCAGTTTTGCGATTTGCAAATTTTGTTTTCTAATATCTTTGTTGATAATTAGATATTGCTGTTTTGTGATTTCTGTATTCTAATTATCTAATTGATCATTGAATATTGTGGATTTGGACTGAGTTTGAGTATTGAGTTGCCTGGTCCTTGCATTTCCATTGTACAATCTCGTAGTTTCTTTGATATTGCAGTCTTCATGATTTGTAGACTTGAGTTTTACCTATCAAGTTCACTTGAACTTTGATACATTGTTTTATACAATGATGGTTACTTTCGCACTGGGCCTGGTGTCACGTCACTGACCTGATGCACTTGAGCCCTTGCCTACCTTATATATACTCTGTTTCACTTGATAGTTGTAGTGATGTATTCCATAGAGTAACTGGACTGACTTGAGTCTGGTTCACTCGAGTTGCCTTCCTTGATTTACACTGAACTTGTATACATTCATTTGGTCATTTGGGGAGTTGGTTCTGCATTTTGTTGTACCTATACCTGTAGTTGTCCAAACCGATTCTTCTGAAGTTTCAGCTTGTAGATCTGTTGTTCGTATGTTGCATACATTGTTGTTGAGTCGCTTTGTTACATCACTTGATATTTGTGGTATTTGCAGCTATATCACTTCGAGCTGCATGTTTAGTTGTTTATAGGTTGGCAACTGGTATCTGTAGTTCATGTTTCATTAAGTTTGATGTGCTCGTGATCACTGTAGTCTGTCCCTGCAGTCTATCTGGTCACTGTAGTTGCATTCCATTCATTTGCAGATATCAGTGCTCGTCCCTTAGTTGTTCATCTTGTAGTTCATTATGAGTTTGTGGATGACATGAGAACTTTTGTTCATTTTGTTCTGATTGCACTCTGCTGTCAGTATCACTGCATTGTTTTAGGTTTCAGATATAGTTGCTTAGTCCCTCATATTGTTTCAGGTGTACTCTGTATCACTTTTGATGTAGTTTGCATTTCAGTGTATCCTGGTGGTTACTGTTTCGGCCTGAATTTGATCATTTAAGCATCCCAATCTCTAGTGCTCGAACTCTGTCCATACTTGCACACTGATTCACTATTCTCTGTGCAGTATCTAGACCTTATTATATGCACACTTGGTTCGTGACCTTTGTGCTCGAGCTTGATCTTGCAATTTCCAGTTTCATAATTGCTTCATGTAATTGGGTAGTTTGGTCTTCATTTTGCTAGTAGTATTGCTCCATGTAAATAGGGTGTGTTTGTTTCACTTGTCTGGTTGGTCGTGAGACTATAGCATGCATTATTCATGTCAATTTCTTTGGCGTTTGTATTTCCGACCTTTATTTTTCTAGCTTTACCAATTTATGTTAGAAAATTTATTGTTAGTGATGACCTTAATTATGAAAATTGCGGGGACGCAATTTCTATAAGGAGGGGAGTCTGTAACAACCTGAGATTTCGTACCAATTGATTATCGTCTCTAGATGATTAATTTTCCTAGCTGTTTGTTATTTGAAGTTTTGAGTTGGTATAAAATCTCTTTTAATAAAATTGTTAAATGGTGGACTTTAAAAATTATTGTAGCCCATGGTTGTATTGGGTTGTGTTACCTATCTAGGTAGATGCCATTCCCCTCTAAATATCAGTTCGACCCGTTTTCCCTTGGTTCATTTGCTCGATCACAACCCTAAAACAAATAAACGAAAGAATGGCGGCCTTCTCTTATTTTTACCCTTTTTCAAACTAGGGTTTTTAGAAATCGAAGATGCCGTCCTTGTTGTTCGATCGAGAAGATGATTCTCGTTCCCTTGCTTCGACGATCGTTCGTCTCTTGAGGACCTCGGCTTCGACCCTTCGTCTATTCGAAAGCGCTGTCCAATTCGAGCCAGGAAAAAAAGTGAGTGATCTTTTTCACTCACATCTATTCGCTCTATTGTTGAACTTAATTCGAGGTTCTAGATTTACCTCTGCCATTCGAATTGTTTTGCTATGATTACATGATTATTGTTCGATGTTGATGATTTCACTGCCTTTCATTCTTTTCATGTTATGGTTGTCTTCTTTGAGCTTGAGCTCGGCTTTGTTTTAACTCGAAACTACAATTCCCTGATTTTGTATGATTTCATTTCGACTGTGACTTCTCTGCAGTTTTGTTTTCTTTGTAGCTCTATTGCTCGGCATTGTGATGTTGAACTTGGATAGTGTATCAGTGATGTTACATCCCTGTTGTACTTGGTCTTATTGCTGTTTCGTTTCACTTGATTAATTGAATTACAGTCGACCTTGAGCATTTTTATGTCGACATCAGTCTTGACTTTGGCCTTGACATTTACTTTACCACTTGCCACTAGTCTGGGTAGCTTATCACTGAGTTGCATTTCCATGTTCGATCACTAAGCACTTGTCATGTTGCATGTTGCACTTCACTGTTTTGTTTATCACAGTTGCTCCATTATGACCTGAACCTTGTTGCTATAACATTGTAGTTTGCATTATATTGTACCTGTACTTGTAGTTGCATCTCTATTCATCAAGTTTTGCAAATAAGTAAGACTCATCTTTAGTACTGGTTTAAAATGTTAGTTGAATCTAGTGATAAGTGGTTATTGATGACCTATTATTTTGCCATAAATCACTAACATCTTCTGTGAATCTATGTTTTAATTTATGGTTTTAAAATGAAGTGAAATTGAACACATTTTGTTGGAGCTAAATATGAATTGGAAAGTACATACCTCATTGCATTCACTCCAAGTAAGTTGATTCTCTTGACAATATACATCTGTAGTTGTTTCACCTGTTGCACTGTCATTGGTGTCTGCACTTGAATTTGTTCTTGTACTTGTTCACTATAGCTGCATTTAATTTGTTACTTTATCCACTTGAACTTGGGTCAGTGGTCTCGCTGAAGTCCCATTTTGTAAGACTGTTGTACCATGATTTGTGAACTTGCCTTAAGTATATTTTGGAGTTAGTTTACATGATGATAATTAGTTGTTTTTGTTTGATGCTTCACTGCTGTCTGCATTTTGATAACTCATGGCTTGATTGAGTTGTTGCCATCTGTTGGCACCAACTTCTTCATGTCTGCATTTTGATAATCTAGTGGTTGTTGACCCAGCGTGCTTCGACTCGGGCCATTTTTATGTTCATCCCTGAGCGTTTGCGACATACTGGTTGCACATTGCTTCATCTACATGTTGTACATGCAGAGTATTGATTGTCTGCACTTTTTCCGGTATCATTTGTGTCACTTCATTTTTATGTATTCTGGTTCATGTGCATACGGTCTATACAGGCTTTGGTCCTTCTTTAGTCCTGACTGTCTGGAGTACTTGTGAGTTGCATTTGTGTTATTGTCGTCAGTAGTTCATCATGTACACTGTCTAACTGATCTTGTACATGCTTGATCAGTTTATCCCTGACCTGAAGACTAATCTGATGCTTCATGTATTCTTCTACTTTGTTCATTTCAGTTTTATTGATACATGTTTTCTAACCACTGTGATCTTCACTGTGGCCTTGCAGTTGCCACTTTGATGTTAAATCTATACTTGTAGCATCCAGTTGGGGTTTGCTTCCTTGAACTGTAGCCTTTGGGATCTTGTGGTGGCTGCATTTTCGTTGCAGTTTTACCCTTGTTCCTTGTGGTGACTTTACATTCGGTTGTGGCGAGGCAGTGCGCTTGCGTGCACTGCAGCCACCCAGAATTGACAGTTATGAATTGATATTTCTTTTGTGTCATGATGCATTGATCTTTTATGCTGTATTGGCGAGGCCGTACATGCGTGCGTGTACGGCAGCCAATCGAACTTTGATGGTTTTAAAGTGACAATTTCAATTGTTTTGAATTGATTTAGTCGATTTGATAAGTTGTTTATTTATCTCTGTTGATGATTTAAATCTGCTGATTTATGGTTTAACACTGTTTAATGTTAAAATTTTCGTTATCCGATTTCTTTGTTAAAAGGATGGGATATACGAGATTTCTGTGATTGTCGTCTATTTGATTATCTGATTATTATTGCTGCTATGCACTAATAACTGAGTTTGAATTAGACTGACCCGTGTATTATTTTCTTTCGAATTTAATACTTGGGTCAGACCCGAGTTGTTTCAGGTTGTAGATTTCCTGCTTTGAGTTGCTGTTTGAGCTATGAAGACTTTTCACATCTTTTGGAGTAATCGTGTCATAGTATAGGTTGATATGTATTCATGTATATTAGTTGATAATGTACGTGTATATATAACTTCCAGAGTCGACAATTGTAGTTGTATCATATGTATTGTGTCAATTGTATTGTAACTGACATCAGTTATATATATGAGACTTTTGTTTTTATCTGTGTTCCGCATTCTTTGTGTATCTGTGTTGTTTTTATATATATTGTCCTAAACCATTATGAACCATCGTAGCTTGTTTTATACTGGAATTGGGTATGTCGATGGGAGTGAATAAATAAGAGATGAAAAATTTAAAATATATACCACTCCTATCGAGGTAACCAATACTAGTGTAAGGCCAACTACGGATGGCCGCTCCTACCCAGCCTTATTCTTCATAATAACAGACAGTATTTCTTTTAATACTCTTTGTTATTGTGAGTATAGAGGTGGGGCGTCACACTTCCTTTGTTTAGTTTCTATTTCTTTTGCTTTTAATGTTGAAATCTCTATGTGTTGAAATGATAACACAAATGAGAGGCTAAATCCCTATAATTTAGGGGTAATGAAGCTTTCTTTTAATCATGTAGATTCAACATAATTCTCTATATATGATCTCTTTTGTGCTTCATGAGAAAATGGATGTTTAGGTTTATTTGTGTTTTATGTTGAATTTGATAGCCTAGTTTGTTCATAACAAATAGGCTATGCTTATCTCATTATTCATAAATTTCCTCTTCATCTAAATATGATCATGGCAATGAAGTGAAGTTTTAATCAAAATTTGATGATCTATGTTACTAATTAATAGTAAATAGATCATGCTTAAACTAGATTTTGATCTCATTTTCTATGCCATATTTCAAGAGATTTGAAAAAGTAGGATTAGAAAGGAGATCATCATTTGATTTCATGTTGATGTATGTTAAGAAAGTGGATTTTCCTCTAAATTGAATTTTAGTCACATAGTTTTTAATCTCAACTTTTGCTTAGTTTTCTTGTTTTCAAAACAATCTCCACTTTTGGTTTAATTTGATTGATTAGAAAATTTTAAAATCTTAAAAATTCTCTACGGATCGACCCGTACTCTCCACGTACTAAAATTGTACGCCGTGCGTGTAAGAGTCCAAAAACTCGGCCTTCAAAAATCGGCACCCGTACTTCACTTGTACTTAAAATGCCGTAGATTCAAATGCCGAATCTGGCTTCCCGGAGCTTATAACACCATTAAGTATAACAACACAGCGGAATAAAGAAATCAATGATATCGTATATATAACATTGATACAATGACAGATACAAAATCTGATACAATATGATACAACAAAATGATACAACAGATATCAATATACATCAGAGATATGATACAAGAAATAGCAGCGGAAAGAAAATAGATAACACCAGCAGCAGATAGAATATCTCCAATAGAATGCTCCAATCCATAGCTAGCAGAAAGCAAGGTCAGTCGTCCAAGAACTGACTAGCTCCAGATAATCTACTCAGCCTGAATATCTGAGAAACCCAACTCTGGACTGCTCGTGTGGAAAATTATGAGCACCCAGAGTTTAGGAAGGGAACAATAAACTCTGAGTCAGTCGTGGGACTGGTGTGAGCAACAAAAACAGTTTATCTTTAAAACAAACACAAAAGAATTTTAAACATTGAAATCCGCAATGCTTTTGGAAAATGGAACTACCATAAGACCTCCCACCACACATACAATGCAATCGCAGACTTGGAGGAGATTTCTTCTTATGTTAGTCAAATAGGCTTACTACGCAAAATCAAAACTCTTTTGATATTATTACTAGTGCATAGTGTACAAGATCATTTCAAAAATACAATATTAATCTTAGCCAGCATAGGTACCATTATATTATGCCTGCTATAGCTGCCTCCTGAGGAGACAGGTTCTACAATTGCAATCGTAAAGGTTCGTAATGTTTCTTTGGATTTTCCAACAAATGGTCAGGCTAAGGAACTTCCTATGCCACGTAGGAAACGCCTCTGGCTGGACGCTCCGAGAGACAAACTGCTCTATACCAAACAAGGCCGTGTTACCCCTGTAACTAGGTAACTCACGAATATGCCATCCCCCGGTCCTTTGGGACCTTTATCCGAGCGCTCGATAACCAACATCACACATAAAAATAAGGTGTGTCCACATGAGTAAGTATCTGGGTCCATACCATGATACCACCCCTTTCCAGAAGGAAATGACATACCCTAAAGGGCGCGACCCTCATAACCTTGCCGCAACATTCCGGTTTCGACTATTTCCGGGTTGGGAGGTCTGACGAAGTCTCGTCCACAAAGCTACGCTTTGTCACAAAGCCATGCTTTGGGTCAATAGATGATCAACCTATGATCACAAAGATAAATGATCAAACAAATGATCATATCACAAATGATCAAACACTGATCATCACACAGCAACACTCAGCATGCCACATTATCAAATTGGGAATATATCACTGATAATTTCAACTACATAACCTATGAGCTCGTACGTCTCAGAGAAGGGTGTTAAGCTAAGAGAATAAATTCTCCACCACCAACAGAAATGTATTTGAAAGAAATCGGCTATATATCTCAATTTGTAATATCAGACATACAATCCATACAAGTCTATTCCGGGTTCGAACAGAACCGAAGGCACTTCCAAAGAAGCCCTTGCAAATCCGGATAATTTTCTAATCATGTCCGGACTTCCCATCACAAAGGATGGTCAAATCTCTATACCGGCGACCAGTCGATGCAGAGACATTCGACGATTTGTCCTTTCGTTTTCGAAAATATCCGGTCTTCACCACCGGTCTTCAAATGCTATCCATATACGACGTATCACATATTCGGAATGGGTTATACGACCCAAAAGTCCTTTCCCGGCTAACCCGAATAGTGATCGAAATATTTAAAAACATATGGATATGTGATTTCAATTAAGTCACAACTTAATAATTCAACTTCTTTTTAAATGGTTTCAATCGATTACCATTTCAAATATTTTAAACAAAAAGATTTATTTCACAAAGTTCACCCAGTTCAACAAAAATCCATTCACAGATTTCCAAACAATTTTCTTTTCAATTGGATTAACTCGTTAAATCTTTAAAAACAAAGATTCAACTTATAGTTTTCAAAACAATTTCATTTCGAATGGTTTGAACAAATCATCATTTTAAATCTGTTAAAAATAAACAGATTCAATTCATAGCTTTCAAAAAGAATTTATTCATAACTTGGAAAACCATTTTTTTCAATTCAAACTTGAAATTCCTTTAATTAAACTGGAATTTCATTTCTTATCTGAAAGCTTTTATTCTTTTAAAACAAACAGTTTCATTTTGGAAATCTGATTCATTTATACCAGTTAAGGTTCTTTGATTAAATCCAAATTCTCAAAATTATACTTTTAAAATGGTTATAACAAATTTATAACATCTTAACCAAAATTTCCAATCATGGAATTCAATTCCAAATTCTGAATTCAAATTCAAATTAATTTATTTAAAATTTGAAAGCTTTACCAAGTTATTAAAAATAACTTTTCTCTTAAAACTCATTTTCAAAAGCTTTCACATTTAACCCAAATCCATTTCCAAAATCAATTGAAATTAAAATTTCAATTTCAAAAATATTAAATTTAAATTATCTGTGACTTAACCGATTTCCACGTGAAATCCATATTTGTGTGTGTATGGTGTAGTCCAGGGGTTTAACACAATAGTGCAATATCATTCAATCATCACAGATCAGAATACAGAAATATAGTTGATAAGCGATATAAACTATAACGCTCATCTTTATTCACAGATCACAGATATATATCACAGATAAGTAAATTACAGATCACAACATAAATCAGGATATATCACAAAGCATCATATATCAGGGATATCAACAATTAAATCATTCAGTCAAATCCAATCATCTATAAGTAGGGTCAATTTAATTGTCTGGTTAATTCAAATCAGATTAATTTCTTATGAATTACTAATCCTGGTTAATTAACATTAACTAATTACAGATTATTTTGATTAATTATTCTTTAATCATTTATTAATTAACCATTTATAATAAATTAATTAACCTTTAATTATAATTCTCAAATTAATTACCTTAATTAATTAATCACATTGATTAATTATCCTTTAAATTAATTAACCTTTAAACACTTGATTAATCAATCTTTAATCATTAATTATCCATCCTTAATTACTTTTATTAAGTAATTAACTTTCAAGTAATTAATTTCCTTTACCAATAAATTTAATTTAGACTTTAAAAGTTAATTAAAAATTAAAACATTCTTTATATTAATTAACTAATCTTTAATATTATTAAGTTTATTTAAGCCTTTACAATCAATTTTTATTTAACACATGGACTATCCTTAATTTATCACATTTACAAATGAACCTTTAAAACTTAGTTAACTCATATTTATGAAAACTTGCAAATTTCATTTACCTTTGAACTTTATTTAACATTTTCCTTTGATTTAAAACATTTACTTTTGAAACTTGTATAAATAATTTCACTTGAAAATTTGGTTAACAATTTACTTTAAAAATTTAAATTCCGTCTTCTGGTTGCTTTTAAATCCTGGTACAAGATTACTTACCAAATTTCAACTTGTATAAACTTGTTACTTTTAAATAAAAACTCAGGTTAATTTGCGTATATAACAAAACCCGGGCCGATGCTCAGGATTCTCGAGTACAAACCCGAGAAACTCACAAACTTCCTTTACTTCGAGAAAAACATGAAACAACCTCGCGTTGAACCCGAGCCACCTTCGTCTCCCTCAATTTCCAACCACACCAGACATAGAAAAATACCACTTGTACGTGCACCGTGGCTCCAGCCACCTCCGGCCACTCACCAGAGTTGCTCCCCATCGCCGACTATCTCTAGATGACCTCGCAATCACCAGAACCCATCACCACATCTCGAATCAAATACGAGTTCTCCTCTTCAAACCTGGAACACGAACTCGGCCAACATTCAAAACCTGTCAACAGCTTGCCTCTGTTCCTCCGACCACCAGAGAACCACCATCACCGGCCACGACTTCGCCTACCATCCCTTTACGCGTTCCCAAACCCCTGTTGAACTCGACGTTTTGTAATGACCCAAGATTTTAGGAATCTATTCTGAAAAATATAAATAAATTCAAAATGATTTTTGAATTAAAATCTTGAAAGGGAATTGATATAGCTTGGTAGTGTATCAGTATGTGTGTACATGTGTGCACAGGAAATGCACATGAACTAAAGCTAAAATCCCTGAACTCTAAGAATAAATACATATTGATATGTATGGGAATATATATATATAGGTTAAATCCTTAAAAGACTGTATGGATAAGTAAATATACATATATGGATGCTACTGAATATTTTTGAGTGTACATGTGCATGTGTGTGTCAATACAGAATGATGTATAAATATATATATATATAGGTGTACTAATTATTTCAGTAAGACTTATATAAATATATACGTGTTAATAAAATACTAGAGTTCAAATTAGTAAGATAAAATATATACAAACATATTTTAGTATATAGGAAGAAAGAAAGAAAAACTGAAGATATAAAAAGGAGTATTCCTCTTGTAAATAAATACAGGAAGTACATGCCATTTACATGAAAGCTAAAAATAGAAAAAAAAAATATAAGAAAAAACAGAGAAATGCTTGGTATAGGCAGAATTAGGAAGAGTATTTGATAAATAATAAAATCAAGTCACATTTTTAGCATGATTGTAGACAAAGGAAAAAGTATTTTCTGAAAAGCAAAATTCTGAAATTAACCAAAAAGGATGTAACCACTTTTCTCTTCACCTAAATTAAGCCGGGAAGGGTAGAATTTTGGGTTCAAATAAAATACAGATAACATGATTTTTCTGGTGGGCAAAAATGGCTTTAGCCAATACCCAAAACCCTAAGGAAGACCCTGTATATATACATGTATATGCAGCAGCCTCCTCTCCTTCTCAGAAAGAACTTTGAAAAAAAAGAAACAACACCATAGAAATCATAAGACAAGGGAAGGAAGAGAGCTTGAGGCTAAAGGCAGAAGTTCATCAATTAATTAAGGAAGCAAAGAAGAGAGCTAGGTGAGAAAACTCACTCAAAAATCTAAAGCAATAAGTCCTAATGTAGGCAGCCAGTTATAAGTAATTTTTCTTAAAAGAGTATTTTCATATATGAATGCTTATCTGTGATTTTAAATCTGAAAATGTTTTGATTCTCTTTGGTTGTTCTACTTGTTTATTTATAAGAAAGTTTTATGTGTAGTTAGTATACATATATGTTTTATGAACCCAGATCTCTGATATGTAGATGCTTAGGAACATAAAATAAATGTTGAATATAGGCAAGTAGTATTGGTTTTGGCTTAACTCAGAGAAATGAAAACAAATTGAGCTGCAATATACTCATGTATAAGTGCTGAGGCTTGAGACAAAGAGGAATTAGGGGTGCAATAGGGTTGCCTATGTGCTGATGCTCCTAATTTAATAAAAAGGCATAAATATATATACACATAGCAAACAAAATTTTGTGATTCAGTGAAACCAGATCATTCTGAGTTTAACTCAAGCACAAATGTTTGCAAAAAGGAAAAACTCTCTCAGAAGCCATAAGCTAATGTTAGTTGCCTATACCCCTTTTAAAAAAATGCCAGAATATATATATATATATACACAGAACCTTATTTAATTAGTCACCAATGGTTGTTTGCTTGTTTGTCTCTATATGGTTATGAATAATATGAGATGCCATGATATGGATGTTTTTAGTTAGTAAAATGGATCACTGAATGGTTTAGTCATGAAAAATCAAAAGAGTATTATTAACTTAAACCTGATTAGGAAATTGGGGTCAAGAACACTGCAGGAATGACTTGTTTTCTTGAGTAATACAAGTTGACACATGGCTTGTTTAAGTCCTGAGATCTTTGTGTAATGTAGTGAATTAGTTCATTACAGTGTGTCCATTGATTCATAAATATTGCAGATGAGACCAGGATAGATAAATATACCAAGGGAATAATATTTGAGATGATGAGAAAACTAGAGTTTTTCCCAGAATTAAAATATGAGGATTGAATAAATGATTTAACTCATATTGGTTATTTTCCTTGTTTGACTATGACTGAATTGTATGCTTGAATGTATGTGCCATATTTATATATGTAGTCTCTGGAAAGAAAAATTAAAGTGTGCACAAGCACAATGACATAGAGCATGCACACAAGTATGATCTGATTCCAAAGGGCAGAACTTCATGTATATGTATTTAATTTGATTTTAACCTAATTAACTAATTGCTTTTGTGAATTTTCTCATACCAGACATGTGTCTGACCCTAGTGTGCTAATGGCATTTGGGGTGTCTCATTTAAAATGAGGCAGTTTCAAATGCTTTTTCAGGGATTGCAGCAACTAAGTAGGAGTAGGAGCAAGGCTTTGAGAAGAAGATTATAGCATGCTAAACTTAGTTAGATAAGAGCCTAAATGATAAAATCCGCATGTATTAATGATTTAAATTGTTACTTGTATTAAGTGTTGGATATGGGATGGATATTTTGTTAAGTATTTTATTAAGAGATTGACTTGTATCTGGAATTTATGAATCTAGTTAATATCTGATATTAAAAGAAGTTAATCAAAATATTGTAAGTGGATTTAGTAAGAACACCATGTTTAAATTAAATGATTATATTTTATAAATGTATTAGTCAATCTTGAGTCTTTAGAAAGGATTTTAGTTTTTGGAAAATCTGGATAGTTGATTCTCAGAAAAATTAAATGGTTTTATCTTTCTACCATGGCATATGTATACAAAAGATAATAGGCATAGGTTGAATGTTTTTATATGACTGCAAGGTTCCCATAATTTAACTTGTTTCATACAAATGTTTCATGTCTTGTTTTTAAATAAAGAAAGGATCTGTAATAAGGGAGTTCAAAGCCAGATCCAAATAGTTGCAGTTATATACGCACATAAACATGTTTTGTGCAAATATTAACACACGTTTTTCCTATGTAATTGTAATAGGAATCTGAATTTCACTCAGATTTTAACCAAATGCATTTTAAATTCCAAACAGATTTTATAAGAAGAAAATCAAACATGGACATATAACACTAAACTATGTGTGGATTGATTAAATTCAATCAATCCAATATCCTCTTGTTTTTCCAGAACTCTGATTCAAACAAGAGAGGCATATGCATCCTCACATGTATGTGCTTATCTTTGTGAATGTACTGATATATTTATATTGGTTAATTGTTTTGATCCTGGATATATTTTGTTTATTGGAAAAAGAAAATGACCCTGGGAAATGTATTTGTAATGAATGATCAATCTATATATCATCTCTGATAGTTCAAAGGAAGTTTAAATCAAATTTAAAAGTGTAAATGAATGTAGGTGGACATCCAGACACATATAAATTGAATGTGCATATGCATGTACATAGAAATCGAATTTAGACGTCAGTCTAAATAATTTAGACGTCTGAGATTAAACTTAGACGTCAGTCATAATAATTTAGACGTCTGAGGTTAAATGTAGACGTCTGTCACAAAAAAATTAGATGTCTGAATTCAGTTCAAAATGTCTTTTTCTCTCTGTTTCAATTTTAGATCTCTGAGCCATCTGTCATAATTAGTTAGACGTCTGAGATTAAGTTTAGACGCCTGTCATAAGAATTTAGACGTCTGAACTGCTGATTTTGCCTAATTTGCCTATTTAAAAAGAAACAAGTGGCTATGTCAATAGCTTGCATGGCATTTTGATTTCTATTTGATTAAAATTCCCTTTGATGGAAAAAAAAAATCCTTATGAAATTTAGGGTAGAAATAGGAGGGTCATTTCATTTGGTATCAGAGCTATGTTATTCAACATAGTAGAAGTAAAGATCAAGTTCTTAGATAGAAATAAAAATTTAAAGGATCTAAATATATATATCAATGTTTTCAGTGTGAAAAAAAACCCACTGAAATAATAAAATTACCAATCAAACTAACCAGCTATGTAAATTATTATTAGCAAACTATGGTAGGGAGACCACCAAATCAGGGAGCAGGATCTTCCCATGCACCACCAATGGTCAATCTGCAAGACTTGGTGAGAGCATTTAGGGATGGGGCAGGACAAAGGCAAGAAAATCCCTATGAAGAACTCTCAAAATTACTTAAGACATATACTCATTTAGGAGGCAAAAGCTTTGAAGGGACAGAGAGTATCATGGAAATTCAAACATAGTTGAGAACATTGGAAAGAATTTTCAATGACATGCAACTTGATGATCAAAGAAAGAGGCAAGTGGCTTCAAGACAGCTAAAAGGAGTAGCTTTAGGCTGGTGGGAAATAATCATTGCAGGAAGGAATGAGAATGAAATCACTTGGAATCAATTCAAAGAGATGTTGGAAGCAAGGTTTGTACCAGCATCAGCAAAGACTACCTTGCTAGAAGAATTTATTAGACTTAGACAAGGAACCATGACTGTCAAAGAATACACTCAAAGGCTTGAGGGGCTTTCCACATATGGAGCAATGCTTGTGGCAGATGAGGCATCCAAAAATGATAGGTACATAAAAGGGTTGAACCCAGGACTTAGCAGAGCCATGTTACCCTATGCAGACAGGACTTTTGACCATGTGATAGACTTAGCTTTGAGGTTGGAGCAGCATGACAAGGAAAGGGAGAAGTTCAGAAATTTTAAGAACAATAACACCAAGAAAGGTAAGGGGAGGTATCACCCTTATGATAAGAAGAAGGAAGAGGCCAGTAACAAAAGCACTGGAGATGTCAAAGCTAAGGAAACTAAGAAGAAAATTGTGTGCCATCAGTGTGGAAAAGAAGGACACATCAAACCAAGATGTCCAGAATTGAAGGGAGGAGCCTTCAAGTGCTATCTATGTGGGAAAGAGGGGCATATGAAGAGGAATTGTCCTGAGTACAAACAACAAGGAAAATTGGCAAATTTGGAAGGAAAAGGCAAAGCCACAGTGGAGTGTAACACTGAAAACCATAGCCAAGTGGAAGGTACATTACTTATTTGTACCATACCCATAGCAGTAGTATATGATACTGGGGCAACTCACTCTTTAATTTCTTATGAACTAGTTAAAATGCTAAAACTGAATTGCATATTGGTTGAAACCCCATTGCATATACAAAGTTCACTGGGGAGTTCCAGTGTTTTAAATATGATTTGTGTGGATGTGGAATTAAACATAGGAGGAAATATTTTTATTTCCAATTTATATGTTTTGAATTACCCAAATATAGGTGTTATATTGGGGGTAGACTGGTTAAGGCAATTTAAAGCCATAATTAATTTAGACTCATCCACCATATCATTGCAAAATTCTAGAGGTCAGAGAATCACAGTTTTATGTGAAGTAGCTAAGGAAGGAAAACTATATCATTTAGTTGACTCAGAAAAAGATTTTAGTGAACTAACTATTGAAGAAATTCCCATAGTCAATGAATATTTGGATGTGTTTGGAGAGGTCAAGGGTGTTCCACACCATAGACCAGTAGAGTTCCAGATCAATCTAGTTCCAGGAGCAAGCCCAGTGATTAAAAAGCCAACTAGAATGGGGCCAAATGAACTAAAGGAATTAAAGAAACAGTTAGAAGAATTGGAAGAAAAGGGTTTTATAAGACCCAGTAATTCTTGCTGGGGAGCACCTGTGGTATTTGTTAAGAAACAAGATGGAACTTTGAGACTCTGCATAGATTATAGGGAATTAAACAAGGTAACCATTAAAAATAATTACCCATTGCCAAGAATAGATGATCTTTTTGATCAATTAGCAGGGGCAAAAGTATTTTCTAGACTAGATTTAGCATCTGGTTTTCATCAAATGAAGGTGGAAGAATCAAGCATCAAGTACACTGCCTTTAACACTAGGTATGGGTTGTATGAATTTTTGGTTATGCCATTTGGCTTGACCAATGCACCATCATACTTTGTAGATCTAATGAACAGAACCTTTAGAGATTATTTAGACAAGTTTGTGCTTATTTTTATAGATGACATTTTGATTTATTCCAAAACAGTAGAAGAACATAAGCATCATTTGCACCTGGTTTTGTCTAGGTTAAGGGAAAAAGATTTAAAAGCAAAATTTTCAAAATGTGTATTTTGGAAAGAGGAAGTACATTTCCTTGGCCATGTATACATATATAGATTCTAATCTATATGTAATTGATATTTACAAGCTTATAAATGATATATTGTATATATAAAAAAGTTTATATATTCTGTTTTATATATATATATAGGTTATACATATGATTAATATTAGTCTATATATAAGAATGTATAAGCCTGGTTCAAGTATATATATATAGAAATTTATTTTTATATATGTTCGAATAAAATATGGGTTTGAAATATATGTTTTGGAATTTATTTTTAAACAAATAAAAATATATATTGTATATATATATATATATATTTCAGTTTATAAAAAAAAACTGATTTGATTTGTTTTCATCGACACCTTTTTCAGCTATGTTCGTCGAACTCGTGCCAATCTTGCTTTGCTCGTCAAAAATTTGTGTTTGGATTTATAACTCATCTCAGTCCTATTCTTCTATCTAGCCTCGAAAGGTGAGCAATCAATCACGATTAATGTTCTTATATTTATTAAATTTGATTTCAATTGAAATGTCAATTGAAATATGCTGATGTTAGTTATTTACATTGTTATATATGTCATTATCTATATCTGTTCACCTGTGACATCTGACACCATTATCTGTTATTTATATTGTTGATATATGCCTGTTACTGTTGTTATTTTATTTTCATATCTGTTATCACTCTGCAAGTTCCCTGTTAGTATAGAATCACTATGGGTTGAAATGATACATACCCGAACGATCTGTAGAATAGGAGAAAATCGTTATTGGTTGAAATGATAAACCCAAGCGATTTTCAGGGAATTGAATTTGGGATTGCGGGTTGAAAAGATATATACCCTTAAATATATTTTAAATTGCAGATTGAAATGATAAATATTCGGATCACTTGACCATAGGATAGAAAATTATATACAGGCACCGTTGGTCTATATATAAACGTTTTGAAAATGATTTCTATGATTTTGAAAAGAAATATATGGTTTTGATAAATATTGATTTTTAAAAGATGTATTAAAGTTGATTTAATAAAGTTGATAAATAATATGTTTAAGTATTTATTTAATATCTATATTTTTGAAATATAGAATTTATAATGATATGAAATCGATTGAAATTTTATTCTATTTAAGAATTATACTTAAATAAGTTGATTCCAAATGTATTGAATTTGAAATTTAAAAGGGTGATTTACAACTTGAAAGTTGAAAAGGTGACTTAAATGGATATTTCAAACGTATAAATATTTAAATGAGATATTTTGGTTATTTAAATTGTAAAAATTGAAATCGTATTCAAATATTATGGAAATGTTAAGTTAATATTTCAAAACTAAATAATTGTAAAGTGAATTTGATATGTATATAAATTTATCGAATTTAGTTTTGAAATGTTGAATATATAAAGCTTTGAAATATATTAAAATTGAAATGGCTTATCTTATGGTTCAGATATGTATTTGAAATCGATAAAATGAAATGGTTTATTTAGAAGCTAAATCGTGTTGAAACGGATGATTTGAGATTTGATTAAATTAAATTTTTGGAATTCAAGTTAATTTGAATTGATTTGTGAAATTTGAGGAAATTAATTTATCTTATAACGAAATTTTAATATCTAAACTGTTTAAAAGGAAAGTGCTATGATTTCCAAAATACTGTGATTTCCAGACTATGATTTCGAAAGCATTATAACTTTGGAAAGTAATATGATTTTGAAAATGGATATATTTGAAGTGAAATGATATAGTATTAAATTGGGTTTTGAAATGATAATGATTTTGGGTTTGAAGTATAAACTATTTTGAAATGACCACGGTGTTATAATAACGATTGGTTGGCAAAGAGACCGGGATCGGATATGGACATACTCTCTGTCGATACCGAAAACCACTTTGGCAACTGTGTACGCGGTGGAGATTCCAGAATGAAGTAGGATGGTGGCGACGTTCTTAAGGTATATTACGTGGACCCAACTCCCGTGAGTTGGCATAAGGTGGCTAAAACAGGAGCGATCTTGGACCAGTGAGGTAGCACCTCTTCTCGGACACATTTCTTCGATATTATACTCTTACTTGTGATTTGACTAGATGGCCATCCTTCGATTTGGGAATGTTGTTCGAGGTGGAACGGTAGTGGCTGCTATGCGTATCCATCAGTCCGTGTGCGTAATTGGTATATCTACCCTGGCATTGCCTAGTTGTGCCGTGTCACCTACCATATCGAGCTTTACTACGATTATGATTTTAAGATCCGACCACGTTAAGGTTCTCCATCCCCTTAACGCTATTTTCCGATATGATTATACTTTACTTATTTAGACACTATTATAATAGCGAATATTAATACATAGTAAATAGTTTAACGGACCCTTAGAGAATGGTTATCCCAAACATCCTTTAAGTTACTTGTATTTCAGTTGATATTTCACTTGAGTTGGATTTATTAATATGAGAATGTTAATTCTGACTCGAGTGTTTTGTGTTTTGCTTTACGCTCGGGTCAGACTGAGTGATACAGCATTTGAGACTCACCTTTGGAGTTGGAGCTTCGCTTGGAGATCCAGCTATCTATCGATCCTGCTTTCAGTTATTCCGTCGATCCAGTGATGTATTCAGATCTGGTATTTGATTATTGTATTGAGACATCTATTGTATTCGAGACCTCTGTTGTATCTTGTTTAACTCTATTATATATATATAGTAGCTTCATGAACTACTATCCTTTGTTTCCGCTGCAGTATTGTTATATTACTCTATGTCTGTGATCTGTAATTATTTTATTTCCCGTATATATGAGTTTTGCCAAATTTTATTTACAACGCAGTATTTTGAGCAATTCAACTCCGGCATGAGTGTCTACCTATACACTTATAATGGATGCGAATGGTCCAAAAATACTAGGTCGTTACATGTGGTATCAGAGCTCTGGTTTTAGGCAAAACTCAGCATATGTAGTAAATTCGATTACAGAATCACTTTCGTTCGAGCTTGAATTCCTTCTTCTTTGACTCGGTTCCTTTGAATTTTGGAACGTTCACTTCGGTTCCAAAGTCCATTCTTGTCTCCCCTATTCTTGTCTTCTTAATTCTGGAGTATCCCATAACTCCACTTCGAATGATCTCTATAATAAATCGGCGGTCTCGCCAATATCTGAATAATTGATAAAACTCCTTTACAATCGGTATTGATTCACCGGAGATTTCTGTATCCTCGGTTTACGATGCTGCTATCATATGCTATACCCGAATTCTACCTCTGGTAATCGAATGTCGATTTGCTTCAGAATTCTACATCGATCTTATCTATGAAGTCACCGTTGACCCAGTTAAGGTTGCCCACGATTTATACAACTTTATCCACCTTCCTGTTTGAAATACAATCATCTAACCTTCGTTTTGAGCCTATCTATTTTTAGATTAGAATTCTCTTTGATTAGAGCCCCTCTATATTTGGATCTCTATCCATGTGTTGGAATCCAATTCTGAAATCATCGTGTGAGGGAGTGTATTTGTAATTAATATAAAAATAGTTTATGTTTATAGTGTGTTGTTTGAGTTGTTGATGTTGGTTTGGATTTTCGATCGATTCGTCTGATCAACGCTATCGATAGGATTTCCAAAACACTTGAACAGAGCAAACTGACACAATATAATTTTTAAATTTGATAAATGAAATAAATTTGTATGATTATATTATAAATATATAAGAAAATTTTCTAGAATTGAAAGTTAAATAATTTGGTTGTTGAAATGATAACATTTGATTATCATTTTATTGTTTTGTAAGTCATTGACTATTGCAAAATGATAACTGTTTTGAATTTATTTGAAATTGAAATGAATTTAAATTGAGAATTTAAGAATTGAATTTCTGGTGATTTCAAACTCTGTTTTAAAGCCTTAAAATGTATATTATTTAAAGTATTGTATAATAAAATGGTTTTCAAAGGATTTTAAATGTTTAAATCAGTGCTCTTCTCTTTGTCACTGGAAAATAATCTCGATGATGACGGCCGCATCATCGACATTCATTTTCGAGTTTCGAAGTGGAGAAACTATTTTGTAGCTTTGCTACGGTTTTGTTTTGAAAAAAATATATACTTTTGATTTGAATTTCTTCAGTATAATTTGATTTATATATATATATATAGGTATCTTATTTTAAAATAAATTTTTTTATATAAAAATATTATATATATCTCTAAATTGTTTGAAGTAAATCGAAGATTTAAATTCTTAAATTTTTGGTTTAAAGATGATTTCAATTATAAACTAAAGTCAAAATTCTTGGATAAATAATTTAATTGGGAATAACTGAGTTGTAAAATCTTATTTGTATAATACTCAATTACATCTCAACATAACTTACCTAAAATTTTCAGAAGTTAAAAATGTAATTGGATAATATACAATATAAAGAAATTTGAGTGGTTATAATAAATGTTATATACTTAAATTTTATTATAAAGATGTTAGTAGAAAGAAATAGAATAATAATTCAATTGAATAATAGATGAGACAAATAAAATTTGTTTGCAAGAATTAATAAATTGGAATTAGATTAACTTATGGAAATACCTAGAAAAAAAAATCAATCAATTATTGAATATAAATTTTGTGATAAGATATATTAAGTGGAATAAGGTTAATAATAATTTAGAATAAAAGAATTAAATTTTTTGAATAAAACATGAGTATAATAAATGATTATACAAACAGATTGATTTGGAAATTTTAAATTAAGGATGACGAGATAAAAAGGATAATGAATTTAGATATAGTTAAGACTGATTTAACTTAAGTGAAATCAAATGGATTGAAATCAATTATTGGGTATTAATTAATTCAAAGTAATTTATATGGTTTTAAATTGATTGTTTTATTTGTATTTCAAATCTATTTTCCTTTTGGTTGCTTCTACTCTCCTACCTCCTTCCTTTTCGGGGACGAAAAGTTTTGAGTGGGGGAGAGTGTAACGACCCGTAAATTTCAGTAGTTTTATTTATTTAATTAATTGGATTTTGTGAAATTTTAGACAATAAAATTTTGAAATAAAAATTTAATATCTGGAATGCGTCTATCTTAACATAGCAACTGGTAAATTTTCGTCCGAAAATATGAAAATTTATTTCGCGCGTAAATTTACTTCAATTTAATCAGTTAAAAATTGGTGATAATAAAATGTTTTCCAAACCTGAATATTTTTACATAGAAAATTTGTAAATCATCTTCTGAGTGATACGTCATCTTTCGTTTCGTCAAATTTGGACATCTATTGCTCCGTTCATCTTATTTTTGGTAAATTAGCAACATTTTCGGTACTAATTATCGACTTTTGATCGGATGGTCGTACCACTGACATTTGTATACCATTTTGATCGTCTCGTCGTGCTGATCTCCATAGTATATTCAATTGTATATTTCAGGATCGGGTACGCCACGAAATCAGTAAAACGATTATCGTAGCGGTACTAGTTTCTAGTCTTCAAACTTTTGTGCCCATTCATTTGCCCAACGGCTAAAAAAAAATTATATAACCATTGTTTATGAACTTTTGATATTCTCTGACTTTTTACCCTTTCAATAAAGTGTGTTTTGGTTCATACATTTTGTTCGTTCAAATTCTTTTCCGATAGTTTTGCCTTTCATTTCCAGTTTTTCTCTCTGACCATTTATTTCCTTTGAACGGTTACGTGGGGGATATTATATTTTATTTATAGATGTTGTAGACCATTTTGCCTGCTTTTGTTTGCCGAGAAACCCCTGCCAATTCATCTTTAACATAGCCCTCACGTCCCCTTCCAATCGCTCACTGCTCACCTACCTGACGCGTAGCCGCCTAAACCTATCAACCCGAACCTCTGCATACTACCTCCTCTTCTCCCCATTGGCCAACCTCTCAACCCTAGCCGAGACAACCTCGTCACTAGCAACACCCAAGCCGAGCCTCATCACAACCCTCGTCTCCTCCCCTCCAACATATCCACGGACGGAGCTTTGCCCATTAGCCTTCGCTTGTTCCTCCCTGATCCGAGCATCATCTCTTATATATGAAGGTATATATATATTCGTGTTTGTTTATATATACGTATATATATTAGTTTGTTTAAGTAAAAAAGAAAAAAAGAAAAAGGGGGAAACCTATTGTTTATTTTTTTTTATTTTTTTTTGATATATACATAGCTATATATATAATTGTATATGCATATATAATGTCAGTAAATATTATTGTTATGTAAGTTTCATGTATATAGTTTGGTATACATATATAAACATTTATTTTATCTGTTAATGAACATATATGTTTATGAAAGTATATGTATAAATGAGTTCTGGTTATATATATAGTATATAGGTGATGTTGCAGTATATAACCTGTTCATACAATCAGATTTCGTCATAGTATATGATCGGTTTAGAGTTTATGTATAAGCTTATATATATTTTATCTAAAAACTTATCAGCTAGGTTGATTTTTTTTCTTTTTTTTTTATAAATATAAAATAAGTCTGGGTAAGTATATTACATGGTAAAGTAATTATTTGAATGTATGTTAATACCTTAAAATAGAGTTTGAAAATAACTTTACATATTATTATACAGTGATAAGAATTTATATATATATATATATGGAGAGTATATTATAATAGGTTCAAAGTGTTATAATGTACAATGTTGTATATACATTAGTGTGTATATATATATATCTATATATTTTTCTGTTGGGTTTTAACGTATTTGTTTATAATAGTTTTGTATGTTACAGTATTTATATAATAAGTTATTAATAAGGTTACTGTATATACTATATAAATTAGTAAAATATATGGTATTAGTTTTATAATATTAGTAAAGTGTATGCATAGTTTATAGGCTGTAAGCTTGCTGCTTTCCAATTCTATTCAACTAAGTTATAATAATATCTTTAACATTTTGCTTTTTATATTATTGAGTTAAGAATGTGAATTAGTGTATAAACATACTTAAGTAACTATAATGGCAAGATTTGCTACTTTTTATATAGTGTAAAGTATTATATATGTGTGTTTAATAAATTTGACTTTTACGGTATACATATATAGATTCTAATCTATATGTAATTGATATTTACAAGCTTATAAATGATATATTGTATATATAAAAAAGTTTATATATTCTGTTTTATATATATATAGGTTATACATATGATTAATATTAGTCTATATATAAGAATGTATAAGCCTGGTTCAAGTATGTATATATATATATATATAGAAATTTATTTTTATATATGTTCGAATAAAATATGGGTTTGAAATATATGTTTTGGAATTTATTTTTAAACAAATAAATATATATATTGTATATATATATATTTCAGTTTATAAAAAAAACTGATTTGATTTGTTTTCATCGACTCCTTTTTCAGCTATGTTCGTCGAACTCGTGCCAATCTTGCTTTGCTCGTCAAAAATTTGTGTTTGGATTTATAACTCATCTCAGTCCTATTCTTCTATCTAGCCTCGAAAGGTGAGCAATCACTCACGATTAATGTTCTTATATTTATTAAATTTGATTTCAATTGAAATGTCAATTGAAATATGCTGATGTTAGTTATTTACATTGTTATATATGTCATTATCTGTATCTGTTCACCTGTCACATCTTACACCATTATCTGTTATTTATATTGTTGATATATGCCTGTTACTGTTGTTATTTTATTTTCATATCTGTTATCACTCTGCAAGTTCCCTGTTAGTATAGAATCACTATGGGTTGAAATGATACATACCCGAACGATCTGTAGAATAGGAGAAAATCGTTATGGGTTGAAATGATAAACCCAAGCGATTTTCATGGAATTGAATTTGGGATTGCGGGTTGAAAAGATATATACCCGTAAATATATTTTAAATTGCGGATTGAAATGATAAATATTCGTATCACTTGACCATAGGATAGAAAATTATATACAGGCACCGTTGGTCTATATATAAACGTTTTGAAAATGATTTCTATGATTTTGAAAAGAAATATATGGTTTTGATAAATATTGATTTTTAAAAGATGTATTAAATTTGATTTAATAAAGTTGATAAATAATATGTTTAAGTATTATTTAATATCTATATTTTTGAAATATAGAATTTATAATGATATGAAATCGATTGAAATTTTATTCTATTTAAGAATTATACTTAAATAAGTTGATTCGAAATGTATTGAATTTGAAATTTAAAAGGGTGATTTACAACTTGAAAGTTGAAAAGGTGACTTAAATGGATATTTCAAACGTATAAATATTTAAATGAGATATTTTGGTTATTTAAATTGTAAAAATTGAAATCGTATTCAAATATTATGGAAATGTTAAGTTAATATTTCAAAACTAAATAATTGTAAAGTGAATTTGATATGTATATAAATTTATCGAATTTAGTTTTGAAATGTTGAATATATAAAGCTTTGAAATATATTAAAATTGAAATGGCTTATCTTATGGTTCAGATATGTATTTGAAATCGATAAATTGAAATGGTTTATTTAGAAGCTAAATCGTGTTGAAACGGATGATTTGAGATTTGATTAAATTAAATTTTTGGAATTCAAGTTATTTTGAATCGATTTGTGAAATTTGAGGAAATTAATTTATCTTATAACGAAATTTTAATATCTAAACTGTTTAAAAGGAAAGTGCTATGATTTCCAAAATACTGTGATTTCTAGACTATGATTTCGAAAGCATTATAACTTTGGAAAGTAATATGATTTTGAAAATGGATATATTTGAAGTGAAATGATATCGTATTAAATTGGGTTTTGAAATGATAATGATTTTGGGTTTGAAGTATAAACTATTTTGAAATGACCACGGTGTTATAATAACGATTGGTTGGCAAAGAGACCGGGATTGGATATGGACATACTCTCTGTCGATACCAAAAACCACTTTGACAACCGTGTACGCGGTGGAGATTCCAGAATGAAGTAGGATGGTGGCGACGTTCTTAAGGTATATTACGTGGACCCAACTCCCGTGAGTTGGCATAAGGTGGCTAAAACAGGAGCGATCTCGGACCAGTGAGGTAGCACCTCTTCTCGGACACATTTCTTCGATATTATACTCTTACTTGTGATTTGACTAGATGGCCATCCTCCGATTTGGGAATGTTGTTCGAGGTGGAACGGTAGTGGCTGCTATGCGTATCCATTAGTCCGTGTGCGTAATTGGTATATCTACCCTGGCATTGCCTAGTTGTGCCGTGTCACCTACCATATCGAGCTTTACTACGATTATGATTTTTAGATCCGACCGCGTTAAGGTTCTCCATCCCCTTAACGCTATTTTCCGATATGATTATACTTTACTTATTTAGACACTATTATAATAGCGAATATTACTACATAGTAAATAGTTTAACGGACCCTTAGAGGATGGTTATCCCAAACATCCTTTAAGTTACTTGTATTTCAGTTGATATTTCACTTGAGTTGGATTTATTAATATGAGAATGTTAATTCTGACTCGAGTGTTTTGTGTTTTGCTTTACGCTCGGGTCAGACTGAGTGATACAGCATTTGAGACTCAACTTTGGAGTTGGAGCTTCGCTTGGAGATCCAGCTATCTATTGATCCTGCTTTCAGTTATTCCGTCGATCCAGTGATGTATTCAGATTTGGTATTTGATTATTGTATTGAGACATCTATTTTATTCGAGACCTCTGTTGTATCTTGTTTAACTCTATTATATATATATAGTAGCTTCATGAACTACTATCCTTTGTTTCCGCTGCAGTATTGTTATATTACTCTGTGTCTGTGATCTGTAATTATTTTATTTACCGTATATATGAGTTTTGCCAAATTTTATTTACAACGCAGTATTTTGAGCAATTCAACTCCGGCATGAGTGTCTACCTATACACTTATAATGGATGCGAATGGTCCAAAAATACTGGGTCGTTACAATATTGATAAAAATGGTTATATGAGATACCAGAATAGGATGTGTGTACCAGAGGACACAGAATTGAAGAAAGAGATATTGAATGAATATCACAGAAGTAAATACTCCATACACCCAGGCAACACAAAAATGTACCAAAATTTGAAAAGAGACTTCTGGTGGAAGGGGATGAAATCTGATGTAGCTAAATACATTGCCAAATGTATGACTTGCCAACAAGTCAAGGCTGAAACCCAAAGGCCATCAGGGTTGATGCAGCCTCTTAGTGTACCACAGTGGAAGTGGGAAGACATATCTATGGACTTCATAGATGGACTGCCTAGATCTAAGAGAGGTAATACAAGTATATGGGTGATAGTTGATAGGCTAACCAAGGTAGCACACTTCATCCCAGTCAAGTCAGAAAGAACAACACCAAAATTAGCTCAAATTTTTATAAAGGAAGTGGTAAAGTTACATGGCATTCCCAAAACCATTGTGAGTGATAGGGATACCATCTTCACTTCAAAATTCTGGAGAAGCTTTCAAGAAGCAATGGGAAGTGAACTACGTTTAAGTACTGCCTACCATCCTCAATCAGATGGGCAGACTGAGGTAGTAAACAAAGTTTTGGAGGACATGTTGAGGGCATGTATAATAGATTTTGGGGGCAACTGGGAAGATTATCTTCATCTAGTTGAATTTACATACAACAACCGCTACCAAAGCACCATAGGAATGGCTCCATTTGAAGCCTTATATGGAAAACCCTTTTTGTCACCTGTTTGTTGGGTAGAAGCAGGAGAAAGGTCTATTTTAGGACCTGAGTACATACAAGAAACTAAGGAAAAAATTGAGTTGATAAGAAGAAGAATGGCAGCAGCTCAAGATAGGCAAAAGAAATATGCAGACATGAGAAGGAGGCATGTAGAATATGAAGTGGGAAATTTTGTTTTCATCAAAATCTCACCTATGAAAAATGTGCTGAGGTTTGGAAAACAAGGCAAGTTAACCCCGAGATATATTGGACCATACAAAATTCTGGAAAGAATTGGTCCCTTGGCATATAAGTTGGAATTACCAGAAAACATGCAAGGTATACATGATGTTTTTCATGTATCACAACTGAGAAGGTGGGTCCATGACAAGGCAGAAATTCTTGAGACCCCAACCCTAGTGCAGACAAATTCTAATTTGATTTATGAAAAGGATCCAGTGGGGATTTTGGCAAAAGATGTGAAGAAGTTGAGAAATAAATCTCTGAAACTTGTGAAGGTACAGTGGAGTCTTGATCCTAGTGATTGCACATGGGAATTAGAAGACAAAGTTAGGATGAATTATCCTAAGCTATTTTCAGATTAAAGGTAATTCTGATTTTTTTGATTGTTTTTTTTAGATGCATATGTTTTTAGTTATTATAGAACTAAAAATCTATTTGGTTGAGAATGTACTTGTTCTCTGAATTAAGTTTAAAATTTATTTTAAGCTTAGGAAAATTGTGGGACACAATTCCTAAAAGGAGGGGTGTATGTAATGAGCCAAGATTTTAGGAATCTATTTTGAAAAATATAAATAAATTCAAAATGATTTTTGAATTAAAATCTTGAAAGGGAATTGATATAGCTTGATAGTGTATCAGTATGTGTGTACATGTGTGCACAGGAAATGCACATGAACTAAAGCTAAAATCCCTGAACTCTAAGAATAAATACATATTGATATGTATGGGAATATATATATATAGGTTAAATCCTTAAAAGACTGTATGCATAAGTAAATATACATATATGGATGCTACTGAATATTTTTGAGTGTACATGTGCATGTGTGTGTCAATACAGAATGATGTATAAATATATATATATATATATATATATATATATATAGGTGTACTAATTATTTCAGTAAGACTTATATAAATATATATGTGTTAATAAAATACTAGAGTTCAAATTAGTAAGATAAAATATACAGACATATTTTAGTATATAGGAAGAAAGAAAGAAAAACTGAAGATATAAAAAGGAGTATTCCTCTTGTAAATAAATACAGGAAGTACATGCCATTTACATGAAAGCTAAAAATAGAAAAAATTATATAAGATAAAATAGAGAAATGCTTGGTATAGGCAGAATTAGGAAGAGTATTTGATAAATAATAAAATCAAGTCACATTTTTAGCATGATTGTAGACAAAGGAAAAAGTATTTTCTGAAAAGCAAAATTATGAAATTAACCAAAAAGGATGTAACCACTTTTCTCTTCACCTAAATTAAGCCGGGAAGGGTAGAATTTTGGTTTCAAATAAAATACAGATAACATGATTTTTCTTGTGGGCAAAAATGGCTTTAGCCAATACCCAAAACCCTAAGGAAGACCCTGTATATATACATGTATATGCAGCAGCCTCCTCTCCTTCTCAGAAAGAACTTTGAAAAAAAAAGAAACAACACCATAGAAATCATAAGACAAGGGAAGGAAGAGAGCTTGAGGCTAAAGGCAGAAGTTCATCAATTAATTAAGGAAGCAAAGAAGAGAGCTAGGTGAGAAAACTCACTCAAAAATCTAAGGCAATAAGTCCTAATGTAGGCAGCCAGTTATAAGTAATTTTTCTTAAAAGAGTATTTTCATATATGAATGCTTATCTGTGATTTTAAATCTGAAAATGTTTTGATTCTCTTTGGTTGTTCTACTTGTTTATTTATAAGAAAGTTTTATGTGTAGTTAGTATACATATATGTTTTATGAACCCAGATCTCTGATATGTAGATGCTTAGGAACATAAAATAAATGTTGAATATAGGCAAGTAGTATTGGTTTTGGCTTAACTCAGAGAAATGAAAACAAATTGAGCTGTAATATACTCATGTATAAGTGCTGAGGCTTGAGACAAAGAGGAATTAGGGGTGCAATAGGTTTGCCTATGTGCTGATGCTCCTAATTTAATAAAAAGGCATAAAGATATATACACATAGCAAACAAAATTTTGTGATTCAGTGAAACCAGATCATTCTGAGTTTAACTCAAGCACAAATGTTTGCAAAAAGGAAAAACTCTCTCAGAAGCCATAAGCTAATGTTAGTTGCCTATACCCGTTTTAAAAAAATGCCAGAATATATATATATATATATATATACAGAACCTTATTTAATTAGTCACCAATGGTTGTTTGCTTGTTTGTCTCTGTATGGTTATGAATAATATGAGATGCCATGATATGGATGTTTTTAGTTAGTAAAATGGGTCACTGAATGGTTTAGTCATGAAAAATCAAAAGAGTATTATTAACTTAAACCTGATTAGGAAATTGGGGTCAAGAACACTTCAGGAATGACTTGTTTTCTTGAGTAATACAAGTTGACACATGGCTTGTTTAAGTCCTGAGATCTTTGTGTAATGGAGTGAATTAGTTCATTACAGTGTGTCCATTGATTCATAAATATTGCAGATGAGACCAGGATAGATAAATATACCAAGGGAATAATATTTGAGATGATGAGAAAACTAGAGTTTTTTCCAGAATTAAAATATGAGGATTGAATAAATGATTTAACTCATATTGGTTATTTTCCTGTTTGGTATGAATGATTGTTTGACTATGACTGAATTGTATGCTTGAATGTATGTGCCATATTTATATATGTAGTCTCTGGAAAGAAAAATTAAAGTGTGCACAGGCACAATGACACAGAGCATGCACACAAGTATGATCTGATTCCAAAAGGCAGAACTTCATGTATATGTATTTAATTTGATTTTAGCCTAATTAACTAATTGCTTTTGTGAATTTTCTCATACCAGACATGTGTCTGACCCTAGTGTGCTAATGGCATCTGGGGTGTCTCATTTAAAATGAGGCAGTTTCAAATGCTTTTTCAGGGATTGCAGCAACTAAGTAGGAGTAGGAGCAAGGCTTTGAGAAGAAGATTATAGCATGCTAAACTTAGTTAGATAAGAGCCTAAATGATAAAATCCGCATGTATTAATGATTTAAATTGTTACTTGTATTAAGTGTTGGATATGGGATGGATATTTTGTTAAGTATTTTATTAAGAGATTGACTTGTATCTGGAATTTATGAATCTAGTTAATATCTGATATTAAAAGAAGTTAATCAAAATATTGTAAGTGGATTTAGTAAGAACACCATGTTTAAATTAAATGATTATATTTTATAAATGTATTAGTCAATCTTGAGTCTTTAGAAAGGATTTTAGTTTTTGGAAAATCTGGATAGTAGATTCTCAGAAAAATTAAATGGTTTTATCTTTCTACCATGGCATATGTATATAAAAGATAATAGGCATAGGTTGAATGTTTTTATATGACTACAAGGTTCCCATAATTTAACTTGTTTCATACAAATGTTTCATGTCTTGTTTTTAAATAAAGAAAGGATCTGTAATAAGGGAGTTCAAAGCCAGATCCAAATAGTTGTAGTTATATACGCACATAAACATGTTTTGTGCAAATATTAACACACGTTTTTCCTATGTAATTGTAATAGGAATCTGAATTTCACTCAGATTTTAACCAAATGCATTTTAAATTCCAAACAGATTTTTTAAGAAGAAAATCAAACATGGACATATAACACTAAACTATGTGTGGATTGATTAAATTCAATCAATCCAATATCCTCTTGTTTTTCCAGAACTCTGATTCAAACAAGAGAGGCATATGCATCCTCACATGTATGTGCTTATCTTTGTGAATGTACTGATATATTTATATTGGTTAATTGTTTTGATCCTGGATATATTTTGTTTATTGGAAAAAGAAAATGACCCTGGGAAATGTATTTGTAATGAATGATCAATCTATATATCATCTCTGATAGTTCAAAGGAAGTTTAAATCAAATTTAAAAGTGTAAATGAATGTTGGTGGACATCCAGACACATATAAATTGAATGTGCATATGCATGTACATAGAAATCGAATTTAGATGTCAGTCTAAATAATTTAGACGTCTGAGATTAAACTTAGACGTCAGTCATAATAATTTAGACGTCTGAGGTTAAATGTAGACGTCTGTCACAAAAAAATTAGATGTCTGAATTCAGTTCAAAATGTCTTTTTTTCTCTGTTTCAATTTTAGATCTCTGAGCCGTCTGTCATAATTAGTTAGACGTCTGAGATTAAGTTTAGACGCCTGTCATAAGAATTTAGACGTCTGAACTGCTGATTTTGCCTAATTTGCCTATTTAAAAAGAAACAAGTGGCTATGTCAATAGCTTGCATGGCATTTTGATTTCTATTTGATTAAAATTCCCTTTGATGGAAAAAAAAATCCTTATGAAATTTAGGGTAGAAATAGGAGGGTCATTTCACGTTTCGATGCGTACGAACCGACCCAAAAATTCCTCTCAGCCCAAACTAGGTTTAGGAAGAAGAACCCACCACCGCTGCCACCACCGGCCATTGATCATCCACCGAACAATTTTCCTCCATTCACCAATCACTCCTCGACCTCCAGACAGAATTCCAACCTCTCCAATCAAATATGTAGCCCGAGGTAACCCCGACTTCCCAATTCGATCAACCCAGCCATGCCAACTCATTCCATTACAAAAAAATGTGATTTGAGTTTTAAAAATCCTAATTTTGATTTATAAATCAGTTTGTAAACTTGAATCGATAATTCAAGATGTTTGAAATTTCACTTATATTAAGTATCACTGTTCTTGAGAGGTTTCAGTGAGATTTCTAAACTTATTTTAACTTACATAAATTTTAAAACTTACTGCATAACCAAACAAACAATATTTGTCTATATTCCAAGTTCTAACAGATCTTAGATTGAAAGATAAGGATTATGTTTACAACCTAGATCCTAAAACAAAGAACAGAGGTATGCACACATCCATCCAAATATTCACAGATATTCCACATATAAGTATACAACCTACTTATCCATATCCATACAGGTTATACTTATCACTGGATTAATCATGCAACCATGTTTTACTTAAGTAATTTAATTAAAATGTTACTCACAAACAAAAATAAACAGATTCAGGGAGGAGATTGCTCACTGATTTAAAAGCAGAGAGAAGGATTTGATTTTTAAGTCTATGATTAGAACAGTGGCAGGATATGTATGTATACATACAGTCAATGATTACTGAGACATGCAAGCATTTATCAATATCAATAAGCAAGCATATCCAGACAATGCACAGGTTCATGGGCATAGAATTTATAGAGACTAATTTGTAAATCAAGATTTGCTCACCTGGATTTGAAGCAGAGAACTGAAAGCTTGAAACTGGAAAGAAATCATTTCTTCATCTCTGGTTTTCCATTGATTTGTTTTGATGTTTAAATTGAAGTTTTGTTTAAGTTTTAGAGGATATTTACTTCAGTTTTTCTTAGCTTTGAAGGAACAAAGTGATGATGAAGATAATATACATAAGAAATGAAGTAGACAGGGTATAAACTTTGTACAGGGTGTATATATTATTTTGTACAAAAGAAATTAGAGATTTTTTCTTACTTTGTCTACTGGTGTCTGGTTTGGTGGCTAAAGAGATGATATTTTGTGCGTGCATTATTTACTTTAGTCCTTTGATCTTTTGGCTATACTTCATTCCATACTTATCTTATATTTAAATATATTATCTTGCATTAATTGCTTTGTCTATATTTCTATGTGTACATATATACTTTGGTTTGTTTCATTCTTATCTTATTTTCCTTTTACTTGTTTTGAAATCTCTCTGGCTAAATATTTTGTCACAGGCTTTTAGTATTTCACTAGGTACTTAAAAGATGCCAGGTAAAACATGTCATGCTACTAACATGGCCAGGCTACTAGAGATGACTACAAAGCAATATATGTATCATGTAAAACAAACATGCCAGGCTATTGATATTTCCAGATTTTGAAAATTTCCAAAACTTAAACATGCCAGGCTCTAATTAAAGTTAGCCTAGCTAAAGGATCTCAGGCTATGAACTAGAAGCATGAAAATTTCGAAACTTATATGTACATTTCATATGTGCATCCACTAGAATAGAATGTGAGCAATGTTAAGTTATTTTTATATTCATTTGGTAATATAAGTGAATTTCTAAATTTAGTTTGTTATTAGATTTTTATCCAATGTATTTATTCTATACTCTATATCTTATATATTTCATTTTTTTATTTTTAAACCATTTATTTACAATTTAAATTCAAGTCAAATATATATACATATATATTTATAATTTCAAATTGACTCATATATACCAAAAAATATATATATATATATATAATATTTTAAATTTAAATGATTTATACAGAATATATTTGAATCCAGGGAAACTCGCATCACTTAAATCAATTTATTTTTAAAAAATTTATTCAAAAATTAAATTAATTATCGGTTTAAATTTATATAAAATTCGGGGTCGTTACAGACTTCCCCCCTTAAAGAATTTCGTCCTCGAAATTGCCAAGGAGACAAAAAGATAGATGAAGAATATTTCATCAAATCAAACCGAATATTTATTCTGCATTTGGCTTACCAAATCAGAATATCAATAATAGATACAAAAACGAATTTATTTTAACACTTCACAAATACTCGGGTTATCCAGATCTACGAAATATGCAGTGATAACGGTTCGTTCGAAGGGATAACTAACCATTCGCAGAATATACTGGGACCTAAAGAATATAGATAGATATATGGATATGATTTCAAAACTTTTAGTTTAAAAACTAAGTATACCTATCAACCATAGCAACCACAGCAAACAAGGCAGCCAATACATCTAAACAAATAATTTTGGTCCATCCGAAGTTTATGTCCCATATTAATATATCGAATTTCTTCCTAGATCTACCAGAACCTATCGAAGAATTGAGAAGAGATAACGAACAAAATAGATTGGTAGAGAAAAGATTGCTTCCATTGTTGCAGGGTATTGACCATTTATAGTCGTATTCCCTTGTCCCCTATCTCATCCTCTTCTTGCACTCATACTTACTATTAGTGAATAGCAAGAGAATTTACTGAGGCATTCGAATGGATATCTGAGGAATACTCATTCTAGGGTATACTTCACCCTATCTCTAATGAGCTACTTAATGTGTTATACTCCTGAGCTAAAGTTTTACCTTAGCTCTAATACCAAATGTAAGAGTCCAAAAACTCGGCCTTCGAAAATCGGCACCCGTACTTCGCTTGTACTTAAAATGCCGTAGATTCAAACGCCGAATCTGGCTTCCCGGAGCTTATAACACCATTAAGTATAACAACACAGCGGAATAAAGAAATCAATGATATCATATATATATATAACATTGATACAATGACAGATACAAAATCTGATACAATATGATACAACAGAATGATACAACAGATATCAATATACATCAGAGATATGATACAAGAAATAGCAGCGGAAAGAAAATAGATAACACCAGCAGCAGATAGAATATCTCCAATAGAATGCTCCAATCCATAGCTAGCAGAAAGCAAGGTCAGTCGTCCAAGAACTGACTAGCTCCAGATAATCTACTCAACCTGAATATCTGAGAAACCCACTCTAGACTGCTCGTGTGGAAAATTATGAGCACCTAGAGTTTAGGAAGGGAACAATAAACTCCGAGTCAGTCGTGGGACTAGTGTGAGCAACAAAAACAGTTTATCTTTAAAACAAACACAAAAGAATTTTAAACATTGAAATCCGCAATGCTTTTGGAAAATGAAACTACCATAAGACCTCCCACCACACACACAATGCAATCGCAGACTTGGAGGAGATTTCTTCTTATGTTAGTCAAATAGGCTTACTACGCAAAATCAAAACTCTTTTGATATTATTACTAGTGCATAGTGTACAAGATCATTTCGAAAATACAATATTAATCTTAGCCAGCATAGGTACCATTATATTATGCCTGCTATAGCTGCCTCCTAAGGAGACAGGTTCTACAATTGCAATAGTAAAGGTTCGTATTGTTTCTTTGGATTTTCCAACAAATGGTCAGGCTAAGGAACTTCTTATGCCACGTAGGAAACGCCTCTGGCTGGACGCTCCGAGAGACAAACTGCTCTCTGCCAAACAAGGCCGGGTTACCCTTGTAACTAAGTAACTCACGAATATGCCATCCCCCGGTCCTTTGGGACCTTTATCCGAGCGCTCGACAACCAACATCACACATAAAAATAAGGTGTGTCCACATGAGTAAGTATCTGGGCTCCATACCATGATACCACCCCTTTCCAGAAGGAAATGACATACCCTAAAGGGCGCGACCGTCATAACCTTGCCGCAACATTCCTGTTTCGACCATTTCCGGGTTGTGAGGTTTGACGAAGTCTCGTCCATAAAGCTACGCTTTGTCACAAAGCCATGCTTTGGGTCAACAGATGATCAACCAATGATCACAAAGATAAATGATCAAACAAATGATCATATCACAAATGATCAAACACTGATCATCACACAGCAACACTCAGCATGCCACATTATCAAATTGGGAATATATCGCTGATAATTTCAACTACATAACCTCTGAGCTCCTACGTCTCAGAGAAGGGTGTTAAGCTAAGAGAATAAATTCTCCACCACCAACAGAAATGTATTTGAAAGAAATCGGCTTTATATCTCAATTTGTAATGTCAGACATACAATCCATACAAGTCTGTTCCGGGTTCGAACAGAACCGAAGACACTTCTAAAGAAGCCCTTGCAAATCCAGATAATTTTTTAATCACGTCCGGACTTCCCATCACAAAGGATGATCAAATCTCTATACCGAGGACCGGTCGATGCAGAGACATTCGACGAGTTGTCCTTTCGTTTTCGAAAATATCCGGTCTTCAATTGCTATCCATATACGACGTATCACATATTCGGAATGGGTTATACGACCCAAAAGTCCTTTCCCGGCTAACCCGAATAGTGAGCGAAATATTTAAAAACATATGGATATGTGATTTCAATTAAGTCACAACTTAATAATTCAACTTCTTCTTAAATGGTTTCAATCGATTACCATTTCAAATCTTTTAAACAAAAAGATTTATTTCACAAAGTTCACCCAGTTCAACAAAAATCCATTCACAGATTTCCAAACAATTTTCTTTTCAATTGGATTAACTCGTTAAATCTTTAAAAACAAAGATTCAACTTATAGTTTTCGAAACAATTTCCTTTCGAATGGTTTAAACAAATCATCATTTTAAATCTGTTAAAAATAAACAGATTCAATTCATAGCTTTCAAAAAGAATTTATTCATAACTTGGAAAACCATTTTTTTCAATTCAAACTTGAAATTCCTTTAATTACACTGGAATTTCATTTCTTATCTGAAAGCTTTTATTCTTTTAAAACAAACAGTTTCATTTTGGAAATCTGATTCATTTATACTAGTTAAGGTTCTTGGATTAAATCCAAATTCTCAAAATTATACTTTTAAAATGGTTATAACACATTTATAACATCTTAACCAAAATTTCCAATCATGGAATTCAATTCCAAATTTTGAATTCAAATTCAAATTAATTTATTTAAAATTTGAAAGCTTTACCAAGTTATTAAAAATAACTTTTCTCTTAAAACTGTGACGACCGCCCATGACCCCTGCACCGAATCTAGAGATAGTGCGCTGTAAAGTGTGCCAGGCGACCATGGACGATTGTCAAGGTAAGATTAAAACAACAGAATCTATCGTATTACTCACAGCGCATGGACAAAATACAATAGAACATATGTATAGTGAAGCTTTACAGAACAAAATGACATCTTATAAAACTCCATAATAGTTGAATACAAGCATTCATATAGTCAATACATCCAGCCTCACTACATATCTCTCAGAGAAAACAAAACAGCGGAACATCAAGTACATATAATAAGAAGATAATATGCAACCCTCCAGCTCGTCTTCGATATCAGTATCGTGAGAAGAGAACAGCACCTGTCACCTGCTACCTAGTCTGCCCATCCCAAAATGGACGAACAGCCCAAGGCAATAAGAATTAAAACATAAAGCCTTGAGTCAGACAACAGTCTTAGTGAGCAGTAAATTAACTAACAACATACCAAAAGAGCATAAAGGAAAAGGAATAGGAATACAACCCTCCCACTCCAACCTCATTCTACAGTGATAGCCCCCAGACACACACTAAGCAGAAGCAAACCTAGCAGAGCATACAATTTAAAGTAAAGCAATTGTCACTCGAGTCAAGAGCGATGTTTTCCAAGTACAAATCCCAAGATCTAAAACCAAGGTCAGATAAGCACCCAGGAAATACCGCTCTTGAGATCGAATGATGATACAACCAAACATCCATGACCCGGCTATCACTGTTATCATTGTTGCGATATCACCGTTAATTGAATGACCGGCACATTCTTTCAGCCGTCCATCAAGGGCTAATGGTAACCCCGGTTCTAGACATAACTCCCGCACGTCATCGTGACCCGTGCCTAGGATTATCGAATCTACCCAGAGTACTCGACCATCAACTTAGTCTTTTGGGCGTCCCCATGTACTCTTGCTTAGAGCATGCTAGAACCTTCAACAACGATGAGATCTCAACCTCCTAGTCATCCTCCTCGACGACTATTGCCATACTAGCTCAAGCGCCTCTCGAGCATCCATTATCCTCAACTCGAATCATATCACCGAGTTATCAACATGCTTGGAATGATCCCGCCTGGATTAGACCAAGTCTTCATCATATGATGCCTCGCTTCATTACATCCTCGCAAAGCTTCATCTCAACTTCACATCATCAAATCTATGCATAGGAGCTTCATCATCCCGCTACATATGCCACGAGCAGCTTTTCCAATCCAAGAGCCTTTCCCTTAGCTTTTGAATCACCTTCGATCTAAATCTAATCATCAATCATCTAGTTCATAACAATCAATCAAATCAAACATCAATCCAAGCAATCAAGCATTCAAAAATGATCTAAGTAGACAATTATAACAATAATGGCATTTTCGTAATTAAAGAGTTGAAAGTCCAATAAGCATGAAAACATGGATTATATCTCTACAAACTTGATGAATGAACTTGCATAGGTTAACATATGATAAAATGGATGCAACATCATCTTGAACAATGGATCTACATGGATCTATACATAGGATGAAGAAAATGCATGGAAATCACTATTTTAACACCAAATCGAGCCAACAATCCGATATACTCCTTTGGATCCGTGTGAGAGATAATCACCACTCACCAAATCACCTAAACAACCTCAAATCAACACACTTCAGATCTGGACAGCGAAGGATGAAGCTAGATCTATCACAAATCCGCTTCAAATGAAGAAATCTCCCTTGAAAAGATGAAGATCTTCAATCTAAGCTCTTGAATCTTCAATCTTGATCTTCGATTTGGATGGATGGAAGCACTAGATTAGAGTGGAGAAAAGAAGTGAAGAAGTGTAGAAGTCGAGCTCTCAAAATGGCAGCACTTCGTCGCTTCAAAATCCGGATCCCAAAAAGTGAGAACAACCCCTCCTATTTATAGCTGAAAACTGCCCTAAGTCGTAACTCGGCTATCTCCTTAAGTCGGTGCCGACTTAACACCATGTCGACCTAGTGCCTTGCCGACCTAGTGCCTTGCCGACCTAAAAACTCATCTGCCTATGACTCGCAACAAAACAGCTGTCTCCTAAGTCGGTTACGACTTATGGCATGCGCCTACGACTTAACTGAAAAGGCCTCCGACTTAACCAAGCTTCGACTCAACACATGCGCATATACAAACCCTGTCTACGACTTAATGCGCACGCGCCTTAACTAGTTAGACGACCTACGACTTACTGCTATGCCGAGTTAACCAACCTATACGACCTAACGACTTAACTGCCTCGCCGACCTACGACTTAACAATATGACCGACCCAACGAAGCAGACTCATCATACTGCCGCAAAACCCAAGTCCTAAGTCGGTTGACGACTCAACAACTTAACACAGGAGACGACCTACCGACTCATAACTCAACACACACTGCCGACCTAACACTTAACACCCAAACACTTAGGTCGCTCACAACATGTCCTTAGGTCGTTGCCGACCTAACTCTACTCCAGGGTACTTAGGCTGCCTACTATTCTTCCTTAGGTCGCCCTAACCTCTTAAGTCGGTCAACCCCACTTCCTTAACTCGGCAACGACTTAACAAATAATTTGTCAGATATGCTAACTACTAAGTCGTCCAGGTCTTAAGTCGACCACTATCTTAACTCGTCAGCCGACTTAACACTTAACTCACCACTATCCTTAAGTCGGTTAATACTTTAAGTCGGTCACTTCCTTAGGTTGTTATCCCTTAACTCGGCAACGACTTACAACCTACGACTTAACACTTGCCGAGTAAACTTCAACCTACTAACCTAGCCCAGCTACGACTTATCTCCTTGAGTCCTTAACTCGCCCAGAACTCCTATCTCCTAAGTCGTATACGACTCACGACTCATGCTAAGTCGTGAACGACTTAGGACTTAGGCAAAATTTGCCTGAAATCTGAAATGGCCCAAAACGCTAAAACTCCAGATTTGACGAACTTTTCGATCCGTGAAAATACGGGTCGTTACATTCTCTCCCCCTTAGGAATTTCGCCCCCGAAATTCCAAACAAACAAAGCAATCATAAACTATTCTGCACGCCTACCATCCATAGCAATCAACAAACCATGCATCCAATTCTAGCTTAGCGTACAGAATTCTAAGACTTAGAACAAGTTACAATATCGTGAGATGAGACGACACTTTAGGGCCATACCTTGAAGAGTTCAGGATGAGCTGCCTTCATCCTCTCTTCCACCTCCCACGTACAGTCGTTATCATCTTCACTCCATTGTATCTTGAGCAACTTAACTACCTTTCTCCTAAGCTGTTTCGTGTCGGTTTCAACAACACGAAGCGGCTTACGAGGTCTTCTATCGACTGGATCAACTTCTAAGTCTTCACAGCTATCAGCAGAAACCACCGTACTCGAGTCGTGCACATACTTCCGTAGATATGATACATGAAAAACATTGTGCACACTCGACATCTTCTTTGGTAACTCCAATCTGTAGGCGAGCTTTCCAATTCGCTCGACGATCGGGAATGGTCCAACAAATCTCGGAGTCAATTTTCCTTTCTTCCCGAATCGGATAACATTCTTCAGTGGAGAAATCTTCACAAAAACCATATCTCCTACGTCGAATTCCAAATCCTTTCGACGCTTATCGGCATAACTCTTCTGACGATCTTGGGCTGCCTTCATTCGTTGCCGAATGATTTCTATAAAATCTGAAGTCTGACGAATCATCTCTGGCCCTAGCATCAGTTTTTCTCCAGTTTCCAACCAACATGTTGGAGAGTTACACGGTCTTCCATACAATGCCTCATACGGTGCCATACCAATGCTTGACTGGTAACTGTTGTTGTACGCAAACTCCACCAAATGAAGGTGATCTTCCCATGATCCTCCGAAGTCCAAAACACTTGCTCTAAGAAGATCTTCCAAAACTCGGTTGACTCTCTCGGTCTGACCATCTGTTTGAGGATGATAAGCTGTACTCAAACACAACTCAGATCCCAAAACTTCCTGGAAGCTCTTCCAAAATCCACTAGTGAACAATGGGTCTCGATCGCTCACTATACTCTTCGGAATACCATGGAATCGAACTATCCACTTAACATACAACTCAGCCAACTTTGATGCAGTCCTAGTCGATCGAACAGGAATGAATCGTGCACTCTTAGTCAGACGATCCACAATGACCCAGATCCCTTCATTTCCCGTTCTGGTTCTAGGCAATCCATCGATAAAATCCATCGACACTTGTTCCCACTTCCATGTAGGAACTTCTAATGGCTGAAGCAATCCGCTTGGCTTCTTCTGTTCGGCTTTTACCAACTGGCAATTCATACACTTGGAAATAAAATCTCCAACATCCTTCTTCATACCTTCCCAGTAGTAGGTTCTCTTCATGTCCCGATACATCTTATTTCCACCTGGATGAATTGTCAACTTCGAGTGATGACTTTCCTTCAGAACCTCACTCCTCAATTCATCTATATCGGGAACAACTAGTCGTCCTTGCTTCCGAAGCCAACCCTCTCGATCAACCTCGAATCCTTTATCCTTTTCTGGATCCAATCCAGATTCCAATTCACGGATAATCTTGACAATCTTATCATCTCGCTTTTGGCCCTCGCCAATCCTTTCCACAAGAGTGGGTCTTATCGATAAGTTTGCTAACATCTCAGGTTCCAATTCGCATCTAGGCCTGAAGTCAAATCCAGCTAAATACTCGAGGCTCTTCCATTCTGAAAACATGGCTCCCAATCCTGCATGTCTTCGACTTAACGCATCCGCCACAGCGTTACCTTTTCCCGGAGTATAAGCTATACCAAAATCATATGATGCCAAAAACTCTAGCCAACGTTGCTGCCGAAGATTCAAATCCTTCTGGGAGAAAAGATACTTCAACGACTTATGATCCGTAAACAACTCGAATCGAACTCCCAACAGATAATGTCTCCACATCTTCAGAGCAAATACAATCGCCGCTAACTCCAAATCATGAGTTGGGTAATTCCTTTCATGCGGCTTCAGTTGTCGACTGGCATACGCAACAACTTTATCCTTCTGCATCAACACGGCTCCAAGTCCAGTACCACATGCGTCGGTGTAAACCACCATCTCATCATTCCCACTAGGAATAGTTAAAACAGGAGCACTCGTCAGTCGCTCTTTCAGGATTCCGAAAGCTTGCTCACACTTAGCATCCCAACTGAACACTTGGTTCTTCTTCGTTAATCCTGTTAACGGTGCAGCTACCTTGGAGAAGTCTTTGATAAACCGTCGATAATATCCTGCTAATCCAAGAAAACTTCTCACATCTGATGCATTCTTAGGTCTAACCCAATCCTGGATTGCTGCCACCTTAGCGGGATCAACCGCTATTCCATTTTCAGAAATCACATGGCCTAAGAACCTCACTTCACTCTTCCAGAAGTGACACTTCGAAAACTTAGCCTTCAGCTGATGTTTCCGCAAGATTTCCAAAACAATACGCAAGTGCGTCTTGTGCTCTTCTTCCGTTCTGGAATAAATCAGAATATCATCCACGAACACAAGTACGAACTTGTTCAACTGATCTCTGAACACTCTATTCATAAGATCCACAAAATATCCTGGCGCGTTGGTCAATCCAAACGGCATTACCAGCCACTCAAAGAAACCGGATGGTGTCCTAAAAGCAGTCTTCGGCACACTATCCTTAGCCACTCTCAACTGGTGAAATCCCGTTGCCAAATCCATCTGCGAAAACACCTTGGCTTCGTGAAGCTGATCAAACAAGTCATCTATTCTCGGTAATGGATACTTGTTCTTCTTAGTCACCTTATTCAGCTCACGATAATCGACGCACAATCTCAACGACCCATCTGCCTTGGTTGCAAACACAACTGGTGCACCCCACTCGGACACACTACGCCGAATGAATCCTTTCTGTAAAAGGTCATCAACTTGCACCCTCAACTCCTGCTGTTCCCTAGGCGCCATCCGCCTAAGAGGCATCACAACAGGTCTGGCTCCTTCAACTAGATCTATCCGAAACTCGATCTCTCTATGCGGCGGCAACCCTTTGACTTCGTCAAAGACATCCTCGAATCCATTAGCGATCGGCACTGATGACAGTCCATCCCGTGGAACAACTAGCGAGTACATGAAGCTCATGAAGACGCCTTCTTCATGCTTACATCGTATCACAATCTTTCGCCCCTCCACATTCTCGACTGTCACTTCCAACCTTTCGCAATCAACCTTAGCCGCATACTTCCTAAGCCAGTCCATACCCAAGATAATTCCGAACCCCGCAAAGTTCAGAACAAAGCAATCACAAACAAAAGAGCAACCATGACTCGACACAACTAGACCACGGCATAACATACACAAACAAGACGAACCCCCAACTGGATTAGTCACAACCAATGGCCTATCAACAATATCCGGTTCCAAACCTAACCGGCCTACTAGTTCATTACAAACAAACGAATGCGACGCTCCAGTATCAAACAGAACTCTAACTGGAACACCACATAGGAAAAGAGTACCTTGAACAACCACACTCTTTCCCTTCTCTTCAGCAGTAGGAGCTTTTGAAGACGACGGAACAGCCCCCAAAGCATAGGCTTGCACAATCTGCCTGTCCTTCCTTGGTTCTGGACAATTCTTCCTGAAATGTCCCGGCTTGTCACAGTTGTGACACTTCATCGGTGCCTTCGGATTCTTACAATCCTTAGAGAAATGGCCCTTCTGCTGACAATTGTAGCAAGTTACCTCGCCTTTCGGCTTCTTCTGGCCATCCTTACCCTTCTGCTGTTGCTGCTTCCTCTTCTGGTTTCCACCCTGCTGTGGTTTAGACTCTCCCTTGGTCACAGCAACAACAGATCCTTCCTTAGGAAACAGACTCTCATGCCTAAGAGCTTTCTCCACAAGCTTCTCAAATGAATCGTCCAAATGATCCACCAACTGTCTCCCAAGATAACTATCCAAGCCGGTCACAAACTTCTCATTCTTCTGATAAGCAGATTCAATATATGACCGGGCATACTTGGACAAAGCTTCGGACTCAGAAACATACTCAAGAACTGATCTTCCACCTTGCTTGAGCTCCACAAACCTCTTGAACAGAACAGACTTCTGAGCTGTAGAAATGAACTTAGCTTCAAATCTGACTTGGAATTGCTCCCAAGTAATCTCTTCTTCCGGAGTAGTGATGGTAATAGAGTTCCACCAATCAGAGGCTCTCCCTTGAAGCTGCCTCGATGCCAACTTCCTCTTAGTTGCATCATCAATTCCCAAATCGCCAAAGATCCTTCTACAAGCATCTATCCACCTCTGGACCTCAATGGTAGATTCTGTTCCCAAGAAAACCTTCCCTCCAAGAGCAGTATAATCCTTGCACAACTTAGCAAAATCCACTAGTTTCGGAGCTTGGACTTGAACTCCAACATCTACTGCTGCCCCCGGAACTGGTATCCTTCTCATGATCGAAGTCATCATAGCTTCGAACATGGCTGCATAATCAGCAGTCTCTTCAGTAGCACGGCCTTCCCTAGCAGCTGGTCTCCCTCTTCGACTCATTCTCAATATCTATAAAAAGGAATGATTAGAACATCTAGAGAAACAACTGCATAAAGGACTCAAACTCTACCAAGCTACTATATTATATATAGTATTCATCCATCAAAATACAATTACGTCTCTCATACGTAGTTACGACAGCGAGCGTTGGGTAAAATCGATTAACCAATGCTCTGATACCAAATGTGACGACCGCCCATGACCCCTGCACCGAATCTAGAGATAGTGCGCTGTAAAGTGTGCCAGGCGACCATGGACGATTGTCAAGGTAAGATTAAAACAACAGAATCTATCGTATTACTCACAGCGCATGGACAAAATACAATAGAACATATGTATAGTGAAGCTTTACAGAACAAAATGACATCTTATAAAACTCCATAATAGTTGAATACAAGCATTCATATAGTCAATACATCCAGCCTCACTACATATCTCTCAGAGAAAACAAAACAGCGGAACATCAAGTACATATAATAAGAAGATAATATGCAACCCTCCAGCTCGTCTTCGATATCAGTATCGTGAGAAGAGAACAGCACCTGTCACCTGCTACCTAGTCTGCCCGTCCCAAAATGGACGAACAGCCCAAGGCAATAAGAATTAAAACATAAAGCCTTGAGTCAGACAACAGTCTTAGTGAGCAGTAAATTAACTAACAACATACCAAAAGAGCATAAAGGAAAAGGAATAGGAATACAACCCTCCCACTCCAACCTCATTCTACAGTGATAGCCCCCAGACACACACTAAGCAGAAGCAAACCTAGCAGAGCATACAATTTAAAGTAAAGCAATTGTCACTCGAGTCAAGAGCGATGTTTTCCAAGTACAAATCCCAAGATCTAAAACCAAGGTCAGATAAGCACCCAGGAAATACCGCTCTTGAGATCGAATGATGATACAACCAAACATCCATGACCCGGCTATCACTGTTATCATTGTTGCGATATCACCGTTAATTGAATGACCGGCACATTCTTTCAGCCGTCCGTCAAGGGCTAATGGTAACCCCGGTTCTAGACATAACTCCCGCACGTCATCGTGACCCGTGCCTAGGATTATCGAATCTACCCAGAGTACTCGACCATCAACTTAGTCTTTTGGGCGTCCCCATGTACTCTTGCTTAGAGCATGCTAGAACCTTCAACAACGATGAGATCTCAACCTCCTAGTCATCCTCCTCGACGACTATTGCCATACTAGCTCAAGCGCCTCTCGAGCATCCATTATCCTCAACTCGAATCATATCACCGAGTTATCAACATGCTTGGAATGATCCCGCCTGGATTAGACCAAGTCTTCATCATATGATGCCTCGCTTCATTACATCCTCGCAAAGCTTCATCTCAACTTCACATCATCAAATCTATGCATAGGAGCTTCATCATCCCGCTACATATGCCACGAGCAGCTTTTCCAATCCAAGAGCCTTTCCCTTAGCTTTTGAATCACCTTCGATCTAAATCTAATCATCAATCATCTAGTTCATAACAATCAATCAAATCAAACATCAATCCAAGCAATCAAGCATTCAAAAATGATCTAAGTAGACAATTATAACAATAATGGCATTTTCGTAATTAAAGAGTTGAAAGTCCAATAAGCATGAAAACATGGATTATATCTCTACAAACTTGATGAATGAACTTGCATAGGTTAACATATGATAAAATGGATGCAACATCATCTTGAACAATGGATCTACATGGATCTATACATAGGATGAAGAAAATGCATGGAAATCACTATTTTAACACCAAATCGAGCCAACAATCCGATATACTCCTTTGGATCCGTGTGAGAGATAATCACCACTCACCAAATCACCTAAACAACCTCAAATCAACACACTTCAGATCTGGACAGCGAAGGATGAAGCTAGATCTATCACAAATCCGCTTCAAATGAAGAAATCTCCCTTGAAAAGATGAAGATCTTCAATCTAAGCTCTTGAATCTTCAATCTTGATCTTCGATTTGGATGGATGGAAGCACTAGATTAGAGTGGAGAAAAGAAGTGAAGAAGTGTAGAAGTCGAGCTCTCAAAATGGCAGCACTTCGTCGCTTCAAAATCCGGATCCCAAAAAGTGAGAACAACCCCTCCTATTTATAGCTGAAAACTGCACTAAGTCGTAACTCGGCTATCTCCTTAAGTCGGTGCCGACTTAACACCATGCCGACCTAGTGCCTTGCCGACCTAGTGCCTTGCCGACCTAAAAACTCATCTGCCTATGACTCGCAACAAAACAGCTGTCTCCTAAGTCGGTTACGACTTATGGCATGCGCCTACGACTTAACTGAAAAGGCCTCCGACTTAACCAAGCTTCGACTCAACACATGCGCATATACAAACCCTGTCTACGACTTAATGCGCACGCGCCTTAACTAGTTAGACGACCTACGACTTACTGCTATGCCGAGTTAACCAGCCTATACGACCTAACGACTTAACTGCCTCGCCGACCTACGACTTAACAATATGACCGACCCAACGAAGCAGACTCATCATACTGCCGCAAAACCCAAGTCCTAAGTCGGTTGACGACTCAACAACTTAACACAGGAGACGACCTACCGACTCATAACTCAACACACACTGCCGACCTAACACTTAACACCCAAACACTTAGGTCGCTCACAACATGTCCTTAGGTCGTTGCCGACCTAACTCTACTCCAGGGTACTTAGGCTGCCTACTATTCTTCCTTAGGTCGCCCTAACCTCTTAAGTCGGTCAACCCCACTTCCTTAACTCGGCAACGACTTAACAAATAATTTGTCAGATATGCTAACTACTAAGTCGTCCAGGTCTTAAGTCGACCACTATCTTAACTCGTCAGCCGACTTAACACTTAACTCACCACTATCCTTAAGTCGGTTAATACTTTAAGTCGGTCACTTCCTTAGGTTGTTATCCCTTAACTCGGCAACGACTTACAACCTACGACTTAACACTTGCCGAGTAAACTTCAACCTACTAACCTAGCCCAGCTACGACTTATCTCCTTGAGTCCTTAACTCGCCCAGAACTCCTATCTCCTAAGTCGTATACGACTCACGACTCATGCTAAGTCGTGAACGACTTAGGACTTAGGCAAAATTTGCCTGAAATCTGAAATGGCCCAAAACGCTAAAACTCCAGATTTGACGAACTTTTCGATCCGTGAAAATACGGGTCGTTACAAAAACTCATTTTCAAAAGCTTTCACATTTAACCCAAATCCATTTCCAAAATCAATTGAAATTAAAATTTCAATTTCAAAAATATTAAATTTAAATTATCTGTGACTTAACCGATTTCCACGTGAAATCCATATTTGTGTGTGTATGGTGTAGTCCAGGGGTTTAACACAATAGTGCAATATCATTCAATCATCACAGATCAGAATACAGAAATATAGTTGATAAGCGATATAAACTATAACGCTCATCTTTATTCATAGATCACAGATATATATCACAGATAAGTAAATTACAGATCACAACATAAATCAGGATATATCACAAAGCATCATATATCAGGGATATCAACAATTCAATCATTCAGTCAAATCCAATCATCCATAAATAGGGTCAATTTAATTGTCTGATTAATTCAAATCAGATTAATTTCTTATGAATTACTAATCCTGGTTAATTAACATTAACTAATTACAGATTATTTTGATTAATTATTCTTTAATCATTTATTAATTAACCATTTATAATAAATTAATTAACCTTTAATTATAATTCTCAAATTAATTACCTTAATTAATTAATCACATTGATTAATTATCCTTTAAATTAATTAACCTTTAAACACTTGATTAATCAATCTTTAATCATTAATTATCCGTCCTTAATTACTTTTATTAAGTAATTAACTTTCAAGTAATTAATTTCCTTTACCAATAAATTTAATTTAGACTTTAAAAGTTAATTAAAAATTAAAACATTCTTTATATTAATTAACTAATCTTTAATATTATTAAGTTTATTTAAGCCTTTACAATCAATTTTTATTTAACACATGGACTATCCTTAATTTATCACATTTACAAATGAACCTTTAAAACTTAGTTAACTCATATTTATGAAAACTTGCAAATTTCATTTACCTTTGAACTTTATTTAACATTTTCCTTTGATTTAAAACATTTACTTTTGAAACTTGTATAAATAATTTCACTTGAAAATTTGGTTAACAATTTACTTTAAAAATTTAAATTCCGTCTTCTAGTTGCTTTTAAATCCTGGTACAAGATTACTTACCAAATTTCAACTTGTATAAACTTGTTACTTTTAAATAAAAACTCAGGTTAATTTGCGTATATAACAAAACCCGGGCCGATGCTCAGGATTCTCGAGTACAAACCCGAGAAACTCACAAACTTCCTTTACTTCGAGAAAAACATGAAACAACCTCGCGTTGAACCCGAGCCACCTTCGTCTCCCTCAATTTCCAACCACACCAGACATAGAAAAATACCACTTGTACGTGCACCGTGGCTCCAGCCACCTCCGGCCACTCACCAGAGTTGCTCCCCATCGCCGACTATCTCTAGATGACCTCGCAATCACCAGAACCCATCACCACATCTCGAATCAAATTCGAGTTCTCCTCTTCAAACCAGGAACACGAACTCGGCCAACATTCAAAACCTGTCAACAGCTTGCCTCTGCTCCTCCGACCACCAGAGAACCACCATCACCGGCCACGACTTCGCCTACCATCCCTCTACGCGTTCCCAAACCCCCGTTGAACTCGACGTTTCGATGCGTACGAACCGACCCAAAAATTCCACTCTGCCCAAACTAGGTTTAGGAAGAAGAACCCACCACCGCTGCCACCACCGGCCATTGATCATCCACCGAACAATTTCCCTCCATTCACCAATCACTCCTCGACCTCCAGACAGAATTCCAACCTCTCCAATCAAATGTGTTTCCCGAGGTAACCCCGACTTCCCAATTCGATCAACCCAGCCATGCCAACTCATTCCATTAAAAAAAATGTGATTTGAGTTTTAAAAATCCTAATTTTGATTTATAAATCAGTTTGTAAACTTGAATCGATAATTCAAGATGTTTGAAATTTCACTTATATTAAGTATCACTGTTCTTGAGAGGTTTCGGTGAGATTTCTAAACTTATTTTAACTTACATAAATTTTAAAACTTACTGCATAACCAAACAAACAATATTTGTCTATATTCCAAGTTCTAACAGATCTTATATTAAAAGATAAGGATTATGTTTACAACCTAGATCCTAAAACAAAGAACAGAGGTATGCACACATCCATCCAAATATTCACAGATATTCCATATATAAGTATACAACTTACTTATCCATATCCATACAGGTTATACTTATCACTGGATTAATCATGCAACCATGTTTTACTTAAGTAATTTATTAAAAATGTTACTCACAAACAAAAATAAACAGATTCAGGGAGGAGATTGCTCACTGATTTAAAAGCAGAGAGAAGGATTTGATTTTTAAGTCTGTGATTAGAACAGTGGCAGGATATGTATGTATACATACAGTCAATGATTACTGAGACATGCAAGCATTTATCAATATCAACAAGCAAGCATATCCAGACAATGCACAGGTTCATGGGCATAGAATTTATAGAGACTAATTTGTAAATCAAGATTTGCTCACCTGGAGTTGAAGTAGAGAACTGAAAGCTTGAAACTGGAAAGAAATCATTTCTTCATCTCTGGTTTTCCATTGATTTGTTTTGATGTTTAAATTGAAGTTTTGTTTAAGTTTTAGAGGATATTTACTTCAGTTTTTCTTAGCTTTGAAGGAACGAAGTGATGATGAAGATAATATACATAAGAAATGAAGTAGACAGGGTATAAACTTTGTACAGGGTGTATATATTATTTTGTACAGAAGAAAACAGAGATTTTTTCTTACTTTGTCTACTGGTGTCTGGTTTGGTGGCTAAAGAGATGATATTTCGTGCGTGCATTATTTACTTTAGTCCTTTGATCTTTTGGCCATACTTCATTCCATACTTATCTTATATTTAAATATATTATCTTGCATTAATTGCTTTGTCTATATTTCTATGTGTACATATATACTTTGGTTTGTTTCATTCTTATCTTATTTTCCTTTTACTTGTTTTGAAATCTCTCTGGCTAAAGATTTTGTCACAGGCTTTTAGTATTTCACTAGGTACATAAAAGATGCCAGGTAAAACATGTCATGCTACTAACATGGCCAGGCTACTAGAGATGACTACAAAGCAATATATGTATCATGTAAAACAAACATGCCAGGCTATTGATATTTCCAGATTTTGAAAATTTCCAAAACTTAAACATGCCAGGCTCTAATTAAAGTTAGCCTAGCTAAAGGATGTCAGGCTATGAACTAGAAGCATGAAAATTTCGAAACTTATATGTGCATTTCATATGTGCATCCACTAGAATAGAATGTGATCAATGTTAAGTTATTTTTATATTCATTTGGTAATATAAGTGAATTTCTAAATTTAGTTTGTTATTAAATTTTTATCCAATGTATTTATTCTATACACTATATCTTATATATTTCATTTTTTATTTTTAAACCATTTATTTACAATTTAAATTCAAGTCAAATATATATACATATATATTTATAATTTCAAATTGACTCATATATACCCAAATATATATATATATATACAATATTTTAAATTTAAATGATTTATACAGAATATATTTGAATCCGGGGAAACTCGCATCACTTAAATCAATTTATTTTTAAAAATTTTATTCAAAAATTAAATTAATTATCGGTTTAAATTTATATAAAATTCGAGGTCGTTACAGACTTCCCCCCTTAAAAGAATTTCGTCCTCGAAATTGCCAAGGAGACAAAAAGATAGATGAAGAATATTTCATCAAATCGAACCGAATATTTATTCTGCATTTGGCTTACCAACTCAGAATATCAATAATAGATACAAAAACGAATTTATTTTAACACTTCACAAATACTCGGGTTATCCAGATCTACGAAATATGCAGTGATAACGGTTCGTTCGAAGGGATAACTAACCATTCGCAGAATATACTGGGACCTAAAGAATATGGATAGATATATGGATATGATTTCAAAACTTTTAGTTTAAAAACTAAGTATACCTATCAACCATAGCAACCACAGCAAACAAGGCAGCCAATACATCTAAACAAACAATTTTGGTCCATCCGAAGTTTATGTCCCATATTAATATATCGAATTTCTTCCTGGATCTACCAGAACCTATCGAAGAATTGAGAAGAGATAACGAACAAAATAGATTGATAGAGAAAAGATTGCTTCCATTGTTGCAGGGTATTGACCATTTATAGTCGTATTCCCTTGTCCCGTATCTCATCCTCTTCTTGCACTCATACTTACTATCAGTGAATAGCAAGAGAATTTACTGAGGCATTCGAATGGATATTTGAGGAATACTCATTCTAGGGTATACTTCACCCTATCTCTAATGAGCTACTTAATGTGTTATACTCCTGAGCTAAAGTTTTACCTTAGCTCTGATACCAAATGTTAGAGTCCAAAAACTCGGCCTTCGAAAATCGGCACCCGTACTTCACTTGTACTTAAATTGCCGTAGATTCAAACGCCGAATCTGGCTTCCCGGAGCTTATAACACCATTAAGTATAACAACACAGCGGAATAAAGAAATCAATGATATCATATATATATAACATTGATACAATGATAGATACAAAATCTGATACAATATGATACAACATAATGATACAACAGATATCAATATACATCAGAGATATGATACAAGAAATAGCAGCTGAAAGAAAATAGATAACACCAGCAGTAGATAGAATATCTCCAATAGAATGCTCCAATCCATAGCTAGCAGAAAGCAAGGTCAGTCGTCCAAGAACTGACTAGCTACAGATAATCTACTCAACCTGAATATCTGAGAAACCCAACTCTAGACTGCTCGTGTGGAAAATTATGAGTACCTAGAGTTTAGGAAGGGAACAATAAACTCCGAGTCAGTCGTGGGACTAGTGTGAGCAACAAAAACAGTTTATCTTTAAAACAAACACAAAAGAATTTTAAACATTGAAATCCGCAATGCTTTTGGAAAATGAAACTACCATAAGACCTCCCACCACACACACAATGCAATCGCAGACTTGGAGGAGATTTCTTCTTATGTTAGTCAAATAGGCTTACTACGCAAAATCAAAACTCTTTTGATATTATTACTAGTGCATAGTGTACAAGATCAATTCGAAAATACAATATTAATCTTAGCCAGCATAGGTACCATTATATTATGCCTGCTATAGCTGCCTCCTGAGGAGACAGGTTCTACAATTGCAATAGTAAAGGTTCGTATTGTTTCTTTAGATTTTCCAACAAATGGACAGGCTAAGGAACTTCCTATGCCACGTAGGAAATGCCTCTGGCTGGACGCTCCGAGAGACAAACTGCTCTCTGCCAAACAAGGCCGGGTTACCCCTGTAACTAGGTAACTCACGAATATGCCATCCCCCGGTCCTTTGGGACCTTTATCCGAGCGCTCGATAACCAACATCACACATAAAAATAAGGTGTGTCCACATGAGTAAGTATTTGGGCTCCATACCATGATACCACCCCTTTCCAGAAGGAAATGACATACCCTAAAGGGCGCGACCCTCATAACCTTGCCGCAACATTCCTGTTTCGACCATTTCCGGGTTGTGAGGTCTGACGAAGTCTCGTCCACAAAGCTATGCTTTGTCACAAAGCCATGCTTTGGGTCAACAGATGATCAACCAATGATTACAAAGATAAATGATCAAACAAATGATCATATCACAAATGATCAAACACTGATCTTCACACAGCAACACTCAGCATGCCACATTATCAAATTGGGAATATATCGCTGATAATTTCAACTACATAACCTCTAAACTCGTACGTCTCAGAGAAGGGTGTTAAGCTAAGAGAATAAATTCTCCACCACCAACAGAAATGTATTTGAAAGAAATCGGCTTTATATCTCAATTTGTAATGTCAGACATACAATCCATACAAGTCTGTTCCGGGTTCGAACAGAACCGAAGGCACTTCCAAAGAAGCCCTTGCAAATTCAGATAATTTTTTAATCACGTCCGGACTTCCCATCACAAAGGATGATCAAATCTCTATACCGAGGACCGGTCGATGCAGAGACATTCGACGAGTTGTCCTTTCGTTTTCGAAAATATCCGGTCTTCAATTGCTATCCATATACGACGTATCACATATTCGGAATGGGTTATACGACCCAAAAGTCCTTTCCCGGCTAACCCGAATAGTGAGCGAAATATTTAAAAACATATGGATATGTGATTTCAATTAAGTCACAACTTAATAATTCAACTTCTTCTTAAATGGTTTCAATCGATTACCATTTCAAATCTTTTAAACAAAAAGATTTATTTCACAAAGTTCACCCAGTTCAACAAAAATCCATTCACAGATTTCCAAACAATTTTCTTTTCAATTGGATTAACTCGTTAAATCTTTAAAAACAAAGATTCAACTTATAGTTTTCAAAACAATTTCATTTCGAATGGTTTAAACAAATCATCATTTTAAATCTGTTAAAAATAAACAGATTCAATTCATAGCTTTCAAAAAGAATTTATTCATAACTTGGAAAACCATTTTTTTCAATTCAAACTTGAAATTTCTTTAATTAAACTGGAATTTCATTTCTTATCTGAAAGCTTTTATTCTTTTAAAACAAACAGTTTCATTTTGGAAATCTGATTCATTTATACCAGTTAAGGTTCTTGGATTAAATCCAAATTCTCAAAATTATACTTTTAAAATGGTTATAACACATTTATAACATCTTAACCAAAATTTCCAATCATGGAATTCAATTCCAAATTATGAATTCAAATTCAAATTAATTTATTTAAAATTTGAAAGCTTTACCAAGTTATTAAAAATAACTTTTCTCTTAAAACTCATTTTCAAAAGCTTTCACATTTAACCCAAATCCATTTCCAAAATCAATTGAAATTAAAATTTCAATTTCAAAAATATTAAATTTAAATTATCTGTGACTTAACCGATTTCCACGTGAAATCCATATTTGTGTGTGTATGGTGTAGTCCAGGGGTTTAACACAATAGTGCAATATCATTCAATCATCACAGATCAGAATACAGAAATATAGTTGATAAGCGATATAAACTATAACGCTCATCTTTATTCATAGATCACAGATATATATCACAGAAAAGTAAATTACAGATCACAACATAAATCGGGATATATCACAAAGCATCATATATCAAGGATATCAACAATTCAATCATTCAGTCAAATCCAATCATCCATAAGTAGGGTCAATTTAATTGTCTGATTAATTCAAATCAGATTAATTTCTTATGAATTACTAATCCTGGTTAATTAACATTAACTAATTACGGATTATTTTGATTAATTATTCTTTAATCATTTATTAATTAACCATTTATTATAAATTAATTAACCTTTAATTATAATTCTCAAATTAATTACCTTAATTAATTAATCACATTGATTAATTATCCTTTAAATTAATTAACCTTTAAACCCTTGATTAATCAATCTTTAATCATTAATTATCCATCCTTAATTACTTTTATTAAGTAATTAACTTTCAAGTAATTAATTTCCTTTACCAATAAATTTAATTTAGACTTTAAAAGTTAATTAACAATTAAAACATTCTTTATATTAATTAACCAATCTTTAATATTATTAAGTTTATTTAAGCCTTTACAATCAATTTTTATTTAACACATGGACTATCCTTAATTTATCACATTTACAAATGAACCTTTAAAACTTAGTTAACTCATATTTATGAAAACTTGTAAATTTCATTAACCTTTGAACTTTATTTAACATTTTCCTTTGATTTAAAACATTTACTTTTGAAACTTGTATAAATAATTTCACTTGAAAATTTGGTTAACAATTTACTTTAAAAATTTAAATTCCATCTTCTGGTCGCTTTTAAATCCTGGTACAAGATTACTTACCAAATTTCAACTTGTATAAACTTGTTACTTTTAAATAAAAACTCAGGCTAATTTGCGTATATAACAAAACCCGGGCCGATGCTCAGGATTCTCGAGTACAAACCCGAGAAACTCACAAACTTCCTTTACTTCGAGAAAAACATGAAACAACCTCGCGTTGAACCCGAGCCACCTTCGTCTCCCTCAATTTCCAACCACACCAGACATAGAAAAATACCACGTGCACGTGCACCGTGGCTCCAGCCACCTCCGGCCACTCACCAGAGTTGCTCCCCATCGCTGACTATCTCTAGATGACCTTGCAATCACCAGAACCCATCACCACATCTCGAATCAAATTCGAGTTCTCCTCTTCAAACCTGGAACACGAACTCGGCCAACATTCAAAACCTGTCAACAGCTTGCCTCTGCTCCTCCGACCACCAGAGAACCACCATCACCGGCCACGACTTCGCCTACCATCCCTCTACGCGTTCCCAAACCCCTGTTGAACTTGACGTTTCGATGCGTACGAACCGACCCAAAAATTCCACTCAGCCCAAACTAGGTTTAGGAAGAAGAACCCACCACCGCTGCCACGACCGGCCATTGATCATCCACCGAACAATTTTCCTCCATTCACCAATCACTCCTCGACCTCCAGACAGAATTCCAGCCTCTCCAATCAAATGTGTTGCCCGAGGTAACCCCGACTTCCCAATTCGATCAACCCAGCCATGCCAACTCATTCCATTACAAAAAAATGTGATTTGAGTTTTAAAAATCCTAATTTTGATTTATAAATCAGTTTGTAAACTTGAATCGATAATTCAAGATGTTTGAAATTTCACTTATATTAAGTATCACTGTTCTTGAGAGGTTTCAGTGAGATTTCTAAACTTATTTTAACTTACATAAATTTTAAAACTTACTGCATAACAAAACAAACAATATTTGTCTATATTCCAAGTTCTAACAGATCTTAGATTAAAAGATAAGGATTATGTTTACAACCTAGATCCTAAAACAAAGAACAGAGGTATGCACACATCCATCCAAATATTCACAGATATTCCACATATAAGTATACAACCTACTTATCCATATCCATACAGGTTATACTTATCACTGGATTAATCATGCAACCATGTTTTACTTAAGTAATTTATTAAAAATGTTACTCATAAACAAAAATAAACAGATTCAGGGAGGAGATTGCTCACTGATTTAAAAGCAGAGAGAAGGATTTGATTTTTAAGTCTGTGATTAGAACAGTGGCAGGATATGTATGTATACATACAGTCAATGATTACTGAGACATGCAAGCATTTATCAATATCAACAAGCAAGCATATCCAGACAATGCACAGGTTCATGGGCATAGAATTTATAGAGACTAATTTGTAAATCAAGATTTGCTCACCTGGAGTTGAAGCAGAGAACTAAAAGCTTGAAACTGGAAAGAAATCATTTCTTCATCTCTGGTTTTCCATTGATTTGTTTTGATGTTTAAATTGAAGTTTTGTTTAAGTTTTAGAGGATATTTACTTCAGTTTTTCTTAGCTTTGAAGGAACGAAGTGATGATGAAGATAATATACATAAGAAATGAAGTAGACACGGTATAAACTTTGTACAGGGTGTATATATTATTCTGTATAGAAGAAATCAGAGATTTTTTCTTACTTTGTCTACTGGTGTCTGGTTTGGTGGCTAAAGAGATGATATTTCGTGCGTGCATTATTTACTTTAGTCCTTTGATCTTTTGGCCATACTTCATTCCATACTTATCTTATATTTAAATATATTATCTTGCATTAATTGCTTTGTCTATATTTCTATGTGTACATATATACTTTGGTTTGTTTCATTCTTATCTTATTTTCCTTTTACTTGTTTTGAAATCTCTCTGGCTAAAGATTTTGTCACAGGCTTTTAGTATTTCACTAGGTACATAAAAGATGCCAGGTAAAACATGTCATGCTACTAACATGGCCGGGCTACTAGAGATGACTACAAAGCAATATATGTATCATGTAAAACAAACATGCCAGGCTATTGATATTTCCAGATTTTGAAAATTTCCAAAACTTAAACATGCCAGGCTCTAATTAAAGTTAGCCTAGCTAAAGGATGTCAGGCTATGAACTAGAAGCATGAAAATTTCGAAACTTATATGTGCATTTCATATGTGCATCCACTAGAATAGAATGTGAGCAATGTTAAGTTATTTTTATATTCATTTGGTAATATAAGTGAATTTCTAAATTTAGTTTGTTATTAAATTTTTATCCACTGTATTTATTCTATACTCTATATCTTATATATTTCATTTTTTATTTTTAAACCATTTATTTACAATTTAAATTCAAGTCAAATATATATACATATATATTTATAATTTCAAATTGACTCATATATACCTAAATATATATATATACAATATTTTAAATTTAAATGATTTATACAGAATATATTTGAATCCGGGGAAACTCACATCACTTAAATCAATTTATTTTTAAAAATTTTATTCAAAAATTAAATTAATTATCGGTTTAAATTTATATAAAATTCGGGGTCATTACAGTGCGCTTGCGGTTATTTTTATTTCAAAATTTATCGACGATTTTCTAATTCGATAGAAATTCCGTTGTCAAACAAGTTTTTGGCGCCGTTGCCGGGGAATAGTTTTGATTTTGGTTTTCTATTCTTCGAATTATTGTTGTTTGATTTTTGTGTGTTTTTATTTTGTGTGTGTTTGCATTTAAAAAAAATGATTGTTGTATTGGGTGTTTTTGTGATTTTTGTGTGCATTTTGATTTTGTTGTTTGTTGTTTGCTAGTTTCCTTTTCCATTTGCATATTCATTATTTTAAAAAAAGAGCATACACAATTTCTAAAAGAATTTTTTTTTATTCCATTTGATTTTCTATTTCATTTACAAGTTTTTATATTAAAATTTACAAAAAAAAACAGTGTACTGTGCACTGTTCACTGTGCACAACCCTGCACAACCATTCCTCTTTGTTTTCGCTCCTCCTTCATCCCATCATACTTCCTGCTCCAGCTTGTCTCCATCAACTCCATCCTCCTACAAATACCGCACTACACCTGACACTCCACTGCCAAACATCTTTTCATCGTTCAACCTGCCTGACACAACATAACATCCACTTTCACCAACTATTTCACCAAGATCACAACTACACTTCACAGAACCATACAACCTAAACAAAACTATTACTTGCATATCCTTACTGCTGCTGCCACACTTCATCTGAAACCAACCACTTCTGCCTCGAACTTCCTCCAACCCGAAATCATCACAAACTTACCCGCATTACCATTCCATACATCAAAAACTCACCGCAATCCTTTCTCACAAGACTTGCAAATACTTCTCAGACCAAGTTACAACCAACTTCAATCAGTCTCGACAACAACCACCTGTCACAGTCACAAACCATATCATTGCATTTATACCTACATCTACCATTCCATCAACTCCACAACTCAATACTTCTACTTGCAACAGCCTCTCCACTGTGCCACCAATACTCCCCACATTCACTGATCATTGTGCACTCTGCCCCACTGATTCCGTTCTCCAACATCAGTCCCACTGATTCCATTCTCCAACATAAACATCACTGCAAACTCCATTCTCTACCCACATCAACTACCCTCTGCCATTGCTCCAACCTGTACTGCCAACATACATACTTCAATGCATAACTTATCTGCCTTCCCCCACATCTTGCTCAAAACACCTCTGACCACTTTCTTGCTTTCCACCTTACAGCCCGATCATTGTCACTTCACTCCAGTGCAATAACCAGTTCATTTCCCAGTCCAAACATATCAACCATACTACTATACTTCACTCATACAACTTCAGTTCCACCAACCTGATCATCATCCTTACTGCTCCACTTTCATCAAAACTGCAATGCCCTCCTCTTAATTCCATGCTGCCATTTCCCATCTATCTGCAACCACGTTCTGTCTACCTGCACCACCATCACAGTATATAACAAGCTCCCCTTCATTTGCCTACACCACCATCAGATACCCTCAAGTCATCACCATACCACCACTTCATCAACCATACTCATTCCCTACCCTATTGCTTACTCCCTGACCCATAGCAACTCCACCATATCAATACAAATAGCAGCAAATCAAGCCCTCTGCCTGACAATCTCCCCAAACCCATCTACTGAAACCATTAACTTCAGAAACAAACCAATTCGCGTATAACCCGATTTGTCGAGGCGACAACTTCCACTGCGACTTCCTCTACAATCTACCGCTCTCTCCTACATCCAGTCAACTCCTACAAACCTGAATCAAGAATCGCGAACACCTAATACGAAAATTGACCAACTCCACTACCACGCATCCACAATCGCCTGCAAATCACACCAGCAGTAATTGAGTACACCATGCATTTGAGCTTGATTTCGAGAATAGTTTGTGAGACAATATCGATTTGATTTCTGGAGTTGATTTTTTATTTTGTATTTGAGTTTGTGTAAAGAAAGAGGCGAACTTTGTTCATAGAGCAAGTTACATTTGATTTTTTTTGCGGGCTTTGGGCTTGCTATTTAAAAAAAAGGTATTAAAAAAAAGAGTGTGTTGTATGTTTTTAAATTTGTTTTTAGTTCCATCCTAACTTTAAAAAAAACAAGTTTCAACTTGTTTGATTTTCAATTTGTTTTGTTTGTTTTATTTTCATTTATTTGTCTTGTTTTGATTTGATTTCTATTTCATATAAACAAAAATTCAGAAAAAGGGGAAAAATATACTATATATATCTTGTTCGATTCCTTTTTCAGGTTGTAGGAGGTAGAAGTGCTTGCTAAAATAACCGCTTTGCTTTGCTAAAAAATTCTCCGCTAAAACAAAATTGCTAATAATATGCACACTCTGGTATCGTGCCCTTTTCCCTTGTTTTATTTGAATTGCATTGTTGGTTGTTTGCATTTGCATTTATACTTCAAAATCCAAAGACAAAAACAAACTTCATTTTAGTCGCATTGTAAATTCACATTTAATTTTTGTTTTGCATTCATCTCATCTTGTTTTATTTTCTAAGGGAAATACCCTAATTCACATAAGGTGGGGGATTTCATCACCCTTTCCTTAGCCCGCAAATTGCATTCAGCATAGAATTTGACTAATAATAAAGGTTAGACATTCGACTTAAGGGTGTCGCGAGCTCACCTAGGGCTTAATTGTATCTTGACAATTATCTTCTTTGAACAAGTTTATTTCTTGTGTCTAGGCTACCGTAGAGTAATAACCATTTATAAATATTATTGTGATTCGTAAACATTATAGTGGTTGTTCCTCTAAAAGTACTTAAACCTTCGATTGAATTGCTATGGTGATTCATGGTGCAACGATAACTCCTGCCCGTTACCTGGCTGAGATATATTTTTGTTGATTTAAGACAAAGTGTGTATACAATTTTGGGTTAGGAGCTACTAAGGACAGAATATTGTAATTAAGTCCTTTGCATTCATTTAGTTACATTAGTTCATGCATATTTAAAAAAAATCCAAAATCCAAAAAAATTATAAATTTTACTTAACTTTTTTTTATCTAAACAAAATACTTTTAGTAAATATTTAAAAATTTGAAAATTCAAAAACAGAAACATATAAAAATTTGAAAAACCAAAAATCAAAAAAATAAATAAATAATGAAACTTCTCTTTTGAAAATAAATTTCACTTGGTAAATATTTTTCTTCCATAAAAAAAACAAAAACAAAAACAAATTTTCACTTCATTTTCCAAATCTTGTTTCATTCTCTAAACTATTTTCTAACTTCTTTCTCTTCTCGACTTTCACTTGTGCATGAGTACTTGGACTCGTGACACAACAACAAATAGTTGGACTCACGACTCAATAACTAATTGTTTAACTCAAACAGACGATCCTCCAGAAATGGCGAACGAGAACGCCCCTCGAACTTTATGGATAGAATCTTTCCTGATAGAGTTTCTATTCCATCTTGCATCACGTTACCCGCCCTTATGGGTAACCATTTCGTAATTCATTCGAACCATATTGCCACGCTTCCCAAATTTGGCAATTTTGAACACGATGACCCATACATCTTTTTGACGAAATTCGAACAAGTTTGCGCAACAATGAGACGCCAACAACTTTTCGATGATGGAATCAAACTTCACTTAATTCCATTCGCTCTTACGGATTGCGCTGAAAAATAGTTTTACAGCTTACCGTCAAACTCGATTAAAACTTGGGAAGACTACGTAAAAGCTTTCTTAAAAATGTTCTACCCCTTGGAAAAAACAAGTAAAATCCAAAACGAAATCGTAAATTTTCATCAATTTAGGGGAGAACCATTTGGAAAATATTTTGAAAGATTCAAAGAGATTTTGATAAAATGTCCACATCATAACTTTGAAAAATGGACGATTTGCCAAATCTTATACGATAGACTCGAAAATAGGTCACAAACCATGCTCGTATCAATGTACCAAGGCAACTTTCTTGCCCAACGTCACGATGATGCTTGGCAATTTCTTGAAAACCTCGCCAAAAAGTCATCCCAATGGGAACGTTCGAACGAAAAATCAATTTACTCAAGATCGAGCGCACACTCGATAGGATCTTCTTTGGCTTTGGAAGCTAAGATTGACGCAATGATTAACAAATTTGATAATGTTTTCTCATCGAATCAAATGAACCAAGATTCCCAACCCATGTGTTATAAATGTAACGATCCTAATCATATAGCCGATCAGTGCTTTAATTTTGTCGACCAAATCAATGCTTTTCAATAAAGCCAAAAACGACCCATTTTCTCCAACGTATAATCCTAGTTAGAGAAACCATTCGAACATTGCTTGGAACCAAAGCAATCCCAACACGAATATGATTCGTCCCAATTTTCAAGCATTTCCAAATAATGCTTCGAATTCTCCCTTTCAGCCCAACCATTTTCAACCAAACTTTGCAGGTCCATCTCATAATCAACCACAATAATCAAATTTTCAACCAAATGCTACTCACCCTCCCCAAGACGATAAATGTTTAAGTTCACTTGAGGAAACTCTTGAAACATTGGCTAAAGCAACTACTCAAAGCCTTCAATCAAACAGCAATTTGCAAAATTTATTGACCTCATATATGCAAAACACAAACCAATCGATTACAAAATTTGAAATGCAAATGAGTCAATTAGCCACGTCTGTAAGTGAACGTGAACGAGGTACATTCCCAAGCCAGCCCATTCCAAATCCCAAAAATCAAAACACAAATTCAAATCAAGCCCTTGTTGTTCAAGATAGCAATGTTACCTAATTAAATGCTATCACAACTCTACGTTCCAGTAAACAAATCGATAATCAAGTCGTTAATCCAAACGATTTACCGAAAACTTCTCTTGATACTTATAAAACAACAAACGAATCAGAACAGAATGTAGAGCCAAACGTTGAATCAAATGCCAATCAAAATTCTTCTTTTACTCAAGTACACCCGCCTACTGAGTATCGTGTCCAATTTCCACATCGTCTTCGACCCAAGAAACACTCAGACTAAATGGAAAAGATGTTGGAAATTTTTAAACAAGTGAAAGTGAACATCCCGCTTCTTGACACTGTTCAGCAAGTCCCAACATACACGAAATTTCTTAAGGACTTGTGTACCCAAAAGCGACACGCTCAAGTGCCTAAAAAAGTCTTCTTAGCCGCCAGTTTGAGTGAAGTCTTGTCCCAATCCATGCCCGTTAAATAAAAAGATCCTGGTTGTCCTACGATTTCGTGTATAATTGGAGACAAGACGATTAACAAATGCTTGATAGACTTAGGCGTGAGTGTCAATTGATTCCATACTCTGTGTACAAACAATTAGGCTTAGGTGAACTAAAATTGACAAAGGTCACGCTTCGATTCGCTGCTCGTTCCATTAAGAAGCCCGTGGGAGAAATCGAGGACGTGCTCATTCGAGTAGGGCAATTCATATTCCCCGTTGATTTTATCATTCTTGAAACACAACCCATGACAAACCCGACGAGTCAAACTCCATTGATTTTAGGCCGACCATTCTTATCCACCTCAAATGCCTTAATCAATTGTCATAATGGTTCGATGAAAATTACTTTTGGAAACATGACTTTGGATCTTAATATTTTCAATCTTGAAAGCCAATCGAATGAACCTCGTGACCAAACGTTGGAAGTTAGTGCCATTTACGAAAAATTCGAAAACGAGACACCTGACCTTAACGACGAACGTGAAACTGAGTACGAAAAATTGTTTCATGAAATACCCAATGATATTGAATACACTCTTCCTTTTGAATCGCTTCCATTTGAGTCTGAATCTCAACCCAATTCTTTGATCGAGAAACTCCCGAAGTTGGACCTCAAACCACTTCCCGATCACCTTAAGTACGCATACTTAGGTGATAACGAAAAATTTCCCGTCATAATTTCTGCAACTCTCTCTCTTGATCAAGAAACCTTCTTACTTTCTATTCTTTCGAAAAACAGAGAAGCAATTGGGTGGTCCATTACTGATATTAAGGGAATTAGCCCTGCTATTGTCCAACATTGTATTCACTTAATTGACGAAGCCAAACCCACTCGTGATGTACAATGGAGGCTTAACCCAAAAAATGAAAGATGCGGTTCGTCACGAAATTCTTAAGCTCCTCGATAATGGTATCATATACCCCATCTTCGATAGCCCATGGGTTAGCCCAATTCATGCCATGCCTAAAAAGTCCGGACTTACCGTTATAACAAACGATGCTAACAAACTCATTCCTATTCATACTCAAACTGGTTGGTGTGTTTTCATGGACTATCGAAAACTAAATCCCGCAATACGTAAAGATCACTTCCCTCTTCCTTTCATTGACCAAATGCTCGAACGTTTAGCCGGCCACGAATTCTACTGAATCCTTGATGGTTATTCCGACAATAACCAAATTCCAATTGCTTCCGAAGATCAAGAGAAAACGACTTTCACATGTCCATTTAGTACCTTTGCTAATCGACGTATGCCATTCGGACTTTGTAACGCTGCTACTACTTTCCAACGATGCATGGTTGGCATCTTTTCTGACATGATCGAACGCTTTCTAGAAGTTTTTATGAATGATTTCTCTATCTTTGGTGATTCTTTTTTCGATTGTTTACATCATCTCGAGTTGTTTCTAAATCGATGTAAAGAAAAACATTTAACTTTGAATTGGAAAAAATGCCATTTTATGGTCAAACAAGGCATAGTCCTTGGACATATCATCTCAAATAAAAGCATTGAGGTAGATAAAGCGAAAGTTGACGTAATTGAAAACCTACCCATTCCCAAATCTGTTAAGAACATTCAATCATTTCTAGGACACGCTGGCTTTTACCGACACTTTGTGAAAGACTTTAGCAAAATCGCTTGTCCTTTGACTACTCTTCTAGGAAAAAACATTCCTTTTGATTTCAATTCTGATTGTGTCTCTTCTTTTGAATGTCTTAAAGACAAACTCATTTATGCTCCAATCATTTGCGCACCCAATTGGGATCTTCCTTTCGAAATAATGTGCGACGCTTCTAACTTTGCGGTTGGTGCTGTCTTAGGACAACGCATCAACAAAATCCTTCATGTCATTTACTATGTGAGTATGAGTTTGAACGACGCTCAACTCAACTACACAACAACTGAAAAGAGCTTCTAGCCATCGTTTTTGCACTCGAAAAGTTTCGACCTCACTTGATAGGTTCACACATCACGGTCTACATTGAACATACTGCTCTTTGATACCTTTTTGCCAAAAAGGATACTAAATCTCGTTTAATTTGTTGGGTCCTTTTACTTCAAGAATTTGACCTTACAATCAAAGACAAAAAAAGGATCCGATAATGTCATAGCCGATCACTTGTCTCATCTTCCCAATGCACCATCGCCTTTACCAATCAATGAAAACTTTCCCGATGAACAACTTCTTTCTGTCTCCATCGATCCGTGGTATGTTGACATAGTGAACTATTTAGTCACTAAAGAAACTCCTTCATTTTGGTCGAAACAAGATAAATACAAATTCATGTCCCAAGTGAAATATTTCTGTTGGGATGATCCATACTTGTTCAAGTATTGTCCCGACCAAATCATTCGACGTTGCATCCCAGATTCCGAAATCAAGAGTGTTCTCTCGTTTTGTCACGATCAAGCGTGCAGTGGACATTTCGGTCATCGAAAAACTACGGAAAAGGTGCTTCAGTGTGGTTTTTATTGGCCTTCTCTTTTCAAAGACTCATTCGAATTTTGTAAAATTTGCGATCGATGCCAAATGCTTGGAAGAATTTCTCGACGAGATATGATGCCTCTAAAACACATTCTTACTATCAAAATCTTTGATGTTTGGGGCATCTACTTTATGGGACCTTTTCCCAATCCTTTGAAAATTTGTACATACTTCTTGCGGTCGATTATGTCTCCAAATGGGTCGAAGTCGTTCCTTGTAAAACCAATGACCATAGAATTGTTGTGAAATTTCTCAAAGAAAACATCTTTTCGAGGTTCGGCATACCTCGCACAATAATCAGTGATAACGGCACCCATTTTTGCAATTGTTCTTTTGAAACTTTAATGAAGAAATACCCGATAACCCACAAGTTATCCACTCCATATCATCCTCAAACTTGTGGCCAAGTTGAAGTTTCAAATTGTCAAACGAAACAAATCTTGGAAAAAACTGTTAATAAAAATCGAAAAGATTGGTCAGAAATATACAGACATGCTTTGGGCTTACCGTATCGCTTTTAAAACTAATCTTGGGATGTCCCCATTTCGTTTAGTTTACGGGAAAGCTTGCCATTTACCTATTGAAATCGAACACAAAGCATTGTGGGCAATAAAGAACTTAAACTTTGATCTCGAGAAAGCTAGCGAAAACCAAAAACTACAACTCAACGAACTAGAAGAACTGAGGAACAATGCATATGAAAACGAGAAAATTTACAAAGAAAGAACAAAAGTTTTTCATGACAAGTCAATCCTAAGAAAAACATTTTCGCCTAACCAAAAATTCTTTTATAAGACTCTAGACTTCATTTATTCCCTGGGAAACTTAAATCGAGATGGACCGGACCATTTGTGGTACAAACTGTTTTTCAACACGGTGCCATAGAAATTAAAAACCCTAGGGATGGATCGATTTTCAAAGTCAACGATCGTCGTTTGAAACCTTTCTTGGAATTGTCAAGTAACCAAGAGGAGGAGCTCATGATTCTTCATGAGCCAAGCTACGTCTAGTAAGAATGTTAACCCTCTTTTGTAAATATGTACATATTTTTTCTTGTTATACTCATTATATCATGCACTTACTGTGGGGACACAGTAAAAACTAAGTGTAGGTGGGAGTCTCCTTTTCATTTTTTTTAAGTTTCATGGCATTTTTGAATTTTCATTTTCTTTTAACTCAAAAAAAAATCTCTAAATCTCTAAATCTCAAAAACATTTTCCTTTTAGCATTTTGATTTATTTTTGAAGAAACACTATAGGATAAGTATAAGTTTCGATAAATAAATTGAAATTTTTGAAAATTTATTTGTCTTAACAAAAATAAAAATGAAGTTTGATTACAAATAACAATGGTTTAACTAGTATATAGGAAGGTTCATATATGTTAATTATGAAGTATATTATAATTGAAAATCTTTGTTTAAAAAAGTGGTAAATTTATAGTAAAGTATATAACATTTTTATCTTCTAAGTTAAATGGTGCTAAGATGATTTTGCAAAACTCTCTCTTTCTAAAAAAAATAGAAAAAAATAAACACAAAAAAAATATAAGTAAAAAAACATTTGTATATGTGTATATATTTTTAACACCTAGAGTCATGCGTTCACACTCGTGTGTTCACTCGCCATGCTCTGTACTCTTCTCACGTAAGCCCAAAAGGCAGTGCACGATCGGTATATCTGGCCTCAATTTATCTAAGGTGTATGTATATAAAAATTCTTTTTAATAACGCCTACAGTCGATAAGTGTTCACACTTGTGTGTTCACTCGCCACGCTCTATATTCCCCTCACATCAGTCCGCAAGGTAGTGCACGGGTAATATATATGGCCTTAATTTTCCTGAGTTAGGCATATGTAAATATTGTTAATATCAATAAAATTTTAAAACAAGAGAGAGTAAGCAATTGAAATCTAAGCATTGTTTTTACTTGTTTGAATTAACTTGTTATTCAAAAGAAATGAAAATACCACTTTGATAAACTTTAATAATCAACTAAGGATCAATTTTATAGTTACATTGTATTATCAACCGAAACAACAAGTTAAACTATAGTCTATTTGTTATGATAACTTGATTTTTGTTGGAAATTTTGACGAGTAAATGACTTGAATTTTCAAGATAATAACCAAAACATACATTTAACTTATTTGTGTCGATTTAAAAGTAAATCATTCATTTGTAAATATTTTCAAAAACTTGCATTCATCCCATTGTAAATGAATCTTGCACTTTGTAAATATTTTCACTTTGCATTTGGATTTTGTGAGTAGTATCCGCTGAAAACCCTTACGAGACAACACTCGTTCTACTGGGGACACCCAAAGGTTTACCGACTTGTGGCATACGCTCAATGCAATCGTGCTCCCTACAAAAAACGGGTTTATCTTTGTTTTCCTTTATTCGAGGATGAATAAAATGATAAGTTTGGGGGTATTTGATGTGCACGTAAATGTGCATATATATACATCCATATTTTTTTCTATTTTTATTAAAATAAATGTCATATTTGGGTATTTTAACACGTTTAAACCAAAATTTAATTATTTTCAAATCATCATATATTCATCTTCATACAGGGGCAAAATGATCACTTTTGTGCATGTGTCAATTTGATAATTTTTACTCGGACAATTTTTATGATTTTTATAGGAATTTGGATGCATATGGAAGAGGGTTTCATGAAGATATATGCATGCACAAGAGAATACAATGAAAGGAAGATGGAAATAATTCAAATACATGATCATGGAGGACCCACCCACTTACCTAAATCTACAATTAGAAGCTAATGGACAACTAAGTGGAGGTTAAAGCTTCATTCATATTTAATGATGGATTAATTAGAGCTAATGGTTACTTGGAGGCCACATTTCCTAAAGGGCATTTTGGGAAGCACCCTAAAAACTGAATTAGAGTTTTATGCATGTATAAATAGCCCTCTTATGTACATGAAAATATCTTCTTACTCTTTCAAATTAGCTAGGAAATTAAAATACAAGTTGTAAGTTCTATGTTTCATGAAATAAAAATGGTGTAATATCCCGGAATTTATGGGCAATATCAATTTAATAATCTGTTTAAATAATTAAATTGATTTGATAATATTTGATAATGAAAATTTGAATTGGTTGAATAATCTGATTAAATAAATATTTACTAAGTGAAATTATCTTTTAAAAACCAATAAAATGATTTCTGTTTATAATGTGTATATATATGTGTGTATATATTGTAAATAGATAAGCTTTGGTTTGAAATACAATTTACATATGATATGTTAATTCATTTAATAAATAGTGGTAATTTATAATCTCCTTTATAAATTATATTAAAATAGATAAATATGTTAATTTCAAACAATATTAATAAAGTATTGTTTTTATAATAAAAAGACCTTAATAAAATAAGATTGTTATTTTCAAATTGGATGTATTGTTTTAAATTTACTTTAAATTGGATTTTAAGAATATAATTTGAATTTGAATTTGAAATTCAAAAGAGGTAATATTTAAATAGTTTTAGATTTTAAATATATATGTATAAGCTTTTATTTATAAGTATAATTGGTTAGTTCTTTAAAAAGTTATCTTTATATATATATAAATAGATAAGTAATAAGTGTTTAAGAAAATAAAGAAAAAGCTTTTATCTATATTTAAAATAAATATAAACTAACTAAAAAGACATGTGTAAATTCCTAAGGCTTGAAAATAACATGTGTACACTAATAAAGCAATGAGAATGACAAATGTCAAAGTCTTGCATTTTTGTTTTTCTTTTATTTTGAATAAATCATTTCTACCTATATATGCATCTACCTCTCATATTTATTTTTTTTCTATTCTTTTCAAACTAAAGAGAATTCGGCCCTAAACCATTCTCAAAAACAAAATCAGTAACTCAAATCTTCCTCTCAAAACAAACCAGAGAATCAAACCCCTCAAATCAAAAGAACAATACCCTGTAACTCAATTTCAAATTCAAAAGCTTGCATCATTTTCAAAAGATCACCAAGCCTATAAACATCTTCTTCAAAATCTGACTGCAAGAAAAACCTGAGATCTAAGCATCTCAGTTTCAAGTTACAATTCGAATCAAACAAAATACAATTAAAAGTTTTTAGCCTGCAATATTCTTCAAAATCTGGAAGCAAGCAAACCTGAGTTTAAGCAGCTTTCAAAATTTAAAGTTCAAGAGCAATTTCTTCTTGGAAATCATGACATGCATGCAAGTTTTCCAACAAGCAACCAAGTTTAAAATCAAATAGCATTCCAGTTTTCAGACCAAATCAAGCACTAAAGTTTTAAAGCAAAAAGGATTTCAGTTTTCAAAGCTTTTCAAAACATATCTGGAAGCTCTGTCTTCTTCAAATGGTGAGTAACATCATTTTTAAAGCATAAGTATTGGTTATTTATTTGCATGTTGATTTCTGGAATGAGTATGCTTTACATGTATATATATTGGTGAATCCTCTGTGTGTATATGAATGTATATATGTGTGTTTGATGTGTATCTGTTCTTGACTGTTCTTGAGTTTAAAATTAGGAATTTGGTAAAAATTATATTATCACTTGATCCGACCTTATTTAGGATTTAAGATTAAAACAAAAATTGATTGTTTCATTTCAAACATTGGTTTAGAATTTTAAATTAAGTCAAAATAATATTTATTTGGCTCTGGAAACCATAAGTATTGGATTGCTTAAGATAAGTCAAAATTCAAATGTGTTAATTTAGCAATTCAGGAACACGAACTGAATCCTTATACCAAACAATGATTTTAGAAAGCAAGATTTTATTTTTTAGTTGAGCTTTGAACATCCATTTCTGGTTTGACTAGCTGGGGAATTTTTAGTTGCCTCTGGAAATCTAGATGATATGGAAGGCTGGAATTTTATCTGGAGTTAGGTGGATGATTGGGGTATCTGCGAAAAATAGGGAATGGATGGTCGGCGGCAAGTGGTGGCAGTGGTGGTCATTTTAATTTCCTAAACCTAGTTTATCTGGGTTGTGGGTTTTGGCTCTGTTTGTTTCCTCTGGAGCATCGATTTAAGCGAAGATTTGGGAATTGGTAGAGGTGTAGTAGTGGGTGCTATGGCCGGAGGCGCTGGAGTTCAAGTGGTCGGAATTTCGAGGAAGGGATGATGACAGGTCTGGTGATGGTGGGAATATGTTGTTCCAGGTTTCGAATTCGAGTTCGATTTCGAATTCGAGATGAAGACAAAGCTCTGGCGATCGGGGAGAGAAGTATGGGTGATCGCCGACCTGTTCGACGTCGAGGCAACGTCTGGAGTTGATCAGAGATGCCGTGCACGTTCACGTGCACGAGTTCTGGAACCTGGGAAAGTTTGGTAGCCTGGGTTGAAGCAGAAGACTCTCGAGTTATTTCGTGATTTACTCGAAGCAGAGGACGAAGGACTCGAAGCAAAAATCTGGTTGTCTCGAGTCAATTGTTTGGTTCAGGCAATTGTAAGCTTGTCTATTTCCAGGTTTTTAAATTTTATTCAAATTTAAAAGCAGGATTTAAACTATGATTTAAATATAAATTTAAAGTATGGATTCAAACGAATCTTTTGAATCTTAAGGTTTTAAAATGAATTTGGAGTTCAAATCAAGAATTAAAAATCAAGGTTAAAAGCAAGTAAATCGAATTTAAATCAAAGTTAAATTTATAGATTCAAGTTTTCTTGAATTCAAATCTGAAATCTTAAATCAGTTTTTAAATTTGAATGTTTTAAAATTAAGTAGTTTAAATTAAAAGGCTTTTCTTATATAAGTAATAAATGTTTTTACATTTCTTTTAAAACTTTATAAATTAATATTTAAATTTGGTTAATGTTAAATGGTAAATCATTTTGAATCTTAAATTCAAAATGGGATTCAAATTTAAATTCAAAAAGAGGTAATGTTTAAAATACACTTCAATAATTATTAAGTCATTAATAAAGGAATAATTTATCTTAGATAATTAAGATATTGAAGTGAATTAGTAAGATAATTAAGTGAGGACTTTTGTATTTAATTTATAAATTAATAATTTTAGATTAATTTATGATTAGAGATTAATTAAGGAATTGTTTTTAATAAATGAAGATAATTAACTAACGATTATTTAAATATTAAATTAATGTGATTAATTTTGATAATTAATTAGATTGATTAATTTAGATAATCTATTGTAAATTGTTAAGCATAATTACTTAGGGAAATAATTAGATGGTAATTACTTAATGTAATTAATATAAGATGATTTGTAAGTAAGTAATTTGGGTAATTACTTTTGTAATTAATCAAAGGATTAATTAATGGAGATAATTAATTAAGGAATAATTAATTTATTTAAAGAAGTAATTAAGGGTAGTTAATTACTGAATATGATTAATCAAGAGAGATTAATAATTATGATTTAATTAAAGATAATTACTTAAGGTAATTAATTTAAATAAAGTAATTAATAATAAAAAATGTAATTAGGGATCATTAATAAATATAATTAATGATTTAATTAAGTATTGATTAATTAAGAAATAATTAATAAATGAAGTGATTAATTAATGTAATTAATTAAGGAGTAATGTAATTAATTATAGTTAATTAATTAATGAAGTAATTAAAGGTAAATTACTATAAGTGGTTAAAGAATAATTAATTTGTGAAATTAATTTAATACTAATTACTTGAATGTAGTTAAATGTAAATTAATCAAGGATGATTAATTAAAATGAATAAATGGATGATGATTTATTAATTGATTGATAATTAATTAATAGTGATTTAAGCAAGATTGAAAATGATGGAAGTAATTAATTTAATTTACTTTAAATTAATTAAGGATATAAGTAATTAATTTAATTCATTTTAAATTAATTATAGATTGTGAATAATAAATCATTGCTTATGGATGAATGATATTGATATCCCATTGGTTGATTTTGATCTCAGATATGAGATGAATAATATCTATTGTGATATAGATGCTTGTTTTAAGTAGGATAATATTGATTATCTGTTTGAATTGATAATATGGATTATCTGTTTATGATGATGATGTGATTATCTATTGTGATATGTGAATTATCTATCCATGTGTATATAGATAATAATTGAATTGAATTGTTTTAACCTTTAAAACAACTTGGCCTTAAAAGATACGCCTTGGATTTCGATGAGACCGGGATCGGGTTTCCGTATACCGGATTTCCAGGTCTGGAGACCCGAATACCACATCGATCCAAATTTACGATAGGTCGTGAATCAAGTGAAGATGAAGATTCAGAGTGCAAGGGTTATTGTCGTTAACTCTGAGGGTGATTCCAAAACGAGTGTAACGAGATAATGCCTTCGGTTTCGTTCGAACCCGGAACGAACTTGTATGGATTGAATGCTTTCAGAACATCGTCAGGTGGACGATGAGCATTCTAAGTGATGTGTTCTTTTCTAAGGTAATCGTGACCTCAAGCCTCACAAACCGGGAATGGCTAAAACAGGGGAGGTGCAGCAAGGTTAGTGGGTAGCACCCAAGTAGGACAAGATTACCTCTGTCTAGAAGTCCCTTCTTATTTCGGCTTAGTGTGTGCGGTTGCTGATCCCAACCGTGAGGTATCTTGTGCGGGAATTATCCAGTAAGGGATGTTCCGACCTTGTGTTGCAGGGGATTGGGAGTGATCCTCGGTACGGTGATCTAGGCCACGTACTGTGACGGGCGGTACCCCGGTAGCCCTGCCATTGTATGGAATCCAAACTCCAATAAGTGCCGTACGTATTAGTTGTGCCCAACTATGTTGAAATGTGAGATGTAAGCATTTCAGCTATTTCTGTATTTTACTTGAAAACCCTAGACCCTATTATAATACAATCGAATTTCCTATCAAATGTTTTGGTTAGCGTAAGGTAAAAACTTACCCATGTTTATTTGTGGGAAGTCTTACGTGATACCTTTTCTTTCAAAAGTTTTTGAAGTTAAACAAGTTTAACCTGTTACTCACACCAGACCCATGTCTGACCCAAGTTGTTTATTTCTGTTTTATAAACTCTTGGGTACTCAAATTTTTACGAGTAGCCAAGGGATTCAGGTTTAGCTTTGACGAGTAATCTGGAGGAGCAATGGAGCAGGAGGCTTCGGCGCTGTAGATATAGATAGTAGTTTTCCGCTGTGTTGATCCTTGTATTGATCTGTATTGTGTTGAGATGTAATAACTAGACAGATGTTTATAACTGTCTAGTATGTGATGTGTAATCTGTGTAACTCTGATAGATGATGTATATGATACTATGTAATATTTATGTGATATATTATATTTCGTTTCGTTTCCGCTGTGAGTATCTGTTGTTGTTTTCTTTTCTCTTCTTCTCTTTTCTATTTCTCACCCCTTTCTTTCTTTCTGTCGATGCGATTTTCCGGGAGTGGAAAGTCGGGTCGTCACACGTGGTATCAGAGCATAGGTTGAGCGAATGCCTAAGCTTTTGGTTAAGTGAATATCAGAACACTAGGTTGAGTGAATACCTAGGTTCGGAAGGGTTGTTCATTAGAGATAGGATCTGTAGCAACCTGTTTGAGTGTATATATATATACGAGAGCGCGTATTTGTTAGTTATATAAAAAGATTTTATATTGTGTTAATTGATCGGTTGAGTGGTATATGGATTCTGGTCAATACGAGTAGCTAACGTTATTGATAGGGATCTCTAAACACTTGAACCAGGCCAACGGACACAATATTGTTTTAAAGAGGTAAATGAAATAATTTTACCCAGAAATAATTTCTATATAAAAAGTATCATTTTTAATATATATATCTATTCTACCTATTTGTTGGGTTACCCGTACAGGTTTTCCAATATAGGATATAAAGGTAGATAGGGCGGTGGTGTGTGTAACACGACTACCAATGGTTGGAGTTTGAATGTTGAGGTTGGAAGTGTATCTGTCGAGACTGTAGACCCAATACCGTCTCGAGTAAGCTTTGCTAGGGTGAAGGATTTCATCGATCTCCGAAGGAAACTATAATGGTTCGGAGTGTATCTTTGAAGTTTGGATGAGTAAAGTTGGATCTGTCGGTTGAACAGAAGTGAGTGATGGTACCTTGATACCTCAGGTAATAGTAGCTGTGTGATGAGCCGCAGTGACTATGGGTGTCTCCGAAATGTTTTCCTTTGGAGCGAGTTAAGGAAGTGTATCTGCTTCGGTGTTGTGGCTGAGTTCAGCATGGTGTTTCTGCTTTGGTTTGGAGTTCGAGTTTCTCGAAGAGCTTTGGATAGGAGCATCAGTGTCAGCAGTGCTACTCGGAGTGTTCTGTGATGGCAAGAAGTTTTCTAGCTGAGCAGTTTTTCTGGAAGTGAAGATCAGAAGCAGCAGAGTGGATCCATTTCTTCGATAAATTGGATAAATAAGAGTAAGCTGTTCTGATTGGTAAAGAGAGAACAGTCTGTTGGAATTAAGATGGGTTGATCGCAAAAGTGACTTGCGATTGTCTGAGTGTTCTCTTGGGTTGTCAGAATTTTTCTGGATGTCTCCAGAGAAGTCAGAAGTTTGTCCGCATCTGAAGGTTGAGTTTTCTTATCAACTGGATTCCAGGAGTGATACCGGTAGTTCAGCCTAGTTGAAGGATGATTCCTAGAGATAGAGTTGGTGAAGCAGCTCAAGTTTGATGAAGTATCTGAGTTTTATTTATGGATCTGTTGAACCATTTTTATGGAATGTGTTGTCCAGTTTGTGCTCATGTTCTTCATCAGCATTTTCATTCTACCTCAGATCGGAGTGATGCAGCGAAAGCAGTTTGGAGTGTATCTCTGGATGGGAGAAGTAAGTTTGGAATCTACTGATGTTGTGAAGTAGAGTTGTGTTTGGATCTCGTCTGTGTTCTGATTTGGATAAGTATTTGGTCTTCTGAATTGAATTGTCAGTTTGGATAACTGGAATTCATTGTGTTTTACGTATCTCTGAGGGAGTACGTATTTAATTTATCTCTGGTTTTAGAATCTGCAGTTTGGTAGGTTTGATGGTTGAGTCAGACTCGTCTGTAGTCTGATATTCTGTTTAGTTCTGTAGATCTAGATGAGTAGGAGATCTATAGCTTAGTAGTTTAGATTGTTTGTAGAGCGAGTATCCCGGTATATATATATATACTTGGGGAAACTCGAGGAATTTTATCTAGAATTTTATCTAGATAATTAGAATTGTTTGATTGAGTGAATTGTTTGCTATGGTTGTTAGCATATGGATGATAATTTATGGTTGTGATTTAAATAGATTATTAAATTACCTTTGTTTTAAATTTCGGGGACGAAATTATTTTAAGGGGGAAGGAATGTAATATCCCGGAATTTATGGGCAATATCAATTTAATAATCTGTTTAAATAATTAAATTGATTTGATAATATTTGATAATGAAAATTTGAATTGGTTGAATAATCTGATTAAATAAATATTTACTAAGTGAAATTATCTTTTAAAAACCAATAAAATGATTTCTGTTTATAATGTGTATATATATGTGTGTATATATTGTAAATAGATAAGCTTTGGTTTGAAATACAATTTACATATGATATGTTAATTCATTTAATAAATAGTGGTAATTTATAATCTCCTTTATAAATTATATTAAAATAGATAAATATGTTAATTTCAAACAATATTAATAAAGTATTGTTTTTATAATAAAAAGACCTTAATAAAATAAGATTGTTATTTTCAAATTGGATGTATTGTTTTAAATTTACTTTAAATTGGATTTTAAGAATATAATTTGAATTTGAATTTGAAATTCAAAAGAGGTAATATTTAAATAGTTTTAGATTTTAAATATATATGTATAAGCTTTTATTTATAAGTATAATTGGTTAGTTCTTTAAAAAGTTATCTTTATATATATATAAATAGATAAGTAATAAGTGTTTAAGAAAATAAAGAAAAAGCTTTTATCTATATTTAAAATAAATATAAACTAACTAAAAAGACATGTGTAAATTCCTAAGGCTTGAAAATAACATGTGTACACTAATAAAGCAATGAGAATGACAAATGTCAAAGTCTTGCATTTTTGTTTTTCTTTTATTTTGAATAAATCATTTCTACCTATATATGCATCTACCTCTCATCTTTATTTTTTTTCTATTCTTTTCAAACTTAAGAGAATTCGGCCCTAAACCATTCTCAAAAACAAAATCAGTAACTCAAATCTTCCTCTCAAAACAAACCAGAGAATCAAACCCCTCAAATCAAAAGAACAATACCCTGTAACTCAATTTCAAATTCAAAAGCTTGCATCATTTTCAAAAGATCACCAAGCCTATAAACATCTTCTTCAAAATCTGACTGCAAGAAAAACCTGAGATCTAAGCATCTCAGTTTCAAGTTACAATTCGAATCAAACAAAATACAATTAAAAGTTTTTAGCCTGCAATATTCTTCAAAATCTGGAAGCAAGCAAACCTGAGTTTAAGCAGCTTTCAAAATTTAAAGTTCAAGAGCAATTTCTTCTTGGAAATCATGACATGCATGCAAGTTTTCCAACAAGCAACCAAGTTTAAAATCAAATAGCATTCCAGTTTTCAGACCAAATCAAGCACTAAAGTTTTAAAGCAAAAAGGATTTCAGTTTTCAAAGCTTTTCAAAACATATCTGGAAGCTCTGTCTTCTTCAAATGGTGAGTAACATCATTTTTAAAGCATAAGTATTGGTTATTTATTTGCATGTTGATTTCTGGAATGAGTATGCTTTACATGTATATATATTGGTGAATCCTCTGTGTGTATATGAATGTATATATGTGTGTTTGATGTGTATCTGTTCTTGACTGTTCTTGAGTTTAAAATTAGGAATTTGGTAAAAATTATATTATCACTTGATCCAATCTTATTTAGGATTTAAGATTAAAACAAAAATTGATTGTTTCATTTCAAACATTGGTTTAGAATTTTAAATTAAGTCAAAATAATATTTATTTGGCTCTGGAAACCATAAGTATTGGATTGCTTAAGATAAGTCAAAATTCAAATGTGTTAATTTAGCAATTCAGGAACACGAACTGAATCCTTATACCAAACAATGATTTTAGAAAGCAAGATTTTATTTTTTAGTTGAGCTTTGAACATCCATTTCTGGTTTGACTAGCTGGGGAATTTTTAGTTGCCTCTGGAAATCTAGATGATATGGAAGGCTGGAATTTTATCTGGAGTTAGGTGGATGATTGGGGTATCTGCGAAAAATAGGGAATGGATGGTCGGCGGCAAGTGGTGGCAGTGGTGGTCATTTTAATTTCCTAAACCTAGTTTATCTGGGTTGTGGGTTTTGGCTCTGTTTGTTTCCTCTGGAGCATCGATTTAAGCGAAGATTTGGGAATTGGTAGAGGTGTAGTAGTGGGTGCTATGGCCGGAGGCGCTGGAGTTCAAGTGGTCGGAATTTCGAGGAAGGGATGATGACAGGTCTGGTGATGGTGGGAATATGTTGTTCCAGGTTTCGAATTCGAGTTCGATTTCGAATTCGAGATGAAGACAAAGCTCTGGCGATCGGGGAGAGAAGTATGGGTGATCGTCGACCTGTTCGACGTCGAGGCAACGTCTGGAGTTGATCAGAGATGCCGTGCACGTTCACGTGCACGAGTTCTGGAACCTGGGAAAGTTTGGTAGCCTGGGTTGAAGCAGAAGACTCTCGAGTTATTTCGTGATTTACTTGAAGCAGAGGACGAAGGACTCGAAGCAAAAATCTGGTTGTCTCGAGTCAATTGTTTGGTTCAGGCAATTGTAAGCTTGTCTATTTCCAGGTTTTTAAATTTTATTCAAATTTAAAAGCAGGATTTAAACTATGATTTAAATATAAATTTAAAGTATGGATTCAAACGAATCTTTTGAATCTTAAGGTTTTAAAATGAATTTGGAGTTTAAATCAAGAATTAAAAATCAAGGTTAAAAGCAAGTAAATCGAATTTAAATCAAAGTTAAATTTATAGATTCAAGTTTTCTTGAATTCAAATCTAAAATCTTAAATCAGTTTTTAAATTTGAATGTTTTAAAATTAAGTAGTTTAAATTAAAAGGCTTTTCTTATATAAGTAATAAATGTTTTTACATTTCTTTTAAAACTTTATAAATTAATATTTAAATTTGGTTAATGTTAAATGGTAAATCATTTTGAATCTTAAATTCAAAATGGGATTCAAATTTAAATTCAAAAAGAGGTAATGTTTAAAATACACTTCAATAATTATTAAGTCATTAATAAAGGAATAATTTATCTTAGATAATTAAGATATTGAAGTGAATTAGTAAGATAATTAAGTGAGGACTTTTGTATTTAATTTATAAATTAATAATTTTAGATTAATTTATGATTAGAGATTAATTAAGGAATTGTTTTTAATAAATGAAGATAATTAACTAACGATTATTTAAATATTAAATTAATGTGATTAATTTTGATAATTAATTAGATTGATTAATTTAGATAATCTATTGTAAATTGTTAAGCATAATTACTTAGGGAAATAATTAGATGGTAATTACTTAATGTAATTAATATAAGATGATTTGTAAGTAAGTAATTTGGGTAATTACTTTTGTAATTAATCAAAGGATTAATTAATGGAGATAATTAATTAAGGAATAATTAATTTATTTAAAGAAGTAATTAAGGGTAGTTAATTACTGAATATGATTAATCAAGAGAGATTAATAATTATGATTTAATTAAAGATAATTACTTAAGGTAATTAATTTAAATAAAGTAATTAATGATAAAAAATGTAATTAGGGATCATTAATAAATATAATTAATGATGTAATTAAGTATTGATTAATTAAGAAATAATTAATAAATGAAGTGATTAATTAATGTAATTAATTAAGGAGTAATGTAATTAATTATAGTTAATTAATTAATGAAGTAATTAAAGGTAAATTACTATAAGTGGTTAAAGAATAATTAATTTGTGAAATTAATTTAATACTAATTACTTGAATGTAATTAAATGTAAATTAATCAAGGATGATTAATTAAAATGAATAAATGGATGATGATTTATTAATTGATTGATAATTAATTAATAGTGATTTAAGCAAGATTGAAAATGATGGAAGTAATTAATTTAATTTACTTTAAATTAATTAAGGATATAAGTAATTAATTTAATTCATTTTAAATTAATTATAGATTGTGAATAATAAATCATTGCTTATGGATGAATGATATTGATATCCCATTGGTTGATTTTGATCTCAGATATGAGATGAATAATATCTATTGTGATATAGATGCTTGTTTTAAGTAGGATAATATTGATTATCTGTTTGAATTGATAATATGGATTATCTGTTTATGATGATGATGTGATTATCTATTGTGATATGTGAATTATCTATCCATGTGTATATAGATAATAATTGAATTGAATTGTTTTAACCTTTAAAACAACTTGGCCTTGAAAGATACGCCTTGGATTTCGATGAGACCGGGATCGGGTTTCCGTATACCGGATTTCCAGGTCTGGAGACCCGAATACCACATCGATCCAAATTTACGATAGGTCGTGAATCAAGTGAAGATGAAGATTCAGAGTGCAAGGGTTATTGTCGTTAACTCTGAGGGTGATTCCAAAACGAGTGTAACGAGATAATGCCTTCGGTTTCGTTCGAACCCGGAACGAACTTGTATGGATTGAATGCTTTCAGAACATCGTCAGGTGGACGATGAGCATTCTAAGTGATGTGTTCTTTTCTAAGGTAATCGTGACCTCAAGCCTCACAAACCGGGAATGGCTAAAACAGGGGAGGTGCAGCAAGGTTAGTGGGTAGCACCCAAGTAGGACAAGATTACCTCTGTCTAGAAGTCCCTTCTTATTTCGGCTTAGTGTGTGCGGTTGCTGATCCCAACCGTGAGGTATCTTGTGCGGGAATTATCCAGTAAGGGATGTTCCGACCTTGTGTTGCAGGGGATTGGGAGTGATCCTCGGTACGGTGATCTAGGCCACGTACTGTGACGGGCGGTACCCCGGTAGCCCTGCCATTGTATGGAATCCAAACTCCAATAAGTGCCGTACGTATTAGTTGTGCCCAACTATGTTGAAATGTGAGATGTAAGCATTTCAGCTATTTCTGTATTTTACTTGAAAACCCTAGACCCTATTATAATACAATCGAATTTCCTATCAAATGTTTTGGTTAGCGTAAGGTAAAAACTTACCCATGTTTATTTGTGGGAAGTCTTACGTGATACCTTTTCTTTCAAAAGTTTTTGAAGTTAAACAAGTTTAACCTGTTACTCACACCAGACCCATGTCTGACCCAAGTTGTTTATTTCTGTTTTATAAACTCTTGGGTACTCAAATTTTTACGAGTAGCCAAGGGATTCAGGTTTAGCTTTGACGAGTAATCTGGAGGAGCAATGGAGCAGGAGGCTTCGGCGCTGTAGATATAGATAGTAGTTTTCCGCTGTGTTGATCCTTGTATTGATCTGTATTGTGTTGAGATGTAATAACTAGACAGATGTTTATAACTGTCTAGTATGTGATGTGTAATCTGTGTAACTCTGATAGATGATGTATATGATACTATGTAATATTTATGTGATATATTATATTTCGTTTCGTTTCCGCTGTGAGTATCTGTTGTTGTTTTCTTTTCTCTTCTTCTCTTTTCTATTTCTCACCCCTTTCTTTCTTTCTGTCGATGCGATTTTCCGGGAGTGGAAAGTCGGGTCGTCACAAATGGCTTCCTAGCCTCTTTCTCTTTTCTTTTCTACATGCTTTCATTTCCTTTTATGTTAATGCTTATCTTTGTGCTCTCTTTCATTTCATGTTTATAGCTTAGATTTACATTCATGCATGTAATGTAGCTTTAATTTTTTTATGCTAGTAGCTTAGTAGTGATTTCATTTTCTTCCTTTGTTTTGTTTTTATTTCTTTTGCTTTTAATGTTGAACTCTCTATGTGTTGAAATGATAATACAAATGAGAGGCTAAATCCCTACAATTTAGGGGCAACGAAGCTTTCTTTTAATCATGTAGATTCAACATAATTCTCTATGTATGATCTCTTTTGTTCTTCATGAGAAAGTGGATGTTTATGTTTATTTGTGTTTTATGTTGAATGTGATAGCCTAGTTTGTTCATAACAAATAGGCTTTGCTTATCTCATTAATCACAAATTGCCGCTTCATCCAAATATGATCATGGCAATGAAGTGAAGTTTTAATCAAAATTTGATGGTCTATGTTACTAATTAATAGTAAATAGATCATGCTTAAACTAGATTTTGGTTTCATTTTCTATGCCATGTTTCATGAGCTTTGAAAAAGTAGGATTAGAATTGTATTATAGTTTGATGGTTTGATTTGTGTTAATTAATATTACAAATAGGCCATGCTTATGATAAATACATCACTAATCCTACTTAGGTTAAAAAGAGATCATCATTTGATTTCATGTTGATGTATGTGAAAAAAATAAGAAAGTGGATTTGCCTTTAGATTGAATTTTAATCACATAGTTTTTAATCCCAACTTTTTCTTAGTTTTCTAGTTTTCAAAACAATCTCCACTTTTGGTTTAATTTGATTGATTAGAAAATTTTAAAATCTTAAAAATTCCCTGCCGATCGACCCGTACTCGCCACGTACTAAAATTGTACGTCGTGCGCTTGCGGTTATTTTTATTTCAAAATTTGTCGACGGTTTCTAATTTGATAGAAATTCCGTTGTCAAACATTAACCCGACCACTCTAGTGCGGACCCTAATCCGAATTCTTGATTCAAAATTTTTGTTTTCCTTGCATAGCCATAAACCATGATAGAAAACTTCAAATTCATATCAAAAATTCGTATCAATTGTTCACCATCGAGAATCGAGCGAAAAATCCTAATTTGAACAGGTGTGAATTACTACAAATCTTGTATTCAAATCTGAATCAGAACTGTTATGCGAATAAAATGATTTACATACAATTTACATATTTTATTCTATTAGTTTCTTTTCACATCATTATTTACTTTTCTTTGTATTAATTCATTCATACAATAATTATCTTTTATTAATTTTCCTTCATTACTTACACAATTTATTTCCCATTCAATATTTGAAATCATCAATGAATACATTATTAAAGTATTACGTACATTTCATTGCAGTTTATTTCACATTTATTATTTACTTATAACCTTGATATACATTTTAATATTAATATTCGTCAATGAATCATTTCAGTCTTTTCTTGAGTTTATAATCATTTACTTAAATAGTAATCACTTTTTTCTATTTAATTTAATTACTAGCATTTCAAAATATTAACTTATGTTTAAAATATTTATTATACATCATAATTCTTATTTGTAGATATATCTCCATTACTTAAGTTTTACTTGTATAAAATTCTATTACATATTCATATTAACATTTTAATTTTTAAACATTTCTGGTAAGTTTGTTTTTTTAGGATGTAATTGAATGTTATACAAATTTATCTTATTCATTTTTATTAACAAAAATGTTCAATAGTTTACATTTTCTTAATTTCATTACCCTTAATTTACAAGTGACAATTCTCCAATTTCTTTACAGTTTCATTAATAACTTAGCTTCTAATTTCTTATTTTTTATTTAGAATTTTCCAGCTATTAAAATTTCACTTTATTTCTACAATTGAAAATCATTAATTTAACAGGAACTTAAGAACTCAAATACCAAATTCTTTTCAAATCACTTTGAGATAATATATATACTCATACCATACATATATATCAAATCATATTTAGAAGTTTAAAATAAAGATTTATTTATCAAAACAAATGTGTAGTAAAGCTACTACAGTGGTCTTCCTACTTTGAAACTCAAAAATGAATGTCGATGATGTCGCGATAATCAGCGAAATTATTTTTCAGCGACATAAGAGGGGAGCACATAACTTATTTCCTTTTAAAATTCTTTTTAAAACATTTCTTTCCAATCACATTGAAAATATTTATATCCGAAAATATTTACAAATAATACTAATATTATATTCCAAAATCTTTGAAAACCAATTTTAAAACTCCGGAACTTAAGTTCTCAAATTTCCAATTCATATTCACTTTATTTGTAAAATCCTATTTTGCAACCAATATTTATAAAATTTCATTACCTAACAAACAAATGTATCACAAACAACTATATCCAATTATAAAAATTATTCATTTATATACAAAATATAATACTAGGTAAAATTATTTATTTACTCATATTTCAAAAACAATATTGTGTCGGTCTGCCCTATTAAGTGTTTAGAAATCCTTACCGATATCATATCGTCCTATGTACCGACCAGAATTCATAAATACTCAACAAAACAAATTAACACAATACAGAATATTCTTATATCACTAACAAATATGCTCTCTCATATATATACTCTCAAACTCATTCTATGGTATTAATAACCCCTATCTCTAATGAGGTAACCCCGAACATGCTAAGGTATCCATAAACCAAAGCTCTGATACCAACTGTAACAACCCACCTTTTTGGACGGTTTAAATCGACAATAAACCACACATGTCAACTCAAACCATTCAAAAGGGAGGATTGTTAATGGGGTAAATAAAAAAATAAGAGGAAAGAAGGAAAACAAAACATAGAATCTCACAACGGAATGACAAAATATAATAATCAAATAAATAGTCATTAAGTTTTTTTATAATATACAATTGATTACACAATTTATACAACAATCAGTGTACCATAATGACATATTAATAATGATGAAGCGGAAATATTACTAATAATATAATATATACCAAACTTCGTCTTCATCGTCCAAAAATATAGTCTTCAACACTGAAAAGCTCAGACTGACCCGAGCGTAATGAAAAGACAAAACACTCGAGTCAGAATTAAAAGATCTTATGTAAGTTAAGTCAACAGCAAGTAAATATGAGTGTAATGGCTTTAGAGATGTTTACAGGATTTTACACCTCCTATCAAGTGTATAACGTGCGTGCAATAATTTAAGAGATGTTTCGGGATTCCATCTCCTAAGGATCTGTTAAACTATTTATATGTAGTAATATACGCTATATATATAGTGTCTATCAGTAAAGTATTAAAATAGCGTTAAGGCGTTACCCATATCCCCATTACCACATTTTATAAATTTCGTAGCCTATACAGTACTGTAAACTCCACCAAACCGGTGGGCTATCAGGAGCACTCCATAGGTACGACATAAACCAAAATCGTAGTGAGCTTGATAAGGCATATGAAAGGTACGCGAGGCAATGCCCAGGGCAGGATTCTACCATTTTGCACGCACAGACTGGTGGTAACGCATAGCAGCTACTACCGCCCACCATGGAACACACTCCCATAATCAAATCGAAGGTGGCCACCAATCAATCACAAAGTAACATATATGGTATCGAAGAAGCGTGTCCGATAGGAAGAGCGACCTTACTTGGCTCGGGATAGCTCCTATTTTAGTCATATCAAGCTGACCCAAGAGGGCCAGGGCTACGTTCTCACCTCATACCAGTAGCATTAACCAACCATCCTACTTCGTTCTAGATTCTCCACCACGTGCATAGTTGTTAAAGTGGTTTTGGAATTGGCATAGAGTATGACAATATCCAATCCCGGTCTCTTTAACAAACAAACGCTTATTTCATACCGTGGTCTTTTTATAAAACATTCAAAAACAGTTTATACTTTCATATCAAGATATCCATATACTTATTCCAAAAGTATAAATATATTCATAAATACCAAGGAAGATTTTCTTTCAATCAATAATTTATAAATCTCTCTTAAACCATTTATAAACTATTTATATGCTTTAAAACCATTTATAAAGCTATTTATAAATTCCAAAATAGTTTACAACTCTTCCCCTTTTCATAAACTCTATGCAAATTCCTTTAAATCGCTTCCAAATCCCTTAATACAAGTCCTTTTATAAAATTCTTTAAAACCTTTATAAACTCCTTTATAAAACCATTATAAAAATCCTTTATAAAAATCTTTTATAAAAATGCTTTTATAAAAATCCATTATAAAATCTCTTATAAAAATTTTATAAATTCCTTACAAAATTATAAAATCTTTTACAAAAATCTTTATCTATTAAAGTTATTATAAAAGTCTATATTTACTATCTTAAATAAAAATTATATTTATTATATTAAATAAGATTTAAAATATATATATTAAAACAATATTAAATATTTTATTAAATTACAATTTTAAACTATTTAAAATATATTTTTAAAATTAAATAAAATTATAAGTTAAAATCTTAAATTTACCTTTAAAACCATATATTAACTTATAATTTGAAGCTTTAAAACATATAAAACAAATTAGTTTCCAAATATAATTTTTTTTAATAAAATCATTAAATTAAATTTTATAATCAAATTTATAAATCAAACATACTTTACTATTTAGAAAATAATTTAAAACCGACCAATGGTGTCCGTATATAATTTTCGACCCTATGGTCAAGTGACAGGGTATATATCATTCAACCCCAAAATAGTTAAAATTTCCAAGTATATATCATTTCAACCCGTATCCCGAATCAAAAATTTCCAAATCAACTAAATTGCCCGGGTTTATCATTTCAACCCATAACGATTTTCCCTAACCTATAAGATCATTCGGGTATGTATCATCTCAACCCATAGTGATAACAGGGATACAAACACTACAAGAGAAACGGCTCTTTCCAACGGCGGTAAGCCGTTGGAGGCCGTTGGAAAGCCATTGGAGGCCGTTGAAAATCCCGTTGGTATACGTTTCAACGGCTTCCAATGACTTCCAACGGCACCAACGGGGTTATACCAACGGCTTCCAACGGCAAGTTTGCCAACGTGGCAAATCCTGTTGACCAAACTACCATTGGAAATCCATTGGAATGCGTTGGAATTTGTCGTTGGAAGCCGTTGGACGTAAATGACCAGTGTGCCGTTGGTCGCCGTTGGAAGCCGTTGGAAATCTGGGTATATTTTTTTAAATAAAATCAACAGTGCTTGCTTCCAGCCACACACAACCACAGTTATATCAAAACAGCTCCATTTCGAGCATATATATATAACAACTATATCAAAACATATCCAAACATATAGATATAACCAAATCATGCATATATTTCAACATAAACCAATATCCAAACATAACCAACATCAAAAAATCCAAACCAACATCCACAACCAAACCATCAGAATGTATCAAATCCAAATATACACAGAAACCATCGGAATGTATCAAATTCTCACCAACTCCAAAATATACATGCCAATAACAAAACATACCTAAATCACTCCGCACCAGAACCACCAGATGAAGGAGGCTGCCCATACTGTGCGATGAAATCCGCCATACGCCGGTTCATCTCCTCTGTCCTTGCTTCATGCAGCAAATTGCGTTCCCGCGTCTCGGCAAGCTCGGCTCGTAGCTGCGCAATCTCTTCCTTATCTTGAGCCTTTTGATATTCTCTTTAGGCTGTCTAAGCCTGTAAACAAATTTAAATTATCAACTACACTAAAAAATTAGTATTAAAATAGTTGCAAATTAACTAACCTATATATATTCACTAACAAATTCATAAAACAAACTACGGATATGGAAGCGTCTGCCGCGGGTATAAGGATAGTTTAAAATATGAATGGAATACACTAGTATAAGGATATTTACTAACTTAAAATTACCGATTGGCTTCCATATCCGTAGCGTCTACCGCGGGTCACTGGATCCATGATAGACTCAAAAATGGCGTCCTCCTCATTGGGGGTCAAGTGAGCTCGTCCCGTATCCTCAAGTAAGGTTGTTCGCGCTTCCTGGAACTTTTTCTGTCATGCAAAATATAATTGAATTTAGTTAACGTTATTTCAATTAACTTGTAAGTTTTAGTTACTTATGTTATACTTACATAGGCAGCACGCGCTTTGTCATCGTTGGCCCAAGAGTAAGAAACTGCGCTGGAATCATCGACCTGAGTCATGGCATGTGTATGGGTAAACACATCCCAAAAACTAACAGCCCCCCCCGCGTTGTCTCTCCTGAAATATGCACATATAAATATACATTATTTATATTTTAACAAATTAAAACTTAAATTAATTAACTATTTATCTTATTTAATAATTATACCAAATGTTCCTGGTGATGTTGGAAAGACTTAGAACCACCGCGATGTGTAACGGGGTTCCTACTCCTGTTTGCAGAATTCCTCTCGGACTGCCTCTGCAAATTTAAATTGAAAACAAAAATTGTTTTGACAGTTTTAATTATTTATATATTATTTTCCTCAAAAAATTTAAATTAAATATATGATAGATTTACCACAAAATCCTCTTTGCTCCACCAGGTGGCGAACTCATCAAAGACAGCTTCACTCATCCAATGAGGCCTCTTTCCTGATGTTTTGATGCTGTTTATTATTTCGCGATAGTTTTTTGCAATTTTGCTGCTCCAATGGCGCCGGACAATAGAAACATCAGAATTGGCCAAGTCCACTTCCCCCTGCACGTTTGAAAAAATATGAGTTATACAGTTACTACAAATAGTGCAAACATGAATTGACATGATGTACATGACTACATAATGCAATAATTGATATACCACACATACCAAAAAGTCCTGCCAGATAGCCTCCCGCACCCCCTCTGGTATCGCAGTCCACCTCGGCCAACACGAGGTCATACGAGCCATATACGCCCGTCGCGAGATCGTGAGCACTATGTTGGAAGGCTCCAACATAAACCCACCGCTGCGTAAAACAGGAAAAAAACATTTAATATTCCGTTACTACTATATATATTTGATAAAAGATTGTATGGAATAAAATTTAATTTTGAAACTTTATACTTACCTGCCATCGGCTTTGGGTTCCAGCCATACCGTAGGCCGAACACCCGGCTGTGAAGGACCAGCATCATCACCTCTCTTTGAGCTGGAAGATCCGGAGTGTGAACGTCTGCGTCCCGTCATACCTATATGAAATCATAGTATAAAGAAAAGCAAGAGTAACATTGATTAATTTAGTATGCTAATGATGTCAGAATAATGAACATGGCGTAACATACATTATGGCGTAACATAAAAGAGACTATGTGATACATATCATATAAAATTACTTTGGAAACAGAAAAATGAAAAATAATTACCTTCTCAAATATTGATTAGTGATCAATCCTCATCGCTTTCGGATTCAGACTCTTCTTCGCACTCTATATTTTGTTCCTCTATACTCTCAGATGCTTCAATTAATGCATTTGATTCATCGTTTAGAGGTCCAAAATCTATTTGATCGTCGGTTACTATTATTCCTCTATTTTCCTCGATATCTGCTTGGTAAGCTTGTTGTTCAGGAATATTCCGTCCATCAAATGTAAACCTTGGTTTGGTTTTAAAAACAGCCGACCAATCTATTTTATCTCTTCTTAAAGATGGGTAAGGAGCATAATAAACTTGAAGAGCTTGTTTGGCAAGTACAAAAGTATCGTACTTATAATACCTCGAAGTATGTTTTATTTCTATAAGATTATATTTTGGATCCACGTTTATTCCAGAACCTGGAACGTTGCTGAACCAGTTGCATTTAAACAAAAATACTTCTTCTGCGGGTCGGGTGAAATATGTCAACTGTAAAATCTGGGTCAGCACGCCATAAAAGTCATTTATGTGATCATTTGGATCATCACTACCTTTGACAAATACACCAGTATTGTTAGTTGATTTTTCGGCACTGTATTCTTTTGTATTAAATTTATATCCGTTGACAAAGAATATTGGATATGTCTTGACTATCCTTTTTGGTCCCATAGCTAAATGTTTCAATCCTTCATCTACAACACAATTTGTTGTATCAAAAACGTAGTTAGAAAACCAAGCAGCAAATTCTTTACCGATATCGTCGTTTGGATGTTGTGATTCGTAAACCAAGCAGCAAATTCTTTACCGATATCGCTGATTGTCCACAATAAAGAAGCATACATGCGAAAGTTCTTTTTTTTGGAAAATATCATATGTCTCTACTCCCTCGTACCACAATTTTTTTAACTCGTCAATCAATGGTTGTAAATGAACAATGATTTCTTGTGTCGGATCATCGGGACCAGGGATGACGACTGTAAGAAACATATATGGAGTTTTCATACACATCCTTTGTAACGACCCGTAAATTTAACCGGTTTAATAACGTTATTAATTGAAATTTTAGGAAAATTTTAAACGATAAAATTTTGAAATATAAATTTGATATTTGGAATGCGTCTAATTAGACATAGCAACTGGTAAATTTTCGTCCGAAAATATGAAAATTTATTTCGCGCGTAAATTTCTTCAATCAGTTAAAAAGCGATGAAAATAAAATATTTCCGAAACCTAAATATTTTTACATAGAAAAATTCTAAAACACCTTCTGAGCAAGATGTCAGTTTGTCGTTTTTCTAAATTCGGACATCTTTGGCTCCGTCGATCTTATTTTTCAGCGTTTTTCTTGCATTTTCCGCTATTAGAAATTTCGAAATTTTATAATTAAATCATACTGCTAATATCTGTATACCGTTTTGATCGTCTCGTCGTGCTGAGCACTACGGCATATTCAATTCTGAATTTTGAAGTCAAGTACGCAGCGGAATCCGCGAAAACAGATAACTGTATCGGAACCCGTTTATGCCTATTGTTTCTTTTGCCTTTTGATATTTCTACCGTGTAATCCAAGCAACGGTTGCTTTTTAATTATTGTACCTGAATTGACGTGTGACCTTTGCTTCTCCGTGCTTCCAATTTATTTCTGTCCTTTCAGTTCTAGCGTGAAAAACAGATAGCCTCTGCATAAATATTTTAGCTTTTACTTTTCCCGGTAGGTTGTCCACTCCTATTCTTACTTCTAGAATATTATATTATGAGGTTATATACATTTTAGCTGATGCGTGGTCACCTTCTTCTCTACTTTACATTTCTTTTATGTTCTGAAACCTTTCCCTTCATATTGCTCATCCTCCACTTACAAATGCAACACCTTGCCTTCCACCCTCAAACTCGTGAAGCCACTTTCCTCTCGCCGCCATCGGCCTCCCACTACTCCACTCCTCCTTCTCACGTCCTTCCTCTCGGCCAAAACCCAAACCCACTCCACACAACACCACCGCTCCGGCATCCCGCCGCCAACATCGTCACCATCCTTGTACCGAGGCAACCTCCACTTCCTTTCTCTGCCCTCCCTCATCTTCGCTAACCGCCACCACTGCCTTCGCTTGACCGGCCACGCCTTCCACCACCATCGGCCTACAGCCGGCAGAAATCTTCCTCATCTCCATATCCTCCCTTTTTGCCGAACACTACACCCAAGACCTACCGTTCGTCCTCCCTCGCTCTACTGCCGTAGCCGATCAAGCCCACTTCCCGAAACCCCATACAATGGCAGACGAGCACCACCCTGATTGCCACAACCTCAGCCGATGAAGCCAGGCTTCTACCGCACCTGTTATCTCTCCTTCTTTCATATGTATGTTGCATGTAAGTTAGTTGTATACTGGTTTTATATATATTTCTTTTATGTTCGATTGTATATTTTTTTTAGTTTAGTTTATATATATATATATATATATATATATATATTTCAGTTTACATAGATCTTTAAATGTAGTATATTTATAATATGATTGAAGTTTATACAAGTCTTATTTGTTGTTCGTTTTAAATATAGATGATGGTGTGAGTTATTCTTATATGTGTTAGGTTGGTCGCATGAAAATAGTTGGATATATGTTTGCAGTATGTATATTTTGAAGAAAGAAAATATTTTAAAGAGGTTATCTGTGTATATCCATTAGTTTATATACTTTTATATGTTAGTTAAACATAAAGTTATGTTAGTAATATATGGATATAAACAACTACTTTATTTGTTAGTATACAATTTATAGAGTTTGTAAATATATGTTGCTTTAGGTTTATATAAATATAGTATAAATTTATAAAGTCTAGGTCCTGTGTGCGAGTGTATTATATAAAGCAGCATCATATATATATATATATATATATATATATATATATATTTCAAAAGTTACGTGGGTATTTTCATATATACAAAGCATATAATCATTATAAAGTAGGAACATATGTGTAGTGTAAATATGTTTGAGTATATAAAGTGTGAAGTGGCTATTGTATTTTTAGATAAGTATACAGTGGATATGTTGTGGGTTTGTTGGAAGGAGATTTAGTATAATATGTATGTACAATTTGTATATTTAAGCCTACGTATGTCTATATATGAGCTATTGTGTATTTTGCATGTTTATTTATTTATTTATTTTTTCTTCTTTTCTGAACAGCAGTTAGACTGGATGTTCACGATATCATATCTCACTCATGTTTTATCGGAATGGGTTGATTCTATTTTTAAAAAGGAGTCGAAGTTACCTAGTTGATGCCTGTCAAATTTCAGTAAAATCCGACATCGGTTGATTAGTGGTCGAGGATCTGGAAGTTAGACCCAGGCAGTTGTTCTTTTGTACTTGGAATTATTTTACACTGCTGCAAACACGACCTGAGTTCATGTTTGACGCATCGTATCTCTTCTGTCTTACGTCGAAATGGGTTGATTTTATTTTTAAAAAGGAGTCAAACTTACCTAGTTTATGCATGTCAAATTTCAGCCAAATCCGACATCGTTTGATTAGTGGTCGAGGATCTGGAAGTTAGACCCAAACAGTTGTTCTTTTGTACTTGGAATTATTTTACACTGCTGCAAACTCGACCTGAGTTCATGTTTGACGCATCGTATCTCTTCTGTCTTACGTCGGAATGGGTTGATTTTATTTTTCAAAAGGAGTCAAAGTTACCTAGTTTATGCCTGTCAAATTTCAGCCAAATCCGACATCGTTTGATTAGTGGTCGAGGATCTGGAAGTCAGACCCAGACAGCTGTTCTTTTGTAGAAATTATTTTACACTGCTGCAAACATGACCTGAGTCTATGTTCGTGACATCGTAACTTTTCTCGTCTCTTGTCCAAAACAAGTGAATCTTTTGCTGTTTAAAATGCAAGTTTTGATCTTTATTCATACCAAATTTCAGACCATTTTGATCTCGGTAGCACATAGAATTATATTGTTAAACTTTGACGCATGACATGTTTTATTTGTTGCTATGTTGAATGTTTTGATTTGATTTCATCGATTTCTGTTATCAGCTTTGACCGTCGAATTCGTGCCGATTTGTTTGCTTGGATTCGTAACTCAATCTCTATGTCCGTATCAGTGTGCGTATCCGTGCCATCTTCTCGTGCATCTCTAGCCTCGAAAGGTGAGCAATCACTGACGATTAACGTTCTTTTATTTATTAAATTTGATTTCAATTGAAACGACAATTGAAATATGCTGCTGTTAGCTATTTATATTGGTATATCTATGCCATCATCTGTATCTGTTCACCTGTGACACCTGACATCATTATATGTTATTTATATTGATATATATATGCCATCATCTGTATCTGTTCACCTGTAACATCTGACACCCTTATCTGTTATTTATACTGATGATGTATGCCTGTTACCATTATATTATTATCATATCTGTTATCACTCTGCAAGTTCCCTGTTAGTGTAGAATCACTATGTGTTGAAATGATACATACCCGAACGGACTTTAGAATAGGAGAAAATCGTTATGGGTTGAAATGATAAACCCAAGCGATTTTCAAATTAAATTGAATTTGGGATTTCGTGTTGAAAAGATATATACCCGAATATATTTTAAATTGCGGATTGAAATGATAAATATCTGTATCACTTGACCATAGGATAGAAAATTATATACAGACACCGTTGGTTTATATATAAATGTTTTTGAAAAACATTCTACGATTTTGAAATAAATATATGGTTTTAATAAATAATTATTTTAAAGATTTATTAAAGTTGATTTAATAAGTTGATTTGAATCAACATGAAATATGTTTAAGTATTTATTTATCTATATTTTCAAATATAGAGTTTATAATGATTTGAAATTGATTTGAAATTATATTTATTTAAGAATTATACTTAAATAAAGTTTGATTTGAAATTTATAAAATTTGAAATTCTAAAGATATGTTTTAACTTGAATTTGATTAAAAGTGACTTTAATGAATATTTCAAATGATATAAATTTAAATGGGATATTTTGTTTATTTGAATTTGTGAATTGAAGTTGTATTAGATGCTATTGAAATGTTAAATATTTAAAGCTTTGAAATATATTGAAATTGAAATGGCTTATTTTATGGTTTAAATATGTATTTGAAATCGATAGATTGAAATGATTATTTAGAAACTAAATTGAATTGAAATTGATGATTTGAGATTTAATTAAATTTTAATTTTGAAATTCGAGTTTATGTAAATTAACTTGTGAATATCTAAACTGTTTAAGAGGAAAGTGCTAGGATTTCAAAGTGTTATGAATTTCAAGTTTGATTTCCAAAGTGTTATGATTTTAAAAGACTTATGATTTCGAAAGCAATATAACTTTGGAAAGTGATATGATTTTTAAATGGATTTATTTGAAGTAAAAGTGATATCGTTTTTATATGGTTTTGAAATGGCAATGATATGTCGGTTTTGAAATATAACTATTTTGAAAATTTATTAAAGGACCATAGGTGTAATAATACGTAGTTATTAAAGAGACCGGGATCAGATATGGACATACTCTCTGTCGATACCGAAACCACTTTAATAACTAATATACGCGGAGTGTTAATCCAGAACGAAGTGGATGGTTTTGGTGAACGCGTTGACTGAAGAAAGAGAACGATTTTGGATGACCCCTGACATGACTAAAACAGGAGCCGCGCCGGGCCATTGATGATCGCCATCTGTAGCGGACACACTTCTTCGTTACCATATCTATTACTTTTGTTATTCGATTTGGGTGCACCCCTCGATTATGGGAGTGTTGTTTCGCGGTGTTGGGGTAGTAGCTGCTATGCCCAACATCAGTCCGGATCACGCAACTACTAGTATCCTAGTTGGTATTGCCTCATGTACCTTGTCATACTGATTATCCTATTCGTGACCACTACGATTTTGGTTTGTACCTTTAGTATATGGATTGCCCTCTGGTGACTTCCGGTTTTGGGGAAACTACGGTCTTGTATATGCTCTTGGGAATAAAAAATGTGTTAAGGGTGGAATGGGCCATGACTTAACGCTATTTTGATATCGTACTTTACCGATTAGACATTATCTACTTAGCATATTCTACTGTATATATAGATAGTTTAATGGATCCTTAGAGGATGGTTATCCCAAACATCCTTTGAGTCACTTGTATTTCAGTCATTATTTCACTTGAGTTGGATTTATTGATATAAGAATGTTAATCCTGACTCGAGTGTTTTGTATTTTCTTTATGCTCGGGTCAGACTGAGTGTACCAGTATTCGAGACTCACCTTTGGAGTTGGAGCTTCGCTTGGAGATCCAGCTATCTATCCAACTTTCAGATATTCAGTTGATTCCAGTGATGTATTCTGATATTGTATTTGACAATTGTATTCGAGACTTCTGTTGTATCTTGTTTAACTCTGTTATATATATAGTTGCTTCATGAACTACTATTCTTTTGTTTCCGCTGCATTATTGTTATATTACTCTGTGTCTGTGTCTGTGATCTGTGATTATTTTATTTACTGTATATGTTGAGTTTTGCCAATTTAAATTAACAATCTATTGTTTTGAATTATTCAAGTCCGACATGTGTGGATTTATTGTCGATTTGAATGGTCCAAAATAGTGGGTCGTTACAGTTGGTATCAGAGCTTTGGTAGCTCTAGGCAAAACTTAACATATAGGGTAAATGTATTTACAGAATCACTCTCATTCGAGTTTCAATCTCTTTCTTTTGACTCGATTCCTTTGAATTTTGGAACCTTTCCTGCGGTTCCAAAAATTCATTCATGTCCCTCACTATTCGTCTTCTTTCAATTCTGGAGCACCGCATAATTCCATTTTGAATGATATCTATAATAGATCGGTGGTCTCGCCAATCTTCGAATGATTTGTAAAGGGGTGAAACTCCTTTAAAATAGACGTTGATTTACCGAAGATTTCTGTATCCTCGGTTTACGATGCTATCTATCTCCTGCCATACCTGGATTCTATTTCTTGAGATCGAATGTATATTTGCCTCGAAATTCTGCATCGATCTTATTCTTGAAGTCACGGTTGACCCGGTTAAGGTTGCTCGCGATTTATATAAATTTATCAATCTTCCTACTCTGTTATTAATCATTCTATCTTTGTTTTGAACTTATCTTCGAATCAAATTTCTATTTGATTTGAGTCCATCAAATTTGAAACCCTATCCTTGTTTTGAAAATTCATTCTTGTATCGTCGAGCAAAGAAATGTATTTGTAACCTAATATGTATAAATGTTTTACTATATGCTGTGTTGTTTGAGTTGTTGATGTTGATTTGGGTTTCCGATCGATTCGTCTGATCAACGCTATCGATAGGATTTCCAAAACACTTGAGCAGAGCAAACTGACACAATATTGTTTCAATTTGGTAAATGAAATAATTTTATATGATTATATTATAAATATATAAGTAAATTTTTCTAGAAATTTTTTTTTTTGGAAAAAAAAGAGGTTAATTAAATTGGTTGTTTGAAATGATAATATTGGATTATCATTTATTATTCTAAATGTATTTATAATTATGGTTTATAAATTGATTTGGAATTTGAAATGAATTAAATTCAGAAATTTGAGAATTTAGTTTCCGGTGATTTCGAACTTTGGTTTTAAAATTTTAAAGTATATATTATTGAAAGTATTTTCGAATAGGAATCGTTTTTCAAAGAATTCTAAATGTTGAAATCAGTACTCTTCTCTTTGTCGCTGGAAAATAATTTCGGTGATGGCGGCCGCATCATCAACATTCATTTTCGAGTTTCAAAGTAAAGATACTATTCTATAGCTTTGCTATGGTTTTGTTTTGAAAATATTTTGATTTGAATTTCTTCAGTATATTTTGATTTACATATATATAGGTATCTTATTTTAAAAATTTAATTTGATTCGATATAAATATATTATATATATCTCTAAATTGTTTAAAGTTAATCGGGAAACTAATTCTTAAATTTTGTTAAAGGATGATTTTAATTATAAATAAAACCAAAAATTTGGAATAAATATTTAAACTTGAATAATTGAATTGTGAAAATTTTATTTGTATATTGTTCAACTGCATTCTAATACAACTTACCTAAATCATTCAGAAGTTGAATATGTAATTGGATAATATATAAGATAAATTGAATTTATAAATAAAATTTGAGTGTTTATAATAAATGTTATACATTAAAATTTTGATTATAAAGATGTTAATAGAGTTAGATAGGATAATTAGTAAACTTAGTTAATAATGAAATAAATTTGTTTTGAAAGAATTAATAAATTTGTTTTGAAAAAATTAATAAATTGAAATTTGATCAACACATGAAAATACCTTGAATTTAAAAGAAATTAATAGATGTAAATTAATTTAAATCGAAACTTTTATGTTTTAAATTAATTTATATGGGTTAAATATATGTGAGTAGATATATTAAGTAGAATAAATTTAACAGTAATTTGGAATAAAGAAGAATTTAAAATTGTTGAAGAAAATATGATTATAATAAAGGACTATTCAAATTTATGGTTTAGAAATTGTAAATTGAAGAAATGGGATAATAAGATAATGAATTTAGAAATAGTTGAGATTGATTTTAGTGAAATCAAATGGATTAAATCAATTATTGAATATAAATTAATTTGAATTTGAATTTATATGGTTTAAATTAATTGTTATTTTTTATTTCAAATCTATTTTCTTTCTGGTTGTTTCTATTCTCCTACCTCCTTCCTTTTCGGGGACGAAAAATTTTGAGTGGGGGAGAATGTAACGACCCGTAAATTTAACCGGTTTAATAACGTTATTAATTGAAATTTTAGGAAAATTTTAAACGATAAAATTTTGAAATATAAATTTGATATTTGGAATGCGTCTAATTAGACATAGCAACTGGTAAATTTTCGTCCGAAAATATGAAAATTTATTTCGCTCGTAAATTTCTTCAATCAGTTAAACAGCGATGAAAATAAAATGTTTCCGAAACCTAAATATTTTTACATAGAAAAATTCTAAACCACCTTCTGAGCAAGATGTCAGTTTGTCATTTTTCCAAATTCGGACATCTTTGGCTCCGTCGATCTTATTTTTCAGCGTTTTTCTTGCATTTTCCGCTATTAGAAATTTCGAAATTTTATAATTAAATCATACTGCTAATATCTGTATACCGTTTTGATCGTCTCGTCGTGCTAAGCACTGCGGCATATTCAATTCTGAATTTTGAAGTCAAGTACGCAGCGGAATCCGCGAAAACAGATAACTGTATCGGAACCCGTTTATGCCTATTGTTTCTTTTGCCTTTTGATATTTCTACCGTGTAATCCAAGCAACGGTTTCTTTTTAATTATTGTACCTGAATTGACGTGTGACCTTTTCTTCTCCGTGCTTCCAATTTATTTCTGTCCTTTCAGTTCTAGCGTGAAAAACAGATAGCCTCTGCATCAATATTTTAGCTTTTACTTTTCCCTGTAGGTTGTCCACTCCTATTCTTACTTCTAGAATATTATATTATGAGGTTATATACATTTTAGCTGATGCATGGTCACCTTCTTCTCTACTTTACATTTCTTTTATGTTCTGAAACCTTTCCCTTCATATTGCTCATCCTCCACTTACAAATGCAACACCTTGCCTTCCACCCTCAAACTCGTGAAGCCACTCTCCTCTCGCCGCCATCGGCCTCCCACTACTCCACTCCTCCTTCTCACGTCCTTCCTCTCGGCCAAAACCCAAACCCACTCTACACAACACCACCGCTCCGGCATCCCGTCGCCAACATCGTCACCATCCTTCCACCGAGGCAACCTCCACTTCCTTTCTCTGCCCTCCCTCATCTTCGCTAACCGCCACCACTGCCTTCGCCTGACCGGCCACGCCTTCCACCACCATCGGCCTACAGCCGGCAGAAATCTTCCTCATCTCCATATCCTCCCTTTTTGCCGAACACTACACCCAAGACCTACCGTTCGTCCTCCCTCTCTCTACTACCGTAGCCGATCAAGCCCACTTCCCGAAACCCCATACAATGGCAGACGAGCACCACCCTGCTTGCCACAACCTCAGCCGATGAAGCCAGGCTTCTACCGCACCTGTTCTCTCTCCTTCTTTCATATGTATGTTGCATGTAAGTGAGTTGTATACTGGTTTTATATATATTTCTTTTATGTTCGATTGTATATTTTTTTTTAGTTTAGTTTATATATATATATATATATATATATATATTTTTCAGTTTACATAGATCTTTAAATGTAGTATATTTATAATATGATTGAAGTTTATACAAGTCTTATTTGTTGTTCGTTTTAAATATAGATGATGGTGTGAGTTATTCTTATATGTGTTAGGTTGGTCGCATGAAAATAGTTGGATATATGTTTGCAGTATGTATATTTTGAAGAAAGAAAATATTTTAAAGAGGTTATCTGTGTATATCCATTAGTTTATATACTTTTATATGTTAGTTAAACATAAAGTTATGTTAGTAATATATGGATATAAACAACTACTTTATTTGTTAGTATACAATTTATAGAGTTTGTAAATATATGTTGCTTTAGGTTTATATAAATATAGTATAAATTTATAAAGTCTAGGTCCTGTGTGCGAGTGTATTATATAAAGCAGCATCATATATATATATATATATATATTTCAAAAGTTACGTGGGTATTTTCATATATACAATGCATATAATCATTATAAAGTAGGAACATATGTGTAGTGTAAATATGTTTGAGTATATAAAGTGTGAAGTGGCTATTGTATTTTTAAATAAGTATACAGTGGATATGTTGTGGGTTTGTTGGAAGGAGATTTAGTATAATATGTATGTACAATTTGTATATTTAAGCCTACGTATGTCTATATATGAGCTATTGTGTATTTTGCATGTTTATTTATTTATTTATTTTTTTCTTCTTTTCTGAACAGCAGTTAGACTGCATGTTCACGATATCATATCTCACTCATGTTTTATCGGAATGGGTTGATTCTATTTTTAAAAAGGAGTCGAAGTTACCTAGTTTATGCCTGTCAAATTTCAGTAAAATCCGACATCGTTTGATTAGTGGTCGAGGATCTGGAAGTTAGACCCAGACAGTTGTTCTTTTGTTCTTGGAATTATTTTACACTGCTGCAAACACGACCTGAGTTCATGTTTGACGCATCGTATCTCTTCTGTCTTACGTCGAAATGGGTTGATTTTATTTTTAAAAAGGAGTCAAACTTACCTAGTTTATGCCTGTCAAATTTCAGCCAAATCCGACATCGTTTGATTAGTGGTCGAGGATCTGGAAGTTAGACCCAAACAGTTGTTCTTTTGTACTTGGAATTATTTTACACTGCTGCAAACACGACCTGAGTTCATGTTTGACGCATCGTATCTCTTCTGTCTTACGTCGGAATGGGTTGATTTTATTTTTAAAAAGGATTCAAAGTTACCTAGTTTATGCCTGTCAAATTTCAGCCAAATCCGACATCGTTTGATTAGTGGTCGAGGATCTGGAAGTCAGACCCAGACAGCTGTTCTTTTGTAGAAATTATTTTACACTGCTGCAAACATGACCTGAGTCTATGTTCGTGACATCGTAACTTTTCTCGTCTCTTGTCCAAAACAAGTGAATCTTTTGCTGTTTAAAATACAAGTTTTGATCTTTATTCATACCAAATTTCAGACCATTTTGATCTCGGTAGCACATAGAATTATATTGTTAAACTTTGACGCATGACATGTTTTATTTGTTGCTATGTTGAATGTTTTGATTTGATTTCATCGATTTCTGTTATCAGCTTTGATCGTCGAATTCGTGCCGATTTGTTTGCTTGGATTCGTAACTCAATCTCTATGTCTGTATCAGTGTGCGTATCCGTGCCATCTTCTCGTGCATCTCTAGCCTCGAAAGGTGAGCAATCACTGACGATTAACGTTCTTTTATTTATTAAATTTGATTTCAATTGAAACGACAATTGAAATATGCTGCTGTTAGCTATTTATATTGATATATCTATGCCATCATCTGTATCTGTTCACCTGTGACACCTGACATCATTATCTGTTATTTATATTGATATATATATATGCCATCATCTGTATCTGTTCACCTGTGACATCTGACACCCTTATCTGTTATTTATACTGATGATATATGCATGTTACCGTTATATTATTATCATATCTGTTATCACTCTGCAAGTTCCCTGTTAGTATAGAATCACTATGGGTTGAAATGATACATACCCGAACGGACTTTAGAATAGGAGAAAATCGTTATGGGTTGAAATGATAAACCCAAGCGATTTTCAAATTAAATTGAATTTTGGATTTCGTGTTGAAAAGATATATACCCGAATATATTTTAAATTGCGGATTGAAATGATAAATATCTGTATCACTTGACCATAGGATAGAAAATTATATACAGACACCGTTGGTCTATATATAAATGTTTTTGAAAAACATTCTACGGTTTTGAAAGAAATATATGGTTTTAATAAATAATTATTTTAAAATTTATTAAAGTTGATTTAATAAGTTGATTTGAATCAATATGAAATATGTTTAAGTATTTATTTATCTATATTTTCAAATATAGAGTTTATAATGATTTTAAATTGATTTGAAATTATATTTATTTAAGAATTATACTTAAATAAAGTTTGATTTGAAATTTATAAAATTTGAAATTCTAAAGATATGTTTTAACTTGAATTTGATTAAAAGTGACTTTAATGAATATTTCAAATGATATAAATTTAAATGGGATATTTTGTTTATTTGAATTTGTGAATTGAAGTTGTATTAGATGCTATTGAAATGATAAATATTTAAAGCTTTGAAATATATTGAAATGGCTTATTTTATGGTTTAAATATGTATTTGAAATCGATAGATTGAAATGATTATTTAGAAACTAAATTGAATTGAAATTGATGATTTGAGATTTAATTAAATTTTAATTTTGAAATTCGAGTTTATGTAAATTGACTTGTGAATATCTAAACTGTTTAAGAGGAAAGTGCTAGGATTTCAAAGTGTTATGAATTTCAAGTTTGATTTCCAAAGTGTTATGATTTTAAAAGACTTATGATTTCGAAAGCAATATAACTTTGGAAAGTGATATGATTTTTAAATGGATTTATTTGAAGGAAAAGTGATATCGTTTTTATATGGTTTTGAAATGGCAATGATATGTCGGTTTTGAAATATAACTATTTTGAAAATTTATTAAAGGACCATAGGTGTAATAATACGTAGTTATTAAAGAGACCGGGATCAGATATGGACATACTCTCTGTCGATACCGAAACCACTTTAATAACTAATATACGCGGAGTGTTGATCCAGAACGAAGTGGATGGTTTTGGTGAACGCGTTGACTGAAGAAAGAGAACGATTTTGGATGACCCCTGACATGACTAAAACAGGAGCCGCGCCGGGCCATTGAGGATCGCCATCTCTAGCGGACACACTTCTTCGTTACCATATCTATTACTTTTGTGATTCGATTTGGGTGCACCCCTCGATTATGGGAGTGTTGTTTCGCGGTGTTGGGGTAGTAGCTGCTATGCCCAACATCAGTCCAGATCACGCAACTACTAGTATCCTAGTTGGTATTGCCTCATGTACCTTGTCATACTGATTATCCTATTCGTGACCACTACGATTTTGGTTTGTACCTTTAGTATATGGATTGCCCTCTGGTGACTTCCGGTTTTGGGGAAACTACGGTCTTGTATATGCTCTTGGGAATAAAAAATGTGTTAAGGGTGGAATGGGCCATGACTTAACGCTATTTTGATATCGTACTTTACCGATTAGACATTATCTACTTAGCGTATTCTACTGTATATATAGATAGTTTAATGGATCCTTAGAGGATGGTTATCCCAAACATCCTTTGAGTCACTTGTATTTCAGTCATTATTTCACTTGAGTTGGATTTATTGATATAAGAATGTTAATCCTGATTCGAGTGTTTTGTGTTTTCTTTACGCTCGGGTCAGACTGAGTGTACCAGTATTCGAGACTCACCTTTGGAGTTGGAGCTTCGCTTGGAGATCCAGCTATCTATCCAACTTTCAGATATTCAGTTGATTCCAGTGATGTATTCTGATATTGTATTTGACAATTGTATTCGAGACTTCTGTTGTATCTTGTTTAACTCTGTTATATATATAGTAGCTTCATGAACTACTATTCTTTTGTTTTCGCTGCATTATTGTTATATTACTCTGTGTCTGTGTCTGTGTCTGTGATCTGTGATTATTTTATTTACTGTATATGTTGAGTTTTGCCAATTTAAATTAACAATCTATTGTTTTGAATTATTCAAGTCCGACATGTGTGGATTTATTGTCGATTTGAATGGTCCAAAATAGTGGGTCGTTACATCCTGTAACGACCCGTAAATTTTAACTGTTTTAATAACGTAATCAGTTAAAATTTTATGAAATTTTAAACGATAAAATTTTGAAATATAAATTTGATATTTGGAATACGTCTAATTAAACATAGCAGTTGGTAAATTTTCATCCGAAAATATGAAAGTTTATTTCGTGCGTAAATTTACTACAATTTTATCAGTTAAAAAACGATGAAAATAAAATGTTTTCGGAACCTAAATATTTTTACACAGAAAAATTCTAAACCATCTTTTGAGCAAGAAGACATTTTTCGTTTTTCCAAATTCGGTCTTCTTTAGCTCCGTCGATCTTATTTTTCTGTATTTTTCTTGCATTTTCCATAGTAGAAAAATTCGAATTTTTATAATTAAATCGTACCACTAATATCCATATACCTTTTTGATCATCTCATCGTGCTGATCTCTGCGGTATATTCGTATGTGTGTTTCGACTTCCAGTGGACGGCGAAATCTATAAATATTGAACCGTATCGGTACCGATGCCATGCCTTTTGGGTTCTCTGTTTATTTCTCTACATTTCATTCAGTTAATAAAATAATATAAGATGAAAGCTTACATCTGAAGCTAGTCTTAGCTGTACATTTAAACTTAACACACACACAGATATATATATATATATATATATATATATATATATGGGCATGCATGCTCATATTCCAATGTATATTGATTCTCTTTTTCCTATATTCTCTTCTGTGCTCTAAAAGGAGAAATATTTATATTTTCAAAGTTAGCTTTCTATATTTTCAAAACTTCTTCGTAACTTTCAATGTCCCACCGTGTAAACCAATGGACACTATCATTCAATATTTTCCGAAATTAGCATTTATGATCTTTCTACTCATACGTTTCCAATAGCCTAGGAAATGAAATAAAGTTTGTTTCAATACAAAGGGGTGACAGCACATCACTCCCTTAGTCTCTTATTCTTTCTTTCTAGCCAAACTCATGCATTTTCTACTTCCCTTCCTCTCTTACGCGAGTCCTCACATTTTTCCACACCCGACACCCTTGGACCCAAACGCCACCACCCTAGCGCCCGCGGCTTCCACCTCCTACCACCTCTTCTCCTCGTACAGCTCAACCTACTCGCAACGACCATCTGCCCTGACCCCAGCGACCCCGTCCAAACAGCCTGCATCTCCTCCAATGGCCACCCTCTGCCGAAATCCAAAGGCCGAAGCCACCTGCTCCACATCGGCCTTGCCGCCGAAACTAGTGCAACGCGTAGCCTCTAACTGCCCCTCGTGCTCGCCTCCAGCGTTCCCAAAACCGCAGCCTTGTCGCCGTCTTATCCCACCGACCTATGATCGAGCCTTCTTTCTTTCTTCCCCTCTCGCCTTCAAACCAGGTGACACATATATTTATTTATAAAAAAAGGGAATAAGTTTACAAAACATAATGTGCATAAGTTTCATTGATTTGCCTGTGTATGTATGGCATGTATTTCATAACACATGTAGGTTAATTATTTGTTGGCCAAGGTATGCTGTTATATAGATATCTCAGCTTATATTTTATAGCTGCTATGCTACCTTATATATATTAGTACGCAATAATGTGTTTAGCTACATACGTGACGCATAGATTTTTACATAAATAGGTCTGCATATATGTAGTGAATTTCGAGTCTGCATACTTGATTTTGTTAGCCTATATAAAAAAAATGTAAATATGGCTCTGATTTTATTTCTTACGGTTAGCAAGTAAACGCATAAAGTCATACTCACCATAAATGAAATCTTGTTTTGGGTATATAATGTTGCAGTCTCATATTTATACGATACAGTACATTAGGTGACAAATGAAATTATAGATATTATATGTCGCTTTACAGTTATAATTTACCGTGTATGATATATATGTCTGTCTGCATACCTAGCATATTTACACATATATCTTCTGTGTAGCATAAGCATACATCTGTTCATTTACTTGTAAGCTGTTTTGGCATGTTAGGTTATAGATATTATTTATAGGTTATAGTCTGCATTTATAGCTGTTATGCATACGTTATTCAATGATTTCACATATCAGTACACTTAGTTTTATAAGTTGTTTTAGTATAAAAATAAATATATATTGTTTTATATTGCAGCTTATATATATAGTCACATATCTATATACGTTCATTTATACCCATTTATCTTCATCGACCCAATTTTGATTTGATTTCGTCTATTCCTTGTTATCAGCTTTGATCATCAAAATCGTGCTTGGATTCGTAACTCAATTTCAGTGTCCGTATCAGTGTGCATATATGTATCATCTTCTGTATTCTCTAGCCTCGAAAGGTGAGCAATCACTCACGATTAATGTTCTTTTATTTATTAAATTTGATTTCAATTGAAACGACAATTGAAATATCTGCTGTTACTTAATTACACTGTTATATATGCTATTACCTGTATCAGTTCACTTGTGACATCTGACACCATTATTTGTATTTATGCGATGATAATCCAGTTTGGTTGATAAATGATTGATTGTTGATGTTGACATTGGACGTTAAATTGTAAATGTTGTAAATTATTAAAAATTTGAAATTGAAATTGTCGTAGGATAGTTAGATTTGATATATGTGATAAATTTAATTTGATGACATTTGCATAATATGACCTTTTTAAATGTTTAAATTAATGGACATGTAGAAATATGGTAAATTACACCTTGAACCATTTAAAGGTATGTTGTTTAAATCGACGTAGTAGGAAATTGAATAATTGATATAAATTGAAGAACCATATAAATATTAGTGTAATAATCTTTAATCTACATGAAATGATAGTGTAGATTCTAGAAATAATTATATTAATTTACATAAATAACAATGTGAATTAATACGATTATTTCGGGATTATTGAATTGATTATTGGATTGATATTGATTCACTACAACAAAAATACCCTATTACAACGCCCTTTTTACAACGGGCACTGATTGCCCGTTGTAATAGAAGGTTATTACAACGGTCCATTCAGGACCGTTGTAATAGATGCCCTACACAACGCCCTTTTTACAACAGGGAATGACCGCCCGTTGTAATAGAAGGCTATTACAATGGTCCATTCATGCCCGTTGTAATAGATGTCAATTTTACAACGTTCACAAAATGCCCGTTGTAATAGATGTCAATTTTACAACTGTCACAAAATGCCCGTTGTAAGATGTGCCAATTTTACAACGCTCAAAATGCCCGTTGTAATAGGTGTCAATTTTACAACGGGCTAAAAATGCCCGTTGTAATAGGTGCCAATTTTACGATGGTCATAAAATCCCCGTTTTAACCGATGCCAATTTTACGTTAATCATCCGTTCACGTTTGATGAAACCATTTTTCGGGAAATTTCTAACGTCCGCCAATATTTATTATTTAATATTCAATATTTAGTATTTAATATTAAATATTTCATAATTAATAATTACTATTAAATCATTTCTATTAAATCACTAATAATTAATAATAAATAATTGCTGTTAAATAATTAAGAATTAATTATCAATACTTAATAATTAATAATCAATAAATAGTACTAGTATTAAAAATTTAATAATTAATAACTAATATTAAATATTTAATAATTAATAATCGGTAATATATACATAATCATTAACTTTAAATAATTAATATTTAATTAAAATCAAGCAGTAACAATTAATAATTAATAAGTAATTTTAAATAATTAATAATTAATTTTAAATAATTAATGTTTAATCATTTAGAAGTAATATTTAATATTTAAAAAGTAATTTAAGAAATTCATATTATAGTTAATATAAATTTTCAAATATTTACTAATTAATAATTAATATTAAATAATTTTGTAAATAACTAATAATTAATATTAAAAGATTAAGAATTAATTATTAATACTTAATAATTAACAATTAATAAATAGTCATTAGTTTTTAATAATTTAGCTAGGACACACAAAAATTTAGCAGCAACACATGAAAAGTTGGAGGCAAAGTCTTGAAATTTAGCAGGGAAGTGCCGAAAAATTAGCTCCAAGTTTAGGAAACCAAGTACTCCTTACAGTCTCCCCTTCCCAAACTCAAAACTCAGGCTGCAAATCCTAATTTGCCTTATCCTTATCAATCCTTCTCCCCGTTTTAATTTGCCTTCCTCAGTGGACGAATGCGTTCGTTTGAAACTCGAAACTCGGATTGCCTTTGTCTGCAAACCTCCTCAATGCCGAAATCAAAGCCGCAACTCCACTTGGTTCGAGAACCATGAAGCGTCGCGACCAGAAATTCGCCGCCATCAAAAAGAACACATCACCACCGTCGTGCCGTAATTCACCGGAGAATATGAAGCCGCTGCTCTGCCTTGAACGCGTCTATAGATCGCATGGTGACGTCGAAGGCTAAATTCTAGATCCAAAGCCGCCGCCTGGTGATTGCTGTTTATTATGCTTTTGAGCCTGATGGCGACAATTTGAATGGTTTGATTATTGCCGTATCATCACGTTTTTCAATTTTCGATTGAATCAAAGTAGGCTTAGAGCTTAAGATTATAACAAGGTAAACTAATTCTTGTTCTACTTTCTGTCTTGCCCATTTCGGAAGAACATTCAATTTGTGTTTTAGTTTTGTTAAGACTTTTCAGTTTTGTCAATACTTTCAACCCATAAAGAAAATGACAGTGCACTCTATGTTAGATAAAGTCTAAAATGCTCTTCATATATCTAGAATTTAAAAGGCAGGCAGAGACAACAATGGCATCCATAATGCAAGTCAGTGGATGTTAAAATACAATTTAGAACTTCAAAGGAAGACCGTAAGATACAAATAGGTAAATTGCTAGAACTACTGCCAGAATTTTGTTACACGAAGCTAAGGAAAAAGCAAATTTAAATGGCCAAGAATTCGTGGGTTCCATTTAATTTTAATCCTCTCTTTTCCTTTTTGGCTGTTACGCGATGGCGAGCATGTATTTGGAGTTGCTCACATCTTTGCATCTTTCAATGATACTTTCATTGTGAGTTTTTAACCGACTATATGTTTACTTAGTTTCTCTTTTTGTACATTTTGGTAATGGTTTTGTTTTGCTTTTTACGGCATGTTACAGATTTGTCTGGAAGGGAAACTCTTGTTCGCATTACTGGTACCTAGAATTTGTCGGTTGATTTCTAAATGGGATAGTATGCAGATTAATCATGCTTTATATGGATTATATACTTCTCAATAAAATGAAACCAGAAATTTCCATTAATTTCTTGCTCTTGAGGTTTATTCATAGAATGTTTTATATATTGGTAGCAAAAAGGAAGAAAAAGAAAAGAAGGGGAATAGGAAAATGGTATGTTTTTCATTTTTAATTCAGCTTTACTAGAGCGCATATGGGCCGTAGATGCAATACAAAGGTTGGGAATTGATCGCCGTTTCCAGGAGGAAATTTCTCAAACACTCGGTTATGTGTATAGGTTAGCTTTCCAAAAACTTTGAAGAGACATTTGTGAATAGTACTACAATAAGAAAAGAAAACGTGTTGCTTTTATCTAGTGTAGGAATATAACAGCAAATGGTGTATCTTGGGGAAGAGATAATCCAATTCCTGATATAGATGATACATGTATGGCCCTCCGACTATTGAGGCTGCATGTTTACTCTGTTTCATCAGGTATGATAAAACTACAACGTATTAGGAAGAGATATTATTTATTGTTCTAATAGGTCAGTCTAGAAAAAGTGTTTTCCATCACGTAGTGTCACTTAGCAATTAAATGCAATAGTTTTTTTATTTTTAGAGAGGTTTTTTGCTGTTAAACTGTCACAAAAGTACTAAAGCATACATACTAAGCAACAAGGAAATAAATGAAGGCTGCGAAGAGGACTTTAGCACATATAACAAATTTCCTTTCAATGTTAACTGCCAATTCACTTCTCATTTTCAGTATTGCTTTCCAAGTTCTTGATGCATTGTATATATACTTATACATACACACGCATACACACATATATGTATGTAATTTACATTATCTTTGTATGTATTGCAGGACATAGTAGAAGCAAAGGAATTTTTGAAGAAAAAAGGTGTTATATGGGTTCTGATTAACTAAAATATTTTGGTTCAAAGTTTGCTTCAATGTCGTTTGGTCTAAATTTTAAATCTTGTGTTATTATTTGTATGTACTACGTGTTATATTAGTTTAGGGTTGTATTCGATGTTTTGTAACTATGTAAAATTTTATGAATGATGTGAATAGATGAATCTTTTTGTTATTTTGAAATATAAATTTCTTTTGCTATTTTTAGTAAATATGAATAATATGGTTGTCATTAGTATAATAATTTTATTTCAATTCAAATTAGTTTAAAATTTACACGTGCATTGTAGTAGTTTTATTTTTTTTCTTATTTGAATCTTTTTAACAACGAGCAAAAACAGTTGCAATATCATGTATTACAATGGGCATTGCCCGTTGTAAAAAGGTGTATTACAACGGGCATTGCCCGTTGTAAAAAGATTTATTACAACGGGCATTGCCTGTTGTAAAATATGGTCAACCTATTACAACATCGCCTATTACAACGGTCGGCTGCCCGTTGTGGAACACATAATACAACGGGCATTGCCCGTTGTAAAAAGCCTGTTTTGTTGTAGTGATTGTTGTTATTGCTTGTTTATTTACTTTGACACCATCCCAGTTATCACACTGCAAGTTCCCTTTGCTATGTTTTGATTTTGAATTGAATTTGAATCGGGTTGAAATGATAAATACCCAAATGAACTTGACTTAGGATAGAGAATTAAATAAAACCCGACTGGTCAATAATTTGATTGAAAAATAAAATAAAGATTTTATTTGAATAAATAATATGGTTTTGAAATGAGGTTGAAATTTGAATTTTAATCAAAAGAAAATGTTAATATTTAATAATCTGAAGAAAAAAATTTCATAGTAGTTGATGAAAGAACGTTGTTTTGAATTTAATTAATAATTAAGTTTGGAATTATTTAAAAATTAAGTTTTGAAATTAGTAAATAATTAAGTTTTTAAATTATTTAATAATTAAATAAGATTGAATTATTTAATAATTAAATTGAATTGAATTCTTTATTAATTGAAATTGAACCTCTTGAATTAGTGAAATTTAGTTTCTTTATTAATTGAGTTTGAAATTTGTAACTAAGTATATAAATAAGTGAAATTGAATTTCTTTAACAAGAAATAGAATGTGATTTATTGAAATTAAAGTAAGACTTGTAATTGAAAGAATTGATTTGATGAATTTAATTTAATTCAAATTTGTAAGTTTTTGATATAATGAAGTTGAACTTAAGTAATTGATTTAATGAATTGGAAATTAAATAGAAGTTGTTTGAATGATAAATTTACTTAACGAATAATTGAATGAAATCGATAAATGAAGTTAAATTGATTTGAATGTTAAATTAAATTAATTTAAATGATTTCGGAATGAAACTTATATACGAACTTGAATCAATATTTGAATTGTTTCAAATAGAAATTGAAATTGAATTATAGGATTTTGAAATTATAAATGTGGAAGTTTTAAAACGTAAATTATGGAAATTGATTCAGAAAGAGAAATGAAATGTTGGTTTACAAATTCTAATTGAGGTTGAAATTGATTTGGTTTTGAAATAAATAAACGACCAATCGGTGTAATAATCTCGAAAGTTATTAAAGAGTCCGAAATCGGTTAGGGACATACTCACTGTCTAAACCGAAAACCACTTTAATAACTACACGCTTAGTGTGATCCAGAATGAAGTGGTTGGAATGATGTACGTGATGACTGAAGAAAGAGAACGATAATGGATAGCCTTGACACTTGTGTGAAATTGGAAATGACTGAAACAGGAGCCGTGCCGGGCCAAATGGGGTTAGCCACCTCGAGCGAACACACTTCTTCGAAAACTACTCATTACTTGTTTTCGATTGGTGCACCCTCGAAATTTTGGGAGTGTTGTTTCGCGGTGTTGCGATCGCTGCGGCGATGCATTCTCACCAGTCCAGATCAGGAAAACGGTAGTTTCACTACCTTGGGTATTGCCTCATGTGCCTTGTCATACTTGTATCCCTATATACGCGACCACTACGATTTGTTTATGTTATATCTATGGAGTACTGCCTGATATCCCACTAGTTTACGGTGGAGTTTACAGTGGTGTATAGACTATAACGCTTATATAAAATGTGTTAAGGGGTATAATGGTAACGCCTTAACACTATTTTGATACTTTATATTACTGATAGGCATTATCTACTTATCGTACACTACTACATAGTAGATAGTTTAACGGATCCTTAAAGGATGGTTATTCCAAACATCCTTTGAGTTACTTGTATTTCAGTTGCTATTTCGCTTGAGTTGGATTTATAGATATAAGAATGTTAATCCTGACTCGAGTGTTTTGTGTTTTGCTTTACGCTTGGGTTAGACCGAGTGTACCAGTATTCGAGACTCGCCTTGGAGTTGGAGCTTCGCTTGGAGATCCTGCTATCTATCCCGTTTTCAGATATCCAGTTGATTCTAGTGATGTATTCTGATATTGTATTTGATTATTGTATCTGAGACATATGTTGTACCTTATTTAACTCTGATATGTATATAGTAGCTTCATGAACTACTATCTTTTGTTTCCGCTGCATTTATTACTCTATGTCCGTGATCTGTGATTATTTATTTACTGTATATGTTCAGTTTTGCCAAATTTAAATTAACAATTCGGTATTTTGAATTATTCAAGTCCGACATGTGCGGATGCGAATAGTCCAAAATAGCGGGTCGTTACAGTTGGTATCAGAGCTTTGGTAGCTCTAGGCAAAACTTAGCATATAAGGTAAATGTATTTACAGAATCACTCCCATTAGAGTTTCAATCTCTTCCTTTTGACTCGATTCCTTTGAATTTTGGAACGTTCCTTGCGGTTCCAAAATTCATGCGTGTCCCTCACTATTCGTCTTCTTTCAATTCTGGAGCATCCCATAACTCCACTTCAAATGACCCTTATAATGAATCGGCGGTCTCGCCAAACTTCGAATAACTTGTAAAGGGGTGAAACTCCTTTACAATAGGCATTGAGTTACCGGAGATTTCTGTATCCTCGGTTTACGATGCTATCTATCTCCTGCTATACCTGAATTCTATTTCTCGAGATCATATGTAGATTTGCCCGGAATTCTGCATTGATCTAATTCTTGAAGTCACGGTCGATTCGGTTAAGGTTGCCCGTGAATTAAATAAAGCTTATCCATCTCCCGATTCTGTTAATTGAATTATCTTATCTCCTATTTCGAACTTATTATCGAATCAAAATTCTTTTGATTTGAGTCATCAAATTTGAATCCCTATACTTATATAAAATCCATCCTTGTATCGTCGTGCGAGGTAGTGCATTTGTTATTAATATAAAAATGTTTTCTTTATTGCGTTGTTTGAGTTGTTGATGTTGATTTGGGTTTTTGATCGATTCGTCTGATCAACGCTACCGATAGGATTTCCAAAACACTTGAACAGAGCAAACTGACACAATAGTATTTTCAAAATTTGGTAAATAAAATAATCTTGTATGATTATATTATATATAAGTGTAAATTTTCTGAAATTGAATTGTTAACTGAATTGGTTGTCAGAAAGGTAATATTTGATTTTCAATATTTGTTTTGTATATCATTGATTATTCCAACATAAAAATAAATGGAATTATAAAAGTTGGTTTATAGATTTATTTAGAAATTTAAATGAATTTAAAGTAAGAATTTGAGAATTTAATTTCTTAAAATTTCAAGCTTTGGTTTTTTTAAAAAAATTTTAAAATGTATATTATTGAACGTATTTTCAAATAGAAACTGTTTTCAAAGAATTTTAAATATTGAAATCAGTGCTTTTCTCTTTGTCGCTGGAAAATAATTTCGGTGATGGCGGCCGCATCATCGACATTCATTTTCGAGTTTCGAAGTGAAGAGACCATTCTGTAGGTTTGCTGCGGTTTTGTTTTGGAAAAATATTTTGATTTGAATTTCTTAAGTATGACTTGATTTATATATATATATATATATGGGTATATTATTTTAAATTTAATTTGATTTAATATATATAGTATATACATAATTATCTCTAAAGGGTTTGAAATTAAACGGAAATTTAATTCTTAAAATTATGTTAAGGGATGTTTTCAATTATAAATAAAGCTAAATTTTGGATAAATATTTAAACTTGAAATAATTGAATTTGAAAAAAATTTATTTGTATAGTACTAAATGGCATTTTAATATAACTTACCTAAATTATTCAGAAGTTAAAATGTAATTGGATAGTATACAATATAAAATGATTTTATAAATAAAATTTGAGTGTTTATAATAAATATTATACACTTAGATTTTTAAATATATAAAAAATGCTAATAAAGATGATAGAATAATAAGTTAATTGAATGAGATGAATATAATAAATTTTGTTCAGAAAGAATTAACAAATTGAAATTAGATCAACTTATGGAAATACCTTAAATTTAAACCAATTATTGAATATAAATTAATTTAAACTGAAATTTATATGGTTTAAATTAATTTATATGGTTTAAATATATGTAATAAGATATATTAAGTGGAATAAACTTAATAATAATTTGGAATAAAAGAATTAAATTTGTTGAATAAAATATGAGTACAATAAATGATTATATAAATTGATGATTTAGAAATTGTAAATTGAGGATGACTAGATAATAAGATAATGAATGTGATATCCCAGAATTTTGGCAATATCAATTTAATAATCTTTATTAATAATTAAATTGATTTGTTGATTTATTTTATAGATTGACAAGTTTATTTATTTTAAAAGGCTAATAAAATTTTAATATTGGAAATATTTATTTATATCTTTTCTAACAATTTTAAATTGGGAAGTTTTATTTTTCTAAAACTAATATAAGTGTTTATATTTATAATGTATATATATAGGTATATATATTATAAATAGGGAGTCTTTAATTTAATAAAAGGATAAGTTTTCAAATTATAATATATATGTATATATATATATATTGTTATTTGAAGTTATGTATTAAATTCAATAGGATAATTATCAAGCTAATGTTAAAAGTACTTTTCATTTAGAATATATATATTTGCATATATTGGAATGAAAAGAATATTGAATTTGAATTTAATAAAGTATTTTCAAACTTTAATATTTATATAATTTGTAATTTGGAAATTTGTAATTTGACTTAATACTTTTGGAAATGATAATTGAGATTTAAATAACAAGGATAATTTCTTATTTATTATAAAGATATATTTTAGTTTAATTTTTAAATAAGATTTAAAATAAGAAGTTAATTGGTTTTAAGATTCTTTCATTTTTAAAATTCAAATATAAGTCAAAATGGGTTTGTAAAAATATATATATAGAGAGTTAAACTCAGTTTCTCAAGCATATAAAAATATGTTATATTTAATTTTATCAAAGCATAAGCTATTATAAATAATTGTTTTCACATTTGTATATTTATTAAAATCTTAAAGCTTATTTATAAAAGATAAATACATTATATACATATAAATATTTTATAAATACATATAAATGACTTAAATAAATTAATTAAAAACAAGAATTTACACTTGTAAGCTTTTAAAGTTAGTTTAAAGACATTTGTAAATTTATATGCATAGGTGTAAGCAAATTAATACATAAGGGGACAAGTGGCTTAATTTTATCTTTTTGAAAATTTAAGTTATAAAAATTAATATGAAAGAAGAGCTGTATTCATTTCTCAGTTCAAATTATTATTATCCTAAACTCTTTCTCCTCATTTCTAAAATCTAAAAGCTAAAATCTAAAGAAAAAAAAATAAAACCTGGAATGAAAGAAAAATGAAATCTGGAATTCAAATGCAAATCAAAGCAAAAGAAATTCAAAAATCAAACATGCAAGCCTGGAAACAGATCATGTTATCTGTTCTCTGTTTAAAAATTCAGGTGAGTAAATATTATTTTAAAAACAGATTTAAACCTTTGATATGTGATGATTTATTATCTGAAATGTTTGTAATGTATGCATGGTGTATATGAGTGTTTGAAATGCTTGTATAGTTAAATTTGAATGCCTGTACTGTTATATAATTAGCCTCTGTGAAGTGATAATAGTTTGATTTCTTAATAAAATCTATATATCATCATTTAATCTCTGTTAGTTTATGATTTGTAAATAGAAATTGTTTGAATCCATACAATATCTCTACTAAAAATCATCTGAGGAATTTATATTTAGAATTGGTCTCGAAATTTCATAATATACAGTGAAATTTGTAATTTGGGTAAAAATTTATTGATTCAATTTTAAGATTAAAGTGTATGGTTGGATTCGTGATGGGAAATCACGAATTTTAGTATGTAAATCACGATTTTTAGTTTTAAAATAGTTGAGTATTGTCGAGATGTACGTTTGGGTTGTTTTGGTCGATTCCCATCGATCAAAGTCGAATTGATCATCGTGGTTGGGTGTGAAGGTCGAGGGGAGTATGATGATCATCAGAAAAATGATCGTGGATTTTATAATCCATTGTGACGATCATACGAAGCTGAATTAGGGTTTAAGACTCTGGTTTTTACGTTGATGATTCTATGGGTTTCGCGACATCAAGATGGAATCCGAGGCGATCGCAAGTTCGTCGTGGGTACTGGAAGACGAGACGGAACTATGGGAAGAAGGGCGAGGCTTCTCGAGGCTGGAATCAACGATGACGAGGATATTCTGGTGATGCTTCGTTCCAGATCGTGGGTGAAATGGTCGAATTCGATTCTCGATCGAATCGTGGAAGTTTGGGTGGTCGATCGTGTTGCCGTGGTCATAGGCGATGTGTCGGAGGCTATCGTGGAGTTCGCCGTCGATCGGCGTGGATGTGCACGTTTATGTGCACGGTTGTGTGCATCTGGGAATTTTGGGTTTGGGGAAGAAGTATGATCTCGCGTTTATTTCGGGGGATGGTCGAGCTTGACTCGAAGAAAGGTGAAGTGGGATTGTCTCGCGTTTGCTTCGAGTTCCTGATGGTTTTACTCGGGTTAATGGTGAGTTGGTCGAAAGGAAATTAACAGCAATTGTTTTAAGTTTAAAATCAAAAGAAGTTTGATTTTTTTTATAATGTTCTAAGTTTTTAAAGCAAAGTTAAACAAGTTTTTAATTGTAAAATAAATTGTTTTCAAAATTTAATGTTTTTAACAAGTTTAAAATAATTTAAATAAATAAGTTTTAAAGAATAGAAAATAGATTTTTCAAAATGATCTTTGAATTAAAATTTATTTAATGACTTTGAAAAGTTTCAAAGATTTTAAAGGTAAAAATTAAATATTGTAATGGTTTAACTATAATAAAGATTTTATCTTAAGTATTAAAATTTGATTTATTAAAGGAAATTAATATGTGAAATTAATAAGGATAATTCATTTATTTAAAATGATTTAAGAATAGATAATAATTTAATTAAGATAATGGTTTTCTTAATTAAGATCTTTTATAGTTAAGAAATTATTTAATTTAATTTAAATAATTAGTTAAATAATTAACTAAGTAATTAATTAGTGATTATTAAGATAATTACTTATAATTAATTAAGTATAATTACTTGATGAAGTAATTAAGGGATGAGTACTTGATGTAATTAAGTAAAAGAGAAATTATTTAATAAAGTAATTAATTAATGGAAGTAATTACGAGAAGTTAATTACTGGATTAATTTAATCAAAGGTGATTAATAATTATGGATTAATTAAGAATAATTACTTAATGTAATTAATAAAATAATTAAAGATAGAGATAATTAATTTAAATCAAATTTTAAATTAATTATGTTATGATTAAGTAAATCATTGCTTATATAAGAATGGATGACATTGATTTGTCTTGAGTGGATGTAATCTCAGAAATGAGATAAGTAATGTTGTGTGGTATGAATGCTTGGTTGTATTATGATGGTAATATAGATTAACTATTGTGATGTTGATATGGATTACCTATTTGGTTATGAATCATCTGTTTAAATGATAATGTGATTATCAATTATGATTTGTGAATTATCTATCTGAATGAATATAGATAAGTTAAATTGTTTAAACCTTTAAAACAACTTGGCCTTAAAAGATACGCTTTGGATTTCGATGAGACCGGGATCGGGTTTCCGTATACCGGATTTCCAGGTCTGGAGACCCGAATACCACATCGATCCAAATTTACGATAGGTCGTGAATCAAGTGAAGATGAAGATTCAGAGTGCAAGGGTTATTGTCGTTAACTCTGAGGGTGATTCCAAAACGAGTGTAACGAGATAATGCCTTCGGTTTCGTTCGAACCCGGAACGAACTTATATGGATTGAATGCTTTCAGCACATCGTCAGGCGGACGATGAGCATTCTAAGTGATATGTTCTGATTAAAGGTAATCGTAACCTCAAGCCTCATCAACCGGGAATGGCTAAAACAGGGGAGGTGCAGCAAGGTTTCGTGGGTAGCACCCACTGAGAGCAAGATAGATCCCTGTCTAGAGGTCCCTTTTCTTTTATTCGGCTTAGTGTGTGGTTGGTCGCGCCAACTACAGGATTGTCTTGTTCGGGATTATCCAGTAAGGGATGGTTCCGGCTTTGTGTTGCAGGGGAGCGGGCGTACTCCTCGGTACGGTGATCTAGGCCACGTACTGTGACGGGCGGTACCCCAGTAGCCCTGCCATTGTATGGAATCCAAACTCCAATAAGTGCCGTACGTATTAGTTGTGCCCAACTATGTTGGAATGTGAGATGTAAGCATTTCAGCTATTTCTGTATTTTACTTGAAAACCCTAGACCCTATTATAATACAATCGGATTTCCTATCAAATGTTTTAGTTAGCGTAAGGTAAAAACTTACCCATGTTTATTTGTGGGAAGTCTTACGTGATACTTTTGTTTTCAAAGGTTTTCAAAGTTAAGCAATCTAACCGTTTACTCACACCAGACCCATGTCTGACCCAAGTGTTTATTTTCTGTTTTATTAAACTCTTGGGTACTCAATATTGTATTGAGTAGTCAAGGGATTCAGGATAATCTTGACGAATTCTGGAGGAGCTGTGAAGCAGGAGGCTTCAGCGAGTAGATATATAGAGTTTCCGCTGTGTTTGTATTAGTCTGTATTGTACTGATGTACTTGTGTTGTATAATAGACAGAAGTTTATAACTGTCTATTCTGTGATGTATAAATTGTGTACTCTGATGTATATGATACTATGTAATATTTTATGTGATAATATATTTCTCGTTCCGCTGTGAGATTTCTGATGTGTTGTTGTTCTTTCTTCTCTTCTTTCTCTTTTCTCACCCCTTTCTTTCTCATAATGATGCGACTTTCTGGGCATAGAAAGCCGGGTCGTCACATATGGTATCAGAGCATAGGTTGAGTGAATGCCTAAGCTCTGGAGTGGTGTCTATCTTGAGAGCGCGTAATTGTTAGTTATATAAAAATGGTTTTATATTGTGTTAATTGATCGGTTGAGTGGTATATGGATTCTGGTCAATACGAGTAGCTAACGTTATTGATAGGGATCTCTAAACACTTGAACCAGGCCAACGGACACAATATTTTTTTTTAAAGAGGTAGATGAAATAATTTTACCCAGAAATAATTTCTATATAAAAAGTATCATTTTAAATATATATATTTCTACCTATTTGTTGGGTTACCTGTTCGGGTTTTCCAATATAAGTTAAAGGTAGATAAGGTGGTAGTGTGAGTAACACGACTACCAATAGTTAGAATTTGAGTGTTGAGGTTGGAAGTATATCTGACGAGACTGTAGACCTAATACTGTCTCGAGTGAACTTTGTTGTGGTGTAAAGATTTCACCGATCTCCGAAGGAAACTGATTAAGTTCGGAGTTTATCTTTGAAGTTGGATGAATAGAGTAGATCTATTGGATGAGCTGAAGCGAGTTATAGTATCTTGGTAACTTCAAGAAGTAGTAGCTGTATGGTGAGACGCGGTGACTAAGGACGTTTCTGAAGATGTTTTCTCTGGAGCAAGTTTAAGGAAGTGTGTCTGCTTCGGTGTTGTGGCTGAGTCCAGCGGGGTGCATCTGTTTGCTTTGAAGTCCGAGTTTCTCGAGGAGTTTTGGAGTAAGAAGTCTTTGGTCTATGGCAGCAGTGCGGCTCGGAGTGTTCTGTGTTGGCAGGAAGTTTCTGTCTGAGCAGTTTTTCTAGAGATGGAGTCCAGAAGCAGCATAGTGAATCCATTTCTTCGATGAATTGGATAGTTAAGTATAAGCTGTTCTGATTTGTGAAGAGAGAACAGTATCTGTGGAAGTTAGGTCGGGTTGATCGCAAAAGAGACTTGCGATTATTTGAGTATTCTCTTGGTATTATTGGAGATTGAGATTCCATATCGACTTGATTCGTGGAGTTACCAATGGTTCAGCTTAATAGAAGGATGTCTCCGAGAGAAGAATTTGGTGAAGCGGCTTAGGATTCTTTGGAGAGAAATTGATCACACCTAATTTTCTGAAGGGAATTCTACTGGGATGTTTTTGACCAAGTGGAAGGGTTCACTAAGATTTTATGGTTTGGTGAACTGTGGATGATCAAGTTTGTGCTCGAGTTTCTCCGATGGCATTCTCATCTGTTCAAGATCAGAATTGTGCAGCGAAAGCAAGATAGCAGCTATTCTAGAGTGGAAGCAACCGAGAGTTGTAATTTTCTTGGAGTAGAGGATTTCTATAGGAAATTCAAGTGTATCTCTAAGTTGAAGGAATTTTCAGGATTTGGAGGTAAGGTTGTCAAGTGCAACTGTTTGGCTATTCCAGATAGGAGAAGTAGTTCGAAATACTCTAATGTTGTGGAGTAGAGTTGTGTTCTGGATTTCGGTGATTTTTGGGAAACCATTTTGTTGAGAAGGATCCGGAAATTGGTTTGATGTTGGTCTAGATTATTTCAGGAAGCATCAGCAAGAGTTAAGCTGATCAAGAAGGATGAAGTGACTCAGGATTGTCAGGAGAGTTATGCAGTTAAGAATTGATGGAATTTGGAAATTGAAGTTGAAATTTGGGATATTACTTAAGTTTTCTCCGATTAAAGGAGATATAAGATTTGGAAAAATTGGAAAGTAAACTCCGGAAGTATTATGAGATTTTTCTGTGTTCTCTGGAGATTAGATTTTGATCCCCAGAATTGAATGGCCAGTTCGGATAACTGGAATTCATTTTATTTCACATATCTCTGAGGAATATGTGTATGATTCATTGAGGGATGGAATCAGCAATTCAGAAGGATTTGGAAGTTGAGATGGTTTTGAGTTTAGTCTGATATTTTGTTCAGATTTGTAATCTAGATGGGAAGGAGTTCTAGACTATTGTAGATAGTTAGTTAAGATCCTGTAGAACGAGTATCCCGGGATATATATATACTTGGGAAAACTCGAGGAAATTCTATCCAGAATTTTTGACTGGATAGTTAAATTTGTTTGATTAAATTGTTTGCTATGGTTGTTAGAATATGATTGATATGTATGGTTGCTGTTTAAAATTAAAATTTTACTGGATTATTAAATTATCTTTTCTTTTAAATTTCGAGGACGAAATTATTTTAAGGGGGAAGGAATGTGATATCCCGGAATTTTGGCAATATCAATTTAATAATCTTTATTAATAATTAAATTGATTTGTTGATTTATTTTATAGATTGACAAGTTTATTTATTTTAAAAGGCTAATAAAATTTTAATATTGGAAATATTTATTTATATCTTTTCTAACAATTTTAAATTGGGAAGTTTTATTTTTCTAAAACTAATATAAGTGTTTATATTTATAATGTATATATATAGGTATATATATTATAAATAGGGAGTCTTTAATTTAATAAAAGGATAAGTTTCAAATTATAATATATATGTATATATATATATATTGTTATTTGAAGTTATGTATTAAATTCAATAGGATAATTATCAAGCTAATGTTAAAAGTACTTTTCATTTAGAATATATATATTTGCATATATTGGAATGAAAAGAATATTGAATTTGAATTTAATAAAGTATTTTCAAACTTTAATATTTATATAATTTGTAATTTGGAAATTTGTAATTTGACTTAATACTTTTGGAAATGATAATTGAGATTTAAATAACAAGGATAATTTCTTATTTATTATAAAGATATATTTTAGTTTAATTTTTAAATAAGATTTAAAATAAGAAGTTAATTGGTTTTAAGATTCTTTCATTTTTAAAATTCAAATATAAGTCAAAATGGGTTTGTAAAAATATATATATATAGAGTTAAACTCAGTTTCTCAAGCATATAAAAATATGTTATATTTAATTTTATCAAAGCATAAGCTATTATAAATAATTGTTTTCACATTTGTATATTTATTAAAATCTTAAAGCTTATTTATAAAAGATAAATACATTATATACATATAAATATTTTATAAATACATATAAATGACTTAAATAAATTAATTAAAAACAAGAATTTACACTTGTAAGCTTTTAAAGATAGTTTAAAGACATTTGTAAATTTATATGCATAGGTGTAAGAAAATTAATACATAAGGGGACAAGTGGCTTAATTTTATCTTTTTGAAAATTTAAGTTATAAAAATTAATATGAAAGAAGAGCTGTATTCATTTCTCAGTTCAAATTATTATTATCCTAAACTCTTTCTCCTCATTTCTAAAATCTAAAAGCTAAAATCTAAAAAAAAAAAAACCTGGAATGAAAGAAAAATGAAATCTGGAATTCAAATGCAAATCAAAGCAAAAGAAATTCAAAAATCAAACATGCAAGCCTGGAAACAGATCATGTTATCTGTTCTCTGTTTAAAAATTCAGGTGAGTAAATATTATTTTAAAAACAGATTTAAACCTTTGATATGTGATGATTTATTATCTGAAATGTTTGTAATGTATGCATGGTGTATATGAGTGTTTGAAATGCTTGTATAGTTAAATTTGAATGCCTGTACTGTTATATAATTAGCCTCTGTGAAGTGATAATAGTTTGATTTCTTAATAAAATCTATATATCATCATTTAATCTCTGTTAGTTTATGATTTGTAAATAGAAATTGTTTGAATCCATACAATATCTCTACTAAAAATCATCTGAGGAATTTATATTTAGAATTGGTCTCGAAATTTCATAATATACAGTGAAATTTGTAATTTGGGTAAAAATTTATTGATTCAATTTTAAGATTAAAGTCTATGGTTGGATTCGTGATGGGAAATCACGAATTTTAGTATGTAAATCACGATTTTTAGTTTTAAAATAGTTGAGTATTGTCGAGATGTACGTTTGGGTTGTTTTGGTCGATTCCCATCGATCAAAGTCGAATTGATCATCGTGGTTGGGTGTGAAGGTCGAGGGGAGTATGATGATCATCAGAAAAATGATCGTGGATTTTATAATCCATTGTGACGATCATACGAAGCTGAATTAGGGTTTAAGACTCTGGTTTTTACGTTGATGATTCTATGGGTTTCGCGACATCAAGATGGAATCCAAGGCGATCGCAAGTTCGTCGTGGGTACTGGAAGACGAGACGGAACTATGGGAAGAAGGGCGAGGCTTCTCGAGGCTGGAATCAACGATGACGAGGATATTCTGGTGATGCTTCGTTCCAGATCGTGGGTGAAATGGTCGAATTCGATTCTCGATCGAATCGTGGAAGTTTGGGTGGTCGATCGTGTTGCCGTGGTCATAGGCGATGTGTCGGAGGCTATCGTGGAGTTCGCCGTCGATCGGCGTGGATGTGCACGTTTATGTGCACGGTTGTGTGCATCTGGGAATTTTGGGTTTGGGGAAGAAGTATGATCTCGCGTTTATTTCGGGGGATGGTCGAGCTTGACTCGAAGAAAGGTGAAGTGGGATTGTCTCGCGTTTGCTTCGAGTTCCTGATGGTTTTACTCGGGTTAATGGTGAGTTGGTTGAAAGGAAATTAACAGCAATTGTTTTAAGTTTAAAATCAAAAGAAGTTGATTTTTTTTATAATGTTCTAAGTTTTTAAAGCAAAGTTAAACAAGTTTTTAATTGTAAAATAAATTGTTTTCAAAATTTAATGTTTTTAACAAGTTTAAAATAATTTAAATAAATAAGTTTTAAAGAATAGAAAATAGATTTTTCAAAATGATCTTTGTATTAAAATTTATTTAATGACTTTGAAAAGTTTCAAAGATTTTAAAGGTAAAAATTAAATATTGTAATGGTTTAACTATAATAAAGATTTTATCTTAAGTATTAAAATTTGATTTATTAAAGGAAATTAATATGTGAAATTAATAAGGATAATTCATTTATTTAAAATGATTTAAGAATAGATAATAATTTAATTAAGATAATGGTTTTCTTAATTAAGATCTTTTATAGTTAAGAAATTATTTAATTTAATTTAAATAATTAGTTAAATAATTAACTAAGTAATTAATTAGTGATTATTAAGATAATTACTTATAATTAATTAAGTATAATTACTTGATGAAGTAATTAAGGGATGAGTACTTGATGTAATTAAGTAAAAGAGAAATTATTTAATAAAGTAATTAATTAATGGAAGTAATTACGAGAAGTTAATTACTGGATTAATTTAATCAAAGGTGATTAATAATTATGGATTAATTAAGAATAATTACTTAATCTAATTAATAAAATAATTAAAGATAGAGATAATTAATTTAAATCAAATTTTAAATTAATTATGTTATGATTAAGTAAATCATTGCTTATATAAGAATGGATGACATTGATTTGTCTTGAATGGATGTAATCTCAGAAATGAGATAAGTAATGTTGTGTGGTATGAATGCTTGGTTGTATTATGATGGTAATATAGATTAACTATTGTGATGTTGATATGGATTACCTATTTGGTTATGAATCATCTGTTTAAATGATAATGTGATTATCAATTATGATTTGTGAATTATCTATCTGAATGAATATAGATAAGTTAAATTGTTTAAACCTTTAAAACAACTTGGCCTTAAAAGATACGCTTTGGATTTCGATGAGACCGGGATCGGGTTTCCATATACCGGATTTCCAGGTCTGGAGACCCGAATACCACATCGATCCAAATTTACGATAGGTCGTGAATCAAGTGAAGATGAAGATTCAGAGTGCAAGGGTTATTGTCGTTAACTCTGAGGGTGATTTTAAAACGAGTGTAACGAGATAATGCCTTCGGTTTCGTTCGAACCCGGAACGAACTTATATGGATTGAATGCTTTCAGCACATCGTCAGGCGGACGATGAGCATTCTAAGTGATATGTTCTGATTAAAGGTAATCGTAACCTCAAGCCTCATCAACCGGGAATGGCTAAAACAGGGGAGGTGCAGCAAGGTTTCGTGGGTAGCACCCACTGAGAGCAAGATAGATCCCTGTCTAGAGGTCCCTTTTCTTTTATTCGGCTTAGTGTGTGGTTGGTCGCGCCAACTACGGGATTGTCTTGTTCGGGATTATCCAGTAAGGGATGGTTCCGGCTTTGTGTTGCAGGGGAGCGGGCGTACTCCTCGGTACGGTGATCTAGGCCACGTACTGTGACGGGCGGTACCCCAATAGCCCTGCCATTGTATGGAATCCAAACTCCAATAAGTGCCGTACGTATTAGTTGTGCCCAACTATGTTGGAATGTGAGATGTAAGCATTTCAGCTATTTCTGTATTTTACTTGAAAACCCTAGACCCTATTATAATACAATCGGATTTCCTATCAAATGTTTTAGTTAGCGTAAGGTAAAAACTTACCCATGTTTATTTGTGGGAAGTCTTACGTGATACTTTTGTTTTCAAAGGTTTTCAAAGTTAAGCAATCTAACCGTTTACTCACACCAGACCCATGTCTGACCCAAGTGTTTATTTTCTGTTTTATTAAACTCTTGGGTACTCAATATTGTATTGAGTAGTCAAGGGATTCAGGATAATCTTGACGAATTCTGGAGGAGCTGTGAAGCAGGAGGCTTCAGCGAGTAGATATATAGAGTTTCCGCTGTGTTTGTATTAGTCTGTATTGTACTGATGTACTTGTGTTGTATAATAGACAGAAGTTTATAACTGTCTATTCTGTGATGTATAAATTGTGTACTCTGATGTATATGATACTATGTAATATTTTATGTGATAATATATTTCTCGTTCCGCTGTGAGATTTCTGATGTGTTGTTGTTCTTTCTTCTCTTCTTTCTCTTTTCTCACCCCTTTCTTTCTCATAATGATGCGACTTTCTGGGCATAGAAAGCCGGGTCGTCACAATGAATTTAGAAATAGATAGATTGATTTAACTTAAGTGAACTCAAAGGGATTTAACCAAATTGTTAACTATTAATTAGTTTAAATTGAAATTTATATGGTTTAAATTAATTGTTTTACTTGTATTCCAATCTATTTCCTTTCTGGTTGTTCAATTCTCCTGCCTCCTTCATTTTCGGGGACGAAAAGTTTTGAGTGGGGGAGAGTGTAACGACCCGTAAATTTTAACTGTTTTAATAACGTAATTAGTTAAAATTTTATGAAATTTTAAATGATAAAATTTTGAAATATAAATTTGATATTTGGAATACGTCTAGTTAAACATAGCAGCTGGTAAATTTTCATCCGAAAATATAAAAGTTTATTTCGTGCATAAATTTACTTCAATTTAATCAGTTAAAAAAGATGAAAATAAAATGTTTTCGGAACCTAAATATTTTTACATAGAAAAATTCTAAACCATCTTTTGAGCAAGACATCATTTTTCATTTTTCCAAATTTGGACTTCTTTAGCTCTGTCGATCTTATTTTTCTGTGTTTTTCTTGCATTTTCCGTAATAGAAAAATTCGAATTTTTATAATTAAATCGTACCACTAATATCCGTATACCGTTTTGATCGTCTCGTCGTGCTGATCTCTGCGGTATATTCGTATGTGTGTTTCGACGTCCAATGGACGGTGAATTCTATAAATATTGAACCGTATCGGTACCGATGCCAAGCCTTTTGGGTTCTCTGTTTATTTCTCTACGTTTCATTCAGTTAATAAAATAATATAAGATGAAAGCTTACATCTGAAGCTAATCTTAGCTGTACATTTAAACTTAACATATATATATATATATATATATATGGGTATGCATGCTCATATTTCAATGTATATTGATTCTCTTTTTCCTATATTCTCTTTTGTGCTCTAAAAGGAGAAATATTTATATTTTCAAAGTTAGCATTCTATATTTTCAAAACTTCTTCGTAACTTTCAATGTCCCACCGTGTAAACCAATGGACACTATCATTCAATATTTTCCGAAATTAGCATTTATGACCTTTCTACTCATACGTTTCCAATAGCCTAGGAAATGAAATAAAGTTTGTTTCAATACAAAGGGGTGACAGCACATCACTCCCTTAGTCTCCCATTCTTTCTTTCTGGCCAAACTCATGCATTTTCTACTTCCCTTCCTCTCTTACGCGATCTCCACCTTCCTCACATTTTTCCACATCCGACACCCATGGACCCAAACACCACCACCCTAGCACCCGCGGCTTCCACCTCCTACCACCTATTCTCCTCGTGCAGCTCAACCTACTCGCAACGACCATCTGCCCTGACCCCAACGACCCAACCCAAACCGCCTGCATCTCCTCCAATGGCCACCCTCTGCCGAAATCCAAAGGCCGATGCCACCTGCGCCACGTCGGCCTAGCCGCCTAACCTAGTGCAACGCACAGCCTCTGACTGCCGCTCGTGCTCGCCTCCAGCGTTCCCAAAACCACAGCCTTGTCGCTGCCTTATCCCTCCGACCTATGATCGAGCCTTCTTTCTTCCCCTCTCGCCTTAAAACCAGGTGACACATATATTTATTTATAAAAAAAAGGAATAAGTTTACAAAACATAATGTGCATAAGTTTCATTGATTTGCTTGTGTATGCATGGCATGTATTTCATAACGCATGTAGGTTAATTATTTGTTGGCCAAGGTATGCTATTATATAGATATCTCAGCTTATATTTTATAGCTGTTATGCTACCTTATATATATTAGTATGCATTAATGTGTTTAGCTACATACGTGACGCATAGATTTTTACATAAATAGGTCTGCATATATGTAGTGAATTTCGGGTCTGCATACTTGATTTTGTTAGCATATATAAAAAAATGTAAATATGGCTCTGATTTTGTTTCTTACGGTTAGCAAGTAAATGCATAAAGTCATACTCACCATAAATGAAATCTTGTTTTGGGTATATAATGTTGCAGTCTCATATTTATACGATACAGTACATTAGTTGACAAATGAAATTATAGATATTATATGTCGCTTTACAGTTATAATTTACCGTGTATGATATATATGTCTGTCTGCATACCTAGCATATTTACACATATATCTTCTGTGTAGCATAAGCATACATCTGTTCATTTACTTGTAAGCTGTTTTGGCATGTTAGATTATAGATATTATTTATAGGTTATAGTCTGCATTTATAGCTGTTACGCATACGTTATTCAATGATTTCACATATCAGTACACTTAGTTTTATAAGTTGTTTTGGTATAAAAATAAATATATACTGTTTTATATTGCAGCTTATATATATAGTCACATATCTATATACGTTCATTTATACCCATTTATCTTCATCGATCCAATTTTGATTTGATTTCGTCTATTCCTTGTTATCAGCTTTGATCATCAAAATCGTGCTTGGATTCGTAACTCAATTTCAGTGTCTGTATCAGTGTGCATATCTATATCATCTTCTGTATTCTCTAGCCTCGAAAGGTGAGCAATCACTCACGATTAATGTTCTTTTATTTATTAAATTTGATTTCAATTGAAACAACAATTGAAATATCTACTGTTAGTTAATTACACTGTTATATATGCTATTACCTGTATCAGTTCACTTGTGACATCTAACACCATTATCTGTATTTATGCGATGATAATCCAGTTTGGTTGATAAATGATTGATTGTTGATGTTGACATTGGACGTTAAATTGTAATGTTGTAAATGATTAAAAATTTGAAATTGAAATTGTCGTAGGATAGTTAGATTTGATATATGTGATAAATTTAATTTGATGACATTTGCATAATATGACCTTTTTAAATGTTTAAATTAATGGACATGTAGAAATATGGTAAATTACACCTTGAACCATTTAAAGGTATGTTGTTTAAATCGACGTAGTAGGAAATTGAATAATTGATATAAATTGAAGAACCGTATAAATATTAGTGTAATAATCTTTAATCTACATGAAATGATAGTGTAGATTTTAGAAATAGTTATATTAATTTACACAAATAACAATGTGAATTAATACGATTATTTCGGGATTATTGAATTGATTATTGGATTGATATTGATTGTTGTTATTGCTTGTTTATTTACTTTGACACCATCCCAGTTATCACACTGCAAGTTCCCTTTGCTATGTTTTGATTTTGAATTGAATTGGAATCGGGTTGAAATGATAAATACCCAAATGAACTTGACTTAGGATAGAGAATTAAATAAAACCCGACTGGTCAATAATTTGATTGAAAAATAAAATAAAGATTTTATTTGAATAAATAATATGGTTTTGAAATGAGGTTGAAATTTGAATTTTAATCAAAAGAAAATGTTAATATTTATTAATCTGAAAAAAAAATATTTTCATAGTAGTTGATGAAAGAGCGTTGTTTTGAATTTAATTAATAATTAAGTTTGGAATTATTTAAAAATTAAGTTTTGAAATTAGTAAATAATTAAGTTTTGAAATTATTTAATAATTAAATAAGATTGAATTATTTAATAATTAAATTGAATTGAATTCTTTATTAAGTGAAATTGAACCTCTTGAATTAGTGAAATTTAGTTTCTTTATTAATTGAGTTTTGAAATTTGTAACTAAGTAAATAAATAAGTGAAATTGAATTTCTTTAACAAGAAATAGAATGTGATTTATTGAAATTAAAGTAAGACTTGTAATTGAAAGAATTGATTTGATGAATTTAATTCAATTCAAATTTGTAAGTTTTTGATATAATGAAGTTGAACTTAAGTAATTGATTTAGTGAATCGGAAATTAAATAGAAGTTGTTTGAATGATAAATTTATTTAACGAATAATTGAATGAAATTGATAAATGAAGTTAAATTGATTTTAATGTTAAATTAAATTAATTTAAATGATTTCGGAATGAAACTTATATACGAACTTGAATCAATATTTTAATTGTTTTAAATAGAAATTGAAATTGAATTATAGGATTTTGAAATTATGAATGTGGAAGTTTTGAAACGTAAATTATGGAAATTGATTTAGAAAGAGAAATGAAATGTTGGTTTACAAATTCTAATTGAGGTTGAAATTGATTTGGTTTTGAAATAAATAAACGACCAATCGGTGTAATAATCTCGAAAGTTAGTAAAGAGACCAGAATCGGTTAGGGACATACTCACTGTCTAAACCGAAAACCACTTTAATAACTACACGCAGAGTGTGATCCAGAATGAAGTGGTTGGAATGATGTACGTGATGACTGAAGAAAGAGAACGATAATGGATAGCCTTGACACTTGTGTCAAATTGGAAATGACTAAAACAGGAGCCGTGCCGGGCCAAATGGGGTTAGCCACCTCGTGCGAACACACTTCTTCGAAAACTACTCATTACTTGTTGTCGATTGGTGCACCCTCGAAATTTTGGGAGTGTTGTTTCGCGGTGTTGCGATCGCTACGGCGATGCGTTCTCACCAGTCCGGATCAGGCAAACGGTAGTTTCACTACCTTGGGTATTGCCTCATGTGCCTTGTCATACTTGTATCCCTATATACGCGACCACTACTATTTATTTTTTGTTATACCTATGGAGTACTGCCTGATATCCCACTAGTTTACGGTGGAGTTTACAGTGCTGTATAGACTATAACGCTTATATAAAATGTGTTAAGGGGGATAATGGTAACGCCTTAACACTATTTTGATACTTTATATTACTAATAGGCATTATCTACTTATCGTACACTACTACATAGTAGATAGTTTAACGGATCCTTAAAGGATGGTTATTCCAAACATCCTTTGAGTTACTTGTATTTCAGTTGCTATTTCACTTGAGTTGGATTTATAGATATAAGAATGTTAATCCTGACTCGAATGTTTTGTGTTTTGCTTTACGCTCGGGTCGGACCGAGTGTACCAGTATTCGAGACTCTCCTTGGAGTTGGAGCTTCGCTTGGAGATCCTGCTATCTATCCAGTTTTCAGATATCCAGTTGATTCTAGTGATGTATTCTGATATTGTATTTGATTATTGTAAAGACCCGCAAATCCGTCTTCCGAAAACCCGACACTGCTACGTCCACTGTAGCAATTGCCGAACAATCGGATGGCGAAAACGCGAAACTTTAATATTTAAAAGAAGAGGAGGAAGAGAAGATAGAAGAAAAAGAGAAGAAGAACAACAAAACAACAACAGATACAGAACAGAGACAATATCAGAATCTCACATATCGCAGCGGAACAATATATAATAGATAAATGAATAATCTCTAAAACAAAGAACTATATCATTTTATACATACATCAATCATCAGAGTTAATATACAACAATGGACAGTTATATAACTTGTCCTCATACAGAGTATACAGCGGAATAAATACTATCAGATACAAATACTACGTCTCGTCATCCAGCTTACCTCCCAAGCTCCAGAATATCCAGATAACCTAATAACATAACTCTAGGCTGCCCGTGTGGAAATTTGTGGGCACCCAGAGTTTAGAAGGGAACAATAAACTCCGAGTCAGTCATGGTGACTGGTGTGAGATCGTAAAACAGTTATTTATCTTTAAAATAAACAACAGAAAAACTTTAATGTCAATTCGCAATGCTTTTGGAAAATGAAACTACCATAAGACCTCCCGCCACACACACAATGCAAACGCAGACTTGGAGGAGATTTCTTCTTATGATAGTCAAAGATGCTTACTACGCAAAAATCAAATTCTTTTTGATATTATTATTAGTGCATAGTGTAGAAAAACATTTCGAAAGTAGAATATAAATCTTAGCCAGCATAGGTACCATTATAGTATGCTTGTTATAGCTACCATATTAAATGGCAGGTTCTACAACTAAAACCGTACAAGTCACGTATTGTTTCTTTGGATTTCCAACAAATGGTCAGGCTAAGGAACTTCCTATCCACGATGGGTACGTCCCTGGAATAGACGACCCGAGAACCTAACGTTACGGTTAGATCTCTGCCAACACAAGGCCGGGTTACCTCTGCAAAAATAGGTAACTACTGACACGCGTATGCCATCCCCCGATCGTCACCGATCTTCCCGAGGATCCCCGATTCGCAACAAACCACATAGAAAAATAATGCAGTAACCACAGAGGTTAAGTATCTGGGCTCCATACCATGATACCACCTTTATCCAGAAGGAATGACATACACTAAGGGGCGCTACTCCCTAGAACCTTGCTGCATTCGTCCTGTTTCGACCATTTCCGGGGTGTGAGGCTCGTCGAAGTCTCATCCACAAAGCTACGCTTTCTCAAAAAGCCCTGCTTCGGGTCAAACAAAATGATCAACCTATGATCACAAAGATATAAGATCAAACAAATGATCATATCACAAATGATCAAACACTGATCATTTCACAGCAACACTCAGTATGCCACGTTACCAAATTGGGATATATCGCTGATAAATTTCAACTACATAACCTCTGAGCTCGTACGTCTCAGAGAAGGGTGTTAAGCTAAGAGAATAAATTCTCCGCCACCAACAGAAATGTATTTGAAAGAAATCAGCTTTATATCTCAAATTGTAACGTCAGACACACAATCCATACAAGTCTGTTCCGGGATCGAACAGAACCGAAGGCACTTCTCACGAAGCCCTTGCATTTCCGGATAATTTTCAATCACGTCAGGACTTCCCGTCACTAAGGGTGATAAAACCTCTAAACCGGAGATCAGCCGATGTAGAGTAACTCGACGGTAATCCTTCCGTTTTCAAAAATATCCGGTCTTCAACACCGGTCTTCAAATGCAATTCATACGACGTATCACATATTCGGAATGGGTTATACGACCCCATGGTCCTTTCCCGGCTAACCCGAATAGTGAGCATTTATTTAAAAATAAGTGTGGCATTCAAATTCATCCAATTCACAACAAATACCTATCTAAAGGTAATTATTGATAGTCGGTTATTTAACTATCAATAAAGATGCGCAACATCATCAGATTCCAAATAATTTTCCAAATTATTTTATCTTCAAAAATATCTTTACAAGATATAAAATTTCCACACTTAACCATTTGAAAACAATTTCAAATCAATTTCCACATTTCATTTTATCGTTGAAGATAAAATCCCAAAACAGTTCATTTCATATTGGAAAAGCATTTCCATACTTATTTAAAAATAAGTGTTTCACAAATCATTTATTTTCAACATTTGAAAATATTCGATATACTTAAATCAATATTAAGTATATATTCATTCTTTAAGGAAATCATAAATTTTACATCTATTTGAGTCAAAACGAATGTTGCGTAAAACATCGTTACGACGACTCAAAATCACTAGTATAGGGATTCGGAATTTAGATAGATATGTGAATCCCAATACTACATCAAAACATTTCCTTTCGGAAACTATTTACTATAACAACAGTGTTATAGTCCATCATTTCCTTATTCTTCGAAAACGTCTATTTCAACAATAAAAATGTTGAAATCTATGTATTCGATATCATAATACATTTTAAAAACATCTCTAAAATGTTTAACTTCATTTTTAATATCCCTTTTCCAAAACTATCCATTTTACTTAACGATATATTCACTATCCAAAATCGTGAATATACTGCAATAATTACATTTCAATTTTTTCTACACGTTTTATTCCAAGAATTATCCACTATCCAAAATCGTGGATAAAATTCCCTTAATAACTTCTATATTACATTCATCAAATTTGATTGATTTCGAATTCATAAAACAACGTTTATAAATTCACCTTTATATTTTCTAACAACTTCGATTTATAAAATTCTCCTTTTATTAACTTCTAAAAATACTTATCAAAATAAGTGATTCCAGATTTATAAACAACGTTTATAAATCACATTTATACTTCATAACAATTTCAGCTTATGAAATCATTTCATTTAGCAATTTCTATTTATATCCCAATTAAGTGCAAAAATCTAATTTATAAGTAAATTACTTATAAATCGTTTATTCTACAACTTTTATTCACTTTATAACTTCACGTTATAAATCTATTAATTTCATTCACTTATGAAATCCTTTTATACTTCTTTTTAACACTTATAAATATTCGTTTTATAAGTCCAATATTTCGATTTATAAAATATCAATTTTACAAAACTTTTTATACAAATCGTTTATAGTTATTCAAAAATCCCAACTTAAATCATTTTATAAATAAATCGACTTTTATTTCAAAAACGACACTTCGGTTATATTTCACTAAAAATTATAACTTTAAAATTTTACGTTTATAAATCGATTCAAAAATTTCATAAAACGTATATTTTCAAAAATCACTTTAAAAACCTTTTTAAAGTAAAAGTCGTTATTTTTACATTTCAAAACTGAATCCGATGATGCAACAACACCAATCAGTCCATCACAACAGTCAAATATCATATATCATCATATGATAACAGAATATATCAAAATATCTGTAAATAATCAATACGGTGAGGAATCCAGTTGGATCCCTCCAACCTGTTTCCCTGCATCCAAAAACGTCAGCACAATACCAATTCCGCTCCAATACGGAATTATCGCGGTATATAGGTTTTTATAAATCCGCTTACTAACGGCGCAATAGGGTCTCATCCGCTATACGAGGCGGGAAATCATCAATCCAATATATACATATGCCAATATGTATATATTGCTATATATATAGATATATCCTATCATATCTAATAGCACATCCAAACAGTCAATCATATCAGTCAAATCAATAACTGTAAATAATTCCACATTCAATTTGAGTGAGAAGATCTCACCTTGATTTTAATTCCGATTTCAGCGTTTATTTTCGAATAAAATTAAACAGACGTTTAATCTCATCCAAAATTTTCACTAGCTCCAATTGGCTTCAATTCAGTTGCATCGCGAAGAGCTCGACAAAACGAAGCCAACGCCGCTTGTTTCGTCAAATTTCGATCTCGTATGAAAGAGTTACAGAGTTTTAAAGATCGTACGATTTAAAATACAATAATTAACAAATCTAATTTTAATTTTTAAACCTAATATACATCTGGGCCGTTCGATCTCAGGAAAGAAAATCTGGCCGTGCGCGTTGTCTTCTTTCTCTCCCGTTCGTGAAAAACTCACGTAACCCATTGCCGTTCAAAACCCTTACAAACCGCACTTCATACATTCGTCGAGGTGATGATCAAGGACCACCGCGTGAAGCGCCACGCCACGCCATGCCCACGGCCAGAGAGCGGCTCCTCCACGTGCTCCAGATCAACGTGAAAATGAGTGTGAATGGCACTCCTTTGGTCGTGATTTGCCGTTGATTCAAAGCTTTAAAAACGATCGTGACCGTTGGGTTTGTAGATCTCACTTAGCTCTACGATTTACTAGTTGGAACATTTTTGTATAGATTAATGGATTAAGAGATATTGAGGGAAGAATGAGAGAGATTTTCGGCCATTGTTTTCTAGAGTGGCGGCTGACCAAAAACCCTAGGGCTTGAGTGCAAAAGTGAATATAGAGGTCCTTATATAGAAAATGGCCAATTTTACTATTCATCGAATTTTTTCGAACTCCGATTCGAACGTGCCGGCTGACGTTTCTAGGGTTTACCCCGCGTTCCGAACGCAATGGAACGTGTTTCGGAAGCTAATTCGGTCATCTGTGCGAGATACGGAGAAAACGATAAATTTAAATTAAACCGATTTAAATCGATTTCGAGGCGTTTTAATTCGTACCGGACAAATGGTAAATCCAAAAATTACGAAATTTGAAATCTTACAATAATATCACATTACGGATCCGATGAAACTGGTTTCGTTGAAATCCGAGACCGTTTGAAAAATGACTATTTTAACTCGACGATTTAAAATTAAAACGATATCGATGCGTTTTGAGTTGCCACGGTCAAACGACAACTCCGATGGATACGAAAATTGAAATCCGATAATAACTAACTATTACGGATCCAATGGAACTGGTCTCGTTCAATTCTGAGACTGTTCGAAAATTGGCTATTTTTACAATCGATAATTAAATATTAAAATATTCCATTTTCACAGATTAACTCCAAATTCAATTTTAAAAGTTCTATAACCTTTCTATAACTCCAGTATGATTAAATAAAATTTTCCAAATCGTTTTCAATCATATTAACTCGATTTTCAATTATTTCTGGAATTTCAATCATTAAATTATCGATTTAATTGACCAAATTAAATCCAATATCTTTAAATAAATTATTCGACTTATTAAATTCATTCATTAATATTTAAAATCAATTAAATATTCAAATTTTAATTATCAAAAATTCTGGGTCGTTACAAACTTCCCCCCTTAAAAGAATTTCGTCCTCGAAATTACAAGTTAGGAAAAAAGGTCCTTAACTCGTCTACTATTTTCCACAATCTAATAGTTTTATCGATTTTATCAAAACAAATCTTTCTACTAAAGATTCGTTATCATTCAACTAAATTTTTCCAACTTCAATTTTAAGTTTCAAACAACATTGTTTAACTTCCAAATTCAAATTCAAGTTTAAATTCAAATTTTAAACTTTCAAAATTTTCTCAAAAATTTCTAACGCCTTAAATTTCCAGAAAATTTCGCCAGCGTCTCCTTTGCGCGGCTAATACGGCACGACTACAAAACGTCCCCACGGACTCTCAGATTTCAAAAAGAAAAAGAAAAAGCCAAGCGACTAGACAAGAAATCATCAAAAACTCATATTATAATTCAAATACATACCTTTTTCGAGCAATTCAAATTATCTTCAAATTTAAAATCCCAATTCATAACACCTGTATATCCTACTAGCCATAATATCTAGTTGCATATATTCAAACCATTTCGTACATTCAATTACAAAATTTTCAATGTAAACTGCATATACATTTTTAGCTTACTTCACTGTTGAAGTTACATATTCATATCCATTCAAAATTACATTTCTAATCTCATTTGAATTCAATTCTCAATTTTAATTCTATTGGAATTCAATTTATCTTCAATTCTGAATATTGAATTTTATCAATTATCTTTCATTCATAACTGCACCATTTTAAATTAGTTTCATTTACTAATTTATCACAAATTGTAATTCACTTTATTCAAATTTGTTTTCAATATTCAGTTTCAATTCCAGTTTTATTCTTTCGTTCATTCCCAAAATTTATTTTCAATTCACTATTTTGGTTTATAATCACTCATATTAAACTGAATTTCCAATAACATATGAATTTTTTTATCCACCTTTCAATTTACATTATTCAATTCAATTCATTTGCTTACGAATTCGAAATGAATTTCAACTTTCAATTTCATACATCATAAATCAAATTCAAATTTTAGTTCTATTCACTTACAAATTCATTCTACTAATGAATTTTAATTTCAATTATCTTTTCTGGAATTCCATTTTCCAATTATAAATTCACTTACAAATTCAAAAGGAATTTTAACATTCCATTTCATTTTCTGGCACTTGCAATCGCAATTTATTCATTCATTCACCAATTTAGTCCTTTTCGATTTGAATCTTATTCCAATCAGATTTCAAATGTTTTATAAGTTATCAACTTATTTACATTTCATAAATATAGTATTCCAGAGTCTTACCAACATTTCAAAAATCTCTTTTTTTGAAAACAATTCAAATTATCCTTTGAATTTTCTAAAACAAAAACCCAAATTTTCCAAACACTTTCATTTAAAATAATTTAACAGCAATTTCTCTTTTGGAAACCCGAAAATGAACATCAATGATGCCGCGGTCATCATCGAAGTTATTTTCCAGCGACCGAAAAGAGTTTAGAGCTTTTCATCTCTTCAAAACACTTTTCAAAACCTTCGAAATTCATTTTCAAATCAAAAGGATTTAAACTTCCCAAATCTCCAAAATTTTCAAATTCTTTTCAACATTTCCAAAAACTTTTCTGGAATTCTACTTCCAATTATAAGTCACATTTATAATTTATAGTCTTAAATTTCATTTGTATATGAATTAATTTCTTAACTTTGGAGTAACGATTTCAGTTTCTTATTCAGTTTCAATAGTAATGATAACATTTCAATATCATCACTTTCCTAACATCCATGCAACCATATACTATAGTACTTCATAGAAAACCATTTCTTTTCTATACAAAAATAGTTTTGGGCAAAATTATCTCATTTACCCTATTTTAAAACAATACTGTGCCGAATTGTTCTATTCGAGTGTTTAGAGATCCCTATCAATGATCGTTAATTACTCGTATTGACCAGAATCCATATACCACTCAACAAACCAATCTTCACAATATAAAACAATTTTATATTCAAATAACAAATACGCGCTCATATCTATTATTACACTCAACTCATCCTAGAGTACTACTGACTCTATCTCTAATGAGTAACACCCAACAGAGCAGGGTTGTCGCTTAACCATATGCTCTGATACCAACTGTAAAGACCCGCAAATCCGTCTTCCGAAAACCCGACACTGCTACGTCCACTGTAGCAATTGCCGAACAATCGGATGGCGAAAACGCGAAACTTTAATATTTAAAAGAAGAGGAGGAAGAGAAGATAGAAGAAAAAGAGAAGAAGAACAACAAAACAACAACAGATACAGAACAGAGACAATATCAGAATCTCACATATCGCAGCGGAACAATATATAATAGATAAATGAATAATCTCTAAAACAAAGAACTATATCATTTTATACATACATCAATCATCAGAGTTAATATACAACAATGGACAGTTATATAACTTGTCCTCATACAGAGTATACAGCGGAATAAATACTATCAGATACAAATACTACGTCTCGTCATCCAGCTTACCTCCCAAGCTCCAGAATATCCAGATAACCTAATAACATAACTCTAGGCTTCCCGTGTGGAAATTTGTGGGCACCCAGAGTTTAGAAGGGAACAATAAACTCCGAGTCAGTCATGGTGACTGGTGTGAGATCGTAAAACAGTTATTTATCTTTAAAATAAACAACAGAAAAACTTTAATGTCAATTCGCAATGCTTTTGGAAAATGAAACTACCATAAGACCTCCCGCCACACACACAATGCAAACGCAGACTTGGAGGAGATTTCTTCTTATGATAGTCAAAGATGCTTACTACGCAAAAATCAAATTCTTTTTGATATTATTATTAGTGCATAGTGTAGAAAAACATTTCGAAAGTAGAATATAAATCTTAGCCAGCATAGGTACCATTATAGTATGCTTGCTATAGCTACCATATTAAATGGCAGGTTCTACAACTAAAACCGTACAAGTCACGTATTGTTTCTTTGGATTTCCAACAAATGGTCAGGCTAAGGAACTTCCTATCCACGATGGGTACGTCCCTGGAATAGACGACCCGAGAACCTAACGTTACGGTTAGATCTCTGCCAACACAAGGCCGGGTTACCTCTGCAAAAATAGGTAACTACTGACACGCGTATGCCATCCCCCGATCGTCACCGATCTTCCCGAGGATCCCCGATTCGCAACAAACCACATAGAAAAATAATGCAGTAACCACAGAGGTTAAGTATCTGGGCTCCATACCATGATACCACCTTTATCCAGAAGGAATGACATACACTAAGGGGCGCTACTCCCTAGAACCTTGCTGCATTCGTCCTGTTTCGACCATTTCCGGGGTGTGAGGCTCGTCGAAGTCTCGTCCACAAAGCTACGCTTTCTCAAAAAGCCCTGCTTCGGGTCAAACAAAATGATCAACCTATGATCACAAAGATATAAGATCAAACAAATGATCATATCACAAATGATCAAACACTGATCATTTCACAGCAACACTCAGTATGCCACGTTACCAAATTGGGATATATCGCTGATAAATTTCAACTACATAACCTCTGAGCTCGTACATCTCAGAGAAGGGTGTTAAGCTAAGAGAATAAATTCTCCGCCACCAACAGAAATGTATTTGAAAGAAATCAGCTTTATATCTCAAATTGTAACGTCAGACACACAATCCATACAAGTCTGTTCCGGGATCGAACAGAACCGAAGGCACTTCTCACGAAGCCCTTGCATTTCCAGATAATTTTCAATCACGTCAGGACTTCCCGTCACTAAGGGTGATAAAACCTCTAAACCGGAGATCAGCCGATGTAGAGTAACTCGACGGTAATCCTTCCGTTTTCAAAAATATCCGGTCTTCAACACCGGTCTTCAAATGCAATTCATACGACGTATCACATATTCGGAATGGGTTATACGACCCCATGGTCCTTTCCCGGCTAACCCGAATAGTGAGCATTTATTTAAAAATAAGTGTGGCATTCAAATTCATCCAATTCACAACAAATACCTATCTAAAGGTAATTATTGATAGTCGGTTATTTAACTATCAATAAAGATGCGCAACATCATCAGATTCCAAATAATTTTCCAAATTATTTTATCTTCAAAAATATCTTTACAAGATATAAAATTTCCACACTTAACCATTTGAAAACAATTTCAAATCAATTTCCACATTTCATTTTATCGTTGAAGATAAAATCCCAAAACAGTTCATTTCATATTGGAAAAGCATTTCCATACTTATTTAAAAATAAGTGTTTCACAAATCATTTATTTTCAACATTTGAAAATATTCGATATACTTAAATCAATATTAAGTATATATTCATTCTTTAAGGAAATCATAAATTTTACATCTATTTGAGTCAAAACGAATGTTGCGTAAAACATCGTTACGACGACTCAAAATCACTAGTATAGGGATTCGGAATTTAGATAGATATGTGAATCCCAATACTACATCAAAACATTTCCTTTCGGAAACTATTTACTATAACAACAGTGTTATAGTCCATCATTTCCTTATTCTTCGAAAACGTCTATTTCAACAATAAAAATGTTGAAATCTATGTATTCGATATCATAATACATTTTAAAAACATCTCTAAAATGTTTAACTTCATTTTTAATATCCCTTTTCCAAAACTATCCATTTTACTTAACGATATATTCACTATCCAAAATCGTGAATATACTGCAATAATTACATTTCAATTTTTTCTACACGTTTTATTCCAAGAATTATCCACTATCCAAAATCGTGGATAAAATTCCCTTAATAACTTCTATATTACATTCATCAAATTTGATTGATTTCGAATTCATAAAACAACGTTTATAAATTCACCTTTATATTTTCTAACAACTTCGATTTATAAAATTCTCCTTTTATTAACTTCTAAAATTACTTATCAAAATAAGTGATTCCAGATTTATAAACAACGTTTATAAATCACATTTATACTTCATAACAATTTCAGCTTATGAAATCATTTCATTTAGCAATTTCTATTTATATCCCAATTAAGTGCAAAAATCTAATTTATAAGTAAATTACTTATAAATCGTTTATTCTACAACTTTTATTCACTTTATAACTTCACGTTATAAATCTATTAATTTCATTCACTTATGAAATCCTTTTATACTTCTTTTTAACACTTATAAATATTCGTTTTATAAGTCCAATATTTCGATTTATAAAATATCAATTTTACAAAACTTTTTATACAAATCGTTTATAGTTATTCAAAAATCCCAACTTAAATCATTTTATAAATAAATCGACTTTTATTTCAAAAACGACACTTCGGTTATATTTCACTAAAAATTATAACTTTTATAACTTTAAAATTTTACGTTTATAAATCGATTCAAAAATTTCATAAAACGTATATTTTCAAAAATCACTTTAAAAACCTTTTTAAAGTAAAAGTCGTTATTTTTACATTTCAAAACTGAATCCGATGATGCAACAACACCAATCAGTCCATCACAACAGTCAAATATCATATATCATCATATGATAACAGAATATATCAAAATATCTGTAAATAATCAATACGGTGAGGAATCCAGTTGGATCCCTCCAACCTGTTTCCCTGCATCCAAAAACGTCAGCACAATACCAATTCCGCTCCAATACGGAATTATCGCGGTATATAGGTTTTTATAAATCCGCTTACTAACGGCGCAATAGGGTCTCATCCGCTATACGAGGCGGGAAATCATCAATCCAATATATACATATGCCAATATGTATATATTGCTATATATATAGATATATCCTATCATATCTAATAGCACATCCAAACAGTCAATCATATCAGTCAAATCAATAACTGTAAATAATTCCACATTCAATTTGAGTGAGAAGATCTCACCTTGATTTTAATTCCGATTTCAGCGTTTATTTTCGAATAAAATTAAACAGACGTTTAATCTCATCCAAAATTTTCACTAGCTCCAATTGGCTTCAATTCAGTTGCATCGCGAAGAGCTCGACAAAACGAAGCCAACGCCGCTTGTTTCGTCAAATTTCGATCTCGTATGAAAGAGTTACAGAGTTTTAAAGATCGTACGATTTAAAATACAATAATTAACAAATCTAATTTTAATTTTTAAACCTAATATACATCTGGGCCGTTCGATCTCAGGAAAGAAAATCTGGCCGTGCGCGTTGTCTTCTTTCTCTCCCGTTCGTGAAAAACTCACGTAACCCATTGCCGTTCAAAACCCTTACAAACCGCACTTCATACATTCGTCGAGGTGATGATCAAGGACCACCGCGTGAAGCGCCACGCCACGCCATGCCCACGGCCAGAGAGCGGCTCCTCCACGTGCTCCAGATCAACGTGAAAATGAGTGTGAATGGCACTCCTTTGGTCGTGATTTGCCGTTGATTCAAAGCTTTAAAAACGATCGTGACCGTTGGGTTTGTAGATCTCACTTAGCTCTACGATTTACTAGTTGGAACATTTTTGTATAGATTAATGGATTAAGAGATATTGAGGGAAGAATGAGAGAGATTTTCGGCCATTGTTTTCTAGAGTGGCGGCTGACCAAAAACCCTAGGGCTTGAGTGCAAAAGTGAATATAGAGGTCCTTATATAGAAAATGGCCAATTTTACTATTCATCGAATTTTTTCGAACTCCGATTCGAACGTGCCGGCTGACGTTTCTAGGGTTTACCCCGCGTTCCGAACGCAATGGAACGTGTTTCGGAAGCTAATTCGGTCATCTGTGCGAGATACGGAGAAAACGATAAATTTAAATTAAACCGATTTAAATCGATTTCGAGGCGTTTTAATTCGTACCGGACAAATGGTAAATCCAAAAATTACGAAATTTGAAATCTTACAATAATATCACATTACGGATCCGATGAAACTGGTTTCGTTGAAATCCGAGACCGTTTGAAAAATGACTATTTTAACTCGACGATTTAAAATTAAAACGATATCGATGCGTTTTGAGTTGCCACGGTCAAACGACAACTCCGATGGATACGAAAATTGAAATCTGATAATAACTAACTATTACGGATCCAATGGAACTGGTCTCGTTCAATTCTGAGACTGATCGAAAATTGGCTATTTTTACAATCGATAATTAAATATTAAAATATTCCATTTTCACAGATTAACTCCAAATTCAATTTTAAAAGTTCTATAACCTTTCTATAACTCCAGTATGATTAAATAAAATTTTCCAAATCGTTTTCAATCATATTAACTCGATTTTCAATTATTTCTGGAATTTCAATCATTAAATTATCGATTTAATTGACCAAATTAAATCCAATATCTTTAAATAAATTATTCGACTTATTAAATTCATTCATTAATATTTAAAATCAATTAAATATTCAAATTTTAATTATCAAAAATTCTGGGTCGTTACAATTATTGTATCCGAGAAATCTGTTGTACCTTATTTAACTCTGATATGTATATAGTAGCTTCATGAACTACTATCTTTTGTTTCCGCTGCATTTATTACTCTGTGTCTGTGATCTGTGATTATTTATTTACTGTATATGTTCAGTTTTTCCAAATTTAAATTAACAATTCGGTATTTTGAATTATTCAAGTCCGACATGTGCGGATGCGAATAGTCCAAAATAGCAGGTCGTTACACATCCAAGGAGGTAAATTATAAGGTGTGACAATTATAGGCCATGACGAATATTTCGAACCAAATTGAGAGAATGGGGAAAATCCATCCGTACATAAACCAAGTCTAACATTACGAATTTCAGACGCAAAATCAGGATATTTTTGGTCAAAATGCTTCCATGCTTCCCCATCAGCTGGATGTGTTAACGTACCTTCTTCATGTGTTCGCACACCGTGCCATCTCATATGTTGCGCAGTTACAGAAGATGCATATAACCTTTGAAGTCTAGGAGTAATTGGTAAATAATGCATACGCTTATACGGGACTTCCTTTCCATTTTTCTTTCTTGGTTTGTATCTTTCCTGATTATATATTTTACAATTTCTAAGGTTGATATCTTCTTTCCAAAACAACATGCAACCCTTTAGACATGTATCTATTTTTTGATACGATAAACCGAAAGCCGACATCAGTTTTTTTTACTTCGTAATGATTTTCGCACATTAGATTATTAGGAGGCATGTGTCGTTTCGCAGCTTGTACAACAGCCGTAAATTCAGATTCTGTGAGGTTGTATTTGGATTTCATCGCAATGTATTCAACAGTTACGGATAATTGGGTTCTGCTTGTGCAGCCTTTCGAAAGGGGTTTTTCACGGCATCTAACAAATCATATATTTTTTTGCCCCAATATTTGGTTCTTCTTCAGCATTACCATCGTCATCAGTTAGTTGAGGAACAAGAAACATTGAACGTGCAGCATCTTCAACCATATGTTCTACAAGATTTGTCGTACCAATTTCATTACTCACCACCTCCTCATCTTTTACAGGATTAGATGCTAACTGTTCCCCATGATGATCCCAAATCAAATAGTTCGACACGAAATCGTACAGACGCAAATGAACTCTAACCATTTGTGGTATCAAATGCTTTAATAGTTTGCATTTACTACATGGACAACGGATTTCTTTGTAATTTCCATTATTACGTAAAGCAAAATCCATAAATACGCTAACACCATTATTAAAATGTTCACTTGTTGAGCCTTCAGTATCGACCCTTCGTTTTTTGTACATCCAGCTCCGATTAGTAAAATAATTGTCCATTTACCTACGTATATAATTAAGTACGATATAAATTTGCATTGACATTTTTTGTTAAAACAATTTTATAAACATTCTTCTTGTTTTTGTTATATCTGTTAAAATAATACTTAAAGCTTATTTTGAAATGAACATTATATTCTATTTAAACTATTTTATTAGCGAATTTGATATTAATTGATCATTGACACTTTGTTGATGGGTCATCCTACCTCCCATTACAAATACAATAACGTAATTAAATCGCATAAATCATTTCAATTTAAACGATTCAAAAAAATTTCGACAGTACTTCGCTTTAGTTCCCTGATTAGTACACAATTGCATGTACACAGGGAACGTAAAGGGAAGCGCTGCCGAAATTTTGCGAACCGTTTAAACTGAAATGATTTACGAGATTTAATTACGTTATTGTTTTTGTAACTTGTCCAATACAGGGACAAATCCAACAAATACTGTATACGATGAATATAGATGTCCGTTCTGTTAAAAAAACGAATATCCACACAACGATCATATACAATACTTATTAGACGGGGCCAAAAACACTCTAAGGGTTTAAATTTTAAAATTAGTGATACAAAAGTTTAAATTTTATTTTCATAAAATTTAAACTTTCATATCAATAAACAATATGTTGAATTAATGCATATATAATGATTTTTTCCTAAAACAAAAAAAATCCAGTGTGTGTGCGCAACGTATAAAATAAACAAACAATGTTATACATATAATCGCATCACAAATCACATCCAGTCATGCACAAAATGTATCACGTATATATCGTATTATAACATGTCAAAAGTGAACAATTTATAGGTCAATATCATCACTTTCTACGTACGATTTTACGCAATTCAATCACCAATATAATAACAAGTGAGGTTCATGCTTAGGTTAGTAACAATTATTAAGTTTGACACTAATTTAATAATAAACCTAATTTAACAAATCATAGTTAAACATGCAATAATTAGTTTAATAACAATAATGAAATGACCCTCCTATTTCCACCCTAATTTCATAAGGATTTTTTTTTTAAGATGATATATATATATATATCATTCATTACAAATATATTTCCCAGGGTCATTTTCTTTCTCCAATAAACAAAATATATCCAGGATCTTTCACAATATAAAAATATTGTTTTAAATCTAAACCATTCCTAACATACATATATGAAGATATCTATGTTATATTCTACTAGAATCAGAGCATGATAATATGTAAGTAGAAATCCTTTTAAATCTATTAAAATGTGATAAATCCCTGATAAAAGATTAATTATTGTATCCTGATTTTTGACCATAGGATCCACTGGAAACATGTACTTTAGTCTGTTATTCTAATTAAGAAATGATCAAGTAATAATCAGTGGAAAGCAAGCTTTTAATATGGATGATTGTGTTAAAGTCTGTATAGTATCAAACTCAGGCTATAAGAAAGTGGATCATAAGTGAACACAAGCAACATCTAGGCGTAATGGAAACGCGCCTAACTTATACATGAGAGGTCACGAGTTCGAGTACTATGCTGGTCGGTTCAAAACCAATTTTTTTTTTTTCTCCTATATGGTTTGAAATCTGATATCTACCTATATCTGCACATATATACTTAATTTTTGCCTTTAATCTAACATACAAAACAATATTTCTTGCTTTATTTTTTTTTGAAACCCATTCCTACAACTGTTCTAGGAATTTATGTTTATATTTTTGCCCAAATATCAACATGTACACAGATATACATGTACATGTCAATATCTTTGCTCAGTTTCCAGAAAACTGGGTTCAAATGGTTTCTTGCTTCATTGATTTGAAGTGAACAATTTGCCTAACCTATGGTCTAACCATGTGGTTAATCTGACCATTCTTTTATTTGCATTTTACAAACCAGTATCTACCTAAACTTCACTTATTTGAAGCTGGTTAACTCATGTGCCTAGTGTCATGCCAGGTATCTGATCATGGCAATTGAAATGCCAGTCATTTGCATCATACCTGAAGCCATTCCATACAATTACCTCTCTCAAAACAATTTAAAAAGTAGACTTGAACCACTTGTAGACATAATTCAGAGGAAAAACAATTAGATACTTAAAGGTATTTTTCAAGGTAAATTCTAAATTTACTCCAAAACTTAGTGTTTAAAAAAAAATACTTAAGATTGTCCAATACATAATATAATTGCAAGGAAATTGCTCACATAATTGTATATTTCTTACCAGATTTTTATAGCTGATACTTGAGCATATTTTTCTTGTTTATGTTTTAGACACTACTTCAAAAAAAAAACAAATCAAACCTTAATACACAATAATTTCGACAGAACAACTAATTTAATCTGACACTTTACAGAACATAAGAGCAACTTGATCACTAACCATAAAATATTCATTACATGACTGGAAATCTTAGAAACATAAAATTTTTCCTGAATACATGCAGATATAATCAATTTAAGCTCTTATTGAAACTAGCTAGCATGTTCATTCACCCCTCCATAATAGCCATAACTTCATTTTTACTTAGTGCCTACGTTCCCTGAAAGAGCATAAGTGGCTGCCTCATTTTAAAATGAGACACCCCATATGCCATGAGCAAACAAGGGTCAGATCTAAGATCTGGTATGAGTAACATCAATACATTCATGATATTAAGCAATAGAGAATATAAGAGTACCAACTAGTCATTTAAGCAAATTTCTGCATCCAATTACTTTAACATGGTATAAATAAGTTGATTCTGGTATGATATATTCATCTATCATTCCTACACTTGCATACATAACCATGCAAACATAATTATCTATTTGCAGCATTTGCATTCACTGGAACCATCATGGTTCCATACCAACCAATCCTAAGAAATATTCATATTCCTATTTCTTCATTTACAGGTTGTATAATTCAATTTAAATTCCTGCCTCATCTGCTATTAAGGAATCACAGGGACACATTGCAATGAACTAATTCACATCATTGCACAAAGATCTCAGGGCTTAAACAAACCATGTTCCAACTTGCATACTTCAAATATGACAAGCATTCCAGCAGCCTTCTTGGCCTTCCCTTCCCTAGTTTATTTACTAGTGTATTGTCTTAAATCCTGTCATCAAATATGCTAAGTGAACATGTCACTACAAACATGGAAACATCCATAATCTTTCCTAGCATAATTCTCCTCAGAAATAAGCAGACAGTTATTTCCTAAATGGGGTCAATATGTCTTGATCTCAGTAAGATATAAGAATATTTTCAACTGTAAAAGAGGCATGGCATGTTCTTATTATATTGATCTACAAGCCTTTATGATTGATTCATATTCAGGATCTGGTTCAATCATAATCTTAGCTTATGAGTTTTTTTTTGATTAAGGGCTCAGCACTTAGAAAATTTCTATTGCACCCTTAACATCTTTCTTTTCAAGCCTCAACACTTATACCAAGTATAATGCAGCTCCCAACATTTTTGTAAAGTTTCCATGCCATAGATCTATAACAGTTGAGAGTATTCTCTATATAATTTTAAGATTCTGAACTTAAAATTTTTGAGTGAAAATAAAACAGTATGATACACATCCAAAGACAAATGTCTCAGCAAATCAAAGATCACCAAAATCATCCATATTAAATCATATCAGATTTAAAATAAGACATCCAAAAAGCATTGATGAAATCATATATATCAAAACCAGCAATATATAAATGGCAATATAAAAAGTGGCTGCCTCATCTCAGGTCTTAATGCCATGAACTCAGTGAGGTTACTCACCTAAATATTTCTTCTTATTAATCCAGAAAATCCTTGTATGAGTGTTTTCTCCTTCCTTCCAATATTTTTTTTTTCCTTTCTTATTTTTGTGCAGCTCGGGGTAAAGATAATTTTACTGGCTAAAACTGCCTATTTATATGAATTTTTCCATTAGGGTTTTGTTAAAACAAAATTCCATTTCTGACCTGGCTAGCATTATGCATTGTGTGTTTTCATTTTCTCATTTTTATCCCTAATTACCCCCGGCCATATTAACCAATTTAAAGGCTGCATTTTCTTTCTTTTACTTTTCAGAAAATGGCCACTCACCTAGTCATGTTAAAAGTGTGACTATCCTATTTTATATTTTAATTATTCCTGAGAATCCCCTTTGCTATTTTTGCCTACACAAGCATATTGACTTGTATCACATTTCATGTCATTTTAATGTTATAGTTTCCCTTGCTTATATATATATATATATACTTTTCAGTACCTAAAAATGTATATTTGTATACATATCTTATCTAGGCTTATTTAATTCCTCTTTAATTTCAGAAACATATGCACCTATATGTATACAGGTTTACAAATCCTTATAACATATATGTATGTATAATTTTCTTTTCTGGGTTTTAAATAAAATCTATTTACTGATTTAAAGTAAAACTTACTTTTCTTATTTTCTAAGATGATCCATATAATTCCAGAAATCAAATATCCATGTTGCAAAATCATGTTTGTATTGCTTTTTAATTCTTGTTTTAAATCCAAGAAATCTGGAGTTCTTCCTTGTGCCATTTCAGTGTGCACGTGCACACATATACTTGCACACTATTTATTCCAAAAATTTCACCATATTTAAATCTAAATATTTCAAAAATTAAATCATTTTACAAAAATGATTTTTCACAAAATTTTGGGGTATTACATTCACCCCTCCTTTTAGGAATTGTGTCCTCACAATTTTTCTAATATTTATAACAAGCATCATTTTCTTTTCTGAAAACTTATCAAACATATGCATAAGCAAACAAATTCAACCATATCAACCATGCATAACAAAATTTTTCCAGAAAAAAAAATTACCTTTTTAATTTGCAAAAAGCTTAGGATAATCCATTCTAATCTTATCCTCTAACTCCCATGTGCAGTCATTAGGATCACTACTCCTGTGACGACCCGGAATTTTTGTATATTTGAAATTGGGATATTTAATTAATTTTAAATATTCAGAGATTAATTATAAACTTAAATTTCAAATATCGCTGTTTATTGAGTAATTTAATAATTAAATTAAAATTTATTTGAAGTTGGATAAAATAGTAAATATGGCATTCTAAGCTAATTAAAAATATTTTGAAAGCTCGTAAAATTCATATTAATAATTCTGAAGGTGATACAACTTTTGAAAATGAATTTCAAAGTGTTTTGTTCAGCTTTGAAATTTATATTGTTTAAATTGAATTTAAAATAGCCTTCCGAGGCACAGTCTTGGAATTCGACGGAACCAGTGCCATTGGATCCGTAATATTGTATTTTTATCAGATTTCAAATTTCGCAGTGATCGGAGTTGTCGTGTGATCGTACGGTATATAAACGCCTAGAATAATTAATTGTTTTAATTCAAAATATCGTACATCTTTTCATCTGTCAAAAACCTTTCATCACAGCCGTATTTTTCTCTCAGCTTCTCCAACACGCTTCACTCTCCATCGGTTAAATCCTTGTCCCTCCGTTCCCCTTCTTCTTTTATATTAACAGCCGAGCATTTTAAACAAAACAATTTCCCTTCAATTCAAAAATCAGAAATGGCCGAACAAAGCAAATTCATTTTTTCCTCCAGGAATTTATAAAAACCCCTCTCTTTGTTTTGAAATATCGAAACACCCTCCTTCAATTTCAATCTGGTCGAATAACCCAAAATCAAAATCGGCCAGGCCCTCCAAATTCGAAAATCGAAAACCCTAAGTGGCCGATTCAAGGCATTCACGTGTCTTCAACAACGACCGACATCGAAGACGAGGCAAGCGAGCGACACGGGTGCGGGGAGCAGTGGGTTGTCTTCGCGAGGTCGTGTTGTCGACTGGAGGTGGGTTTGATGGTTCGAGGTGTTGTTCGGCAGGGTGTTCATGTTCGTGAGGCGGCAGCAACGACTATCGGAGAGGTCATTCGAACCCTAGTTCGACTGGGTGGAGATGCAAGCGATGGGGCAGTGGGAACGTGAGGCTTTGGGTGTCGGCAATGTGAAGTCGAGGTTAGGGATTTCGTTCGATTCGAACGCGTCAGCAAGGTATCATCGTTCCTTGTAACTGATGTTGTATACAGGATAGAAATGGGATTTAACGACAAAGTTCATTTTATTTAAGTTTAGTAAGTAATGTATATAACACGTTACTTGCATTTACAGTGAGGTGGAAAAACAGTAATAATAACTAGATATATTGCAGTAAGCTGTATATAAAACACTTCTATATTAATTTGATATATAAGTTAAAAGAAATTTAATTTATTAGAATTTAATGTATGTATATAAGAATTTTGAGGAAAAAAATAATAGGGAATTCAAGGGTTGGAAGTTTATGTAAAAGTTATATTTTTGAATCTAGATAAATTAAATTCTTAAGTATGTAGTTTCAAAGGGAAATCGGTTTCAAAACGCAGTCATCAGTTAATTAAATTTGAAAACGGCAATAAATTTCTGAATTGTATAAAATGTTAATAAATCATATAATTTTTTTTTCCAAGGTCAATAATCAGAAATCAAATCAAGAATGAGGTGGATTTGCAAATTTAGAGGCAAAGGTGAGTAAATCTCACTCAGTTAAATTATAATTTAAATTTAATTGGTTAAATTTAAATATTGATGGATGATTGAATTGGTTGATTTGATTGATTTGTTTGGATGTGCTATATTATATATAGTAGTGTATAGCAATATATACATATTGGCATATGTATATATTGGAGTTGTTGATATTCCCGCATTATATAGCGGATGAGACCCTATGCGCCGCATAATAGCGGATGATATTTTATAAAACCCATATACCGCGATATTCCACCTCGAAGTGGAATTGGTATTGTGCTAACGTCTGTGGATGCAGGGAAACAGGTTGGAGGGATCCAACTGGATTCCTCAAAATATTTAATTTTGTTTAAATATTCTGTGATATGATTTTTGATATCTTGGGATGAATTATAGGGATAATTGGATGTTATGGTTTGGCTGGACCAATTTGGATGTGCTGAATTATCAAAATCTCTAGAATGGAATTTTTGAAAAGAAATAAAAGAGTAAATTTTTAAGTAAAATAATTATAAAGAGTTTGGAATAAATTTGAGAATAAATCTGATTAAGAATAAAAGTGATTTCCAAAATTCTAATAAATATGGAAAAGAGGAATTTTGAATAAACCGAGAAATATTGAATTTAAAACTTATGTGATATTATTTAAAGGGATAAAAATTTATTTTAATTCAATGTTTAAATGTAATTAAAAAGGAAGAAGGAATTTGGGAAATCTGAAACTTGTGTTCAGTTTAAAGATTTTAAATCATAATGAGAAATAAAATCTGGAAGTTAATGAATTTGGAAATAAATGGATTAAGTAAGGAAATTTATTTCAAAGTAAAATAAATTGGGAAATCAATTATAAATTGATTTAAATACTTTGGGATTTGAAATTTAAAGAGATGAGATTTTGAAGATATAAACTGGGTTTATAAAGTGAAATGGAATATCAGTGGATATTAGAAAATATAAATTCAATGTGGGAATTTATAAAAGGATATGGATTTGGTTTAAAAATAAATGTTGATTTATTTTTAAAAGATGGGAATGAGAAGGGTATTTCTCTGGATAGCCAAGTACGTTTTCAAAGCAATTTTTAATATAAGTTAAAAGTTCTAATTTGTTTTAAAAGGCATGTTTAGAAAATTGATTATTTTTAAATGTTAATTTCCTAAGTAAGTATTTTCAAAAATATATTATTTTAGTAATTATATAAAAGTGATTTGCTATTATGTTTTAAAGGGAGAAATTTAGTTTATATTTATAAAGTGGTTTATTTTAAAGTGTATATTTTTAATAAAGTATTAAAGTAGTTTAATTTCAATGTTATAAGATATATTTAAAATAAAGTGTTTTTAAATTATTTTAAAATTAAAAGTATTTTGTACTTGGTGATTCAGTGGAAATAATTATTTGGGTAATGTTTTCCGTAAGCGGAAACTGTTTGAAATTGTTTTCAAATGAGCTTTGAAAATTTAGAAATATATCTTGGAAAGATATTTGGGCAAATAAATAATGTGGGAAATTATTTATTGTGTGATGGTTGCTTGTGGATGTTAATTGATAGTTAAATAACCGACTATCAATATTGGCCAAATGCGCTGATCGTTTCGAAGAGACCGGGATCGGGTTTCCGTATACCGGGATTGTCACGACCCGACTTCCTATACCCAGGAAATCGTATCGTTTTGAAGAAAAGAAAGAGGTGAGAAAGTAGAAAAGAAAAAGAAGAAGAAGAAACAACATCAGAATCTCAACAGCGGAACGAATAAAATATAATATATCACATAATATAATACATAGTATCATATACATCAGAGTTACACAGATAATACAACACATACTAGACAGTTATAAACACCTGTCTAGTTAATACAACTCGATACAACACTACAACACAGCGGAAATACACATGAACACTAACACAGCGGAACCCATATATCTACACGCTGAAGCCTCCTGCTCCATTGCTCCTCCAGTATTCGTCAAAGCTAACCTGAATCCCTTGGCTACCCGTAAAAATTTGGGTACCCGAGAGTTTATGAAAAACAGAAATAAACTTCGGGTCAGACATGGGTCTGGTATGAGTAACAGGGTAAAGTTGTTTAACTTTGAAAATCATTTGAAACAAAGGTATCACGTAAGACTCCCCACACATAAACATGGAAAAGTTTTTACCTTACGCTAACCAAAACATTTGATAGGAAATCCAGTGATATTATAATAGTGTCTAGGGTTTCCAAGTAAAGCTAGAAAATAGCTGAAATGCTTACATCTCACATTTCAACATAGTTGGGCACAATCAAAACGTACGGCGCTTATTGGAGATTGGATTCCATACAATGGCTGGGCTACTGGGGTACCGCCCGTCACAGTACGTGGCCTAGATCACCGTACCGAGGAGTACGCCCGCTCCCCTGCAACACAAAGCCGGACCAGTTCCTTACTGAACAGTTCCAAACGAGACAACCCCGGCAGTAGGACGTCAATAACTGCCCACACACCGAAATAAAAAGGGACATCTAGACAGGGGAAAATCTCGCTCTCAAGTGGGTGCTACCCACGAAGCCTTGCTGCACCTCCCCTGTTTTAGCCATTCCCGGTTGATGAGGCTTGAGGTCACGATTACCTTTAGAGAACACATCTCTTAGAATGCTCATCGCCCGCCTGACGATGTTCTGAAAGCATTCAATCCATATAAGTTCGTTCCGGGTTCGAACGAAACCGAAGGCATTATCTCGTTACACTCATTTTGGAATCACCCTCAGAGTTAACGACAATAACCCTTGCAATTTGAACCACCATCTCGAATCTATAAGTACTATCTCCGTCAAACTCATTACGGAATCACCCACAGAGTTATACTGACGAATAGTTCTTATACCTCAAGTCTTCACTTGCTCCATTTGAAATTCACGACCTAACGTTATTTTGGATCGATGTGGTTTTCGGGTCTCCAGACCTGGAATCCCGGTATACGGAAACCCGATCCCGGTCTCATCGAAATCCAAAACGTGTCTTTTAAGGCCAAGTTGTTTTAAAGTTAAAACAATTCAATTCAATTATCTATATCAACACAGATAGATAAATTACAATATAACAATGGATATCACAACATCATCATAATAGATAATCAATATCATCTCAAACAAACATCCAAATCACAACAGATATCACTCGTCTCATAACTGAGATCACAATCAATCAATGGAATATCAATATCATTCATAAGCAATGATTTATTATTCACAACTATAATTAATTTAAAATGAATTAAATTAATTACTTCTGCCCCTAATTAATTTAAAGTAAATTAAATTAATTACTTATCTATAAATCCTGCTTATCCAACCATTTTCTAATTACAATAAGTAATTAGTCTTAATTTAATTCCACAGATTAATTAATGTAAATCATTTATAGTAATTAATATTCAATTACTTCATTTATTAATTAAATATAATTAACTTCATTTATTCTTAATTAATTACATAAATTAATCGCCTCATTATTAATTATTACTTATTTCAACAATTCATAATTATGTCATTAACTATATAAATTAATGACCTCTAATTTATTTGTAAATCAAACCACTTCATTACTTTAAGTAATGTAATCTTTAAAATAAACAATTATCAATCACCCTGGATTAATAACATCAGTAATTAACACTCCTAGATAAATTAATTATCCCATAATTAATTATCTTCATTTATTAATCCCTTGATTAATTTCAAAAGTAATTTCCCATATTACTTTATCTACACATCAACTTGTATTAACCATATTCGGTGATTATCCTCTAATTACTTCTCTAAGTAACTCTGCTCCATTAATTACACCGAGTAATTCCACTCATCGGATTATTAAATGATTTATAAATTTGATTAAGTTGAATAGATTCATTCATTTGATCATATCATCCAATTTAGTTCCAATAGATAATAACCCTTCAATTACTTTTGTTAAATATTCATTTAACAGTTTCAATGAATTATCCAAATTAATTCATCTAATTATTATCAATATTTATCACATTTATAAATCAATTTAAAATCCTTAGTTAACTGATTTATTAACTAAACAATTGCTTGATTTCTTCCTTTGTAATTTCCTCTTTAATTTTAATTGATTATTACTTAATATAAATAAGTCATTTTCTAATTATCTTATTAATTACTTCAATATTTAATTCATTTCTAAGATAATTAATTCCTTAATAAATGACTTAATTAACATTTCCACATTTAAATTCCAATTCCTTTCTAAATTTAAGATTTAAAGTGATTAATGATTTAAACATTAATCTGGTGTAAATTCACTTTAAAATTTCTTTAAATAAATGTACCAAACATCTATCACTTACAAATGAAGTTTATATAAAGAAAACCTTTAAAATTTAATTATTATGAAAAACAATTCTTTTAAAAATATATTTTTAACCTGCAAATACATTTCTTTCTTTCAAAACTTTTATTTAAAAGAATTTCTCAAATCCGTCAACATTTGTTTTAAAACAAATTTACTCCTTATTTAAACTATATTTACTTACACATTCAAAATAAAAATTTATTTAAATTTCCAAATTCGAATTCAAGAAATTTTGAATCCAATCACTTATCTTGATTTAAAAACATTATTTCAAATCTCGTTGAGTTTTTAAACTTAAATCTTAAACCTGGAAAAATCAAATTATTAAAACTGGAATCATCTCTGCCTCGACTCACCAGCCTGCTCCGAGAATTCCCATTCCCTGCTTCGAGACTTTTCTCGTTTTACCCGAGTATTCCCCGAGAACAAATTCACGCAACACTCAACAGTTTCGACCTGTAGCCATTTAACTACTTCGAGTTTCTTTCCCTCCTGACTCGCGAAAATCGTTCGCAAACTCGAGTGAAACCCCTAGAAACAATCCCACGCAACACTCTCCAAAATCGACAGCCATCACTATGTGCACGTGTACGTGCACAGGCGAAACGTTCGCCTGCGACCATCAACTCCAACGCCAGCATATCGTCTCCGATCATCTTCCACGATCCCAGTAACCAAAATCTCGAACGAGTCCCCCAGTCGAATTCGAGATTGCCTGTCACAAGAACAGGAACGAAACCCAACATCTAGAACACCATCGAACCCACTTCTCCGATCACCAGAGCCTTTGGGCTTCCGGCCACACCTTCGCCTTTCTTCCAACCTCCGATCCCCAAGCACTGGTCGAGCTCGATGCCTTGTGGCATTCGAACGAGACTAAAATATACCTATGTCAAAAACTAGGTTTACAGAAAAGAATTTGTCGCCGTTTCCTCCACGACGAACTACAACGCCTTCGCCCATTTTTCATGGCCTCTCCGTTCACTACTCCATTATCACAAAGAACGCCAGGCATTCCAATGTACTAGATCACCCAAAAATCAACGAAAACCCATTTTCGTTCTACCTCAAACTGCACCTTACCTACTATCTTAAAAATGGTGATGTTTGGTTTAAAAATCATGTTATAGGTTAAAGATTTAACCTGTAACCCTGAATCAACATTTTAAAATGTTTGAATTTTACCTATGATTCAAGTTTGCCTGTAGTTTTCAATTTCCAGTGATATTTAAATTTTATTTCAGCCTAAATAAACTTTTATAAACTACACTATGATAAAATGAACAAGTTTTGTTTAAACATTACACCCTATCACAATCTAAATCAAAAGATATGAGTTATTAAACTAAAAACTGAAGCTTGAAAAAAACAAAACAGAGAGAACACAGATATGTATCCATGTACACATATTCAATCACTCAGGAAATCATATAAACATATCTATACCCTGATGTAAGCATGCAACCATCATACACTTAAGTAGTTTTTAACAAAAATTGTTACTCACCAAAAGCTTGCAAAAGAACAGAGCTTTTCCCCTGAGACAGTTTGAAAAATTTGAACTGGGGATGCTTTGCTTGATCTTTCCATATATCTGACTTTTGTTGTTTTGGAAGTGTTATTCTAGTTTGCAAAAGAATGTTTACTACATTGTTTTCTCTCTGGTTTGAAATGTTAAACAGAATGCAATATGAAATAGTATAGGAGAGTTTGTAATAGAAGTAGGTGATATCTGGGTAAAGAAACTTCCAGGTACTCATTTCCTATTTTATCAGAGATCTTTATCCCTTTTTTTTTTTATTATTATAGGAGGCTGAAATGATACATGAGCCAGTTTCGAATGGGCTAGTATGCTATTGAGAATGGATGCATTAAATGCCATAAGTACTTGTGTCTCCTCTTGTATTATTTTATACTACATATGTCATAGATATTTTGTTTTGCTAAATTTCTTTTGCCTTGAGTCTTCATTAACAAGTCACAACATTTTACATTCTCTTATATTTCATTTTGTTTTGTATGTTGTCAGGTCTGCATGCTAGAAGGATCCCATTCGAACATTGTTTTATTGCTTCAGCTCTATCATTTGTTTAAATTTACTTTTACTTGCCTGCAAACTTGTATTCTCTTGTTTTATTATTTACCTTGCTTGTTACTTAATTATCAATTTACTTATGTATATTCATTCTTGTATTGTTGTTTCCATAACTATATATACATATATATATAACAAATCTCTATTTATTAGATATTATATTATAAATAAAACTCGTTATCAAAATAAAAATGATTTATAAAAGAAATTATAACTATATAAATAAATTACTTATTTTCTCGACTACATTAAAAAAACAAAACCCTTGTTAAATTTAAATTTAAGTTAAAATCAAATTTTAAACAATTTAACTTTATTCTGTATACAATTTAAAGTCAACTGATTATTCATTTAATAGCTTTTAAAAAGATATATATATTAAATCAATCCAAAATTACCAAAAATATTAAAATAAGAAAATATACCTTCATTTATTAAAATTCAAATCAGATCTTATCTATTTATAATATATACAGATTTATATATATATTATAAACAGAAAACAATTTATTAGCTTTTCAAATATAAATTATCAGTTAAACATTTATTCAGAAGAAAATTATCAATCAAATCCAGATTTTATTAACAGTTATTATCATATCAATTTAATTCCTATCGCAGATTATTAAATTGATATTGTCAAAATTTCCGGGATGTCACATTCCTCCCCCCTTAAAAGAATTTCGTCCCCGAAATTTAAACAAAGGTAATTTAATAATCTATTAAAGTTTAAATTTTAAAATACAAACATATATCAATCATATGTTAACAATCACAGCATCCAATCAAACAAATCTATCTATCCCTATAAAATTCTGGTTAGAATTCTCTCGAGTTTCCCCGAGTACAAATACCGGGTTACTCGCTCCAACCATCAATGCTACTAAACTACGAAGCTCCCACTCATCTGGATCTACAAAATGAGACAGGATATTAGACTATAGACAAGTCTGACTCAACAACCAAAACTTCCGAACTGCGGGTTCTACAACTAGAGATAGATCTCACACGTACTTCCTCAAAGATACGTGAAATACACCGAATCCCAATCATCCCAACTGACAATTCAAATCCGAAGACTCAACACTTATCCTCAGAAGAACAACAGAAAAGATCCAAAATATCTCAGAGTTGGCTTTCCACATCTTACCCAACTTATAGCTCCCTGAATCAGAGAAAACTTCAACAACAACGAAGTCTCCAACTTCGAATTCCAAATTTCCTCCATCTCTAATCCCCAAAATCCTTCGGACGATCCTGGGTCTCCTACATCCTTACTGATCAGCTCAACCCTTGCTGATACCTCTCGAAACAAACTGAACCAAAACAATCAAACAAAATGATCTTTCCAAGATCAACCAAACTCAGAAAACAAACTCTACTCCAAAATCAAAAGACAGATCTCACTTCTCACATCCGGAAGAGATAAACAGATGCACTCCAATCTGGCCTCAGATCCTGAAAAATTTCCTGTAAAAATTCCCTAATCCAAACACTACAACTTCCATTTGCTTCCACTCTAAAACTGCTGCCACCATGCTTCCACTGCGCTACTCTGATATAGGTAGATGAAAACACAGATGATGCACACAAGCACAAACTTCCACTCATACCAATTGTGACGAACCTAGGCTTTGCAACCATCAGTCAGCAATCACAACTGATATGCTTCCCAACTATTCGGAAAATATGGCTCAATAGATCCATAAAGAGAAAACTCAACAGTTTCTCCATAAACCATTCTACTACCAAGCTGAACTATCGGTATCACTTCTGAAATACAGTCGATACCAACCCAAACTCCAGATGCCGACAAAATTCTGACTTCTAGAAGACACCAGAAAAATCCAAAACACAAGAGAATACTCAAGCTATCGCAAGTCACTTTTGCGATCCATCCAGCTTAATCCCAAAGAAAACTGCTCTCTCTTCACAAATCAGAACAGCATACACTTCTATAGCCAATCCATCGAAGAAATGGATTCACCCTGCTGCTCCTGAAATCTACTGCTATGCTAAAAGCTTCCTTGCCAACACACAGAACACCCTGAGTCACTCTGCTGACCCAAATGCCCACAAACTCTAATCTAGAATCTCCTCAAGAAACTCGGACCACAAACCAACAGAAACATCCTGCTGAACACAGCCGCAATATCTAAGCAGACACACTTCGTTAACTTGTTCCAAAGAAATATCTTCGGGAACATCCCTAGTCACTGCGTCTCATCACACAGCTACTACGTCCTGAAATATCAAGGTACCATCACTAACTTCTGTCCATCCGATAGATCCCAACTCTAGCTCACCCAACTTACACTCCAAAGATAAACTCCAAACTTTAACAGATATCCTTCCAAAATCGATGGAAACCTTCATCACAACAAAACTAACTCGAGAAGGAAGTTGGGCCTACAATCCTGACATACACATTTCCAATCTCAACGAATTCAACTATCAGTGATCGTGTTACACAGATCACTACCCTATCCACCTTTATACTTATATTGGATAACCTGAACAGGTAACCCAACCGATAGGTAGAAATAAATATAAATATATATATCAAAAATACAAATACGCTCTCTCAAGAAAGAAATCACTCAGGAGCCTAGGTATTCGCTCAACCTAGTGCTCTGATACCAACTGTCACGGCCCGACTTCCTATACCCAGGAAATCGTATCGTTTTGAAGAAATGAAAGAGGTGAGAAAGTAGAAAAGAAAAAGAAGAAGAAGAAACAACATCAGAATCTCAACAGCGGAACGAATAAAATATAATATATCACATAATATAATACATAGTATCATATACATCAGAGTTACACAGATAATACAACACATACTAGACAGTTATAAACACCTGTCTAGTTAATACAACTCGATACAACACTACAACACAGCGGAAATACACATGAACACTAACACAGCGGAACCGATATATCTACACGCTGAAGCCTCCTGCTCCATTGCTCCTCCAGTATTCGTCAAAGCTAACCTGAATCCCTTGGCTACCCGTAAAAATTTGGGTACCCGAGAGTTTATGAAAAACAGAAATAAACTTCGGGTCAGACATGGGTCTGGTATGAGTAACAGGGTAAAGTTGTTTAACTTTGAAAATCATTTGAAACAAAGGTATCACGTAAGACTCCCCACACATAAACATGGAAAAGTTTTTACCTTACGCTAACCAAAACATTTGATAGGAAATCCAGTGATATTATAATAGTGTCTAGGGTTTCCAAGTAAAGCTAGAAAATAGCTGAAATGCTTACATCTCACATTTCAACATAGTTGGGCACAATCAAAACGTACGGCGCTTATTGGAGATTGGATTCCATACAATGGCTGGGCTACTGGGGTACCGCCCGTCACAGTACGTGGCCTAGATCACCGTACCGAGGAGTACGCCCGCTCCCCTGCAACACAAAGCCGGACCAGTTCCTTACTGAACAGTTCCAAACGAGACAACCCCGGCAGTAGGACGTCAACAACTGCCCACACACCGAAATAAAAAGGGACATCTAGAAAGGGGAAAATCTCGCTCTCAAGTGGGTACTACCCACGAAGCCTTGCTGCACCTCCCCTGTTTTAGCCATTCCCGGTTGATGAGGCTTGAGGTCACGATTACCTTTAGAGAACACATCTCTTAGAATGCTCATCGCCCGCCTGACGATGTTCTGAAAGCATTCAATCCATATAAGTTCGTTCCGGGTTCGAACGAAACCGAAGGCATTATCTCATTACACTCATTTTGGAATCACCCTCAGAGTTAACGACAATAACCCTTGCAATTTGAACCACCATCTCGAATCTATAAGTACTATCTCCGTCAAACTCATTACGGAATCACCCACAGAGTTATACTGACGAATAGTTCTTATACCTCGAGTCTTCACTTGCTCCATTTGAAATTCACGACCTAACGATATTTTGGATCGATGTGGTTTTCGGGTCTCCAGACCTGGAATCCCGGTATACGGAAACCCGATCCCGGTCTCATCGAAATCCAAAACGTGTCTTTTAAGGCCAAGTTGTTTTAAAGTTAAAACAATTCAATTCAATTATCTATATCAACACAGATAGATAAATTACAATATAACAATGGATATCACAACATCATCATAATAGATAATCAATATCATCTCAAACAAACATCCAAATCACAACAGATATCACTCGTCTCATAACTGAGATCACAATCAATCAATGGAATATCAATATCATTCATAAGCAATGATTTATTATTCACAACTATAATTAATTTAAAATGAATTAAATTAATTACTTCTGCCCCTAATTAATTTAAAGTAAATTAAATTAATTACTTATCTATAAATCCTGCTTATCCAACCATTTTCTAATTACAATAAGTAATTAGTCTTAATTTAATTCCACAGATTAATTAATGTAAATCATTTATAGTAATTAATATTCAATTACTTCATTTATTAATTAAATATAATTAACTTCATTTATTCTTAATTAATTACATAAATTAATCGCCTCATTATTAATTATTACTTATTTTAACAATTCATAATTATGTCATTAACTATATAAATTAATGACCTCTAATTTATTTGTAAATCAAACCACTTCATTACTTTAAGTAATGTAATCTTTAAAATAAACAATTATCAATCACCCTGGATTAATAACATCAGTAATTAACACTCCTAGATAAATTAATTATCCCATAATTAATTATCTTCATTTATTAATCCCTTGATTAATTTCAAAAGTAATTTCCCATATTACTTTATCTACACATCAACTTGTATTAACCATATTCGGTGATTATCCTCTAATTACTTCTCTAAGTAACTCTGCTCCATTAATTACACCGAGTAATTCCACTCATCGGATTATTAAATGATTTATAAATTTGATTAAGTTGAATAGATTCATTCATTTGATCATATCATCCAATTTAGTTCCAATAGATAATAACCCTTCAATTACTTTTGTTAAATATTCATTTAACAGTTTCAATGAATTATCCAAATTAATTCATCTAATTATTATCAATATTTATCACATTTATAAATCAATTTAAAATCCTTAGTTAACTGATTTATTAACTAAACAATTGCTTGATTTCTTCCTTTGTAATTTCCTCTTTAATTTTAATTGATTATTACTTAATATAAATAAGTCATTTTCTAATTATCTTATTAATTACTTCAATATTTAATTCATTTCTAAGATAATTAATTCCTTAATAAATGACTTAATTAACATTTCCACATTTAAATTCCAATTCCTTTCTAAATTTAAGATTTAAAGTGATTAATGATTTAAACATTAATCTGGTGTAAATTCACTTTAAAATTTCTTTAAATAAATGTACCAAACATCTATCACTTACAAATGAAGTTTATATAAAGAAAACCTTTAAAATTTAATTATTATGAAAAACAATTCTTTTAAAAATATATTTTTAACCTGCAAATACATTTCTTTCTTTCAAAACTTTTATTTAAAAGAATTTCTCAAATCCGTCAACATTTGTTTTAAAACAAATTTACTCCTTATTTAAACTATATTTACTTACACATTCAAAATAAAAATTTATTTAAATTTCCAAATTCGAATTCAAGAAATTTTGAATCCAATCACTTATCTTGATTTAAAAACATTATTTCAAATCTCGTTGAGTTTTTAAACTTAAATCTTAAACCTGGAAAAATCAAATTATTAAAACTGGAATCATCTCTGCCTCGACTCACCAGCCTGCTCCGAGAATTCCCATTCCCTGCTTCGAGACTTTTCTCGTTTTACCCGAGTATTCCCCGAGAACAAATTCACGCAACACTCAACAGTTTCGACCTGTAGCCATTTAACTACTTCGAGTTTCTTTCCCTCCTGACTCGCGAAAATCGTTCGCAAACTCGAGTGAAACCCCTAGAAACAATCCCACGCAACACTCTCCAAAATCGACAGCCATCACTATGTGCACGTGTACGTGCACAGGCGAAACGTTCGCCTGCGACCATCAACTCCAACGCCAGCATATCGTCTCCGATCATCTTCCACGATCCCAGTAACCAAAATCTCGAACGAGTCCCCCAGTCGAATTCGAGATTGCCTGTCACAAGAACAGGAACGAAACCCAACATCTAGAACACCATCGAACCCACTTCTCCGATCACCAGAGCCTTTGGGCTTCCGGCCACACCTTCGCCTTTCTTCCAACCTCCGATCCCCAAGCACTGGTCGAGCTCGATGCCTTGTGGCATTCGAACGAGACTAAAATATACCTATGTCAAAAACTAGGTTTACAGAAAAGAATTTGTCGCCGTTTCCTCCACGACGAACTACAACGCCTTCGCCCATTTTTCATGGCCTCTCCGTTCACTACTCCATTATCACAAAGAACGCCAGGCATTCCAATGTACTAGATCACCCAAAAATCAACGAAAACCCATTTTCGTTCTACCTCAAACTGCACCTTACCTACTATCTTAAAAATGGTGATGTTTGGTTTAAAAATCATGTTATAGGTTAAAGATTTAACCTGTAACCCTGAATCAACATTTTAAAATGTTTGAATTTTACCTATGATTCAAGTTTGCCTGTAGTTTTCAATTTCCAGTGATATTTAAATTTTATTTCAGCCTAAATAAACTTTTATAAACTACACTATGATAAAATGAACAAGTTTTGTTTAAACATTACACCCTATCACAATCTAAATCAAAAGATATGAGTTATTAAACTAAAAACTGAAGCTTGAAAAAAACAAAACAGAGAGAACACAGATATGTATCCATGTACACATATTCAATCACTCAGGAAATCATATAAACATATCTATACCCTGATGTAAGCATGCAACCATCATACACTTAAGTAGTTTTTAACAAAAATTGTTACTCACCAAAAGCTTGCAAAAGAACAGAGCTTTTCCCCTGAGACAGTTTGAAAAATTTGAACTGGGGATGCTTTGCTTGATCTTTCCATATATCTGACTTTTGTTGTTTTGGAAGTGTTATTCTAGTTTGCAAAAGAATGTTTACTACATTGTTTTCTCTCTGGTTTGAAATGTTAAACAGAATGCAATATGAAATAGTATAGGAGAGTTTGTAATAGAAGTAGGTGATATCTGGGTAAAGAAACTTCCAGGTACTCATTTCCTATTTTATCAGAGATCTTTATCCCTTTTTTTTATTATTATTATAGGAGGCTGAAATGATACATGAGCCAGTTTCGAATGGGCTAGTATGCTATTGAGAATGGATGCATTAAATGCCATAAGTACTTGTGTCTCCTCTTGTATTATTTTATACTACATATGTCATAGATATTTTGTTTTGCTAAATTTCTTTTGCCTTGAGTCTTCATTAACAAGTCACAACATTTTACATTCTCTTATATTTCATTTTGTTTTGTATGTTGTCAGGTCTGCATGCTAGAAGGATCCCATTCGAACATTGTTTTATTGCTTCAGCTCTATCATTTGTTTAAATTTACTTTTACTTGCCTGCAAACTTGTATTCTCTTGTTTTATTATTTACCTTGCTTGTTACTTAATTATCAATTTACTTATGTATATTCATTCTTGTATTGTTGTTTCCATAACTATATATACATATATATATAACAAATCTCTATTTATTAGATATTATATTATAAATAAAACTCGTTATCAAAATAAAAATGATTTATAAAAGAAATTATAACTATATAAATAAATTACTTATTTTCTCGACTACATTAAAAAAACAAAACCCTTGTTAAATTTAAATTTAAGTTAAAATCAAATTTTAAACAATTTAACTTTATTCTGTATACAATTTAAAGTCAACTGATTATTCATTTAATAGCTTTTAAAAAGATATATATATTAAATCAATCCAAAATTACCAAAAATATTAAAATAAGAAAATATACCTTCATTTATTAAAATTCAAATCAGATCTTATCTATTTACAATATATACAGATTTATATATATATATTATAAACAGAAAACAATTTATTAGCTTTTCAAATATAAATTATCAGTTAAACATTTATTCAGAAGAAAATTATCAATCAAATCCAGATTTTATTAACAGTTATTATCATATCAATTTAATTCCTATCGCAGATTATTAAATTGATATTGTCAAAATTTCCGGGATGTCACAGGGATTCTAGGTCTGGAGACTCGAATACCACTTCGATCCGGTTTGTACGATTCGTGTAACGTGTTCGGAGTCGAAGATGGAGCAGTGAAGTGTAAGGGCTAGTCGCTACTAATCCTGAGGATATTTCCAAAATGGATGTAGTAGGAATAGTGCCTTCGGTTCCGTTCGGACCCAGGACGGACTTGTATGGACGAATGCTTTCGAGACATCGTCAGGTGGACGATGGGCATTCTAAGGGATATGTTCTCTAAAGGTATCGTTTAGCCTCGAACCTCATCAACCGGGAATGACTGAAAATCAGGGGTTATGCAGCAAGGCTTCGTGGGTAGCCCCCACTTGAGAGTAAGGTCATCCCTGTCTAGATGTCCCTTTTATTTCGGCTTAGTGTTGCGGTTGCTGATCCCAACCGTGGGGTGATCTTATTTGGAATTATCCAGTTAGGGATGATTCCGGCCTTGTGTTGCAGGGGAGCGGGCGTACTCCTCGGTACTGTGATCTAGGCCACGTACTGTGACAGGTGGTACCCTAGTGCCTAGTCATTCGTTGGAAATCCATTCTCCCTACGTGCCTTGTACGGTATTTGTTTGTATACCTAGTATGCTGGAATTTAATCATGTAACAATTTCAGCTATTTTAATAAGTATTTGTGAATAGACACTATTATAATATCAGAGGATTTTTATAAAAAGTGTTTTAGCTATCGTAAGGTAAAAACCCGACATGTTTATTTGTGGCGTGGTCTTACGAGATGCTTTTATTTTCAAAAGGATTTTTGAAACTTTAATAATCAATTGAGTGTGATTTTCTCACGCTGGTATTCCAGACTGACTCGGGTATTGTTTTATATGATGCTCGGGTCAGACCGAGTATTATAGGTTACAGGATATGATGCTGTGGAGCTCAGGAGATGAGCTGGATGGCGAGACGTATATCCCGTACTTGTTTATATTATATTTTATTCCGCTGCGATGGTTAGATTCTGATGTTGTTTTCTATTTTTCTTCTTCTACCTCTTCTTCTTAACATAAATGGTTCGATTTTCCGGGTCTGGAAAGTCGGGTCGTTACAGTTGGTATCAGAGCTTAGGCTGGCGACAACCTTGGCTCTGGTGGGAATTTTGAGAGTATTAATAGATATGAGCGCGTATTTGTTAGTGATTATAAAATTGTTTTATATTGTGTTGATTGGTTTATTGAGTAGCTTATGGATTCTGGTCGATGTGTGGGACGCCACAACATTGATAGAGATCTCTAAACACTTGTATAGAACAATTCGACACAGTATTGTTTTATAGTAGGGTAAATGAAATAATTTTACCCAAATTATTTTTGTATAAAAAGAAACGTTTTGTAAACTATTCTAGTTAATATATATGGTTGTTTGGATGTTAGAAGTGATAATATGGAATTATTATCATTAATATATGGAAACTTAACTAGAAATTGAAATTTATAACCAAAGCAAAGAATAAAATTTTATAATAAAATTTGAGATATAGATTACAAATGTAATTTATAAAATTGAAATAAACTTCATATACAAATGTGATTTATAATTGGAAATAGGATTCCAGAGAAATATTTGAAATAAATCGAAATGGATTCCGAATTTGGAACTTTGGGAAGTTTAAATTCCTTGGATTTGAAAATGGTTTCCAAAAGGTTTTGGAGAAATAATGGTATTATTTTAGGAATATTTTTGAGTGAATTTGAAACCTTGTGAGATTTGGAAATTAAAAATATTTGAAATGCTTTTGATTGGGATAAAAACACTAAACTCTTTCGGTCGCTGGAAAATAATTCCGATGATGATCGCGACATCATCGGTGTTCATTTTCGAGTTTCCAAAGAGAAATTGCTACCGAATTGTTTCAAATTGAAATTGTTGCGAACTGGGTTTGATTTTAGAATTCAAAAGGATAATAGAATTTACCAAGGGAGTTTGGATATAGTTGATTTCAAAAAGGGATTTTGAAATTTTGAAAATATGTTTATATTCTGGAATCTTATTTAAAATGTTTAAAAAAAAATGGAAATTATTATTATCTGCAGAAATTCCTTTGTCTAAACCTACTTATCTATAAATGATTTAAGAACATAAACATTGTGAGAAGATTTTGTTTAGTTACTTAAGTTAAATGTATGAGTCTTGATTGTTATCAAATATGAATGGGCTCTGTATCATAGATATCCTAGTGCAGCTTGTATAGTGAAGTATAGTTCATGAATTGATGGAAATACAGTTAGATACAATGAAAGGCAAATACACTATCAAGGTTTAAGAATATAGTATTGAAGTAAAATAATCTAAAATAATAAATTTTTGTTCAAACAAAAATATTTGTATACATAATCATATGCTAATAAAAGAGTGAATTTTTTTCATAACAGATTGTTATGATTATATAATTATGAATTTAAGTTTGGTAAGAAGAGAACTAAATGTTATTACACAGACAATACATTGATTTGGATCACAGATTAAATATTTCGTAAATTTAAGGAAAGCATAAATTGAACGACATTATTAATAAATTCAAGGATGAATTGATAATATGAGTTGAAAATTAGAATGGAATCGGATTAAAGTGGTAATGGTTTGTAGTGCAAAGAAAATCCAAGTAAGTAGAGATAAATTGAAAAGGGCCTTGCTATTAATAAAATAAAATTCTATGAATTGTTGTAAGTGAAATAAAAATTTATTTGAAGCAATTGAAATAAATATAAGTTTGTTTGGATTTAAAATGAATTGGATGTAAGCAATGGAGTGTAAACCATTGGAATTAGATGAAATGGCATCAAAATTGATTGGAAACGAGTGAAGGCAATTGAATTGGGGGTTAAAACTTTATTAATTACTTACAAGTGTTGTTTGGCAGGTATGGCCTATGAAACCAGTGTGTTGGCTATTGAAATTAATTGGAATGATAACAACTTTGAATGTTGTCACTAACCTGTTTAAATTTAGTTAGTACAGGTATCGGGAAGCCGTTTGGCTGGGTTTGATTGTGAAATATGCTAAAATAAATCGCCGCTTGCTTAAAAATTTGCTATAATAAGGTACGCTTACGCAAAAATTCAAAATAGGAGATATGAACTGCATATATTGATATATATTGTGATTTCCGGCCTGAGGCCGATGTATATATATATTTGTGCATCCTGCGATATCGCAGAAGTCCCTCCGTACAAAGGAGACTCTGCCAAAATTTTCCGGAAATTTTGGGAGTTGGAAATTTTTTGAAATTTTAGAAATGTTCATTAGCGATAAATGATTTAAATTTGCTAAGCAAATCGAAGGAACTGAAGGAAGTAAAGTTTGCAAATAAAATTTTATTTGAGATTTAAATTAATTAGTAAGTGAAACTAATTCAATATTCAATATGGAAACCAAATTGAATTTAAATGGAATTGTAAAGATAAAAGTGAATAGAAATGGATATGAACTTCAATAGTGAAGTGAAGTAAATATAAGAAATATGTAAAATATTTATATTGGACTTAAGAAATGAATAGTGAATTCTTAAGAAAATTTGTATTGAGAAATTATTCCAAGTAAATAATTAAATGAAAATCGGAACTGACAAGGAAAATTTTGAATAAGAGAATAACTATCAAAATGAAAGTGAATAAAGAGGAAATTGATATAATTGATAATCAATTGAAATTTATACGTAGGATGTACGTATATTATTTTATTCGCATAGCTATTTGATCCAGAATTCGAGCACAGAATTTCGAGATAGTTATATCGATCCGAGTTAGGATTTTTCACTCGATTTTCAACGGCGAGCCTGGATATGGATTGTTGATTGATTCTGGATATTCTCTATCATAGTTGGTGGCTATGCAAGGAGAATGACGGTTTCTGATCGAGAAACCAGATCTGAGTCCGCACTAGGAAGTCGGGTGGACGATACTAGTTCGGAAGTGAAATTGTGTGATCGATTGAGCGATCGAATGTGATATTGCGTACGGATGATATATGTGCATCGTACGGGCTTAAGTAAAACAAATGTTTAAAATTTGGAAAGAAAAGTATAAAATGACTTTGGAATTGTGATTGAATATTATTGCTTAATAGGATATACAGGTGTATAAAAGCAACGGATTGATTGGGATTTTGATTTTAAAAGATAAATTTAATGGCCCGACAAAAAGGTATGTATTTGAATTTCTATATGAAATTTGATTGGGTTTTTGATCCAGCCACTTGGCTTTTTGTTTCTTTTTGAGATTGGGAGGCCGTAGTGCCATTTTGTAGTTGTACCGAGCTAGCCGCGCAAAGGAGACGCTGGCGAAATTTTTCTGAAATTTAGGGAGTTAGAAAATTTTGAAAAATTTTGATAAGTTAAAATTTGAATACAAATTTAAAATTTGAATTGTTAAGTAAGTGATATGGTTTGGGGCTTATGAATAAGTTTGGGAAGTTAAAAGATGATTAGTGTATCATTAATAAAAGATTGTTTGGGTATTGTTAAAACTGTTTGAATTTGGGAAATAGTTAACGGGGATTGAATCATTCCTCTTAACTGGTAATTTCGGGGACGAAATTCTTTTAAGGGGGGAGGAATGTGACGACCCGGAATTTTTGTATATTTGAAATTGGGATATTTAATTAATTTTAAATATTCAGAGATTAATTATAAACTTAAATTTCAAATATCGCTGTTTATTGAGTAATTTAATAATTAAATTAAAATTTATTTGAAGTTGGATAAAATAGTAAATATGGCATTCTAAGCTAATTAAAAATATTTTGAAAGCTCGTAAAATTCATATTAATAATTCTGAAGGTGATACAACTTTTGAAAATGAATTTCAAAGTGTTTTGTTCAGCTTTGAAATTTATATTGTTTAAATTGAATTTAAAAATAGCCTTCCGAGGCACAGTCTTGGAATTCGACGGAACCAGTGCCATTGGATCCATAATATTGTATTTTTATCAGATTTCAAATTTCGCAGTGATCGGAGTTGTCGTGTGATCGTACGGTATATAAACGCCTAGAATAATTAATTGTTTTAATTCAAAATATCGTACATCTTTTCATCTGTCAAAAATCTTTCATCACAGCCGTATTTTTCTCTCAGCTTCTCCAACACGCTTCACTCTCCATCGGTTAAATCCTTGTCCCTCCGTTCCCCTTCTTCTTTTATATTAACAGCCGAGCATTTTAAACAAAACAATTTCCCTTCAATTCAAAAATCAGAAATGGCCGAACAAAGCAAATTCATTTTTTCCTCCAGGAATTTATAAAAACCCCTCTCTTTGTTTTGAAATATCGAAACACCCTCCTTCAATTTCAATCTGGTCGAATAACCCAAAATCAAAATCGGCCAGGCCCTCCAAATTCGAAAATCAAAAACCCTAAGTGGCCGATTCAAGGCATTCACGTGTCTTCAACAACGACCGACATCGAAGACGAGGCAAGCGAGCGACACGGGTGCGGGGAGCAGTGGGTTGTCTTCGCGAGGTCGTGTTGTCGACTGGAGGTGGGTTTGATGGTTCGAGGTGTTGTTCGGTAGGGTGTTCATGTTCGTGAGGCGGCAGCAACGACTATCGGAGAGGTCATTCGAACCCTAGTTCGACTGGGTGGAGATGCAAGCGATGGGGCAGTGGGAACGTGAGGCTTTGGGTGTCGGCAATGTGAAGTCGAGGTTAGGGATTTCGTTCGATTCGAACGCGTCAGCAAAGTATCATCGTTCCTTGTAACTGATGTTGTATACAGGATAGAAATGGGATTTAACGACAAAGTTCATTTTATTTAAGTTTAGTAAGTAATGTATATAACACGTTACTTGCATTTACAGTGAGGTGGAAAAACAGTAATAATAACTAGATATATTGCAGTAAGCTGTATATAAAACACTTCTATATTAATTTGATATATAAGTTAAAAGAAATTTAATTTATTAGAATTTAATGTATGTATATAAGAATTTTGAGGAAAAAAATAATAGGGAATTCAAGGGTTGGAAGTTTATGTAAAAGTTATATTTTTGAATCTAGATAAATTAAATTCTTAAGTATGTAGTTTCAAAGGGAAATCGGTTTCAAAACGCAGTCATCAGTTAATTAAATTTGAAAACGGCAATAAATTTCCGAATTGTATAAAATGTTAATAAATCATATAATTTTTTTTTCCAAGGTCAATAATCAGAAATCAAATCAAGAATGAGGTGGATTTGCAAATTTAGAGGCAAAGGTGAGTAAATCTCACTCAGTTAAATTATAATTTAAATTTAATTGGTTAAATTTAAATATTGATGGATGATTGAATTGGTTGATTTGATTGATTTGTTTGGATGTGCTATATTATATATAGTAGTGTATAGCAATATATACATATTGGCATATGTATATATTGGAGTTGTTGATATTCCCGCATTATATAGCGGATGAGACCCTATGCGCCGCATAATAGCGGATGATATTTTATAAAACCCATATACCGCGATATTCCACCTCGAAGTGGAATTGGTATTGTGCTAACGTCTGTGGATGCAGGGAAACAGGTTGGAGGGATCCAACTGGATTCCTCAAAATATTTAATTTTGTTTAAATATTCTGTGATATGATTTTTGATATCCTGGGATGAATTATAGGGATAATTGGATGTTATGGTTTGGTTGGACCAATTTGGATGTGCTGAATTATCAAAATCTCTAGAATGGAATTTTTGAAAAGAAATAAAAGAGTAAATTTTTAAGTAAAATAATTATAAAGAGTTTGGAATAAATTTGAGAATAAATCGGATTAAAAATAAAAGTGATTTCCAAAATTCTAATAAATATGGAAAAGAGGAATTTTGAATAAACCGAGAAATATTGAATTTAAAACTTATGTGATATTATTTAAAGGGATAAAAATTTATTTTAATTCAATGTTTAAATGTAATTAAAAAGGAAGAAGGAATTTGGGAAATCTGAAACTTGTGTTCAGTTTAAAGATTTTAAATCATAATGAGAAATAAAATCTGGAAGTTAATGAATTTGGAAATAAATGGATTAAGTAAGGAAATTTATTTCAAAGTAAAATAAATTGGGAAATCAATTATAAATTGATTTAAATACTTTGGGATTTGAAATTTAAAGAGATGAGATTTTGAAGATATAAACTGGGTTTATAAAGTGAAATGGAATATCAGTGGATATTAGAAAATATAAATTCAATGTGGGAATTTATAAAAGGATATGGATTTGGTTTAAAAATAAATGTTGATTTATTTTTAAAAGATGGGAATGAGAAGGGTATTTCTCTGGATAGCCAAGTACGTTTTCAAAGCAATTTTTAATATAAGTTAAAAGTTCTAATTTGTTTTAAAAGGCATGTTTAGAAAATTGATTATTTTTAAATGTTAATTTCCTAAGTAAGTATTTTCAAAAATATATTATTTTAGTAATTATATTAAAGTGATTTGCTATTATGTTTTAAAGGGAGAAATTTAGTTTATATTTATAAAGTGGTTTATTTTAAAGTATATATTTTTAATAAAGTATTAAAGTAGTTTAATTTCAATGTTATAAGATATATTTAAAATAAAGTGTTTTTAAATTATTTTAAAATTAAAAGTATTTTGTACTTGGTGATTCAGTGGAAATAATTATTTGGATAATGTTTTCCGTAAGCGGAAACTGTTTGAAATTGTTTTCAAATGAGCTTTGAAAATTTAGAAATATATCTTGGAAAGATATTTGGGCAAATAAATAATGTGGGAAATTATTTATTGTGTGATGGTTGCTTGTGGATGTTAATTGATAGTTAAATAACCGACTATCAATATTGGCCAAATGCGCTGATCGTTTCGAAGAGACCGGGATCGGGTTTCCGTATACCGGGATTCTAGGTCTGGAGACTCGAATACCACTTCGATCCGGTTTGTACGTTTCGTGTAACGTGTTCGGAGTCGAAGATGGAGCAGTGAAGTGTAAGGGCTAGTCGCTACTAATCCTGAGGATATTTCCAAAATGGATGTAGTAGGAATAGTGCCTTCGGTTCCGTTCGGACCCGGGACGGACTTGTATGGACGAATGCTTTCGAGACATCGTCAGGTGGACGATGGGCATTCTAAGGGATATGTTCTCTAAAGGTATCGTTTAGCCTCGAACCTCATCAACCGGGAATGACTGAAAATCAGGGGTTATGCAGCAAGGCTTCGTGGGTAGCCCCCACTTGAGAGTAAGGTCATCCCTGTCTAGATGTCCCTTTTATTTCGGCTTAGTGTTGCGGTTGCTGATCCCAACCGTGGGGTGATCTTATTTGGAATTATCCAGTAAGGGATGATTCCGGCCTTGTGTTGTAGGGGAGCGGGCGTACTCCTCGGTACTGTGATCTAGGCCACGTACTATGACAGGTGGTACCCCAGTGCCTAGTCATTCATTGGAAATCCATTCTCCCTACGTGCCTTGTACGGTATTTGTTTGTATACCTAGTATGCTGGAATTTAATCATGTAACAATTTCAGCTATTTTAATAAGTATTTGTGAATAGACACTATTATAATATCAGAGGATTTTTATAAAAAGTGTTTTAGCTATCGTAAGGTAAAAACCCGACATGTTTATTTGTGGCGTGGTCTTACGAGATGCTTTTATTTTCAAAAGGATTTTTGAAACTTTAATAATCAATTGAGTGTGATTTTCTCACGCTGGTATTCCAGACTGACTCGGGTATTGTTTTATATGATGCTCGGGTCGGACCGAGTATTATAGGTTACAGGATATGATGCTGTGGAGCTCAGGAGATGAGCTGGATGGCGAGACATATATCCCGTACTTGTTTATATTATATTTTATTCCGCTGCGATGGTTAGATTCTGATGTTGTTTTCTATTTTTCTTCTTCTACCTCTTCTTCTTAACATAAATGGTTCGATTTTCCGGGTCTGGAAAGTCGGGTCGTTACAACTCCACTGGATCTTAACTAGTTTCAAGGTTTTGCTCCTTAATTCCTTTTCTTCCTTGGCTATAATCCCCACTGGCTCTTTTTCATAAACCAAGTCAGGATTTATTTGAATTTTGGTAGGCTCTTCCAAAATGTCTTCTTTATCATGTACCCATCTTCTAAGTTGGGACACATGAAAAACATTATGCATTGCTTTCATTTCCTCTGGTAGTTCTAATTTGTAAGCCAATGAACCAATTCTTTCCAGAATTTTATAGGGTCCAACATACCTTGGTATGAGCTTACCTTGCTTGCCAAATCTCAAGACTTTCTTCATAGGTGAAATCTTGATGAAAACAAAGTCTCCCACTTCATATTCCACTTGCTTTCTCTTCCTATCTGCAAATTTCTTTTGCCTATCTTGAGCTGTTGCTATTCTTTTTCTTATTAACCCAATTTTCTCTGTAGTTTCTTTAACATATTCAGGTCCTAGAACAGCCCTTTCTCCAGTCTCTACCCAGCGTATAGGTGATAAACATGGCTTGCCATATAAGGCTTCAAATGGTGCCATCCCTATGGTGCTTTGGTAACTGTTATTGTATGTGAATTCAGCTAGATGGAGGTGGTCTTCCCAGTTGCCTCCAAAGTCCAGTGTACATGCTCTCAACAAATCTTCTAAGACTTTGTTCACCACCTCAGTTTGTCCATCTGATTGTGGATGGTAGGCAGTGCTTAAGCACAATTCACTCCCCATGGCCTCTTGAAAACTTTTCCAAAACCTTGAGGTGAAGATGGTATCCCTATCACTCACAATGGTTTTGGGTATGCCATGCAACCTTACTACCTCTTTCATGAATATTTGAGCCAATTTTGGAGCATTTCTTTCTGTTTTAACTGGGATAAAATGTGCTACCTTGGTTAGCCTATCCACTATTACCCATATACTTGTGTTTCCTTTCTTAGATCTAGGCAGACCATCTATGAAATCCATAGATATATCCTCCCACTTCCACTGTGGTATACTAAGGGGTTGCAATAGTCCTGATGGCCTTTGTGTCTCTGCCTTGACTTGTTGGCAAGTCATGCACCTTGCAACATATCTGGCCACATCTGACTTCATCCCCTTCCACCAAAGATTTCTTTTCAAATTTTGATACATCTTGGTGCTACCTGGGTGTATGGAGTACTTACTCCTATGGTACTCATTTAATATTTCCTCCTTCAATTCTATATTTTCTGGAACACATATCCTATTTTTATTCCTTAAATAACCATTTTTATCAACTTGATAATTTATTACTTCCTCCCCTTTTGATATGAGCATTTTCTTTTCCACCATGTTTAGGTCTTGTTCCTGCATTTTCCCAATCTTAAGAAGTAAATCTGATTGCAGAGATATCATACTTAATTTCCCTTTACCTTCATCTTCTTCAATGGGCATCATTTGTACCTCACTGTTTTCCTCAATTTCCAAATCAGTAAGTATAGACAAATCCCTAAACTCTTCCATCATCAACATGGCTACCTTGGCATGTTGTCTACTCAAGGCATCTGCAACTTTATTTGCCTTGCCTGGTGTATACAGTATATCTAGATCATAGGCAACTAGGAACTCTACCCATCTATGTTGCCTCATGTTCAAATCTTTTTGTGAGAACAAATATTTCAGTGCCTTATGATCAGTGTACAAAATGAATTTGGCACCTAACAAATAATGTCTCCAAAGTTTCAAAGCATACACAACTGCTGCTAGTTCAAGATCATGGGTTGCATATCTAGTTTCATGTGGCTTTAATTGCCTAGATGCATAGGCTACCACCTGGTCTTGCTGCATCAACACAGCCCCTAACCCAGAGCCACTTGCATCAGTGTACACAACCAAATTTTCATTTCCTTCTGGCACTCTCAATACTGGTGCATTAATCAGAGCTTCCTTTATTTTGATAAAAGCTTGCTCACATTTTTCTGTCCATACAAAGGCTTGGTTCTTTCTAGTTAAATTGGTAAGTGGTGATGATATTTTTGAGAAATCTTTTATAAATCTCCTATAATATCCTGCCATCCCCATAAATGATCTAATCTCACTGATGGTGCTAGGCCTTTTCCATGCTTGAATTGCCACTACCTTATTAGGGTTTACTGATATTCCTTTGGCAGAGATAACATGCCCAAGAAAATGCACTTCTTCTTTCCAAAATGCACATTTTGAAAATTTTGCCTTTAAATCATTTTCCCTTAGTCTTGACAAAACTAAATGCAAATGATTTTTATGCTCTTCCACTGTCTTAGAATAAATCAAAATGTCATCAATAAAAATCAGTACAAACTTGTCTAAATAATCTCTAAATATTCTATTCATTAAATCAACAAAATATGAAGGAGCATTTGTCAAACCAAATGGCATAACCAAAAATTCATATAAGCCATATCTGGTGTTAAATGCAGTATACTTAACACTTGAGTCTTCAACCTTCATTTGATGGAATCCTGATGCTAAGTCTAGCCTAGAAAATATTTTAGCTTCACTGAGTTGATCAAAGAGATCATCTATTCTAGGCAATGGGTATTTATTCTTGATGGTTACCTTATTTAGTTCCCTGTAATCTATGCACATTCTCAAGGTACCATCATGTTTTCTTACAAACACTACTGGAGAACCCCAGCAGGAATTGCTTGGCCTTATAAATCCCTTGCCTTCTAATTCTTCCAACTAGTTTTTCAATTCTTTCAGTTCACTCGGCCCCATTCTATAAGGTTTCTTGATTATTGGACTTGCTCCTGGAATGAGATTAATTTGGAACTCAACTGGTCTATGGTGTGGAACACCCTTAACTTCCCCAAACACATCCAAGTATTCATTAACTATGGGAATTTCTTCAATGGTTAGTTCACTCAGATCTTTTTCTAAGTCAACTAAATGATACAATTTCCCTTCCTTAGCTACTTCACATAGAACTGTGATCCTCTGGCCTCTAGAATTTTGCAATGATATGGTGGATGAGTCTAAATTAATTATGGCTTTAAATTGCCTTAACCAATCTACCCCCAATATAACTCCTATATTTGGGTAATTTAAAACATATAAATTGGAAATAAAAATATTTCCTCCGATGTTTAACTCCACATCCACACAATTCATGTTCAAAACACTAGAACTCCCTAGGGGACTTTGTACAAGCAATGGGGTTTCAACCAATATGCAGTTTAATTTTAACACTTTAACTAATTCATAGGAAATCAAAGAGTGTGTTGCTCCAGTATCATATACTACTGGTATGGGTATGGCACAAATGAGTAATGTACCTTCCACTTGGCCATGATTTTCAGCATCAATTTTCACTGCAGATTTGCCTTTACCTTCCAAAGTTGCCAATTTCCCTTGCTGTTTATTCTCAGGACAGTTCCTCTTCATATGCCCCTCTTTCCCACATAGGTAGCATTTGAAGGCTCCTCCTTTTAACTCTGGGCACCTTGGTTTGATGTGTCCTTCTTTACCACAATGATGGCAAACCAATTTCTTCTTAGTATCATTGGCTTTTGTATCTTTACTCTTCCTGTTGTCTGCCTCCTCCTTCTTTTTATCATAAGGGTGATATCTTCCCTTATCCTTCTTGTTGTTGCTCTTAAAATTCCTATATTTCTCTCTTTCTTTGTCATGTTGTTCCAGTTTCAAGGCCAGATCAATTACTTGATCAAATGTTCTATCTGCATATGGTAGCATAGCTCTGCTAAGTCCTGGGTTCAGTCCTTTTATATACCTATCATTTTTGGATGCTTCATCTGCCACTAGCATTGCTCCATAATTAGATAGCCCCTCAAACTTTTGAGTGTATTCAGTGACATTCAAAGTTCCCTGCCTAAGTTTGATAAATTCTTCAAGCAAAATGGTCTTGGCTGATGCTGGTACAAATCTTGCCTCCAACATCTCCTTGAACTGATTCCAAGTGATTTCATTTTCATTTCTTCCAGCTATGATCACCTCCCACCAGCTTAAAGCTACCCCTTTTAGTTGTCTAGAAGCTACTTGCCTCTTCCTTTGGTCATCCAACTGCATGTCATTGAAAATCCTATCAAGTGTTCTCAACCATGCTTGAATTTCCATTACACTCTCAGTTCCTTCAAAACTACCGCCTCCCAAATTGGAATAAGTCTTCAGTAGTTTTGAAAGCTCTTCATGTGGGTTCTCAGGCCTATGCCAAATTCCATCTCTTAAAACCCTCACAAATTCGTGCATATCAAGCATTTGAGGTGCACTGGGTCCTGCATTGTGATGAGATCCTCTTCCTACCATGGTCTGCTAACTAAATTCTGGGCAAATGGTATTAGTATATTATGAGTACTTCTGTAATTTCTGTTTTCTTATCTAAATTATTTCATCCAAAACAAACAGACATAATACATTTCTATAATACTTAACAATCAATGCAACCAAGTGCTCTGATACCAACTGAAATGACCCTCCAATTTCCACCCTAATTTCATAAGGATTTATTTTTTTTAAGATGATATATATATATATCATTCATTACAAATATATTTCCCAGGGTCATTTTCTTTCTCCAATAAACAAAATATATCCAGGATCTTTCACAATATAAAAATATTGTTTTAAATCTAAACCATTCCTAACATACATATATGAAGATATCTATGTTATATTCTACTAGAATCAGAGCATGATAATATGTAAGTAGAAATCCTTTTAAATCTATTAAAATGTGATAAATCCCTGATAAAAGATTAATTATTGTATCCTGATTTTTGACCATAGGATCCACTGGAAACATGTACTTTAGTCTGTTATTCTAATTAAGAAATGATCAAGTAATAATCAGTGAAAAGCAAGCTTTTAATATGGATGATTGTGTTAAAGTCTGTATAGTATCAAACTCAGGCTATAAGAAAGTGGATCATAAGTGAACACAAGCAACATCTAGGCGTAATGGAAACGCGCCTAACTTATACATGAGAGGTCACGAGTTCGAGTACTATGCTGGTCGGTTCAAACCCAATTTTTGTTTTTCCTTTTTTTTTTCTCCTGTATGGTTTGAAATCTGATATCTACCTATATCTGCACATATATACTTAATTTTTGCCTTTAATCTAACATACAAAACAATATTTCTTGCTTTATTTTTTTTTGAAACCCATTCCTACAACTGTTCTAGGAATTTATGTTTATATTTTTGCCCAAATATCAACATGTACACAGATATACATGTACAAGTCAATATCTTCGCTCATTTTCTAGAAAACTGGGTTCAAATGGTTTCTTGCTTCATTGATTTGAAATGAACAATTTGCCTGACCTATGGTCTAACCATGTGGTTAATCTGACCATTCTTTTATTTGCATTTTACAAACCAGTATCTACCTAAACTTCACTTATTTGAAGCTGGTTAACTCATGTGCCTAGTGTCATGCCAGGTATCTGATCATGGCAATTGAAATGCCAGTCATTTGCATCATACCTGAAGCCATTCCATACAATTACCTCTCTCAAAACAATTTAAAAAGTAGACTTGAACCACTTGTAGACATAATTCAGAGGAAAAACAATTAGATACTTAAAGGTATTTTTCAAGGTAAATTCTAAATTTACTCCAAAACTTAGTGTTTCAAAAAAAATACTTAAGATTGTCCAATACATAATATAATTGCAAGGAAATTGCTCACATAATTGTATATTTCTTACCAGATTTTTATAGCTGATACTTGAGCATATTTTTCTTGTTTATGTTTTAGACACTACTTCAAAAAAAACAAATCAAACCTTAATACACAATAATTTCGACAGAACAACTAATTTAATCTGACACTTTACAGAACATAAGAGCAACTTGATCACTAACCATAAAATATTCATTACATGATTGGAAATCTTAGAAACATAAAAATTTTCCTGAATACATGCAGATATAATCAATTTAAGCTCTTATTGAAACTAGCTAGCATGTTCATTCACCCCTCCATAATAGCCATAACTTCATTTTTACTTAGTGCCTGCGTTCCCTGAAAGAGCATAAGTGGCTGCCTCATTTTAAAATGAGACACCCCATATGCCATGAGCAAACAAGGGTCAGATCTAAGATCTGGTATGAGTAACATCAATACATTCATGATATTAAGCAATAGAGAATATAAGAGTACCAACTAGTCATTTAAGCAAATTTCTGCATCCAATTACTTTAACATGGTATAAATAAGTTGATTCTGGTATGATATATTCATCTATCATTCCTACACTTGCATACATAACCATGCAAACATAATTATCTATTTGCAACATTTGCATTCACTGGAACCATCATGGTTCCAAACCAACCAATCCTAAGAAATATTCATATTCCTATTTCTTCATTTACAGGTTGTATAATTCAATTTAAATTCCTGCCTCATCTGCTATTAAGGAATCACAGGGACACATTGCAATGAACTAATTCACATCATTGCACAAAGATCTCAGGGCTTAAACAAACCATGTGCCAACTTGCATACTTCAAATATGACAAGCATTCCAGCAGCCTTCTTGGCCTTCCCTTCCCTAGTTTATTTACTAGTGTATTGTCTTAAATCCTATCATCAAATATGCTAAGTGAACATGTCACTGCAAACATGGAAACATCCATAATCTTTCCTAGCATAATTCTCCTCAGAAATAAGCAGACAGTTATTTCCTAAATGGGGTCAATATGTCTTGATCTCAGTAAGATATAAGAATATTTTCAACTGTAAAAGAGGCATGGCATGTTCTTATTATATTGATCTGCAAGCCTTTATGATTGATTCAGATTCAGGATCTGGTTCAATCATAATCTTAGCTTATGAGTTTTTTTTTGATTAAGGGCTCAGCACTTAGAAAATTTCTATTGCACCCTTAACATCTTTCTTTTCAAGCCTCAGCACTTATACCAAGTATAATGCAGCTCCCAACATTTTTGTAAAGTTTCCATGCCATAGATCTATAACAGTTGAGAGTATTCTCTATATAATTTTAAGATTCTGGACTTAACATTTTTGAGTGAAAATAAAACAGTATGATACACATCCAAAGACAAATGTCTCAGCAAATCAAAGATCACCAAAATCATCCATATTAAATCATATCAGATTTAAAATAAGACATCCAAAAAGCATTGATGAAATCATATATATCAAAACCAGCAATATATAAATGGCAATATAAAAAGTGGCTGCCTCATCTCAGGTCTTAATGCCATGAACTCAGTGAGGTTACTCACCTAAATATTTCTTCTTATTAATCTAGAAAATCCTTGTATGAGTGTTTTCTCCTTCCTTCCAGTATTTTTTTTTCCTTTCTTATTTTTGTGCAGCTCGGGGTAAAGATAATTTTACTGGCTAAAACTGCCTATTTATATGCATTTTTCCATTAGGGTTTTGTTAAAACAAAATTCCATTTCTGACCTGGCTAGCATTATGCATTTTGTGTTTGCATTTTCTCATTTTTATCCCTAATTACCCCCGGCCATATTAACCAATTTAAAGGCTACATTTTCTTTCTTTTACTTTTCAGAAAATGGCCACTCACCTAGTCATGTTAAAAGTGTGACTATCCTATTTTATATTTTAATTATTCCTGAGAATCCCCTTTGCTATTTTTGCCTACACAAGCATATTGACTTGTATCACATTTCATGTCATTTTAATGTTATAGTTTCCCTTGCTTATATATATATACTTTTCAGTACCTAAAAATGTATATTTGTATACATATCTTATCTAGGCTTATTTAATTCCTCTTTAATTTCAGAAACATATGCACCTATATGTATACAGGTTTACAAATCCTTATAACATATATGTATGTATAATTTTCTTTTCTGGGTTTTAAATAAAATCTGTTTACTGATTTAAAGTAAAACTTACTTTTCTTATTTTCTAAGATGATCCATATAATTCCAGAAATCAAATATCCATGTTGCAAAATCATGTTTGTATTGCTTTTTAATTCTTGTTTTAAATCCAAGAAATCTGGAGTTCTTCCTTGTGCCATTTCAGTGTGCACGTGCACACATATACTTGCACACTATTCATTCCAAAAATTTCACCATATTTAAATCTAAATATTTCAAAAATTAAATCATTTTACAAAAATGATTTTTCATAAAATTTTGGGGTATTACAAATAATTAAGGTCTAATACACTACACTACACAGACAATAGCACAGTACATACACAAAATTTACCAATTTAACCTAAAATTAAAAATTTAACAAAATTAGGGTTTTAGCAAATAATACCTGATTTTGGAGGTTGTGAAGCTTGCAAACCAAGATGGGGATGCTAGAACGTGTAGAAGGGGATAAAATGGGGTTGGAAATTTTTTAGGGTGGGAAAATTGGGGTTTTTGGGTTGATTTTCGTGTGTAAGATGAATGAGGAAGAAGAAGATTGATCTGCAGGTAAGTCGCGGATTTCCAACGGCGAGCAATGGCCGACAACGGCATGTGTTTTTTGTTATTAAAAAATTCCGGGAAAAGCTTGCCGTTGTTCGCCATTCGTCAAAGGCCGTTTCCGTTGCCCCCCCCCCCCCCGTTGCTATAAACAGTAATTCTTGTAGTGAAACATCCAATCGTCCAAAATGTCAACAAATAAACATCCATCACAAAACATCCAAATCAGCCAATAAATCACAACAATTAACTGGTTATCATTATCAGGTGTTTAACTAACAATTTAAATTCAATATTAATTTAAATGGCAATTTAATTCAATATAAATTCAAATTAAATTAAAATGTCAAATTAAACTACCATACAGCAACCAATAATATTCTTGTCACATCATAAATTTAATTCAACTAACATAAGAAGGTTTAGTATTTGTAAGTGGGTTAAATCACTCACTTTTGATTGCTAGTCGATTTAAAATTCCAAATAAAGCCCAAAATTTGAACAGTCTCAAAATGCAACCGAACTAGTTCGATGTTGTTTGGAATTTCGATACAGTCCCAATGGAAGAAACCGCGTCCAAATCCGAGCTCGTATGAGAAAGTAATTCAAGTTAGAGTTTTAAATTTTTAAAATTAATATAAAATAAACAAAGGGCATAAATGTAATTACCATCACACCCTAACCCTAACGCCATCTCGTATTAGCCGAACCCACGCTCGAGCATACCCATTAGCCGCTACCACAATCAACCAATTGCCGCACGAACTTCGATCATCCTCCACCAGATCAGACAACACCACCGCAATCCTCTCCCAAGGCCGCACCTCCCTGGCCACTCGCGGCCTCATCCGCGCCCTATGGCAATCACCGTCGTCGCCACGTTCTCAGCCAATTCTGGCGATTCTCGGCCTCATTGAAACGAACGAATACCATTGATTCCACCTGCTCGCCATCCTCTTCCAGACGCCACTCCCCGACCGTTGATTGGATGAAGATCACCGTTGAAATCGAAAACCCTAGTTTCAACGGCCGAGACTTCTTCAATGATTTATGGCCAAGCCGAACATCGATTGCAAAAACGAATTGCAGATGTAGATTGCACTCGTCGAGAGATTCACAATGATATATAATTTGATATAGTTTGGGGAGTTTGAAATTTCGATTTGATTTTGAATTTGGAAATTAGGGTTTTGAGCTGCCATTGAGAAGGAGTAGAAGAAGATGACTGTACGTATATAAATATGAAATAAGAAATCTTTTAGGGTTTATAACAGCCTATATATAGGCAGAGATAGATAAGAACGAATGGACATATCGAATTGGGTCGAAACGATAACAACGACCTGAAAAGCCTGTTTCGTTCCTGAAACGAAAATAGGTCATCCCATATATCAAATTATAGGTTTTCGATATTTTTAAACTCAATGGAACTAGTTTCAAACCCTAATTCCATTGTATAAAATAGTTAGCTTTTAAAATCAATTTTATATTCATTTAAATTTCATTAATCGATTTCTACACGTTTTGAGCCTGCACGATCAAATGATAAGTCTGATCGCTACGAAACTTGAAATCGTACAATAATTCACTGTTACGGATCCGATGAAACTGGTTTCGTCGAAATTCGAGATAGTGGCCAAAATGGCTAATTTTATACGTTAATTAAATAAAGTATTATAAATTGATTTAATCACCTTTTAAATTCAAATTTAAAAGTAAAAAATTTCATCGTTCTTGATTACATAAAAATTAATAATCTTTTACAATACAGTTTTCCATGTTAAATCCATTATTTAAATATTACACTAATTTCAGAGTTCAATTACAACTGTAATAAAACCCCGGTTAATTATATTTTAATTTCAATTAAATTCTTTTATTTCGATTTGCACTCTTATTATTGAATCAACTATTATCTTATGAATATAATTAACATTAGTTTACATTCTATTACATTTATATTCTACAGTTATCATTTTAACCCATATTAACTGCAATATTTAATTACATTATTTCCAACAATTGATTCCAACAATTATCTTATTCCTTATTTACAAATTTAACCAAATTAACTTTACAATTATTTCAGTTGATTGAAATTACATTACAATAGCTATCAATAATATTCGAACAACATTATTAAATCATCTTCTAATTATTTTTCTCATTAATAAATCATAAGTTTTAATTTCTCACAATATTAAATTTCAAAGTCTTATTTAATTTGATAATTTTAGTTATCAAAAGTACGGGTCGTTACAATGTCCCACTACCAGGAATGCCTCGGTCTGACTCGAGCATTACAAAAAATAACACTCAAGTCAGATTATCACTAAATATCAGAAGGTGAGATCTTTTTCCAATAAACATATGCCCATAAGTTTCACAAATAATAGTTTGCATATAATAGCATGCCATGTGTATATGAACTTATAAACAATATTACTAACCATTCAGCATTTACTTCAATAGTTAATTCATGTCAAATATCATTTATTAACTTAAACATGGTGATCATATTTCCACGAAACGAACACATAAGTCATTAATTAAATAATGGCATCCAAAGCACACAAGTCACACGATTCGTAGAAATGACCCAATGAAGTGACCACACGAGGTAGTCCCAACTAATTTTATGGATCTTTAGCCATCTTTACACAACAAATAATCTTAGTTCTTAAATGCTCTATTCCAAGGGGAGACGAACGCTCCAGGAGTTATCCGCTAACTGCTACAGTCATAAAATATCGGGTATCCATAACCAGATGTTCACATCACACACAATTACACTTTTCAGTGCCACACAAAACGAGTTATGATATCGAATATAACTCTACGGTATAGACTCTTGTCTAAGTGTTATCAGGCCAATACCAAAAAAGAAACGAACACCATGACTCAGGGAACGACCTCCGCAGTCAAGCCGCTAGATGAACACTAGCCTCAAGGTCAAGCTACAAATGCACTGACGAATTATAACGACTAGATCACACTCACAAGATGCTAATTGATCCTATAGTGTCACTTACTAATTCACTAGTAACCTCTAAAGCCATAACCACCAAGTTTTGTTAACGTATTTACTAGTGATTAGTGAATTCCACCACACAAATTACTACTTAAACGAGTCATATAGTTAAGCAATGAGGTTATAATTAATGTCCCATAACCACTATTTATTTCCCTATCATTTAAATATAATTCCCATTCCATAGTACATCAAACAATCATCTTAAAATAACGTGTTTCTTTTATATTAAATTAAATATTATATTTATTTGTAAATCCAAGATTTCATAGTTAAATATATCAATGATTTTATATAAGTTAAAAATGGTTATTACAGCTAAAATATATTTTATATAGATATTATATATAAATCCCTTTCTTTAAAAACCTATATATAATATACTTTACATAAAACCATATTTGTGTGTGTATGTATTCAAATCATTCTTTCATTAATCAAAACCAATACAAGGTTGCATTCAGTTTATATTCAGGTAACCATCTTCAGAAATCAACAAACAAAACATGAAGCAAAATAACAACCAAAATAAGAACAAACTGCCTGGGCGCTGTGCCTAAGAAATTTGTGAACCGGAGGACTGATCCGAACGATTCTTGGGCGTTGCTCCCAAGAATTGTTCTCCTTTTCAACCGAAATTTGTTGATTCCGGTAGGTGTATTGGGGTGTTTGGGGTCTATAAACAACATACTACACCTGACTAACATCATCAATCATCATGCAATCACAAAAACATGATTTATCAAGGCAATTAAACATATTTTGGGTCTCTAGTTTTCAGTTTTTTCCTTCTAACTTCATATGGTCAATTCTAATCAACATGTAATCATAAACCACTACAAATCACAGAATAAATCACACACAATTGATAATTTACTAATAGTTCTGAGGGTTTCTCACCTTTAAACCAATATTAACTACCAAACCAAACCTAGAAATCAATCTCCTTCACTAATTATCTTCAACCCAAAAATTAGTAAATTATATGCAAAAAGAGATCACGACAACAATCCAAAACTGAAATTGAAGCTTCTATAAGATAGAGATAGATAAGAGATACATACTCGGATTTTATCTCAATTTTTAGGAATTCATTTCAAATTATTTCTAGGGTTATTTTGTTGACTTTAAGAAGAGGGTTTTGATTTTTCTCGTTTTCTGCTTTTGAGATGAAAGTACCTACTGATGTTTAGAATGAGGAGAAAGTACTTCCTATGTTTTATTTATTTTGGCTAAGTAGTAATGGGCTTGACCCAATTAAAAAAAATCATCATTTTAACACTAATTTGCCAATTTAACCACTGTTTTAATCATTCTTTTTACAAATAAAGCTTTCTAACATTTTCCTAAAATCTTTTAAAATCTCAAATTAATCACAACTTAAGAAAATAACTAATTTCTACATATTTTATGAAATTACTAACATTTTAAATCAATTTTCACAATTTAATTCTAATTTAAATCCTAATTTTCTAATATCTAATAAATTCATATATTTGTCTAAAAAGAGAATTTTCCACTTTTAAAAATTATTTTTTACAAAATTATAATAAAATTTATTTCACTAATTATACTTTAATAAGAATTATATCTTATTTTAATGAAATGTTACTAATTCACAATTTCTTAATTAATTCGAATTAAATTTTCTAAAACAAATCATCTCTTTTAAATTACAAAAAAATCCCATTTTTAACTTATTTCTTTTAACTAAAAATTTCCAAATCCTTTTAATTAGTCCCAAAAATTATTATAAAAATTCGATCCCAAAATAATTATCGAACAGGGTTGTTATAGAATACTTTGGGTTTTAGAGTTGGTTGCTTCATGCTTGACCTAGGTAAATCGAAGTATTGAACCATCAAGGCCATAATATGGCTAAGTGTTGAAATGTGAACACTTCGAGACTTTAAGCCAAAAACTTCAGAAATTTTTGAAAAATACTAGGGGTGATCCGATCGATCACCACATCAATCTAGGCCATCAAATCTTATTACCTTCGATAGGTCCCAAATTTGTGGGATTGTAGTGAAAATCAAAGGGAAACTCTGCGACAGATCTAAGCCAAATCCAAAAGTTGTATCTTGAGATATGAAGAAAAGACGATTGATGGTAATGGAGGCAGCCTAAGGACTGCTTCGAGCCAGACCTAGGATAATTAGATATCTGCTTTAGGCCTTACCCTAGGATAATTCAAGGGCTTTGTGTAGTGTTACGAACTTCGACGAATCGATAATGTGGGTCATTTGGATCGAGTATGAAATGACCCTCCTATTTCCACCCTAATTTCATAAGGATTTTTTTTTAAGAGATGATATATAGATATATCATTCATTACAAATATATTTCCCAGGGTCATTTTCTTTCCCCAATAAACAAAATATATCCAGGATCAAGATAACTTACCAATATAAATATATCAGTGTATTTTTAATAACATACACATGCATATGAAGATGTATGTGTTCCTCTTGTTTATATTCAGAGTATATACTTTATATATTTTTTTTATTTGTTGTACAAGAACATTCTGTTTGATTTAGATTTTAGCAATTCAGATTAATTGATTTTTGACCATAGAATCCACTGGAAACATGTACTTTAGTCTGTTATTCTAATTAAGAAATGATCAAGTAATAATCAGTGGAAAGCAAGCTTTTAATATGGATGATTGTGTTAAAGTCTGTATAGAATCAAACTCAGGTTAAAAGAAAGTGGATCATAAGTGAACACAAGCAACATCTAGGCATAATGGAAACGCGCCTAACTTATACATGAGAGGTCACGAGTTCGAGTGCTATGCTGGTCGGTTCAAACACAATTTTTTTTTTCTCCTATATGGTTTGAAATCTGATATCTACCTATATCTGCACATATATGTTTAATTTTTGCCTATAATCTAACATACAAAACAATATTTCTTACTTTATTTTTGAAATCCATTCCTACAACTGTTCTAGGAATTTATGTTTATATTTTTGCCCAGATATCAACATGTACACAGATATACATGTACATGTCAATATCTTTGCTCATTTTCCAGAAAACTGGGAGAAACAATTGCTAAATGTACTAAGCTTTTGAAATGCATTTTTATTTTCAGAATACAATCTATCATGATCAACCAATACTTCATTTATTTGAAGCTGGTTAACTCATAAATCCTGTATCTGCTACACACTAGTTCAAAGCAATGGAGATACCATTCCTTGCATTCTGTCTGAAGCTTTTAAAAACATTTTACTTTTCTCAATACAATTCAGAAATGAATTCAAACTTTTTTTTACAAAGCATTTCAGTAAAAAGAAAATAGAATCCTTTTAAGTTTACTTCTTGCTAAATCCAGATTTTATTCTAAAACTCAGTGCTCTGTTATGTCTCAAGATTAGCTAATACATATATAAATTATGCAAAACAGTAGCTCACATAATTGTATATTTCTTACCAGATTTTTATAGCTGATACTTGAGCATATTTTTCTTGTTTATGTTTCAGACACTACTTCAAAAAAAACAAATCAAATCTTAACACACAACAATTTCAACAGAACAACAAATTTAATCTGACACTTTACAGAACATAAGGGCAACTTGATCACTAACCATAAAATATTCAATACATGACTGGAAATCTTAGAAACATAAAATTTTTCCTGAATACATGCAGATATAATCAATTTAAGCTCTTATTGAAACTAGCTAGCATGTTCATTCACTCCTCCATAATAGCCATAACTTCATTTTTACTTAGTGCCTGGGTTACCTGAAAGAGCATGAGTGGCTGCCTCATTTTAAAATGAGACACCCCATATGCCATGAGCAAACAAGGGTCAGATCTATGATCTGGTATGAGTAACATCAATACATTCATGATATTAAGCAATAGAGAATATAAGAGCACCAATTAGTTATTTAAGCAAATTCCTGCAATCAATTACTTTAACATAGTATAATTAAGTTGATTCAGGTATGATATATTCATTTATCATTCTTACACTTGCATACATAATCATGCAAACATAGTTATCTATTTGCAACAATTGCATTCACTGGAACCATCTTGGTTCCATACCATTCAACCTAAGAAATATCCATATTCCTATTTCTTCATTTACAGGTTGTATTATTCAATTTAAATCCCTGCCTCATCTGCTATTAAGGAATCACTGGGACACATTGCAATGAACTAATTCACATCATTGCACAAAGATCTCAGGGCTTAAACAAACCATGTGCCAACTTGCATACTTCAAATATGACAAGCATTCCAGCAGCTTTCTTGGCCTCTCCTTCCCTAGTTTATTTACTAGTGTATTGTCTTAAATCCTATCATCAAATATGCTAAGTGAACATGTCACTGCAAACATGGAAACATCCATAATCTTTCCTAGCATAATTCTCCTCAGAAATAAGCAGACAGTTATTTCCTAAATGGGGTCAATATGTCTTGATCTTAGTAAAATATAAGAATATTTTCAACTTTAAAAAGAGGCATGGCATGTTCTTATTATATTGATCTGCAAGCCTTTAGGATTGATTCAGATTCAGGATCTGGTTCAATCATAATTTTAGCTTGTGAGTTTCTTTTTTTTTTTGATTTGATTAAGGGCTCAGCACTTAGAAAATTTCTATTGCACCCTTAACATTTTTCTTCTCAAGCCTCAGCACTTATACCAAGTATAATGCAGCTCCCAACATTTTTGTAAAGTTTCCATGCCATAGATCTATAACAGTTGAGAGTATTCTCTATATAATTTTAAGATCCTAGACTTTAACATTTATGAGTATAAATAAAACAGTATGATACACATCCAAAGACAAATGTCTCAACCAATCAAAGATCATCAAAATCATCCATATTAAATCATATCAGATTTAAAATAAGACATCCAAAAAGCATTGATGAAATCATATACATCAAAACCAGAAATATATAAATGGCAATATAAAAAGTGGCTGCCTCATCTCAGGTCTTAATGCCATGAACTCAGTGAGGTTACTCACCTAAATATTTCTTCTTATTAATCCAGAAAATCCTTGTTTGAGTGTTTTCTCCTTCCTTCCAATATTTTTCTTCCTTTCTTATTTTTGTGCAGCTCGGGGTAAAGATAATTCTACTGGCTAAAACTGCCTATTTATATGCAATTTTTCCACTATGGTTTTGTTAAAACAGAATTCCATTTCTGTCTTGGCTAGCATCATGCATTTTTCATTCATAATACCCCGGCCATATTAACCAATTTAAAGGCTGCATTTTCTTTCTTTTACTTTTCAGAAAATGGCCACTCTCCTAGTCATGTTAAAAGTGTGACTATCCTATTTCATATTTTAATTATTCCTGAGAATCCCCTTTGCTATTTTTGCCTATACAAGCATATTGACTTGTATCACATTTCATGTCATTTTAATGTTATAGTTTTACTTGCTTATATATATATATACTTTTCAGTACTTAAAAATGTATATTTGTATACATATCTTATCTAGGCTTATTTAATTCCTCTTTAATTTCAAAAACATATGCACCTATATGTATACAGGTTTACAAATCCTTATAACATATATATATATGTATAATTTTCTTTTCTGGGTTTTAAATAAAATCTGTTTACTGATTTAAAGCAAAACTTTACTTTTCTTATTTTTTTTAAGATGATTCATATAATTCCAGGAATCAAATATCCATGTTGCAAAAATCATGTTTGTATTGCTTTTTTTTTAATTCTTGTTTTAAATCCAAGAAATCTGGAGTTCTTCCTTGTGCCATTTCAGTGTGCACGTGCACACATATACTTGCACACTATTTATTCCAGAAATTTCACCATATTTAAATCTAAATATTTCAAAAATTAAATCATTTTACAAAAATGATTTTTCACAAAATTTTGGGGTATTACATTCACCCCTCCTTTTAGGAATTGCGTCCTCACAATTTTTCTAACATTTATAACAAGCATTATTCTCTTTTCTGAAAACTTATCAAACATATGCATAAGCAAACAAATTCAACCATATCAACCATGCATAACAAAATTTTCCAGAAAAAAAATTACCTTTTAATTTGCAAAAAGCTTAGGATAATCCAATCTAATCTTATCCTCTAACTCCCATGTGCAGTCATTAGGATCACTACTCCACTGGATCTTAACTAGTTTCAAGGTTTTGCTCCTTAATTTCTTTTCTTCCTTGGCTACAATCCCCACTGGTTCTTTTTCATAAACCAAGTCAGGATTTATTTGAATTTTGGTAGGCTCTTCCAAAATGTCTTCTTTATCATGTACCCATCTTCTAAGTTGGGACACATGAAAAACATTATGCATTGCTTTCATTTCCTCTGGTAGTTCTAATTTGTAAGCCAATGAACCAATTCTTTCCAGAATTTTATAGGGTCCAACATACCTTGGTGTAAGCTTACCTTGCTTGCCAAATCTCATGACTTTCTTCATAGGTGAAATCTTGATGAAAACAAAGTCTCCCACTTCATATTCCACTTGCTTTCTCTTCCTATCTGCAAATTTCTTTTGCCTATCTTGAGTTGCTGCTATTCTTTTTCTTATTAACCCAATTTTCTCTGTAGTTTCTTTAACATATTCAGGTCCAAGAACAGCCCTTTCTCCAGTCTCTACCCAACATATAGGTGATAAACATGGCTTGCCATATAAGGCTTCAAATGGTGCCATCCCTATGGTGCTTTGGTAACTGTTATTGTATGTGAATTCGGCTAGATGGAGGTGGTCTTCCCAGTTGCCTCCAAAGTCCAGTGTACATGCTCTCAACAAATCCTCTATGACTTTGTTCACCACCTCAGTTTTACCATCTGATTGTGGATGGTAGGCAGTGCTTAAGCACAATTCACTCCCCATGGCCTCTTGAAAACTTTTCCAAAACCTTGAGGTGAAGATGGTATCCCTATCACTCACAATGGTTTTGGGTATGCCATGCAACCTTACTACCTCTTTCATGAATATTTGAGCCAATTTTGGAGCATTTCTTTCTGTTTTAACTGGGATAAAATGTGCTACCTTAGTTAGCCTATCCACTATTACCCATATACTTGTGTTTCCCTTCTTAGATCTAGGCAGACCATCTATGAAATCCGTAGATATATCCTCCCACTTCCACTGTGGTATACTAAGGGGTTGCAATAGTCCTGATGGCCTTTGTGTCTCTGCCTTGACTTGTTGGCAAGTCATGCACCTTGCAACATATCTGGCCACATCTGACTTCATCCCCTTCCACCAAAGATTTCTTTTCAAATTTTGATACATCTTGGTGCTACCTGGGTGTATGGAGTACTTATTTCTATGGTACTCATTTAATATTTCCTCCTTCAATTCTATATTTTCTGGAACACATATCCTATTTTTATTCCTTAAATAACCATTTTTATCAACTTGATAATTTATTACTTCCTCCCCTTTTGATATGAGCATTTTCTTTTCCACCATGTTTAGGTCTTGTTCCTGCATTTTCCCAATCTTAAGAAGTAAATCTGATTGCAGAGATATCATACTTAATTTCCCTTTACCTTCACCTTCTTCAATGGACATCATTTGTACCCCACTGTTTTCCTCAATTTCCAAATCAGTAAGTATAGACAAATCCTTAAATTCTTCCATCATCAACATGGCTACTTTGGCATGTTGTCTACTCAAGGCATCTGCAACTTTATTTGCCTTGCCTGGTGTATACAGTATATCTAGATCATAGGCAGCTAGGAACTCTACCCATCTATGTTGCCTCATGTTCAAATCTTTTTGTGAGAATAAATATTTCAGTGCCTTATGATCAGTGTACAAAATGAATTTGGCACCTAACAAATAATGTCTCCAAAGTTTCAAAGCATACACAACTGCTGCTAGTTCAAGATCATGGGTTGCATATCTGGTTTCATGTGGCTTTAATTGCCTAGATGCATAGGCTACCACCTGGTCTTGGTGCATCAACACAGCCCCTAACCCAGAGCCACTTACATCAGTGTACACAACCAAATTTTCATTTCCTTCTGGCACTCTCAATACTGGTGCATTAATTAGAGCTTCCTTTATTTTGATAAAAGCTTGCTCACATTTTTCTGTCCATACAAAGGCTTGGTTCTTTCTAGTTAAATTGGTAAGTGGTGATGATATTTTTGAGAAATCTTTTATAAATCTCCTATAATATCCTGCCATCCCCATAAATGATCTAATCTCACTGATGGTACTAGGCCTTTTCCATGCTTGGATTGCCACTACCTTATTAGGGTTTACTGATATTCCTTTGGCAGAGATAACATGCCCAAGAAAATGCACTTCTTCTTTCCAAAATGCACATTTTGAAAATTTTGCCTTTAAATCATTTTCCCTTAGCCTTGACAAAACTAAATGCAAATGATTTTTATGCTCTTCCACTGTCTTGGAATAAATCAAAATGTCATCAATAAAAATCAATACAAACTTGTCTAAATAATCTCTAAATATTCTATTCATTAAATCAACAAAATATGAAGGAGCATTTGTCAAACCAAATGGCATAACCAAAAATTCATATAAGCCATATCTTGTGTTAAATGCAGTATACTTAACACTTGAGTCTTCAACCTTCATTTGATGGAATCCTGATGCTAAGTCTAATCTAGAAAATATTTTAGCTTCACTGAGTTGGTCAAAGAGATCATCTATTCTAGGCAATGGGTATTTATTCTTGATGGTTACTTTATTTAGTTCCCTGTAATCTATGCACATTCTCAAGGTACCTTCATGTTTTCTTACAAACACTACTAGAGAACCCCAGTAGGAATTGCTTGGCCTTATAAATCCCTTGCCTTCTAATTCTTCCAACTGATTTTTCAATTCTTTCAGTTCACTCGGCCCCATTCTATAAGGTTTCTTGATTATTGGACTTGCTCCTGGAATGAGATTAATTTGGAACTCAACTGGTCTGTGGTGTGGAACACCCTTAACTTCCCCAAACACATCCAAGTATTCATTAACTATGGGAATTTCTTCAATGGTTAGTTCACTCAGATCTTTTTCTAAGTCAACTAAATGATACAATTTCCCTTGCTGTTTATTCTCAGGACAGTTCCTCTTCATATGCCCCTCTTTCCCACATAGGTAACATTTGAAGGCTCCTCCTTTTAACTCTGGGCACCTTGGTTTGATGTGTCCTTTTCCACAATGATGGCAAACCAATTTCTTCTTAGTATCATTTGCTTTTGTATCTTTACTCTTCCTGTTGTCTGCCTCCTCCTTCTTTTTATCATAAGGGTGATATCTTCCCTTATCCTTTTTGTTGTTGCTCTTAAAATTCCTATATTTCTCTCTTTCTTTGTCATGTTGTTCCAGTTTCAAGGCCAGATCAATTACTTGATCAAATGTTCTATCTGCATATGGTAGCATAGCTCTGCTAAGTCCTGGGTTCAGTCCTTTTATATACCTATCATTTTTGGATGCTTCATCTGCCACTAGCATTGCTCCATAATTGGATATCCCCTCAAACTTTTGAGTGTATTCAGTGACATTCAAAGTTCCCGCCTAAGTTTGATAAATTCTTCAAGCAAAGTGGTCTTGGCTGATGCTGGTACAAATCTTGCCTCCAACATCTCCTTGAACTGATTCCAAGTGATTTCATTTTCATTTCTTCCAGCTATGATCACCTCCCACCAGCTTAAAGCTACCCCTTTCAGTTGTCTAGAAGCTACTTGCCTCTTCCTTTGGTCATCCAACTGCATGTCATTGAAAATCCTATCAAGTGTTCTCAACCATGCTTGAATTTCCATCACACTCTCAGTCCCTTCAAAACTCCTGCCTCCCAAATTAGAATAAGTCTTCAGTAGTTTTGAAAGCTCTTCATGTGGGTTCTCAGGCCTATGCCCAATTCCATCTCTTAAAACCCTCACAAATTCTTGCATATCAAGCATTTGAGGTGCACTGGGTCCTGCATTGTGATGAGATCCTCTTCCTACCATGGTCTGCTAACTAAATTCTGGGCAAATGGTATTAGTATATTATGAGTACTTCTATAATTTCTATTTTCTTATCTAAATTATTTCATCCAAAACAAACAGACATAATACATTTCTATAATACTTAACAATCAATGCAACCAAGTGCTCTGATACCAACTGAAATGACCCTCCTATTTCCACCCTAATTTCATAAGGATTTTTTTTTAAGAGATGATATATAGATATATCATTCATTACAAATATATTTCCCAGGGTCATTTTCTTTCCCCAATAAACAAAATATATCCAGGATCAAGATAACTTACCAATATAAATATATCAGTGTATTTTTAATAACATACACATGCATATGAAGATGTATATGTTCCTCTTGTTTATATTCAGAGTATATACTTTATATATTTTTTTTATTTGTTGTACAAGAACATTCTGTTTGATTTAGATTTTAGCAATTCAGATTAATTGATTTTTGACCATAGAATCCACTGGAAACATGTACTTTAGTCTGTTATTCTAATTAAGAAATGATCAAGTAATAATCAGTGGAAAGCAAGCTTTTAATATGGATGATTGTGTTAAAGTCTGTATAGAATCAAACTCAGGTTAAAAGAAAGTGGATCATAAGTGAACACAAGCAACATCTAGGCGTAATGGAAACGCGCCTAACTTATACATGAGAGGTCACGAGTTCGAGTGCTATGCTGGTCGGTTCAAACACAATTTTTGTTTTTTTTTTCTCCTATATGGTTTGAAATCTGATATCTACCTATATCTGCACATATATGTTTAATTTTTGCCTATAATCTAACATACAAAACAATATTTTTTACTTTATTTTTGAAATCCATTCCTACAACTGTTCTAGGAATTTATGTTTATATTTTTGCCCAGATATCAACATGTACACAGATATACATGTACATGTCAATATCTTTGCTCATTTTCCAGAAAACTGGGTGAAACAATTGCTAAATGTACTAAGCTTTTGAAATGTATTTTTATTTTCAGAATACAATCTATCATGATCAACCAATACTTCATTTATTTGAAGCTGGTTAACTCATAAATCCTGTATCTGCTACACACTAGTTCAAAGCAATGGAGATACCATTCCTTGCATTCTGTCTGAAGCTTTTAAAAACATTTTACTTTTCTCAATACAATTCAGAAATGAATTCAAACTTTTTTTTACAAAGCATTTCAGTAAAAAGAAAATAGAATCCTTTTAAGTTTACTTCTTGCTAAATCCAGATTTTATTCTAAAACTCAGTGCTCTGTTATGTCTCAAGATTAGCTAATACATATATAAATTATGCAAAACAGTAGCTCACATAATTGTATATTTCTTACCAGATTTTTATAGCTGATACTTGAGCATATTTTTCTTGTTTATGTTTCAGACACTACTTCAAAAAAAACAAATCAAATCTTAACACACAACAATTTCAACAGAACAACAAATTTAATCTGACACTTTACAGAACATAAGGGCAACTTGATCACTAACCATAAAATATTCAATACATGACTGGAAATCTTAGAAACATAAAAAATTTCCTGAATACATGCAGATATAATCAATTTAAGCTCTTATTGAAACTAGCTAGCATGTTCATTCACTCCTCCATAATAGCCATAACTTCATTTTTACTTAGTGCCTGGGTTACCTGAAAGAGCATGAGTGTGATAACCCTGATTTTTGTGAGTAATTTCATGATTTAATTTAGTTTGTATTTGTTTGAAATTGCATTGGAAAAATTGGAATGGGAAATTGATTTGCAGATACAAAGTATAAAACATGTACATGTGCACAAGACAGTGTACACATGCACACAGATTTCTGTGTAACAAAATTTGGCAGAAATTAATAGATAAAAATAAAATAACTGATTTAGAAATACATATGCATAAAGATAGAATTTTGTCTTTAAATAAAATAGAGTACAAAGAAAATAGGAAAAGCTAGGCTGAAATAAACTTAAAATTATTTAAAGAAAGGAAAAAATAAAAGGCTTAGGTATACATAAGTTATACATGTATACAGTCAATCAATCTCTGGAAAGAAACAGAAATTGCATGAAAATGGCATGAGTCCCTAAACAAGCACTTTATCTATTCTCAGTAATTTCTTTTATTAAGAAAATAATAACAGTAATAATAGGAAGTCATGCATATGACATGACCAGGGAAAATTAAAAGAGAGAAACTAATTTCTGGAAAAGAAGACAAGGACCACATACCCTTTTATTTTCTTGAATCAAACCAGAGGCAGGCTATGTTTGGGATGGGGTAGAACTGACATTGGGTAAGTCCATAAACCCTAGTGACAGCCAAGATTTATATAAAAGGCCTAGTATAGTAAGACCATATGTTTTTGTTCTTCATTAACCTAAAGAGAAAAATATACAAGGCATAAACCAGAGAAAATAGGAGAAGGCAGAAGACTAAAAGGGGGTTCATAAGGCATAGGAAGAAGAAGGATTAAGGTGAGTAACCTCACTGAAAACTTTGGCATTAAGACCTGAATATTGAGGCAGCCAGTTTGAACTAATTTTCTTTTACAAATTATGTTTTATGTTTGGATGACTTTGGTTTGTTAATGATTTGTTTAAGGGTAAAACCTCTATCTGGTTTACCCAGAAAAATAAGAGTCATGGATACATGAACTAAAATGTTTGTCTGAGATATGGGTTAACTTTGAGATTGAGCATTTTTCTTTTATAAGTTTTCTTTATAAGTTGTTTATAAAAATCCCCGGGTTCAAGTGGTGGGTGTATGGTCTGAAGGTAGAAAGAAATATGGGTTGTAACATTGTGTTGTTGCTTATGTCTCATATTAATTAAAACAAAAGAAAATGTAGAAGTGCAATGTTGTACATGTGCTGAGCTTCTATGTTTTATGAAATACCCAAATCAAATATACTTGTGGTTTAGCCAGATCATGAATCTGATTGAACCAGAGGTAAGGGAAAAAATATATATAGCAAATTACTCAGGACCATATGCTTACATCTTGATCCAGTGAAACCCACAGGCAAAAATAATGTGCTAAGAAGTCACTTCCCTCTTTCATGATAAAATGTTTGCTTCTGAGAATATAACTTACCAAACTCTGGATGAATACATGTTGCTTGCATTATTTATATTTCTCTGATTAAGAAGTGAGATGCAGAAGGGATTAGCACTGCTATGAAAAATAATAATAACACTTAGTAATTTAACTAAGGACTTGGGATCTTAGGGCTACCAAAGTATAGCTTGGCAATGGGAATATTGCAAGTTCACACATGGTATATTTATACCCAGGGGCCTGAGTGTGCTGGGTTAACAGAGAAAGGTCCCAGGCAGTGTGTGTTTAAAAAAGGAGAAAGTAGCTAAAGACCCTATTATATTTGATAATGAATTCTAGGAATAAATTCAGGAGAGGCCTGGGCAAAATCCCTGATGGCCAGTAAAGTTGAAAAGGGTATGATAACTGAATTGATGTTTGCATTTGGTTGTTTTGATGCTTTTATTGATGAATCCTATGATTGTTTTCTATGAATCAAGTCATTGAGAATTTGTTTAACACTGATATGAATGCACATGCCTCACAAAAACATGCACACAGAAGATACTGAGTTTCTTATTCTTGCAAGTACTGGAATACAAATAGAATTGAACAAGATCATGTTTCCAGTTAGATTATTCACACCAGACAAATAGTCTGACCCTTTTGTGTTTATGCACCATTGGGTGTCTCATATTCATATGGGGCAGTTCATGGTGGTTTTGCAGGGAAATAGGAATTGCTTTGATCAAGCTTGGATGTTAAACTGCTTAAGATTTGGATGCTATGTTTTTAAAAGACTTTGCTGAAGTAAACTACACCTTCATGATGAACTAGATTAAGACCTATTGTTTAAATTACTTTGAGAAACCAATGTATGGTTAATTATTGTTTTGTAGTTGTTGAACTTATATGTCTCAGCTGAACTATGTGCTTTGTTTTGTTAAATGCTTTGCTATGAAAAATGGATTTTAAGCTTCAAGAACAGTTAGGCTATAATGGTAGAAAATCAGAGATTGAAAGAATTTGTGGTTTGTAAGTATATCTATAGAACTGGCATAGGAAAATCCATGTTCAAGTCAAAAATAAAATCTGATAGAAAGAGTTTGAATTGCTTTAAAAGGAAAATAATATAGCATGTATTATGTAACTGAGTAGTGCAAACCAGAACAAGGCTAACATAGCCCTTTTCTTGAGCCGGGGTCAAGCCAACAACTAAGGATTTAAATTAAAAAGTTTGGAGCTGTTTCATAGCCAAAGTAGATAATAGGTTCAGACAATTTTGTTCACAGGAGGAAAAAAAAACATAAATTGGGTTTGAACCGACCAGCATAGCACTCGAACTCGTGACCTCTCATGTGTTAGTTAGGCGCGTTTCCATTACGCCTAGATGTTGCTTGTGTTCACTTAGGATCCACTTTCTTTTAGCCTGAGTTTGACACTATGTAGACTTTAACACAATCATCCATATAAAAGCTTGCTTTCCACTGATTATTACTTGATCACTTCTCAATTAGAATAACAGGCTATAGAACATGTTTACAGAGGATCCTATGGTCAAAAATCAGATTACAATAATTAATCTTTTTCAAGGAATTATCACATTTTAATAGATTTAAAAAGGAATTCTACTTACATAATAACATACTCTGATTCTAGTAGAATATAACATAGATATCTTCATATATGTATGTTAGGGATGATTTAGATTTAAAACAATATTTTTATATTGTGAAAGATCCTGGTTATATTTTGTTTAGTGGAGAAAGAAAATGACCCTGGGAAATGTATTTGTAACGAATGATATATCTATATATCATTTCTAAAAAAAAAATCTTTATGAAATTAGGGTGTAAATAGGAGGGTCATTTCAGTTGGTATCAGAGCTATGTTGTTAAATAACATAGCAAAAAAAAAAAATTTGTATGAATTTGTTTGCATTGGATGTATAGAAGTGTTTACTGCTTTGGATGTTTTGTTTTTTTATTTACACTATTGATATCTATTATGACAGAATAAGTGATAAATTAAAATGAATTAATCTATAGAGCATTAGGCAAAACAGACTAACCTAAGTGTTATATCCATAGAGCTATGGTAGGACCCAGACATCAAAATGTAGGAACAAGTGAACCACCTATGGTGAATGTGCAAGAATTCATGAGGGCCATAAGAGATGGAGTAGGCAACAGACAGGAAAATCCACATGAGGAACTTTCCAAGCTACTCAAGACTTTTACCAATCTTGGAGGCAAAACCTTTGATGGCACAGAAGGAGTTATGGGGGTTCAAAATTGGCTTAGAATTTTGGAAAGAATCTTTGCAGACATGCAAGTTGAAGACCAAAGGAAGAGGCAAATTGCATCCAGGCAATTGAGAGGAGAAGCTTTGGATTGGTGGGAGGTTATCATAGCTGGAAGACCTGAAGGAGAAGTAACATGGGATCAGTTTAAAGCAATGTTGGAAGGCAGATTTATCCCTGCATCAGCTAAGGAATCTTTACTGGAGGAATTCATCAAATTGAGGCAAGGGACTATGAGTGTCACTGAGTACACTCAGAAGTTTGAATCATTGGCAAAGTATGGTGCAGTACTCATCACTACCGAGGAAGCTAAGAATGGCAGATATATCCAAGGGTTGAACTCTAGCCTTAGTAGAGCCATGCTACCATATAAGGATAAAACTTTTGATCAAGTTTTGGATTTGACTCTGAGCATTGAACAACATGATAAAGCTAGAGAAAATTTCAAGGCATTCAAAAATAATCAAAACAAGAAGGGAAAGGGTAAATTTCACCCCTATGATAAAAAGAAAACAGACATAACTTCCACCAAGAAACCAGAAGAAGCCAGAACTGCTGAAGTTAAGAAAAGGATCACTTGTTACAACTGTGGACAAGAGGGGCACATGAAAAATAGGTGCACTAATCCTAGACCAGCATCCTTCAATTGTCACCATTGTGGGAAGGAAGGTCACATAAAGAGGAACTGCCCAGATTTTAAGCAAGGAAAATTAGGGGCTTTGGAAGGGAAAGGCAAGGCAGTTGAGGGATCAAATGTTGAAAAGCATGGTCAAGTTGAAGGTACTTTGCTTATCCATTCAATACCTTTAACAGTAGTATATGATACTGGGGCTACACACTCATTGATCTCTCATGATATTGCACAACAATTAAAATTGAACTGTATGATTGTTGATAAACCACTGCTAATTAGAAGCCCTATAGGTAGTTCATGTGTCATGGGTATGATGTGCATGCAACTGGGATTAAATATAGGAGGACATGTGTTTGAGTCAAACCTATATGTGTTGCAATATCCAGACATAGGAATTATTTTAGGAGTTGATTGGTTGAGTAGATATAAGGCTATCATAAATATGGAAACATCCACCATATCATTGAAGGTTTCTGATGGACAAAGAATAATTGTTCTTTGTGAGGCAAACAAAAATAGAAGTATAGCCAACCTTTCTGCATTGTCAAATGAAAAACCCATGCCTGCATTAGAAGAGATCCCCATAGTTAATCAATATGATGATGTGTTTGGGGAAGTAAGAGGAGTTCCTAATCACAGGCCAGTTGAATTTTCAATTAGAATAATTCCAGGAGCTAGCCCAGTGGTTAAAAGACCAACCAGAATGGGGCCTAAGGAATTGATGGAGTTGAAAAAGCAATTAGTGGAACTAGAAGAAAAAGGTTTTATTAGACCCAGTAGCTCATCATGGGGAGCACCAGTAGTCTTTGTTAAGAAACATGATGGATCCCTGAGATTATGTATTGACTATAGGGAATTAAATAAAGTCACAATTAAAAATAAATACCCCTTACCAAGAATTGATGATCTCTTTGATCAATTGAGTGGTGCAAAGATATTCTCCAGGCTTGATTTAGCTTCAGGCTTTCATCAGATGAAAGTAGAAGAGGAAAGCATTAAGTATACAGCCTTTAACACCAGATATGGACTTTATGAATTTTTGGTGATGCCATTTGGCTTAACAAATGCTCCTTCCTATTTTGTTGATTTGATGAATAGGATTTTCAGAGAATACTTGGATAAGTTTGTATTAATATTTATTGATGATATACTAATTTATTCTAAATCAGTTAGAGAGCATGAGAACCATTTGCATATAGTATTTGAGAAATTGAGACAGGAAGACTTGAAAGCAAAGTTTTCAAAATGCACTTTTTGGCAGAATGAAGTGAACTTTCTAGGCCATAGTATATCAGAAAAAGGAATAGCTGTGGACTCCAATAAAGTCATTACAGTGCAAGCTTGGAAAAGGCCTACTAATGTCACTGAAGTCAGATCATTCATGGGAATGGCTGGTTACTATAGAAGATTCATAAAAGATTTTGCAAAAATCTCAATTCCATTAACCAGATTGACTAGGAAAAATCAAGTGTTCACTTGGACTGTGGAATGTGAAAATGCCTTTGGGAAATTAAAAGAAGCACTGGTACAAGCTCCAATTCTTAAAGTACCTGAGGGAAATGAAAACTTGGTGGTGTATACTGATGCAAGTGGACAAGGGCTTGGAGCAGTATTGATGCAACAACATCAGGTAATAGCTTATGCTTCTAGGCAGTTGAAATCAAGTGAAGTAAGGTATGCTACTCATGACCTTGAATTGGCTGCTGTAGTGTATGCCCTTAAGCTATGGAGACACTACTTGTTAGGGGCAAAATTTGAAGTATATATAGACCATAAATCACTCAAATATTTGTTTTCACAAAAAGAATTAAATATGAGGCAGCAAAGGTGGATTGAACTCTTAGCCTCATATGATTTTGAAATATTTTACACACCAGGTAAGGCTAATAAAGTAGCAGATGCCCTAAGTAGACAACATGCTAAAGTGGCTAGATTAATGATAGAAGAGTTTAACACCTTATCATTATTAATTGATTCAGAGATAAAAAGTGATAACATAGAAAACATGAGCTTATGCAGTGGGAAGGTAGAGATGGGAAAATTAAGTTTTATTACTCTGGGATCAGAATTGAAAAATAAAGTTGCAATGCTACAAAACCAAGATCCATTTTTATTTGGAAAGAAGACAAAAATATTAAATGGTGAGACAGTAGAAGGTTTTCAGTTGAATGATCAGGGCCATCTGAAGAAAGGAGAAAGAATATGTGTTCCAGCAATGGATGAGTTGAAGCAAGAAATTTTGGATGCTTACCACAAAAGCAAATATACTATACACCCAGGAAGCACAAGAATGTATCACAACCTCAAGAGAGATTATTGGTGGAGTGGTATGAAGAATGCAGTGGCAACCTATGTATCAAAATGTATGGTTTGCCAGCAGGTGAAGGCTGAATATCAAAAACCCTCAGGAATGCTTCAACCTTTACAAATACCACAGTGGAAATGGGAAGACATATCAATGGATTTTATTGATGGTTTGCCTAGAACTAGGAGGGGAAATGATAGTATTTGGGTAATGGTGGATAGGTTAACCAAGTCAGCCCACTTTATACCAGTGAAATCAGAAAGAAATGCTAATACCCTAGCCCAGTTGTTTATTAAAGAAGTAGTCAGACTGCATGGTATACCAAAGACTATAGTAAGTGATAGAGATACCATCTTCACTTCAAAATTTTGGCAGAGTTTTCACAAGGCAATGGGGACTGATTTATGTTTGAGTACAGCATACCATCCTCAATCTGATGGTCAAACAGAAATTGTGAACAAATTGCTTGAAGACATGTTGAGAGCATGTGTATTGGATTGGGGAGGAAGCTGGGAAGATTACATATATCTAGCTGAATTTGCATACAATAACACCCATCACAGTAGCATAGGCATGGCCCCCTTTGAAGCTCTCTATGGAAGGCCATGTTTATCACCTTCAAGTTGGCATGAGTCTGGAGAAAAAGTGGTCTTAGGACCAGAAAATGTGAAGGAGACTTCTGAAAAGGTAGCCTTGATCAGAAAAAGAATTGCCTCTGCCCAAGATAGGCAAAAGAAATATGCAGATCAAAGGAGGAAGGCAGTGCAATATGATGTTGGGGATTATGTGTTCATCAAGATATCACCCATGAAAAAGGTTCTAAGGTTTGGGAAACAAGGAAAGTTGATTCCTAGATATATAGGACCATATAAAATTTTAGAAAGAATAGGGACAGTAGCCTATAAATTAGAATTGCCAGAAGAAATGAGAGCAATGCATGATGTCTTTCATGTGTCTCAACTAAGGAGGTGGGTTCATGATAAGGAAGCAATACTAGAATCCTCTAAGGATGTGCAGATTGATCCTAGAATGATTTATGAAAAGGAACCAGTGGGCATAGTTTCTAGAGAAACCAAGAAATTGAGAAACAAAGAAATTAAATTAGTAAAAATACAATGGAGTCTAGACCCAAATGATTGCACATGGGAAGTGGAGGATAAAATCAGAAATGATTATCCCCAGCTGTTTGATTGAAGAAAAGGTAAATCCATATATACATACTAATGAATGTGTTGGTTGAATATGCATTGTGATTTTTTTTTGTGATGATATGCATAGTGCTTAATAGGTGATTGGTTTGAAAATGGTTTTGAAATCAAAAAAATTCATTTTTCTGAAAGAGATGATACTTAAGTTAAGTATGAAAGAATTGTGGGACACAATTCCTAAAAGGAGGGGTATATGTGATAACCCTGATTTTTGTGAGTAATTTCATGATTTAATTTAGTTTGTATTTGTTTGAAATTGCATTGGAAAAATTGGAATGGGAAATTGATTTGCAGATACAAAGTATAAAACATGTACATGTGCACAAGACAGTGTACACATGCACACAGATTTCTGTGTAACAAAATTTGGCAGAAATTAATAGATAAAAATAAAATAACTGATTTAGAAATACATATGCATAAAGATAGAATTTTGTCTTTAAATAAAATAGAGTACAAAGAAAATAGGAAAAGCTAGGCTGAAATAAACTTAAAATTATTTAAAGAAAGGAAAAAATAAAAGGCTTAGGTATACATAAGTTATACATGTATACAGTCAATCAATCTCTGGAAAGAAACAGAAATTGCATGAAAATGGCATGAGTCCCTAAACAAGCACTTTATCTATTCTCAGTAATTTCTTTTATTAAGAAAATAATAACAATAATAATAGGAAGTCATGCATATGACATGACCAGGGAAAATTAAAAGAGAGAAACTAATTTCTGGAAAAGAAGACAAGGACCACATACCCTTTTATTTTCTTGAATCAAACCAGAGGCAGGCCATGTTTGGGATGGGGTAGAACTGACATTGGGTAAGTCCATAAACCCTAGTGACAGCCAAGATTTATATAAAAGGCCTAGTATAGTAAGACCATATGTTTTTGTTCTTCATTAACCTAAAGAGAAAAATATACAAGGCATAAACCAGAGAAAATAGGAGAAGGCAGAAGACTAAAAGGGGGTTCATAAGGCATAGGAAGAAGAAGGATTAAGGTGAGTAACCTCACTGAAAACTTTGGCATTAAGACCTGAATATTGAGGCAGCCAATTTGAACTAATTTTCTTTTACAAATTATGTTTTATGTTTGGATGACTTTGGTTTGTTAATGATTTGTTTAAGGGTAAAACCTCTATCTGGTTTACCCAGAAAAATAAGAGTCATGGATACATGAACTAAAATGTTTGTCTGAGATATGGGTTAACTTTGAGATTGAGCATTTTTCTTTTATAAGTTTTCTTTATAAGTTGTTTATAAAAATCCCCGGGTTCAAGTGGTGGGTGTATGGTCTGAAGGTAGAAAGAAATATGGGTTGTAACATTGTGTTGTTGCTTATTTCTCATATTAATTAAAACAAAAGAAAATGTAGAAGTGCAATGTTGTACATGTGCTGAGCTTCTATGTTTTATGAAATACCCAAATCAAATATACTTGTGGTTTAGCCAGATCATGAATCTGATTGAACCAGAGGTAAGGGAAAATATATATATAGCAAATTACTCAGGACCGTATGCTTACATCTTGATCCAGTGAAACCCACAGGCAAAAATAATGTGCTAAGAAGTCACTTCCCTCTTTCATGATAAAATGTTTGCTTCTGAGAATATAACTTACCAAACTCTGGATGAATACATGTTGCTTGCATTATTTATATTTCTCTGATTAAGAAGTGAGATGCAGAAGGGATTAGCACTGCTATGAAAAATAATAATAACACTTAGTAATTTAACTAAGGACTTGGGATCTTAGGGCTACCAAAGTATAGCTTGGCAATGGGAATATTGCAAGTTCACACATGGTATATTTATACCCAGGGGCCTGAGTGTGCTGGGTTAACAGAGAAAGGTCCCAGGCAGTGTGTGTTTAAAAAAGGAGAAAGTAGCTAAAGACCCTATTATATTTGATAATGAATTCTAGGAATAAATTCAGGAGAGGCCTGGGCAAAATCCCTGATGGCCAGTAAAGTTGAAAAGGGTATGATAACTGAATTGATGTTTGCATTTGGTTGTTTTGATGCTTTTATTGATGAATCCTATGATTGTTTTCTATGAATCAAGTCATTGAGAATTTGTTTAACACTGATATGAATGCACATGCCTCACAAAAACATGCACACAGAAGATACTGAGTTTCTTATTCTTGCAAGTACTGGAATACAAATAGAATTGAACAAGATCATGTTTCCAGTTAGATTATTCAAACCAGACAAATAGTCTGACCCTTTTGTGTTTATGCACCATTGGGTGCTCATATTCATATGGGGCAGTTCATGGTGGTTTTGCAGGGAAATAGGAATTGCTTTGATCAAGCTTGGATGTTAAACTGCTTAAGATTTGGATGCTATGTTTTTAAAAGACTTTGCTGAAGTAAACTACACCTTCATGATGAACTAGATTAAGACCTATTGTTTAAATTAATTTGAGAAACCAATGTATGGTTAATTACTGTTTTGTAGTTGTTGAACTTATATGTCTCAGCTGAACTATGTGCTTTGTTTTGTTAAATGCTTTGCTATGAAAAATGGATTTTAAGCTTCAAGAACAGTTAGGCTATAATGGTAGAAAATCAGAGATTGAAAGAATTTGTGGTTTGTAAGTATATCTATAGAACTGGCATAGGAAAATCCATGTTCAAGTCAAAAATAAAATCTGATAGAAAGAGTTTGAATTGCTTTAAAAGGAAAATAATATAGCATGTATTATGTAACTGAGTAGTGCAAACCAGAACAAGGCTAACATAGCCCTTTTCTTGAGCCGGGGTCAAGCCAACAACTAAGGATTTAAATTAAAAAGTTTGGAGCTGTTTCATAGCCAAAGTAGATAATAGGTTCAGACAATTTTGTTCACAGGAGGAAAAAAAAACATAAATTGGGTTTGAACCGACCAGCATAGCACTCGAACTCGTGACCTCTCATGTGTTAGTTAGGTGCGTTTCCATTACGCCTAGATGTTGCTTGTGTTCACTTAGGATCCACTTTCTTTTAGCCTGAGTTTGACACTATGTAGACTTTAACACAATCATCCATATAAAAGCTTGCTTTCCACTGATTATTACTTGATCACTTCTCAATTAGAATAACAGGCTATAGTACATGTTTACAGAGGATCCTATGGTCAAAAATCAGATTACAATAATTAATCTTTTTCAAGGAATTACCACATTTTAATAGATTTAAAAAGGAATTCTACTTACATAATAACATACTCTGATTCTAGTAGAATATAACATAGATATCTTCATATATGTATGTTAGGGATGATTTAGATTTAAAACAATATTTTTATATTGTGAAAGATCCTGGTTATATTTTGTTTAGTGGAGAAAGAAAATGACCCTGGGAAATGTATTTGTAACGAATGATATATCTATATATCATTTCTAAAAAAAAAAAACTTTATGAAATTAGGGTGTAAATAGGAGGGTCATTTCAATGGGTGGCTGCCTCATTTTAAAATGAGACACCCCATATGCCATGAGCAAACAAGGGTCAGATCTATGATCTGGTATGAGTAACATCAATACATTCATGATATTAAGCAATAGAGAATATAAGAGCACCAATTAGTTATTTAAGCAAATTCCTGCAATCAATTACTTTAACATAGTATAATTAAGTTGATTCAGGTATGATATATTCATTTATCATTCTTACACTTGCATACATAATCATGCAAACATAGTTATCTATTTGCAACAATTGCATTCACTGGAACCATCTTGGTTCCATACCATTCAACCTAAGAAATATCCATATTCCTATTTCTTCATTTACAGGTTGTATTTTTCAATTTAAATCCCTGCCTCATCTGCTATTAAGGAATCACTGGGACACATTGCAATGAACTAATTCACATCATTGCACAAAGATCTCAGGGCTTAAACAAACCATGTGCCAACTTGCATACTTCAAATATGACAAGCATTCCAGCAGCTTTCTTGGCCTCTCCTTCCCTAGTTTATTTACTAGTGTATTGTCTTAAATCCTATCATCAAATATGCTAAGTGAACATGTCACTGCAAACATGGAAACATCCATAATCTTTCCTAGCATAATTCTCCTCAGAAATAAGCAGACAGTTATTTCCTAAATGGGGTCAATATGTCTTGATCTTAGTAAAATATAAGAATATTTTCAACTTTAAAAAGAGGCATGGAATGTTCTTGTTATATTGATCTGCAAGCCTTTAGGATTGATTCAGATTCAGGATCTGGTTCAATCATAATTTTAGCTTGTGAGTTTCTTTTTTTTTTGATTTGATTAAGGGCTCAGCACTTAGAAAATTTCTATTGCACCCTTAACATTTTTCTTCTCAAGCCTCAGCACTTATACCAAGTATAATGCAGCTCCCAACATTTTTGTAAAGTTTCCATGCCATAGATCTATAACAGTTGAGAGTATTCTCTATATAATTTTAAGATCCTAGACTTTAACATTTATGAGTATAAATAAAACAGTATGATACACATCCAAAGACAAATGTCTCAACCAATCAAAGATCATCAAAATCATCCATATTAAATCATATCAGATTTAAAATAAGACATCCAAAAAGCATTGATGAAATCATATACATCAAAACCAGAAATATATAAATGGCAATATAAAAAGTGGCTGCCTCATCTCAGGTCTTAATGCCATGAACTCAGTGAGGTTACTCACCTAAATATTTCTTCTTATTAATCCAGAAAATCCTTGTTTGAGTGTTTTCTCCTTCCTTCCAATATTTTTCTTCCTTTCTTATTTTTGTGCAGCTCGGGGTAAAGATAATTCTACTGGCTAAAACTGCCTATTTATATGCAATTTTTCCACTAGGGTTTTGTTAAAACAGAATTCCATTTCTGTCCTGGCTAGCATCATGCATTTTTCATTCATAATACCCCGGCCATATTAACCAATTTAAAGGCTGCATTTTCTTTCTTTTACTTTTCAGAAAATGGCCACTCTCCTAGTCATGTTAAAAGTGTGACTATCCTATTTCATATTTTAATTATTCCTGAGATTCCCCTTTGCTATTTTTGCCTATACAAGCATATTGACTTGTATCACATTTCATGTCATTTTAATGTTATAGTTTTACTTGCTTATATATATATATATATATATATACTTTTCAATACTTAAAAATGTATATTTGTATACATATCTTATCTAGGCTTATTTAATTCCTCTTTAATTTCAAAAACATATGCACCTATATGTATACAGGTTTACAAATCCTTATAACATATATATATGTATAATTTTCTTTTCTGGGTTTTAAATAAAATCTGTTTACTGATTTAAAGCAAAACTTTACTTTTCTTATTTTTTTTAAGATGATTCATATAATTCCAGGAATCAAATATCCATGTTGCAAAAATCATGTTTGTATTGCTTTTTTTTTAATTCTTGTTTTAAATCCAAGAAATCTGGAGTTCTTCCTTGTGCCATTTCAGTGTGCACGTGCACACATATACTTGCACACTATTTATTCCAGAAATTTCACCATATTTAAATCTAAATATTTCAAAAATTAAATCATTTTACAAAAATGATTTTTCACAAAATTTTGGGGTATTACAGAGTACTATAAGTAAGAAGTGTTCATAGGACTGAATGGTGGTCTGCGGAGGCACGATCGATGATATGAAGTGAAGGAGTAGGATGTAGTGTGTTTTACTATCAAGTCGCTTGCTGAACGGATCGTTAATAACTCTGGAAGTGATGTGTGTTTCGTAAGGCAAGGGTATGTAAGGATGTGAATATCAATCATTTTATTTTTTGTACTATGGATCGATCACAGAGTCAGATCACATAGTAGCATTATTAGGTCACCCGAACCTTTCTTTAACTAAAATTTAGGCCCTTTAGATGAAATCTTCATCTACATATTAAAATATTTTTAATCGATTGGTAAATGGGATCGAATCAACTGAAATTCCAATACCATCACTGCCATTATTACTATCAAACTTTCCCAGTGGAACTTTATTCCAATCTAGTTTTCAAAACTTCTAATATCCTATAAGTATAACTTTGGTCCAAATTCCTTTATATTAATCCACGCCTGTTAATTATATTTTGAGGTCAGCATCTCTTTTCCATGTGGTTTCAACAAAATAATTTAGACTTACATCCCTCTTACCAAAATATGATCTCCATATCTTTACTCATAAACATTCCTATTTAACTTATGAATCTTATTTAGAGTCCTATGCTTAAGTGCCATATTAATAGGCCTGATGTGTTTAACTACTTAGGAAGGAAGATCTGAATCTTCAACAAAGGCATATGAGATTCTTATGTTATAGGATAGACAATAATTCATCATCATAGGGCTATCAAAATCATGACATACAACAAGATCATGCCCAACCATTTTTCTAATGCAAATCCTTATCTTCATCCAACATCATCCCATAACGAATCATCCAATCTATTTTAAATCAATCCATACCCCAAAAGATTCAGTGCATACGTGTCACTAAAAGGACTCTACACCATAAATAACAAATTCTAAATCATGGAAATAAAAGGTAAATCGTGCGATCCTTAGGGTGGATTCGATACCATAACAAATGTAAGCACCTTGTGAGACTTGAGGTCTAAACTATCCGCTATGACAATCTATATCCAAAAGTAGCAACTTCCCATCACGGTCTGCTCACTTTTCTCTTGGGCGGAAGATGGTATGCTTGCATATGGAACTCTTCCAATGCATAAGGTTCAACTATCCGACTTTTGACCATTCTTATTCACTTCCAAATCAATTAAACCATTTTCTCTAATGATAATAATTTAACAATTTGGAATTTCCTTCACATATTTTCAAAATAACAATTAAAAGATTTGCCTAAAAATTAAATTCCTCAAATGTCATAATTTTAAATTTCCTTTCACCTTTAAAATGTTATTTCACAAGAACTTCTCATTTATTTGGAAAACTATAAAATATCCTTTCAAAAAAAATTTCACAGTATACTTAAATCACATATCAACACACACCGAAATACGTATATTCAGGATCTTATATCACAAACTTTTCAATTACCATCTAGAAGTACATATATTTAAAATATAAGGGTTTTTCTTACTTTACTTTTGAATAGAAACATTAAATTCCTTAGTAAAAATCCTTCAAATACTTTTATAATCCTTGACAAATACATCTATTTGTAAATCCTACCATAAAATAAATACTATGATTTCAATTTCCAAAATCAATTCCTTTCAAACAATTCTTTTTTGAAATATTTAATTTTCAAGACTAAATTCTTCTATGAAACCCATCACCTTCTTAACAGGTGTATTTATCAAGCAATTTCAAAAGATTATATATTTTCTCACAAGTGCCTACCTAGGCCCAAACCACTGGATAAGGTTTAGTCCCAAAATAGGGTTTCCACCCAAACTAGAGAAATCCTCCCAAAGCATTGGGAAATCAATAGCCGGAGTTGTTGGAGAGGAACCAATCCCTACATAGTAAGTGTAGGTTCTATGGGATGACATTGGTATGGCTTATCACTTATAGACGAAGGTGGAACCAAACGAGAATGTTCATATCAGAATATCCCTAGTATCAATTCTAGCACAATTTCTAGTTCTAATTCAACCCTAACGATACCTATCTCTATTCCAATTTCTACTTTTTCTAACATACTCATCCTTTGTTCTCCTAAATTGGGATTCATTACCAACTCCCTAATCGATAGTTAACTCAATTGGAATAGAAAATGGTGTATACTTATGTACTCAAAATTATATATATATATATATATATATATATTAATAAGTTCACTAAATACAAATACGCATTGATATGTTCTTAATCCTTAATTTAGGGAATATTTTTCTTTGATACCAAATGTAACAATCCACTATTTTCGGACCTATGGTATTAGGCATAAAATGACATCTTTACCTAAAAAAGTAGAAGCAATAGATCGTTAGTTAATTGATGTAAGGAAACAAAACAGAAACTATATAATTATTGTAACAACCCGCATATTTTTACGATAATATATTTAAATGATTTATTTAAATATAGCATCGTTGGTCGGAATAAAGTCCGAAATGCTACTTTTTGTAAACAGTCGAATTAGGACTCGTGACTGCTTCCATTGAGTCTAAAATGGCGTTTGCGACCTTTTGAGTATAAACATCGATATGTTTGGAGTTGAGTAGAATTTCGCAATTTTTCTATTGGGCTTTGGGTTTGGGTTTCAACCCACTAACCTAACAATGAAACCCCAACTCCTCTACAATAACAACTCCCACTCCACTCCTCTTCATTCATTCGTAACATTTCCTAATACTCTCAAGCCCTAGAAAGAATGGTGGAAAGAGGAAATTAAAATTCCTAAGCCCTAGTTTCTCTTAGGAATTCAAATTCAAGTTATAAATCAAAGAGAAGCTTAGGTAAGCATCCTCTTCATCTTCTCCATCTCAATCTCTCTTCAATTTAAGAAATTTCTTATAACCTAACTTAGGTAATATTTGCTTATGATCTTAGATTGGAGCTTCTAGAGTTGAGGTGAAGGGTGGTTGACCTTTCCTTTGTTTTAAAGCTTCTCGCTTGTTGTTTTTGGTTTAAGGGTGAGTTCTTGAACTCGCATCTATGTCTATAGTTTTCATTGTTGTTAGGTATGAATTCCTAACATCTATTTAATGTTCAATTGCTTTTGATTTGAATTATTTGGTGAATTTTCAAAATTTTGGTGTTTTGAAGTCAAAATCTTTAAAAATCCTATCTTGGATCTTTTGACATGTTTTTGGGTGGTGTATCGAAGAGCCTATAGGGCTGGGTTGTCGATTGGCATAAATCTCTAGCATCCATCGCTCGTTCGATCGCATTTCGGTTTGGATTTTTGGCCTTTTTGGGATAGGCTGATTTTTGCCTAGCAGGAAATTTCAGACGTCTGGATTGAAAATCCAAACGTCTGGTTGAAAAATCCAGATGTTTGGGATTGGTCCCTGGAAAAAGAAAAAAAGCCCAACGGAAAATCCAGACGTCTAGAAATCTTACCAGACGTCTGGTTAGTGGTTCAGACGTCTGGTTAGTAATTTCAGACGTCTGGAACAGTTCAATTTTTCCTATTTTGGCTATTTTTGAGTGGATTTCCAAATATTATCGATTATTGTTGATCCGATTAGTTGTTGTCAATTATTATCGACTTTGATGACTTCATTTATGGATTTTTGGGAGTATCCATTTGATTGGGATTTGATATCGATTTTTATGGTTTGAATTCACGTCGTCGAATGTGGATTTTTGGTGATAGATTGTTTTTAAAATCATTTATGTGATTTGTCACTTTTAAATACAAAGGTTTCTATACTAGTAGTAAATACTCAAACTCTTTCACAAAAATGATTTCAACGTTACTTTTAAATACAAAGCTCGTTTTAAAACCGTTTTCCAATCTATTAGTATAAACAAACCTTTACCTCATTCGTACAAGAAATCCAATTAAACGACTTAGCAAAACAAGTGGTATGAAACGCTTGCGTTTACTTTGTCTGTTAATTCTTAGACTTGTTCGATTGAAATCTGGTGACAATTTTCGAGTGGAAATCTACAATTTGTTCGTAAATATTTAAGTTAAGCCAGTGGTTATGGGACATGAAGCTAAACTCATTTATTTACTAGCTTAGTGTAATTTACGCTTCTTGTTGATCAATGATGATCATTTTATGGTTTAGACTAGCGATATACGATGTCTCTTTGTCCGCGTTGGGGACTGTACCCCATTCTATTGAGCTTCGTCTCATTTTTATAGGCTAGCGACCTATGGGTTTTATGGAGTTCGGTTCATCGAGCGTACCATTATTGCACTACATCGTTGTTCTGAATCATTTGAGTGTCAGGTTCATCGGGCGTACCATTATTGCACTACGTCATTGTTCCGAATTATTTGAGTCTCAGGTTCATCGTGCATACAATTATTGCACTACGTCGTTGTTCCATATTATTTGAATTTTAGGTTCATCGGGCGTACCGTTATTGCACTACGTCGTTGTTCCGGCTCATTTGAGTTTCATGTTCCTCGGGCGTACCGTTATTGCACTACGCCGTTGCACCGGCTCTATGGTTAGCGACCATGGGATAGCGATCCGTTTGTGATACACGTGTTGGTGAATTTTATGCTCCCGTTTGTGATAGGCCTCCCCCTTTGTGTTTTCTTGATTTCTACTTGTTGATTTCTTGAATTTGTGTTTCACCAATTTTTGTGATTGACATTGATATGTTTTGTCAATATTTGGAGTTTGGTGAATAAGCTAAAGAATGTGATATTCTTTTTGGATATTTGACGAGATTTGAGATATTGTATGATTTTTATTGTTATCGAATGTATACTTGTCACTGTATGGCATTATTGTTATCATACATTTTTGTGGTATCTCTTATCCTTTCTCATCTCATATGATATTTATAGCGAGGCTGATCCGTTTATTATTTTTCTTCTTAAATAATACTCGGGTCAGACCGAGGTGTTTCATGTGCTTCCATTTGACTTCTTAGCAGGGGCTAACTTCTGAATTTTGGCTAACTACTTTAGCTTAGCAGTTTTTGCTTTTATACATTTGAGGTAGACTCCTTGATGTATACTTATTCTTTTGCTTAGCACTTGTACCTATTCTTTTGTGATGTAGTGGATCTTGTATGACCACTATTTTGATGTGCACTTTTATGTGTTATATTCATATTTGTTTCTGCCTTTGTGATATGAATATAAGTGACTGATTTGTGTTATGCTTATTTCTATATTTGTTTCCGAAGCCCACATAGCCACTGTGTAGTAACTTTGAGTTTGTATTTGATATGTCAGATTTCCTCTTGAAATGAAATTGTTATACTATCTGACATATCGGTACTCGCACAAAGGAATTACACAAATGGTCGCTCCTCAACAGCCTTATTCTTCGTGCTAGTCGATGGCATTACCCCGTAGTGTCCTTGGCTAGTGTGAGTATAGAGGTGTGGCATCACAGCTTGGTATCAAAGCCAAACTTCGGAACAATGTAGAATAATCTAGCAAGGATCATTGTCTTAAGTCTTTCTTAGGAGTCGTGCCTTAGGATATAATTTGAGTCTTAAGACCCGTTCTATCCTATTTTCTTTTAAGATGCCTTGTTTTATCAATCAAGTTTGTTTGATATTCATTCTGAGAATAACCTTTTTCCTCTTCTTTCTTTCTTTCTTAAAGAAGGGAAATGGTTAGACCTGGCCATCCCAGCGCCGGTCAATCCAGTGCTACTCCTCAGGACGGCGTATTCATGTCTGTCCAACAGCTTTTAGATCTTGTAAAGAATGCTCAAGCTGCCGGACCCATTCCAGATCCTACTCATCCTAAATCTGGCTTTGCAAGCTTGTGTAGTGATTATACCAATTTGGGTGGAAAGCCATTCAAGGGTTTTGAAAGCGTTATATAGGTCCAAGCTTGGCTTAGAACATGCGACCGCATCTTTTCTCACATGAATCTTGTGGATCTATATCGTGTCCAAGTGGCTTCTAGCATGCTCCAGGAGAGAGCATTAGATTGGTATGAGCTTTTGATTTCGGAAATTATTGAAGTGGATCTTACTTGGGAGCAATTTCGGGAAAGGTTCGAATTGAAGTTTGTGCCGGAAGCTGAAAAAGTAACTTTAGCTCGGCGCTTTATTGACCTTGTTCAAGGTGAATCTTCTGTGACCGACTATGTCGCATCTTCTGAATCCCTCTCTAAATATGGGGTCGAGTATATTAATACCCCATTGAAGAAAACTCAGAGGTTTGTCTATGGGTTGAATAAGAACCTCAAAAAACCTTTACTCCTAAAACTAGAAGTTTCTTTTAATTAGCTTGTTGATATCGTTGTTCGACTTGAAGAAGCCGATAAAGAAAGTGATGTTGAAGTTGTGGGTGCCAAACAGAACTTCAACAACAACAACAAGAGGCCTATTAAGTTCAAGCCTAATCCCAACAAGAAAGGGAAGCAAGCAACTTCGGTAACAAAGACTTCTACCTCTAGTCATGGCCAATGCTACAATTGTGGTTCTAAGGACCATTATGCAAATAGGTGGCCAAAACCTCTTTTTTGTCGTTATTGCAAAAGTTCGGGTCATCTTTTATCTTCATGCCCCAAACTTCCAAACAAGAAAGAGGGAACGCTAAATGTTGTGGAAGCCCCTAGTAACACTTCTCTTGGTCAAGATATTTCTCATTCTGTCCTTGATGGCATTATTATATTTCGTGATCTTTCTATTTGAGTTCTTTTTGATACGGGTGCATCTCACTCTTTTATATCAAAAGAACTTGTTGATGCTTTGTCTTTAAATGTTATAGGCTTGATGACTTCACTGAGAATTGCGAATCCGGTTGGTGGATCCGCAACACTCAGTTTATTTTGTAAAGATGTCAAGATTATTTTATGTGATTATTCTTTCCGATCCGATATGCATGTTATGCGCTACTTAGGTTTCATAATGATTTTAGAATGGATTGGCTTAATCGTTATGAAGCCCATATCCTATGTCCCGAGCGGACTATTCATCTTCGACATCCCCAATCTGTTAAGCAGATTTCTATTGTTCTTAAAGATTCAAGTTCCAATTTGGTAGCATCCTTATATTCTCTAAATCCGCATGATAATGATAATGATGATGGGGAAGATGTCATTTCCCTCATTCATGTTGTTTGTGAATTTCCCGACATCTTTGAGCCCGTTTTAGGGTTACCACCTAAGCGAGCAATTGAGTTCAGAATTAATCTAATCCCTGGAGATCTACCAATTACTCGTCCTCCTTATCGTATGTCAAATAAGTAAAATGAGGAGATGCGTAAACAATTATCCAAATTGGAAGGAAAACGGTTTATTCGTTATAGTTCCTCTCCATGGGGAGCTTCGGCTATTTTTGTGAAGAAATCTGATGGTACACTTAGGCTTTGCGTAGACTATCGCAAGCTTAATGATCTCAGCATCAAGAATAAATATCCCTTACCTCGGATTGATGATCTATTCGATCAACTTAGCGGTGCTAGAGTCTTTTCACAGTTAGTCTTAGCAATCGGTTTTCATCAGCTTTGTATTACAGAGGATAGCATTCCTTTGACGTCGTTCCATACTCGTTATGGATCTTATGAATGGCTTGTTATGCCATTTGGTTTAACGAATGCTCCGGCTTATTTCGTTGACCTTATAAATCGAGTTTTCAAAGACTTACTCGATTGATTTGTTCTCATCTTTATCGATGATATTCTTGTTTATTCTAAAACCGAGGAAGAGCATAAAAAACATCTTCGGATTGTGTTGGAAACTCTTAGGAGAAATCAATTGAAAGAAAAATTTTCTAAGTGCCACTTTTGGCAATCTCGTGTGAAATTTTTAGGACATATCATTTCTGAATCCGGAATTTCCATGGATCCTTCAAAGATTGAGGCGATTCAAAATTGAAAGAGATCGGAGAGTGTGATGGAAATTCGTAGCTTTCTTGGATTGGCTGGCTATTACCGTCGGTTCATAAAAGACTTTTCTAAAATTTCCGTGGCTCTTACTAGTTTGACAAAGAAGGGAGTTAAGTACATTTGGTCAGACAAATGTGAAGCTGAATTTCAGAAATTAAAAGAACTCCTTTCCGATGCTCCTAGTCTTGTGATTCCCGAAGGGAACCAAGACTTTATGGTTTATACCGATGCTAGTCGTGTTGGTTTGGGAGCCATTCTCATGCAAAGGGAACGTGTTATCGCTTATGCTTCTAGGCAATTAAACCCTGCCGAGACTAGATATGCCACTCATGATTTAGAGCTCGCGGCTATTGTTTTCGGCCTTAGAATTTGGCGTCATTATCTTTTGGAAGAGAAATTTGTTCTCTACACCGATCATAAATCTTTCAAGTATTTATTTTCTAAAAAGGAACTTAATTTTCATCAACAAAGTTGGCTCGAATTCCTTGCATCTTATGATCTTGATATTCTCTATACTCTCGGAAATGGCAATCGTGTTGTCGATGCCCTTAGTCGTAAGCAACAAGAGGTTGTTTCCATGATGATATCCAAATGGAATGATCTCGAGACTTTGTCCACTTGTGAGATTCGAGATAGTGAATCTGATTCATGTTCTTCTCTTGTTTTATGTAGCCTTGAGGCTCATCCATCTCTTTTAGACCGCATCTTTGAAGCTCAAAAGCATGATCCCGAATTGGCTCTTCTTAGCCAAAGTTGTAGGGATAAAAATAAGGTTGTTGTTTTGAAAGACTTTGATATTGATGCTCGTGGAGGAAATCGAAAATTTTGTAGGCTTATTGTGCCAAATATTACTGATCTTCGTAAAGACATTTTAGAAGATTCTCATCGTTCTAAATTTACCATTCATCCCGGTACTAGTAAAATGTATGCGGATTTGAAGCGACTTTATTATTGGGATGGAATGAAATCTGATATTGCTAACTTTATTAAGCGTTGCATGACTTACCAACTCGTAAAGGCCGAGCATCAAAGGCCCGGTGGGTTATTGCAACCTTTAGACATTCCAATTTGGAAGTGGGATCAAGTCTCCATGGACTTTATTGACGGTCTTTCCCGTTCTCGTTCGGATAATGATAGCCTATGGTTGATAGTAGATTGACTTACAAAATCCACCCATTTTATTCCCGTTCAGTCCAACTGGACCGTACCTCTTTTGGCTAAACTCTATGTCAAAGAAATTGTTATATTGCATGGAGTCCCTACTTCCATTGTTAGCGATCATGATCGACTATTTACTAGTGGATTTTGGAAGGGTCTTCAAAAAGCTTTGGGGACGAACCTTAATTTTAGCACCGCTTATCATCCTCAGTCTGATGGACAAACCGAGCGTGTGAATCAAACTCTTGAAGATCTCCTTTGTGCATGTGTTCTTGATTTTGGTGGAAGTTGGGATGATCATATTTCTCTTGTTGAGTTTTGTTATAATAACAGCCTCCATCTAGTATTGGTATGGCACCTTTCGAGGCAATCTATGGAAGGCCGTGCCGATCTCCTTCGTGTTGGCTTGAAGCCGGTGAGAAGCTGGTTTTAGATCCAGATTTTGTTCGTGATGCCACAGAAAAGATTGACCTTATTCGTCATAGGATGAAAGAAGCTCAAAGTAGACAAAAATTCTATGCCAATAACCGAAGAAGGAGATTAGAATTTTCTGTGCAAGATTTGATATTTATTCGTGTTTCACCTATGAAGGGTGTTGTGCGTTTCAGTCGATCGGGAAAGTTAGCACCTCGATATATTGGCCCATTTCCCATCACCAAACATATTGGTTCCATGGCTTATCGCCTTTTATTACTGGATCAATTTTCTGCTATTCATGACGTATTCCACGTGTCATAACTACGAAAATGCCTTAGAGATTCCGATTCTATTCTTAAGTCCGGTGTTATTGAAGAAATTAAAGTTTCGCCTAATTTTACTTATGAGCAATATCCTATTCCTATAATTGCTACGAAGGTTAAACGCCTTCAAATTAAAGATGTTCCTCTTGTGAAAGTTCAATGGTCCTCAAATCCTAAGGATTGCTCATGGGAATCCAGAGAATTCATCGAGCGAACACATCCGGACTTACTTTCTCGTGCTCATTAAGGTGAACATCTCATTTCAAAATTTCTTCTTTTGTGTTGTTATGCCTTAGTATGGTTGTTACCTTTTATTTTCTTCTTAAGTATTGCGAGGATGCAATTTCTTTAAGGAGGGGAGTCTGCAACAACCCGCATATTTTTACGATAATATATTTAAATGATTTATTTAAATATAACATCGTTAGTCGGATTAAAGTCCGAAATGCTACTTTTTTTTAAACAATCGAATTAGGACTCGTGACTACTTCCATTGAGACCTAAATGGCGTTTGCGACCTTTTTGAGTATAAACATCGATATGTTTGGAGTTGAGCAGAATTTCGCTCTTTTTCTATTGGGCTTTGGGTTTGGGTTTTAGCCCACTAACCTAACAATGTAACCCCAACTCCTCTACAATAACAACTCCCAGTCCACTCCTCTTCATTCATTCATAACGTTTCCTAACTCTCTCAAGCCCTAGAAAGAATGGTGGGAAGAGGAAATTAAAATTCCTAAGCCCTAGTTTCTCTTGGGAATTCAAATTCAAGTTATAAATCAAAGAGAAGCTTATGTAAGCATCCTCTTCATGTTCTCCATCTTAATCTCTCTCCAATTTCAGAAATTTCCTATAACCTAACTTAGGAAATATTTGCTTATGATCTTAGATTGGAGCTTTTAGAGTTGAAGTTGAAGAGTGGTTGATCTTTCCTTTGTTTTAAAGCTTCTCACTTGTTGTTTTGGGTTTAAAGGTGAGTTCTTGAACTCACATCTATGTCTATAGCTTTCATTGTTGTTAGGTATGAATTCCTAACATCTATTTCATGTTCAATTGCTTTTGATTTGAATTATTTGGTGAATTTTCCAAATTTTGGTGTTCTGAAGTCAAAATCATTAAAAATCCTATCTTAGATGTTTTGACATGTTTTTGGGTGGTATATCGAAGAGCCTATAGGGCTAGGTTGTCGATTGGCATAAATTCCTAGCATCCATCGCTCGTTTGATCGCATTTCGGTTTGGATTTTACTTCCTAGAGTTCGATCGCCCATAGCAATCAATTCACTCAAACAAACTAATCTAACTATCCAGACAAAATTCTGGATATTACTTCCTAGAGTTTCCCAGGTATAAATACCGGGATACTCGCTCTACAGAATCCAAACTATATATACTGCTAAGCTACAGAGCTCCTACTCATCTAGATCTACAAAACTAAACAAGATATCAGACCATAGACAAGTCTGACTCAACAACCAAGCCTTCCTGAATAGCTGGTTCCACAACCAGAGATAGATCATACACGTACTCCCTCAGAGATATGTGAAACACATCAAATCCCAGTTATCCAAAATGGCAATTCAATCTAGAAGACCAAACACTTATCCTCACTAGAACACGAAAAAGATCCAATATCTCGGAGCTAGCTTTTCCGTCTTACCAAAACTTATAGCCCCTTTTATCAGAGAAAACTTATCCAAAATCAATCTCCGTCTCTTATCCACAAAAATCTTCGGACGATCCTGGGCTGCCTACATCCTTCCTGATCAGCTCAACCTTCGCTGATGTCTCTAGAAACAATCTAGACCAAAAACAACCCAACAGAATGATCCTCTCAAGATCAACCAAAATCAAGAACACAATCTCTATTCCCCAAACATCAGAAGACTAACTTACTTCTCTTATCCGGAAAAGACAAAACAGATACACTCCCAAACTGCTTCCGATGCACAACTCTGATCTGGAGTAGATGAAAAATGCTGATGATGAACACATGCACAAACTGGACAACACATCCCGAAAATATGGTTCATCAGATCCATAAAAGAAAACTCATAAGTTCCACCAAATCCTAAGCTGCTTCATCAAACTCTATCTCTAGGAACCATCCTTCTACTAAGCTGGACCACCGGTAGCACTCCTGGAATCCTAGTCGATAAGAAAACTCAATCTCCAGATGTGGACAAATCTTTGACTTCCCTGAAGACATCCGGAAAATTTCTCACAACTTCTAACTCCTACATCCTCTAAAGATGCCTCAATCCCATGCAAAAGATTATCCAAGAGAACACTCAAACTATCGCAAGTCACTTTTGCGATCAACCCAGCCTAATTTCCAAAGATATTGTTCTCTCTTTACCAATCAGAACAGCTTATGCTTACCTAGACAATCCATCAAAGAAATGGATCCACTCTGCTACTTCTGAACTCCACCTCTAGAAAACTGCTAAGCCAGAAGACCTTCTTAACGGCACACAGAACATTCCGAGCTGCACTGCTAACACAGATACCAAAGACTTCCTAATCCAAAGCTCCTTGAGAAACTCGGACCTCAAACCAAACAGAAACACCCTACTGAACTCAGCCACAACACTGAAGCAGACACACTTCCTTAAACTTGCTCCAAAGAAACATCTTCGGAGATATCCATAGTCACTACGTCTCATCACGCAGCTACTACTCCCTGAGGTTGCAAAGCTCCATCACTTGCTTCTGCACATCCGACAGATCCAAACTCTACTCATCCAAACTGCACTTCAAAGATGGACTCCGAACCTGTAACGACCCATAAATTTTAATTAATATTATTTGTTTTATTTGTATATTTAATTGAAATTTTGTGAAATTTTAAACAATAAAATTGTGAAATAAAAATTTGACATTTGGAATACGTCTGTTTAAGCATAGCAACCGGTAAATTTTCATCTCATAATATGGAAGTTTATTTTCAAGTGTAATTTTATTCCAATTTATATCAGTTAAAATTGATGATAATAAAATGTTTTCCAAACCTGAATATTTTTACATAGAAAAATTCTAATTCATCTTCTGACTAAGACGTCATTTTTCGTTTTTCCAAATTCGGACTTCTTTTGCTCCGTCGATCTTATTTTTCTGCATTTTTGCTGCATTTTCCGCTAGTAGAAAATTCAAATTTTTATAATTCAATCATATCACTGATATCTGTATACCGTTTTGATCACCTCGTCGAGCTGATCTCTACGGTATATTCAATTCTATGTTTTGAAGTCCGGTTCACAACGGAACACGTGAAATGGTTAACCGTACCGGTACCCTCTTTGTGCCCTATGGTTTCTTGTGTCCATTCACTTACCCACCGTATAATTCCAATAGTCATTAGCATTTATTTTCACTGATTTCAACCTTTTGATTTTCCCATCCCCGCTGTATTCATGTTTTGGTTCGTTCCTCTATTTGTTGTTTTGCTGTGAACGTTAAACCAAAGATATATGTATAAATAAAGTTTATAATAACGTTTGCTTTTCCTTTTGCTAAACTGCTCGTACTTCGTGCCGATCATGCTCTCCCTGTTCACCTTCCACCTTGACGTTATTTGCTTGAAAATAAACACTACGAAATGTAAGCTTTCAAAAACAAAAAAGAATAAGGACAGGTTTGCATACTTTTCCCTGTAGCCTGCATTCCTAAAATTTTTGATTCCCTTGCTGACGTTCACATGCATGGCCATCCACTCCCTTCCACCAACACTCGCTGATCTGCTTCCACCGCGGCAACGCCCCATCATTCCACCTTCGTCCCTACCTTACCCAGCCCTGCCGTCTCCGAACAACGCTCCCCTCTACCCTCTCTCCGCCTGAGTCGTCACGGCCAGGTCAAGCCCACAGTCCAGATCCTCGTGCACCCCGGCTCTCCACCGCGAACTTCCCTTCATCTATGCTTAGCCGATCGAGCTCAATCCCATCGTTCACGTATACTTCAGCTTCTCCGTGGTTTGTCATTTATAGTGTAAGTCTGTTCGTATATATATATATATATAATCGGTTGTGGTATTTTGCTTTGTTGTTATGTATTGTATATTGCATATATTTCGTTTCTGTGCATGTAGAAGTGTTCTGTGCATATAGAAGTCTGCATAGATTTGGTTATAGTATACATGCTATTTATGTATGGTCCGTGTATATAAATTTATATACTCTGTTGGTTTTTATAAAGTATATATACAATAGTTTATAAATATTTGTATAGTTTATAAAAGTTATACAAGTTTTAAAATGGGTTTGATTTACAAAGGTTTATATAAGTTTAGATAGATTTTTATTTTTATTTTTTATTTTTTTAAACATTGATTTAAAGTTTGTATATATGCAAGTTATATATATTATTATTTTACAGGTAGGTCAGAAGCTATGTACTAATTTGCTGTAGCCATACTTGATAGTCTTAGATATTTTGGTCTCTATATATATATATATAGATCTTACCTTATAAAAGATATGGTTTACATATCTTGCCTAAGTCAGGTCTGCACTTTTGCCGCATACATATATTAGTTATTATAGGTTATGTTGATTGTGTAAGTAAGTTCATGCTGGGTTTGTTCATAATTTCCTTACAGTTACAAAGTATATATATATCGACATTGTTTAAAAGGTTACTTTGTACTATTTATTTATGACGGTGAGTGATGTTATGGTAACTTTAAATATACATAGAGATTTTGATTTAGATATATATGGATTTTAACTTATAATATATAGGGTCTGCATATGTTCTTCGTACAATATGAGTATACATATATTTTGTTATGAATATAAATTGCATATGTCGGTTACAGTATGATTTCGCATGTATTATATTTTAAAGTATGTGTTTGTTTATATATATTGTTTTAGGTTAATGTCCCAGTTTTAATAGTTTATGTATATAGATAGTTCTCAAAAATATTAGCTGCAGTTTGTAGGATGATGTTGTGAAAATATAATTTTGATTAGAATATGGTATTGTTGTTTGAAATGAATATGGATATTGTTTAAAAATAATATATATTAGTCTATATCTATATATGAGTTTTAGTTTAAACCTATGATTTTGAAATTTATGTATATTTGAATATAAAATATGATTTTTATATATAGTTATACATGGTTATATAAGTTTGCTTACCCATTTATCCTCATCGATTCCGTTCTGATTTGATTTCGTCCATTACTATCCATTAGCTTTATTCGTCGAATCGTGTCCATCTAACGTTGCTTTGGAATTCATAGCTCATCTCTTTGTCAAGTCTATCGAGCCTCGGAAGGTGAGAAATCACTCACGATTAACGTTCTTTTATTTATTAAATTTGATTTCAATTGAAACGACAATTGAAATATGCTACTGCTAGTTATTTACATTGCTATATATATATATGCCATCATCTATTTCTGTTCACCTATGACATCTGACACCATTATCTGTTATTTATCACTGATGATATATGCCTGTTACTGTTGTTATATTTTTATCATATCTGTTATCACTCTACAAGTTCCCTGTTAATATATAATTCACTATGGGTTGAAATGATACATACCCGAACGATCTGTAAAATAGGAGAAAATCGTTATGGGTTGAAATGATATACCCAAGCGATTTTCATTTGAATTGAATTTGGGGTTACGGGTTGAAAAGATATATACTCGTATATATATTTAAATTACGGATTGAAATGATAAATATCCGTACCACTTGACCATAGGGTAGAAAATTATATACAGACACCGTTGGTCTATATATAAATATTTGAAAATGATTTCTATGGTTTTGAAGGAAATATATGGTTGTAATAAATATTGATTTTAAAGATCTAATAAAGTCGATTTAATAAAGTCGATTTAATCAATATAAAATAATGTTTAAGTATTTATGTAAATTTATATTTTCAAATATAGAGTTTATAATGATTCAGGCTGGAAAGATAAATTGAAATTGATTTGAAATTATATTTATTTAAGAATTTTACTTAAATAAGGTTGATTTGAAATTTATTAAATTTGAAAATTGAAAGATATTTTTTATAACTTGAATTTGATTAAAAGTGACATAAATGAATATTTCAAACTTATATAAATTTGAATGGGATATTTTGTTTATTTAAAATTTTAAATTGAATTCGTATTTAGATGTATTGAAATGATTAAAGAAATATCTCAGAAACAAAATGTAATGAAATTAAATTGATATATACATGGAATCATCAAATTTAGTTTTGAAATGTGAATATTTAAAGCTTTGAAATATATTGAAATTGAAATGGCTTATTTTGTGGTTCAAATATATATTTGAAATTGATAATTTGAAATGGTTTATTGAGAAGCTGAATCGAGTTGAAATTGATGATTTGAGATTTGATTAAATTTTAATTTTGGAATTCGAGTTTATGTGAATTGATTTGTGAAATTTGAGGAAGCTATTTTTATATAAAGTATTTTAAACTATATCTAAAACTATTTATATTTTACTTTATAAATTTTAATATAAATTATTTTAATATAAATCATTTTCAATATAAATTATTTTATTATAAACTATTTTAACTTATAACTATTTTATATAAACTATTTTATTGTATAAACTATTTTTCTATATATACAAATTTTAATATCTAAACTGTTTAAGAGGAAAGTGTTAGGATTCCAAAATGTTATGATTTCAAGCTATGATTTCAAAGTGTTATGAATTTAAAGGTTTTCATTTCCAAAGTGTTTTGATTTTTAAAGACTTATGATTTCGAAAGCGATATAACTTTGGAAAGTGATATGATTTTGGAAATGGATTTATTTGAAGTGAAAGTGATATCGCATTGATATGGTTTTGAAATGGCAATGATATGTCGGTTTTGAAATATAACTATTTTGAAATTTTATTAAATGACCATCGGTGTAATAATACGTAGTTATTAAAGAGACCGGGATCAGATATGGACATACTCTCTGTCGATACCGAAAACCACTTTAATAACTATTATACGTGCAGTGTTGGTCCAGAATGAAGTGGATGGTTTGGTGAACGCGTTGACTGAAGAAAGAGAACGAACGATATTGGATGACCCCTGACATGACTAAAACAGGAGCCGCGCCGGGCCATTGAGGTTCGCCACCTCTAGCGGACACACTTCTTCGTTACCATATCTATTACTTTTGTGATTCGATTTGGGTACACCCCTCGATTATGGGAGTGTTGTTTCGCGGTGTTGGGGTAGTAGCTGCTATGCCCAACATCAGTCCGGATCAGGCAACTACTAGTGTCCTAGTTGGTATCGCCTCATGTACCGTGTCATACTGTTTATCCTATCGCGACCACTACGATTTGTTTTGTGTTATACCTATGGGGTACCCTCTGATAACCACTAGTTTACGGTGGGGTTTACGGTGCTGTATAGACTATGGCATTATAAAATGTGTTAAGGGGGATTATGGTAATGCCTTAACGCTATTTTGATATCGTACTTAACTGATTAGACATTATCTACTTAGCGTACACTACTACATAGTAGATAGTTTAACGGATCCTTAGAGGATGGTTATCCCAAACATCCTTTGAGTTACTTGTATTTCAGTTGTTATTTCACTTGAGTTGGATTTATTGATATAAGAATGTTAATCCTGACTCGAGTGTTTTGTGTTTTGCTTTACGCTCGGGTCAGACAGAGTGATACAGTATTCGAGACTCACCTTTGGAGTTGGAGCTTCGCTTGGAGATCCAGCTATATATCCAGCTTTTAGTTATTCAGTTGATTCCAGTGATGTATTCAGATCTTGTATTTGACTATTGTATTGAGATATCTATGTATTCGAGACCTCTGTTGTATCTTGTTTAACTCTGTTATATATATGTAGTAGCTTCATGAACTACTATTCTTTTGTTTCCGCTGCATTATTTTATATTACTCTGTGTATGTGATCTGTGATTATTTTATTTACTGTATATGTTGAGTTTTGCCAATTTAAATTAACAATCTATTTTTTTGAATTATTCAAGTCCAACATGTGTGGATTTATTGTCGATTTGAATGGTCCAAAATAGTGGGTCGTTACAGTTGGTATCAGAGCTCTGGTTTTAGGCAAAACTCAGCATACAAAGTAAAATTCAATTACAGAATCACTTTCGTTCGAGCTTGAATTCCTTCTTCTTTGACTCGATTTCTTTGAATTTTGGAATGTTCCTTCGGTTCCAAAATCCATTCATGTCTTCTGATTCTGGAGTATCCCATAACTCCACTTCGAATGATCTCTATAATAAATCGGCGGTCTCGCCAATCTCTGAATGATTTGTTATGGGGTGAAACTCCTTACAATCGGTATTGATTCACCGGAGATTTCTGTATCCTCGGTTTATGATGCTGATATCTTCTGCTATACCTGAATTCTATCTCTTGAGAACGAATGTCGATTTACCTCGGGAATTTTGTATCAATCTCATTCTTGAAGTCTCGGTTGACCTGGTTAAAGTTACCCGTGATTTTATATAAGTTTATCCATATTCCTTGTTTGAAAATTTAAACATCTTATCTCCCTACCGAGTCTATCTTCTAGTCTGAGTTCTTTTGATTAGAACCTCTCTAATTTGAATCTCTATCCTTATTTTGAAACCTATTTTGGAATCATTCGAGTGAGGGAGTGTATTTGTAATTAATATTAAAATGTTTATATATTGTGTTGTTTGAGTTGTTGATGTTGATTTGGGTTTTCGATTGATTCGTCTGATCAACGCTATCGATAGGATTTGCAAAACACTTGAACAGAGCAAACTGACACAATATTATTTTCAAATTTGGTAAATGAAATAAATTTGTATGATTATATTATAGGAATATAAGTAAAATTTTCTGGAATTTAATAAGTTAATTAAAATGGTTGTTTGAAATGATAATATTTGATTATCATTTATTGTTCTAAATGAATTTATAAATATGGTTTATAAATTGATTTGGAAATTGAAATGAATTTAATTCAGAAATTGGAGAATTTAGTTTCCGGTGATTTCGAACTTTGGTTTTAAATTTTTAAAGTATATATTATTGAAAGTATTTTCGAATAGAAATCGTTTTCAAAGAATTTTAAAATGTTGAAATCAGTGCTCTTCTCTTTGTCGCTGGAAAATAATTTCGGTGATGGCTGCCGCATCATCGACATTCATTTTCGAGTTTCGAAGTGGAGATACTATTTTATGGCTTTGCTACGGTTTTGTTTTGAAAAAATTATTTTGATTTGAATTTCTTCAGTATAATTTGATTTATATATATATAGGTATCTTATTTTAAAATTCAATTTGATTTGATATAAATATATTATATATATCTCTAAATTGTTTGAAGCAAATTGGAAATTTAAATTCTTAAATTTTAGGTTAAAGATGATTTCAATTATAAACTGAAGTCAAAATTCTTGGATAAATAATTAACTGGGAATAACTGAATTGTAAAATCTTATTTGTATAATACTCAATTACATCTCAACATAACTTACCTAAAATTTTCAGAAGTTAAAAATGTAATTGGATAATATACAATATAAAATGACTTTATAAGGAAAGATTTGAGTGTTATAGTAAATGTTTTACACTTAAATTTTATTATAAAGATGTTAATAGAGAGAAATAGAATTATAAGTTAATTGGATAATAGATGAGACAAATAAAATTGTTTTGAAGGAATTAATAAATTGAGTTAGATAAACTTATGGAAATACCTTGAATTTAAAATCAATTATTGAATATAAATTAATTTATATGGTTTAAATTAATTTATATGGTTTAAATATATGTAATAAGATATATTAAGTGGAATAAATTTAATAATAATTTGGAATAAAAGAATTAAATTTGTTGAATAAAATATGAGTATAATAAATGATTATATAAATTGATGATATAGAAATTGTTAATTTAGGATTACTAGATAAAAAGATAATGAATTTAGAAATAGATAGATTGATTTAATTTAAGTGAACTCAAATTGATTAAACCCAAATGTTGAATATTAATTAGTTTAATTTGAAATTTATATGGTTTTAAATTTATTGTTTATTTTGAATATCAAATCTATTCTTTCTTTCTGGTAATTTTATTCTTCTACCTTCTTCCTTTTCGGGGATGAAAAGTTTTGAGTGGGGGAGAGTGTAACGACCCATAAATTTGAATTAATATTATTTGTTTTATTTGTATATTTAATTGAAATTTTATACAATAAAAATTTGAAATAAAAATTTGATATTTGGAATACGTCTGTTTAAGCATAGCAACCGGTAAATTTTCATCTCGTAATATGGAAGTTTATTTTCTAGTGTAATTTTATTCCAATTTATATCAGTTAAAATTGATGATAATAAAATGTTTTTCAAACCTGAATATTTTTACATAGAAAAATTCTAATTCATCTTCTGACTAAGACGTCATTTTTCGTTTTTCCAAATTTGGACTTCTTTAGCTCCGTCGATCTTATTTTTCTGCATTTTTGCTGCATTTTCCGCTAGTAGGAAATTCGAATTTTTATAATTCAATCATACCACTGATGTCTGTATACCGTTTTGATCACCTCGTTGAGCTGATCTCTATGGTATATTCAATTCTGTGTTTTGATGTCCGGTTTACAACGGAACACGTGAAATGGTTAACCGTACCGGTACAAGCTTTGTGCCCTATGGTTTCTTGTGTCCATTCACTTACCCACCGTATAATTCCAATAGTCATTAGCATTTATTTTCACTGAATTCAACCTTTTGATTTTCCCATCCCCGATGTATTCATGTTTTGGTTCGTTCCTCTATTTGTTGTTTTGCTGTGAACGTTAAACCAAAGATATATGTATAAATAAAGTTTATAATAACGTTTGCTTTTCCTTTTGCTAAGCTGCTCGTACTTCGTGCCGATCACGCTCTCCATGTTCACCTTGCACCCTGACGTTATTTGCTTGAAAATAAACACTACGAAATGTAAGCTTTCAAAAACAAAAAAGAATAAGGACAGGTTTGCATACTTTTCCCTGTAGCCTGCATTCCTAAAATTTTTGATTCCCTTGCTGACGTTCTCATGCATGGCCATCCACTCCCTTCCACCAATACTCGCTGATCCGCTTCCACCGCGGCAACGCCCCATCATTCCACCTCCGTCCCTACCTTACCCAGCCATGCCATCTCCGAACAACGCTCCCCTCTACCATCTCTCCGCCTGAGTCGTCACGGCCAAGTCGAGCCCAAAGTCCAGATCCGCGTGCACCCCGGCTCTCCACCGCGAACTTCCCTTCATCTGTGCTCAGCCGATCGAGCTTAATCCCATCGTTCACGTATACTTCAGCTTCTCCGTGGTTTGTCATTTATAGTGTAAATCTGTTCGTGTGTATATATATATATATATATATATAATCGATTGTGGTATTTTGCTTTGTTGTTATGTATTGTATATTGCATATATTTCGTTTCTATGCATGTAGAAGTGTTCTGCACATATAGAAGTCTGCATAGATTTGGTTATAGTATACATGCTATTTATGTATGGTCTGTGTATATAAATTTATATGCTCTGTTGGTTTTTATAAAGTATATATACAATAGTTTATAAATATTTGTATAGTTTATAAAAGTTATACAAGTTCTAAAATGGGTTTGATTTACAAAGGTATATATAAGTTTAGATAGATTTTTTTTTAAACATTGATTTGAAGTTTGTATATATGCAAGTTATATATATTATTATTTTACAGGTAGGTCAGAAGCTATGTACTAATTTGCTGTAGCCATACTTGATAGTCTTAGATATTTCGGTCTATATATATATAGATCTTACCTTATAAAAGATATGGTTTACATATCTTGCCTAAGTCAGGTCTGCACTTTTGCCGCATACATTTATTATTTATTATAGGTTATGTTGATTGTGTAAGTAAGTTCATGCTGGGTTTGTCCATAATTTCCTTACAGTTACAAAGTATATATATATATCAACATTGTTTAAAAGGTTACTTTGTACTATTTATTTATGACAGTGAGTGATGTTATGGTAACTTTAAATATACATAGAGATTTTGATTTAGATATATATATGGATTTTAACTTATAATATTGTAACGACCCGACTTTCCAGTCCCGGAAAATCGAACCATTTGACTTAAAGAAGAAGAGGTAGAAGAAGAAAGTAGGAAGACAACATCAGAATCTAACCATCGCAGCGGAATAAAATATAATATATATTAACAGATCTTTACACAAATCAAAACTATATCAGTTTTATACAATATATCATCAGGGTATACATCAGAGAACACATAACATACAACTGGACAATAACCATATCATGTCCTCAATACAACAGAGAACAACAATCAACACAGCGGAATATATATATAAACAAGTACGAGAGATACGTCTCGCCATCCAGCTCGTCTCCTGAGCTCCACAGCATCATATCCTGTAACCTATAATACTCGGTCTGACCCGAGCATTATATAAAACAATACCCGAGTCAGTCTGGAATACCAGCGTGAGAAAATCACACTCAATTTGATTATTAAAGTTTCAAAAATCCTTTTGAAAATAAAAGCCTCTCGTAAGACCACGCCACAAATAAACATGTCGGGTTTTTACCTTACGATAGCTAAAACACTTTTTATCAAAATCCTCTGATATTATAATAGTGTCTATTCATAAATACTTATTAAAATAGCTGAAATTGTTACATGATTAAATTCCAGCATACTAGGTATACAAACAAATACCGTACAAGGCACGTAGGGAGAATGGATTTCCAACGAATGACTAGGCACTGGGGTACCACCTGTCACAGTACATGGCCTAGATCACAGTACCGAGGAGTACGCCCGCTCCCCTGCAACACAAGGCCGGAATCATCCCTTACTGGATAATTCCAAATAAAATCACCCCACGGTTGGGATCAGCAACCGCACCTCTAAGCCAAAATAAAGGGACATCTAGACAGGGATGACTTTACTCTCAAGTGGGGGCTACCCACGAAGCCTTGCTGCATAACCCCTGATTTTCAGTCATTCCCGGTTGATGAGGTTCGAGGCTAAACGATACCTTTTCAGAACATATCCCTTAGAATGCCCATCGTCCACCTGACGATGTCACGAAAGCATTCGTCCATACAAGTCCGTCCCGGGTTCGAACGGAACCGAAGGCACTATTTCTACTACATCCATTTTGGAAATATCCTCAGGATTAGTAGCGACTAGCCCTTGCACTTCACTGCTCCATCTTCGACTCTGAACACGTTGCACGAAACGTACAAACCGGATCGAAGTGGTATTCGAGTCTCCAGACCTAGAATCCCGGTATACGGAAACTCGATCCCGGTCTCTTCGAAATGATCAACGCATTTGGCCAATATTGATAGTCGGTTATTTAACTATCAATTAACATCCACAAGCAACCATCACACAATAAATAATTTCCCACATTATTTATTTGCCCAAATATCTTTCCAAGATATATTTCCAAATTTTCAAAGCTCATTTGAAAACAATTTCAAAACAGTTTCCGCTTACGGAATACCTTTCCCAAATAATTATTTCCACTGAATCACCAGGTACAAAATACTTTTAATTTTAAAATAATTTAAAACACTTTATTTAAATATACTTTATAACATTGAAATCAAACTACTTTAATACTTTATTAAAAATATATACTTTAAAATAAACCACTTTATAAATATAAACTAAATTTCCTCTTTAAAACATAATACCAAATCACTTTTATATAATTACTACAATAATAGATTTTTGAAAATACTTACTTTGGAAATTAACCTTTAGAAATAATCAATTTCCTAAAACATGCCCTTTTAAACAAATTAGAACTTTTAACTTATATTTAAAATTGCTTTGAAAAACGTACTTGGCAATCCAAGGAAATACACTTCTCTTCACATCCTTTAAAAATAAATCAACATTTATTTTTAAACCAATTCATATTCTTTTATAAATTCCCACCTTGAATTTATATTCTCAAATATCCCCTGATATTTTATTTCACTTTATAAACCCAGTTTATCTCTCCAAAATCTCATTTCTCTTTAAATTTCAAATCCCAAAGTATTTAAATCAATTAACAATTGATTTCCCAATTTATTTTACTTTGAAATAAATTTCCTTACTTAATCCATTTATTTCCAAATTCATTAACTTCCAGATTTTATTTCTCATTATGATTTAAAATCTTTAAACTGAAACACAAGTTTCAGATTTTACCAAATTCCTTCTTTCTTTTTAATTACATTTAAACATTGAATTAAAATAAATTATTTATTCCTTTAAATAATATCACATAAGTTTTTAAATTCAATATTTCTCGGTTTATTCAAAATTCTTCTTTTCCATGTTTATTAGAATTTTGGGAATCACTTTTATTCTTAATCAGATTCATTCTCAAATTTATTCCAAACTCTTTATAATTATTTACTTAAAATTTACTCTTTTATTTCTTTTCAAAAATTCCATTCAAGAGATTTTGATAATTCAGCACATCCAAATCGATCCAACCAAACCATAACATCCAATTATCCATATAATTCTTCACAGGATATCAAAAATCATATCACAAAATATTTAACAAAATTAAATATTTTGAGGAATCCAGTTGGATCCCTCCAACCTGTTTCCCTGCATCCACAGATGTTAGCACAATACCAATTCCACTTCAAGGTGGAATATCGCGGTATATGGGTTTTATATAAAATCATCCGCTATTATGCGGCGCATAGGGTCTCATCCGCTATATAAATGCGGGAATATCAACAACTCCAATATATACATATGCCAATATATATATATTGGTATATACTACTATATACCATATCAATCAAATCAATCAATTCAATCATCCATCAATATTTAAATTTAACCAATTAGATTTAAATTATAATTTAACTGAGTGAGATTAACTCACCTTATTCCATTTGCATTCCACTTCCAATATTGCCTTGGTTTCTTGATTTTTGACCTTGAATAATATTATATAACTTATCAATATTCGAAATAGTCAAACAGTTAATTACCATTTAACTAGTTACCCTAAACAATCAATTACTATCAAATTAATTCAATGTACTAATAATCTAATTTAACTAACAATTTAATTTTAAACTAACTTTCTAAAAAAAATATTTCTAGAGACTAAAATAATTAAATTAGTTATTTAAACGAATTAATCACCATAATACATTATTTAAAATAGGCTAGTGAATTTAAAATGCGTATCTGATATTTATTTATTTTCAAATTGAAACTACATATATATTTATATTTAAAAATAATCCATAAAGATTTAAAACCCAAATTTTATCAACTCTTCATCACTTTAAAACCCCTATATTTCTTTTCTGTTTGCCTAAGAATTTATCACGGTAAACTTCATTTCTTATATATATTTAAAAAAATAAAACTTGACTTTCAGTAGAATCTTTTTCCTAAAGCATATATTTATATATGTATTTATTAATTAACTTTAGATTAAAAGAAATAGATTTCGATACCTCATAGCTCGTCCTACAATCATTTCAAACTAAACGAATGCTCTAGCACTTCCAGCTGATGCCTCGTCCTCGTTCACGTCCCACACAGATCGCCTCCACCCTGAGAACACTGCCATCGAAAACGTGAAATCGCGAAGCCCTCACTTGCCCTTCTCCGCACTCGAATTGAATTCGAGCATCGTGCCACCATCGCGACGTCGGTGCCACGCGAGTCGCTCCGCCTCCCATAGCCTAATCGTTCGCAAATCCTTGCGAATGAACTCGCGATTCCCTCCTTCGAGCGAGCATCGCCATGTCGCGAGACCCTCAAGGCCGCCGTCTCGCGTACCCTACCTCCTGTTGCAGTTTAAACTTCGTGAATCTCGAACTCGATTAATAGAAGGATCGCGATTTTGAATTGAATAGAGGAGAGAAGGAATGATTTTTGTTCTCGTTTATATCTCGTTCATCAAATTCTTTGTTCTGCCATTTACGATTGAATTTGGGGAAAAAGAAATAAAGGCTGGAACTCGTTCCTCTCTGATTTGGTTTGATTGTTCAAAAAGAAAAGGAACGCGAGACTTCGAAGTATAAAATTTTCACAGATATTTTAGTTCGATAGCTTCTTAGAGAAGAGAAGGGTACGAAGGAAACAATTTGGGTGCGGGATGTACGTATTGTCGGTTTAAAAGAGTGGATATATTTTATTTAAATTCAATTGGTCTCAGTAAATTCTATACGTTTATATATCGTACGGTCACACAACTACTCCAATTACTACGAAACTTGAAATCCGGTAATAATACAATATTATGGACCCAATGGAACTGGTTTCGTCGAATTCCGAGACTGCGCCTCGGAAGGCTATATTTTAAATATCAATTTAAACAGTATATTTTTAAAACTGAAAAAAACACTTCCAAATTCAATTTTAAAAGTTCTATCACCTTCAGTATTATAAATATGAATTTTACGAGCTTTCAAAATATTTTTAATTAGCTTAGAATGGCAGATTTACTATTTTATCCAACTTCAAATAATTTAATTTAATAATTAAATCACCCAATAAACAGCGATATTTGAAATTTAAGTTAATAATTAATATCTGAATATTTAAAATTGATTAAATATTCCAATTTCAAATACTCAAAAATTCCGGGTCGTCACAAATATATAGGGTCTGCATATGTTCTTCATACAGTATGAGTATACATATATTTTGTTATGAATATAAATTGCATATGTCGGTTACAGTATGATTTCGCATGTATTATATTTTAAAGTATGTGTTTATTTATATATATTGTTTTAGGTTAATGTCCCACTTTTAATAGTTTATGTATATAGATAGTTCTCAAAAATATTAGCTGCAGTTTGTAGGATGATGTTGTGAAAATATAATTTTGAGTAGAATATGGTATTGTTGTTTGAAATGAATATGGATATTGTTTAAAAATAATATATATTAGTCTATATCTATATATGAGTTTTAGTTTAAACCTATGATTTTGAAATTTATATATATTTAATATATATTTGAATATAAAATATAATTTTTATATATAGTTATACATGGTTATATAAGTTTGCTTACCCATTTATCCTCATCGATTCCGTTCTGATTTGATTTCGTCCATTTCTATCCATTAGCTTTGTTCGTCGAATCGTGTCCATCTAACGTTGCTTTGGAATTCATAGCTCATCTCTTTGTCAAGTCTATCGAGCCTCGGAAGGTGAGAAATCACTCACGATTAACGTTCTTTTATTTATTAAATTTGATTTCAATTGAAACGACAATTGAAATATGCTGCTGCTAGTTATTTACATTGCTATATATATATGCCATCATCTGTTTCTGTTCACTTGTGACATCTGACACCATTATTTGTTATTTATCACTAATGATATATGCCTGTTACTGTTATATTTTTATCATATCTGTTATCACTCTGCAAGTTCCCTGTTAATATAGAATTCACTATGGGTTGAAATGATACATACTCGAACGATCTGTAAAATAGGAGAAAATCGTTATCGGTTGAAATGATAATACCAAGCGATTTTCATTTGAATTGAATTTGGGGTTACGGGTTGAAAAGATATATACCGATATATATATTTAAATTACGGATTGAAATGATAAATATCCGTACCACTTGACCATAGGATAGAAAATTATATACAGACGCCGTTGGTCTATATATAAATATTTAAAAATGATTTCTTTGGTTTTGAAGGAAATATATGGTTGTAATAAATATTGATTTTAAAGATCTAATAAAGTTGATTTAATAAAGTCGATTTAATCAATATAAAATAATGTTTAAGTATTTATGTAAATTTATATTTTCAAATATAGAGTTTATAATGATTCAGGTTGGAAACATAAATTGAAAATGATTTGAAATTATATTTATTTAAGAATTTTACTTAAATAAGGTTGATTTGAAATTTATTAAATTTGAAAATTGAAAGATATGTTTTATAACTTGAATTTGATTAAAAGTGACTTAAATGAATATTTCAAACTTATATAAATTTGAATGGGATATTTTGTTTATTTAAAATTTTAAATTGAAGTCGTATTTAGATGTATTGAAATGACTAAAGAAATATCTCAGAAACAAAATGTAATGAAATTAAATTGAGATATAAATGGAATCATCAAATTTAGTTTTGAAATGTGAATATTTAAAGCTTTGAAATATATTGAAATTGAAATGGCTTATTTTGTGGTTCAAATATGTATTTGAAATTGATAATTTGAAATGGTTTATTGAGAAGCTGAATCGAGTTGAAATTGATGATTTGAGATTTGATTAAATTTTAATTTTGGAATTCGAGTTTATGTGAATTGATTTGTGAAATTTGAGGAAGCTATTTTTATATAAACTATTTTAAACTATATCTAAAACTATTTATATTTTACTTTATAAATTTTAATATAAATTATTTTAATATAAATCATTTCATTATAAATTATTTTATTATAAACTATTTTAATTTATAACTATTTTATATAAACTATTTTATATAAACTATTTTATTGTATAAACTATTTTTCTATATATACAAATTTTAATATCTAAACTGTTTAAGAGGAAAGTGTTAGGATTCCAAAATGTTAGATTTCAAGCTATGATTTCAAAGTGTTATGAATTTCAAGATTTTGATTTCCAAAGTGTTTTGATTTTTAAAGACTTATGATTTCGAAACCCGCATAACTTTGGAAAGTGATATGATTTTGGAAATGGATTTATTTGAAGTGAAAGTGATATCGTATTGATATGGTTTTGAAATGGCAATGATATGTCGGTTTTGAAATATAACTATTTTGAAATTTTATTAAATGACCATCGGTACGTAGTTATTAAAGAGACCGGGATCGGATATGGACATACTCTCTGTCGATACCGAAAACCACTTTAATAACTATTATACGCGGAGTGTTGGTCCAGAATGAAGTGGATGGTTTGGTGAACGCGTTGACTGAAGAAAGAGAACGATATTGGATGACCTCTGACATGACTAAAACAGGAGCCGCGCCGGGCCATTGAGGTTCGCTACCTCTAGCGGACACACTTCTTCGTTACCATATCTATTACTTTTGTGATTCGATTTGGGTGCACCCCTCGATTATGGGAGTGTTGTTTCGCGGTGTTGGGGTAGTAGCTGCTATGCCCAACATTAGTCCGGATCAGGCAACTACTAGTGTCCTAGTTGGTATCGTCTCATGTACCTTGTCATACTGTTTATCCTATTGCGACCACTACGATTTGTTTTGTGTTATACCTATGGGGTACCCTCTGATAACCACTAGTTTACGGTGGGGTTTACGGTGTTGTATAGACTATGGCATTATAAAATGTGTTAAGGGGGATTATGGTAACGCCTTAACGCTATTTTGATATCGTACTTTACTGATTAGACATTATATACTTAGCGTACACTACTACATAGTAGATAGTTTAACAGATCCTTAGAGGATGGTTATCCCAAACATCCTTTGAGTTACTTGTATTTCAGTTGTTATTTCACTTGAGTTGGATTTACTGATATAAGAATATTAATCCTGACTCGAGTGTTTTGTGTTTTGCTTTATGCTCGGGTCAGACTGAGTGATACAGTATTCGAGACTCACCTTTGGAGTTGGAGCTTCGCTTGGAGATCCAGCTATCTATCCAGCTTTCGATTATTCAGTTGATTCCAGTGATGTATTCAGATCTTGTATTTGACTATTGTATTGAGATATCTATGTATTCAAGACCTCTGTTGTATCTTGTTTAACTCTGTTATATATATGTAGTAGCTTCATGAACTACTATTCTTTTGTTTCCGCTGCATTATTGTTATATTACTCTGTGTCTGTGATCAGTGATTATTTTATTTACTTTATATGCTGAGTTTTGCCAATTTAAATTAACAATCTATTGTTTTGAATTATTCAAGTCCGACATGTGTGGATTTATTGTCGATTTGAATGGTCCAAAATAGTGGGTCGTTACAGAACCTTTAAAAGGTTTCCTTTAGAGATCGATGAAATCCTTACACCACTGCAAAGCTTACTCGAGACGGTATTAGGTCAATAGTCTCGACGGATACACTTCCAACCTAAAACATTCAAACTCCAACCATTGGTAGTCGTGTTACACACACCACTACCCTATCTACCTTTATAACTTATATTGGAAAACCCGAACAGGTAACCCAACAAATAGGTAGAAATATATATATATATATATATATATATATATATATATATATATATTCAAATTTACAAATACGCTCTCTCAAGAAAGAATTCACTCCAAACCCTAGGTATTCACTCAACCTAGCGCTCTGATACCAACTGTGACGACCCGCCTTTCTCTCCACAAAAAGACACGTCATTTTTAAGAAAGAAAGGGATAGAAAAGAGAAAAGATAGAGAAGAAAGAACTAATCAATATTAGAATCTCACAGCGGAACGAATAAATTATATTAATCACATAAGCTATTACATAATATACAACATACATCAGAGTTACACAGCTTATACATCACATACTAGACAGTTATAACCACTTGTCTATCATTACAACTCAAATACAACACAGAGATACCAACATAGCGGAAAACTATATATCTACAAACGCCGAAGCCTCCTGCTCCAATTTTCCTCCAGAATTCGTCAAAGCAAACCTGAATCCCTTGGCTACTCGTAAAAATTTGAGTACCCAAGAGTTTAAGAAAACGGAAAATAAACTCCGGGTCAGACATGTGTCTGGTGTGAGTAACAGGTTAAAGTTGCTTAACTTTGAAAAACCTTTGAAAACAAAAGGTATCTCGTAAGACTTCCCGCACATAAATACGGAAAAGTTTTTACCTTACGATAACCAAAACATTTGATAGGAAATCTAGTTATATTATAATAGGGTCTAGGATTCTCAAATAAATATTCACATAGCCGAAATTGTTACATTCATTAAATTCCAGCATACATAGGTATACAATCAAGTCCGAGATCACTTATTGGAGTTTGGATTCCATACAATGGTAGGGCTACTGGGGTACCGCCTATCACCGTACGGAGCCTAGATCATCGTACCGAGGATCACTCCCAATCCCCTGCAACACAAGGTCGGAACCATCCCTTACTGGATAGTCCCGAACAAGACAACCCCGCAGTTGACTGCAGATCCAGCTGCCCACTAAGATGAAATAAAAGGAACCTCTAGACAGGGGAAAATCCCATCCTACTTGAGCGCGACTAACTTAGCCTTGCTGCACCTCCCCTATTTTAGCAATTCCCGGTTGATGAGGCTTGAGGCTACGATTACCTTTATAGAACACATTACTTAGAATGCTCATCATCCACCTGACGATGTTCTGAAAGCATTCAATCCATACAAGTTCGTTCCGGGTTCGAACGAAACCGAAGGTATTATCTCATTACACTCATTTTGTAATCACCCTCAGAGTTAACGATAATAACCCTTGCACTCTGAATCTTCATCTTCACTTGAGATTCACGACCTATCGTTAATTTGGATCGATGTGGTATTCGGATATCCAAATCTGGAAACCCGATCCTGGTCTCATCAAAATCCAAAACGTATCTTTTAGGTCCAAGTTGTTTTAAAGTTTAAAATAATTCATTTCAATTCAATTCAATACTTTGAATTCACACATCATTTAACACAGATAAATATCACACATTTATCTCAGATATATCCAATATCACATAACAGAATATCACAACATATCATCCAATAGATATCATCCAATTCAGATATTCAACTCAAACAATCATCTACAAACAGTAATTATTAATCCATGTTATAATTAATTTAATCTATTTAAATTAATTATTTAAGAATTAATCACTTAATCCTGCTCAATTTATCATTAATTAATTACAAACAAATTAATTAATCATCACTTAAATCAATCATCCTCTTAATTAATCACCCTTGATTAATTATCCTTAATTACTTTATCAATAAATTAATTAATCTCTAATCATAGATTAATTATCCTTTAACTATCAGTTAATAAACCTTAATTATTATTTAATCTCCTTCAATACAAAGTAATTAATCCTTAATTACTTTTATAATTAATTAACTAACCTTTAATTAACTGATTAATTAACCATTAACTATTGATTAATAACCTTAATTATTAATCAATATTTCTTAATACAAATTAATTAATCCATAATTACTTTTATAATTAATTAATTATTAATTAATAAACCTAATTATTAATTAACAACCTTAATTACAAATTAATTAATCCTTAATTACCATTTAATCAATCCTTAATTACCATTTGATTAATCCTTAATTACCCTTGATTAATTAATTAATTAATCTTTAATTTTAGATTAAACATCCTTTAAGTATTAATTAAGAAAACCTAATTATTAATTAATAAAACTTAATTACAAATTAAGTACTTCTTAATTATTAATTATGTAACCTCTAATTACTTAATTAACAACTCTTTAATTACTAAATTAATCAATCTTAATTACTTGATTAATTAATTATTAATTACACTTAATTACTTAATTAATTAATCTCTAACCATTAATTAATTTAATTAATAATCTTTAATTAAAATTAATTAACCTTTAATTAACTTATAACCCTTAATCATTAATTAATTAAATCAATTAATTACTCTTAATTAATTACTTAATTAATCCTTTATAATTAATTAATCAAATTAATTAATTATACTTAATTTCCTCAATTAACTTAGTTAATCTCAAGGAATTATAACCTTAATTATTTTAAGATAAAACATTTTCTTTAGTAATGCCTTAATTACCATTAACATATTTAAACCAATTTAACATTATAATTACCTTTACTTAATTAAATCATTAATTAAGTTTTAGAATAAATAATCATTTAACTTGATAATTTTAAAGTTAACAAACTTAACTTCCTTATAATAACTTAAATCATTATCAAATAGAAGTTTTAAAAACTAATTTCAATTTGTATTTTAAAACTTACTTTTATAAAAATCTTAAACTTTTATTTTAAACTTAAGTTTTAAAATTACTTAATTTTACAAAATTTAACTTAAACAAATTTTCAGAACTTCTTAATCAATTGTTAAAGAACAATTATAAAGAGTAAGTTAACTAAGAATGTTTTAAACTAGATTTAAATTTAAATTTCAAAAACAATTTGATTTTAAAACATTTTAAAAAAACTGTTTATCATCTCTGCTTCGGGTCAAACCCGAAGACAACTCGGGTCTAGCCCCGAGTAAATCATCTTTTCTCCCCTTTATTTAAAAAACTTACTTATTTTAAGTTTTTAAAATCCTACAGGCTACGCTTACGAAACTACTCGAGTTTCGACTCGAGTCACAAACCCCTAAACACGAGATATGCTTCGAGTCCAAATCACTACCCAAACAACAGACACGCATCTCCCATGTGCACCTGCACATCCAACTACGACGGCGATGACCACCGCCGTAACTTCCAACACAACGACCAACATCCAGACCTTCAACCCAGTCCTTCGAATGGCTCGCGAAAGCTTCCAATCAAAATCGAGCCAAGTAGATGAAACTGGAACTTCTAACATCACCAGAATTTCCCTCGATTCCACGCCTCCGGTCATCTGAGCAGATGTAACCCCGGTCACGACATCTCTGATCATCCGCGAACCCATCCCCAAAGTCCCATCGAACTCGATGCACCAGAGAGAAAGAAGTGATCAAATCTTCCAGCTCGACCAAAACTAGGGTTATAAACTAAATCTCTTCGCCGTCGACGCCACGGCGATCTTCGCTGCCTCCAACCATTTTTCCTAGCCTTACCGTACATCCTTCCTCCTCCAGACGAAACCCCGACCCTCCAGCGACTGTCGATCACCAGAGACAACCCAAAATGGACAATCCAAACAAACTAGAACTGCTCCTTAACTCTAACATTAAAAATTGTGATTTTACTTTTAAAAATCAAGATTTTGGATGAGAGTTCAGATCCTAAGCCTGAAACTATAAATTTGTATGTTTGAAATTTTGACAAAGTTTAATCATTTATGTTCTTATGGTTTACAGAGCAACTCCTAAATTTATTTTTACTTAAATGAATTTTTAAACTTTAATTCATGACTAAACAAACAATTTTTGTTTGCATCTTAAACTCTAACATAGGTCAGATCATGTGATAATGGGGTTTGAAAAATTCTTGAAACTGGAAACTAAAAACACTGTAACATAGAGACATCAAATGCACACATATATCCATTCATATTTACACAGGAGATCTACTGATATATATACATACATAATACATACTTAACACAGCAATTATCATGCAACAGATTCAAATACTTAAAATTATAAAAGTGATGTTACTCACTGTTTTGAGGATGAAGAACAGAGCATTCCTTTTTTTTTAAAAACAGTTTTGAAAACCTTGGAATCTTTAAAAACTTGAGTGCTTGCTTTTGAAATTTGAAAACTGAGTTGCTGTCTCAGATTTGCATGCAGTAAAAAAATTCCAGGTTGAATAAGAATAATGCACAGGCTTTGAATTTGAAACTTGAAAATGGAATTACAGGTTGATCATTTGATTTGGAATTGTATTACAAGGATTTTGCTTTGAGTTTGGAAAGTGTTTGCATGATTTTGATAATAGATGGATTTTTGATCTTTTTGTTTCAGCTGAAGTTTTCTTAGTTTTGATTAAAGAAAAAGAAATGAAGAAGGGGAAGACATAAGTATTTAAAATAGCTAAAATGATTAATTTAAAAATTAAAAGAAAACAAAATCTTGACATTTTTCATTTGAGTTGATATTTACTTACCACATGTTATTTAGGTGTCTTAAGGAATTAACACATATCAAATGTATTATTTTATTTATTTAAATGTTAATAAAAGCTTTACTTAATTTATTTATTCTTATGTAAATATATATATGTGAATTTCTTATGTAAAGAAAATGTAATAAAAAAATTATAAATAAAAGCTTATACAATTATCTTTAAAATCCAAAACACTTTAAATATTTATTAAAAGAAGATTATTAAATCAATTCAAATTTTATTAACAAAGATTATCAAATCAATTTAATTTTTAATACAGATTATTAAATTGATATTGCCCAAAATTCTGGGTCATCAAATTCCTCCTCCCTTAAAAGAATTTCGTCCCCGAAATTTAAAAGCAAAGCTAATTTAATAATCTACTTAATATTTTAATTCTTAAACCACAACATATATTATCAACAATATGCTAACAACCATAGCAATCAATTCACTCAAACAAACAAATCTAATTATCCAGACAAAATTCTGGATAGTACTTCCTAGAGTTTCCCAGGTATAAATACCGGGATACTCGCTCTACAGAATCCAAACTATCTATACTGCTATGCTACAGAGCTCCTACTCATCTAGATCTACAAAACTAAACAAGATATCAGACCACAAACAAGTCTGACTCAACAACCAAACCTTCTTGAATAGCTGGTTCCACAACCAGAGATAGATCATACACGTACTCCCTTAGAGATACGTGAAACACATCGAATCCCAATTATCCAAAATGGCAATTCAATCCAAAAGACCAAACACTTATCCTCACCAGAACACGGAAAAGATCCAATATCTCGGAGCTAGCTTTTTCATCTTACCAAAACTTATAGCTCCTTTTATCGGCGAAAACTTATCCAAAATCAATCTCCGTCTCTTATCCACAAAAATCTTCGAACGATCCTGGGCTGCCTACATCCTTCCTGATCAGCTCAACCTTCGCTGATGTCTCTAGAAACAAACTAGACCAAAAACAACCCAACAGAATGATCCTCTCAAGATCAACCAAAATCAAGAACATAATCTCTATTCCTCAAACATTTGTTTACTAACTTACTTCTCTTATCCGGAAAAGACAAAACAGATGCACTCCCAAACTGCTTCCGCTGCACAACTCTGATCTGGAGTAGATGAAAAATACTGATGATGATCACAGGCACAAACTGAACAACACATCCCGGAAATATGGTTCAACAGATACATAAAAGAAAACTCAGAAGTTCCACCAAATCCTGAGCTGCTTCATCAAACTATATCTCTAGGAACCATCCTTCTACTAAGCTGGACCACTGGTAGCACTCCTGTAATCCTAGTCGATAAGAAAACTCAATCTCCATATGCGGACAAACCTCTGACTTCCCTGAAGACATTCGGAAAATTTCCGACAACTTCTAACTCCTACATCCTCTAAAGATGCCTCAATCCCATGCAAAAGATAATCCAAGAGAACACTCAAACTATCGCAAGTCACTTTTGCGATCAACCCGACCTAATTTCCAAAGATATTGTTCTCTCTTTACCAATCAGAACAACTTATGCTTACCTAGACAATCCATTAAAGAAATGGATCCACTCTGCTACTTCTGAACTCCACCTCTAGAAAACTGCTAAGCCAGAAGACCTTCTTGATGGCACACAGAATATTCCGAGCTGCACAGCTAACACAGATACCAAAGACTTCCTAATCCAAAGCTCCTTGAGAAACTCGAACCTCAAACCATACACAAACACCCTGCTGAACTAAGCCACAACACTGAAGCAGACACACTTCCTTAAACTTGCTCCAAAGAAACATCTTCGGAGATATCCATAGTCACCGCGTCTCATCACGCAGCTACTACTCCCTGAGGTTGCCAAGCTACCATCACTTGCTTCTGCACATCCGACAGATCCAAACTCTACTCATCCAAACTGCACTTCAAAGATGGACTCCGAACCTTTAAAAGGTTTCCTTTAGAGATCGATGAAATCCTTACACCACTGCAAAGCTTACTCGAGACGGTATTAGGTCTATAGTCTCGACAGATACACTTCCAACCTCAAACATTCAAACTCCAACCACTGGTAGTCGTGTTACACACACCACTACCCTATCTACCTTTATAACTTATATTGGAAAATCGGAATAGGTAACCCAACAAATAGGTAGAAATATATATATATATATATATTCAAAATTACAAATACGCTCTCTCAAGAAAGAATTCACTCCAAACCCTAGGTATTCACTCAACCTAGCGCTCTGATACCAACTGTGACGACCCGCCTTTCTCTCCACAAAAAGACACGTCATTTTTAAGAAAGAAAGGGATAGAAAAGAGAAAAGATAGAGAAGAAAGAACTAATCAATATCAGAATCTCACAGCGGAACGAATAAATTATATTAATCACATAAGCTATTACATAATATACAACATCCATCAGAGTTACACAACTTATACATCACATACTAGACAGTTATAACCACTTGTCTATCATTACAACTCAAATACAACACAGAGATACCAACACAGCGGAAAACTATATATCTACAAACGCCGAAGCCTCCTGCTCCAATTTTCCTCCAGAATTCGTCAAAGCAAACCTGAATCCCTTGGCTACTCGTAAAAATTTGAGTACCCAAGAGTTTAAGAAAACAGAAAATAAACTCCGGGTTAGACATGGGTCTGGTGTGATTAACAGGTTAAAGTTGCTTAACGTTGAAAAACCTTTGAAAACAAAAGGTATCATGTAAGACTTCCCGCACATAAATATGGAAAAGTTTTTACCTTACGATAACAAAAACATTTGATAGGAAATCCAGTTATATTATAATAGGGTCTAGGATTCTCAAATAAATATTCACATAGCCGAAATTGTTACATTCATTAAATTCCAGCATACATAGGTATACAATCAAGTCCGAGATCACTTATTGGAGTTTGGATTCCATACAATGGCAGGGCTACTGGGGTACCGCTCATCACAGTATGTGACGACCGCCCATGACCCCTGCACCGAATCTAGAGAAAATGCGCTGTAAAGAGTGCCAGGCGACCATGGACGATTGTCAGGGTAGATTAAAACAGCAGAATCTATCGTATTACTCACAGCGCATGGACAAAATACAATAGAACATAGGTATAGTGAAGCTTTACAGAACAAAATGACATCATATAAAACTCCATAATAGTTGAATACAAGCATCCAAATAGTCAATACAACAAGCCTCACTACATATCACTCAGAGAATACAAACAGCGGAATATCCAGTACATATAATAAGAAGATAATATGCAACCCTCCAGCCCGTCTTCGATATCAGCATCGTGAGAAGAGAACAGCACCTGTCACTTGTTACCTAGTCTGCCCATCCCAAAAATGGACGAACAGCCCAAGGCAATAAGAATTAAAAACATAAAGCCTTGAGTCAGACAACAGTCTTAGTGAGCAGTAGATTAACTAAAAACATACCAAAAGAGCATAAAGGAAAAAGGAATAGGAATACAACCCTCCCACTCCAACCTCATTCTACAGTGATAGCCCCAGACACACACTAAGCAGAAGCAAACATAGCAGAGCATACAATTTAAAGTAAAGCTACTATCACTCGAGTCAAGGGCGATGTTTTCCAAGTACCAAGGCCTAAATCAGATAAGCACCCAGAAAATACCGCTCTTGAGTCCGAATGACGATACAACCAAACATCCATGACTCTGACTATCACTGTTATCATTGCTTCGATATCACCGTTAATTGAATGACTGGCACATTCTTTCAACCGTCCGTCAAGGGCTAATGGAAACCCCGGTTCTAGACATAACTCCCGCACGTCGTCGCAACCCGTGCCTAGGACTATCGAATCTGCCCAGAGTACTCGACCATCAACAGTTAGTCATTGGGACTATCGAATCTGCCCAAACGTACTCTTGCTTAGAGCATGCTAGAACCTTCAACAACGATGTTATCCAAACCTCCTAGTCATCCTCCTTGACGACTATTCTCATATCCATTCATTATCCTCAACTCGAATCATATCACCGAGTTATCAACATGCTTGGAATGATCCCGTCTGGATTAGACCAAGTCTTCATCACATGATGCCTCGCTTCATTACATCCTCGCAAAGCCTCATCTCAACATCACATCATCAAATCTATGCATAAGAGCTTCATCATCCCGCTACATATGCCACGAGCAGCTTTCCCACTTCAAGAGCCTTTCCCTTAGCTTTTGAATCATCTTCGATCTAAATCTAATCATCAATCATCTAGTTCATAGCAATCAATCAAATCAAACATCAATCCAAGCAATCAAGCATTCAAATATGATCTAAGTAGACAATTATAACAATAATGGCATTTTCGTAATTAAAGAGTTGAAAGTCCAATAAGCATGAAAACATGAACAATATCTCTACAAACTTGATGAATGAACTTGCATAGGTTAACATGTGATAAAATGGATGTAACATCATCATGAACAATGGATCTACATGGATCTACACTTAGGATGAAGAAAATGCATGGAAATCTCTATTTTAACACCAAATCGAGCCAACAATCCGATATACTCCTTTGGATCCGTGTGAGAGATAATCACCACTCACCAAATCACCAAAACAAACCCAAATCAACACGCTTCAGATCTGGACAGCGAAGGATCAAGCTTGATCTATCACGAATCCGCTTCGAACGATGAAATCTCACTTCAAGAGATGAAGATCTTCAATCTAAGCTCTTGAATCTTCAATTTGATCTTCAACTTGGATGGATTGAAGCACTAGATTAGAGTGGAGAAAATAAGTGAAGAAGTGTAGAAGTCGAGCTCTCAAAATGGCAGCACTTCGTCGCTTCAAAATCCGGATCCCAAAAATGAAGAGAAACTCTCCTATTTATAGCTAAAACCCTTAACTCGTCTGCCCTCATGAGTCGTTTACGACTTACGACTCAACACCCTACGACTTAACTTCTGGCTTCAACGACTTAACACACCTCTGCCTATGACTCACGACAAAACAACTATCTCCTAAGTCGTATCCGACTTATAGCATGCGCCTACGACTCACCAAACCACCTGTCTACGACTTAAATGCGCACGCGCCCTACTTGGTTAGACGACTCAACTACTAACTCGTATACGACTTAACACAAAGGCTATGACTCATCAGATGACTGGGATACGACTCATCAGATAACTGGGATACGACTCATCAGATAACTGGGATACGACTCATCAGATAACTGGGATACGACTCATCAGATAACTGGGATACGACTCAACTCCTAAGTCGTCTACGACCCAATACATAGGCTACGACTTAAAGGATACGACCTAACTGGTTAGACAACTCATCACTTAACTCGGTCAGCTCTTATGTCGTAAATCCCTAGGTCGGTCACTTACTTAGGTTGTCTATCCCTTAACTCGGCGACGACTTACAACCTACGACTTAACACTTGCCGAGTTAACTTCGACCTACTGACTTAGCCCAGCTACGACTTATCTCCTTAGGTTGCACTTTCCTTAAGTCGCTCATGACTTACTACTTAACTCGGAAATCCCCTGGGTAGCTCCTATCCCCTAAGTCGTATACGACTTATGACACTAAGTCGTGAACGACTTAGGACTTAGCCATTTTTGCTCAAAATCTGAAATGGCTCAAGAATGCTAAAATTCCAGATTTGAACGAACTTTTCGATCCGTAAAATACGGGTCGTTACATTCTCTCCCCCTTAGGAATTTCGCCCCCGAAATTCCAAACAAACAAAGCAATCAAAAGCTATTCTGCACGCCTACCATCCATAGCAATCAACAAACCATGCATCCAATTCTAGCTTAGCATGCAGAATTCTAAAACTAGAACAAGTTACAATATCGCGAGATGACACGACACTTTAGGGCCATACCTTGAAGAGTTCAGGATGAGCTGCCTTCATCCTCTCTTCCACCTCCCACGTGCAGTCGTTATCATCATCACTCCATTGTATCTTGAGCAACCTAACTACCTTCCTCCTAAGCTGTTTCGTGTCGGTTTCCACAACACGAAGCGGCTTACGAGGCCTTCTACCAACAGGATCAACTTCGAAATCTTCATAGCTATCAGTAGAAACCACCGTATTCGAGTCGTGCACATACTTCCGTAGATACGATACATGGAAAACATTGTGCACACTCGACATCTTCTCAGGTAATTCCAATCTATAGGCGAGTTTTCCAATTTGCTCGATGATCGGGAATGGTCCAACAAATCTCGGAGTCAATTTTCCTTTCTTCCCGAATCGGATAACATTCTTCAGTGGAGAAATCTTCACAAAAACCATGTCTCCTACGTCGAATTCCAAATCCTTCCGACGCTTATCGGCATAACTCTTTTGACGGTCTTGGGCTGCCTTCATTCGTTGCCGAATGATCTCTATGCAATCTGAAGTCTGCCGAATCATCTCTGGCCCAAGCATCAGCTTTTCTCCAGTTTCCAACCAACATGTCGGAGAGTTACACGGTCTTCCATACAACGCCTCATACGGTGCCATACCAATACTTGACTGGTAACTGTTGTTGTATGAAAATTCCACCAAATGAAGGTGATCTTCCCATGATCCTCCGAAGTCCAAAACACAAGCTCTAAGAAGATCTTCCAAAACTCGGTTGACTCTCTCGGTCTGACCATATGTTTGAGGGTGATAAGCTGTACTCAAACACAACTCGGTTCCCAAAACTTCCTGGAAGCTCTTCCAAAATCCACTAGTGAACAATGGATCTCGATCGCTCACTATACTCTTCGGAATACCATGGAATCGAACTATCCACTTAACATACAACTCAGCCAACTTTGATGCAGTCCTAGTCGATCGAACAGGAATGAACCTCGCACTCTTGGTCAGACGATCCACAATGACCCAAATCCCTTCATTTCCCGTTCTTGTTCTAGGCAATCCATCAATAAAATCCATCGACACTTGTTCCCACTTCCATGTAGGAACTTCTAATGGCTGAAGCAATCCACTTGGCTTCTTCTGTTCAGCCTTTACCAACTGGCAGTTCATACATTTGGAAATAAAATTTCCAACATCCTTCTTCATACCTTCCCAGTAGTAGGTTCTCTTCATATCCCGATACATCTTATTTCCACCTGGATGAATTGTCAACTTCGAGTGATGACTTTCCTTCAGAACTTCACTCCTCAATTCATCTATATCGGGAACAACTAGTCGTCCTTACTTCCGAAGCCAACCCTCTCGATCGACCTCGAATCCTTTATCCTTTTCTGGATCCAATCCAGATTCCAAATCACGGATAATCCTGACAAGCTTATCGTCTCGCTTTTGGCTCTCGCCAATCCTTTCTACAAGAGAAGGTCTTATCGATAAGTTTGCCAACATCTCAGGTTCCAATTCACATCTAGGCCTGAAGTCAAATCCAGCTAAATACTCGAGATTCTTCCATTCAGAAAACATGGCTCCCAATCCTGCATGTCTTCGACTTAACGCATCTGCCACCGCGTTACCTTTTCCCAGAGTATAAGCTATACCAAAATCATATGATGCTAAAAACTCTAGCCAACGTTGTTGCCGAAGATTCAAATCCTTTTGGGAGAAGAGATATTTCAACGACTTATGATCTGTAAACAACTCGAATCGAACTCCCAATAGATAATGTCTCCACATCTTCAGAGCAAATACAATCGCCGCTAACTCCAAATCATGAGTTGGGTAATTCCTTTCATGCGGCTTCAGTTGTCGACTGGCATATGCAACAACTTTATCCCTCTGCATCAGCACTGCTCCAAGTCCAGTACCACATGCGTCGGTGTAAACCACCATCTCATCATTCCCACTTGGAATGGTCAAAACAGGAGCACTCGTCAATCTCTCTTTCAGGATTCCAAAAGCTTGCTCACACTTAGCATCCCATCCGAGCACTTGGTTCTTTTTCGTCAATCCTGTTAACGGTGCAGCTATCTTGGAGAAGTCTTTGATAAACCATCGATAATATCCTGCTAATCCAAGAAAACTTCTCACATCAGATGCATTCTTAGGTCTAACCCAATCCTGGATTGCTGCCACCTTAGCGGGATCAACCGCTATTCCACTTCCAGAAATCACATGGCCTAAGAACCTCACTTCACTCTTCCAGAAGTGACACTTCGAAAACTTAGCCTTCAGCTGATGTTTCCGCAAGATTTCCAAAACAATACGCAAGTGCGTCTCGTGCTCTTCTTCCGTTCTGGAATAAATCAGAATATCATCCACGAACACAAGTACGAACTTGTTCAACTGATCTCTAAACACTCTATTCATAAGATCCACAAAATATGCTGGCGCATTAGTCAATCCAAACGGCATTACCAGCCACTCAAAGAAACCAGATGGTGTCCGAAAAGCAGTCTTCGGCACACTATCCTTAGCCACTCTCAACTGGTGAAATCCCGTTGCCAAATCCATCTGAGAAAACACCTTGGCTTCGTGAAGCTGATCAAACAAGTCATCTATTCTCGGCAATGGATACTTGTTCTTCTTAGTCACCTTATTCAGCTCACGATAATCCACACACAATCTCAACGACCCATCTGCCTTGGTTGCAAACACAACTGGTGCACCCCACTCGGACACACTACGCCGAATGAATCCTTTCTGCAAAAGATCATCAACTTGCACCCTCAACTCCTGCTGTTCCCTAGGCGCCATCCGCCTAAGAGGCATCACAACAGGTCTGGCTCCTTTAACTAGATCTATTCGAAACTCGATCTCTCTATGCGGCGGCAACCCTTTGACTTCGTCAAAGACATCCTCGAATCCATTAGCGATTGGCACTGATGACAGTCCATCCCGTGGAACAACCAGCGAATACATGAAGCTCATGAAGACGCCTTCCTCATGCTTACATCGTATCACAACCATTCGCCCCTCCACATTCTCGACTGTCACTTCCAACCTCTCGCAATCAACCTTAGCCGCATACTTCCTAAGCCAGTCCATACCCAAAATAATTCCGAACCCCGCAAAGTTCAGAACAAAACAATCACAAACAAAAGAGCAACCATGACTCGATACAACTAGACCACGGCATAACATACACAAACAAGATGAACCCCCAACTGGATTAGTCACAACCAATGGCCTATCAACAATATCCGGTTCCAAACCTAACCGGCCTACAAGTTCACTACAAACAAACGAATGCGACGCTCCAGTATCAAACAGAACTCTAACTGGAACACCACATAGGAAAAGAGTACCTTGAACCACCACACTATTTCCCTTCTCTTCAGCGGTAGGAGCTTTCGAAGACGACGGAACAGCTCCCAAAGCATAAGCTTGCACAATCTGCCTGTCCTTCCTCGGTTCTGGACAATTCTTCCTAATGTGCCCTGGCTTGTCACAGTTGTGACACTTCATCGGTGCCTTCAGATTCTTACAATCCTTAGAGAAATGGCCCTTCTGCTGACAATTGTAGCAAGTCACCTCGCCTTTCGGCTTCTTCTGGCCATCCTTACCCTTCTGCTGCTGCTGCTTCCTCTTTTTGTTTCCACCCTGCTGGGGTTTAGACTCTTCCCTGGTCACAGCAACAATAGATCCTTCCTTAGGAAACAGACTCTCGTGCCTGAGAGCTTTCTCCACAAGCTTCTCAAATGAGTCGTCCAAATGATCCACCAACTGTCTCCCAAGATAACTGTCCAAGCCTGTCACAAACTTCTCATTCTTCTGATAAGCAGACTCAATATATGACCGGGCATACTTGGACAAAGCTTCAAACTCAGAAACATACTCAAGAACTGATCTTCCACCTTGCTTGAGCTCCACAAACCTCTTGAACAGAACAGACTTCTGAGCTGTAGAAATGAACTTAGCTTCAAATCTGACTTGGAATTGCTCCCAAGTAATCTCTTCCTCCGGAGTAGTGATGGTAATAGAATTCCACCAATCAGAGGCTCTCCCTTGAAGCTGCCTTGATGCCAACTTCCTCTTAGTTGCATCATCAATTCCCAAATCACCAAAGATCCTTCTACAAGCATCGATCCATCTCTGGACTTCAATAGTTGATTCTGTTCCCAAGAAAACCTTCCCTCCAAGAGCAGTATAGTCCTTGCACAGCTTAGCAAAATCCACTGGTTTCGGAGTCTGAACCTGAACTCCAACATCAACTGCCGCCCCCGGAACGGGTATCCTTCTCATGATCGAAGTCATCATAGCTTCGAACATGGCTGCATAATCAGCAGTCTCTTCAGTAGCACGGCCTTCCCTAGCAGCTGGTCTCCCTCTTCGACTCATTCTCAATATCTATAAAAAGGAATGATCAGAACACCTTAGAGAAACAACTGCATAAAGGACTCAAACTCAACTAAACTACTATATTATATATAGTATTCATCCATCAAAATACAATTACGTCTCTCATACGTAGTTACGACGGCGAGCGTTAGGTAAAATCGATTAACCAATGCTCTGATACCAAATGTGACGACCGCCCATGACCCCTGCACCGAATCTAGAGAAAATGCGCTGTAAAGAGTGCCAGGCGACCACGGACGATTGTCAGGGTAGATTAAAACAACAGAATCTATCGTATTACTCACAGCGCATGGACAAAATACAATAGAACATATGTATAGTGAAGCTTTACAGAACAAAATGACATCATATAAAACTCCATAATAGTTGAATACAAGCATCCAAATAGTCAATACAACAAGCCTCACTACATATCACTCAGAGAATACAAACATCGGAATATCCAGTACATATAATAAGAAGATAATATGCAACCCTCCAGCCCGTCTTCGATATCAGCATCGTGAGAAGAGAACAGCACCTGTCACCTGTTACCTAGTCTGCCCGTCCCAAAAATGGACGAACAGCCCAAGGCAATAAGAATTAAAAACATAAAGCCTTGAGTCAGACAATAGTCTTAGTGAGCAGTAGATTAACTAACAACATACCAAAAGAGCATAAAGGAAAAAGGAATAGGAATACAACCCTCCCACTCCAACCTCATTCTACAGTGATAGCCCCAGACACACACTAAGCAGAAGCAAACATAGCAGAGCATACAATTTAAAGTAAAGCTGCTATCACTCGAGTCAAGGGCGATGTTTTCCAAGTACCAAGGCCAAAATCAGATAAGCACCAAGAAAATACCGCTCTTGAGTCCGAATGACGATACAACCAAACATCCATGACTCTGACTATCACTGTTATCATTGCTTCGATATCACCGTTAATTGAATGACCGGCACATTCTTTCAGCCGTCCGTCAAGGGCTAATGGAAACCCCGGTTCTAGACATAACTCCCACACGTCGTCGCAACCCGTGCCTAGGACTATCGAATCTGCCCAGAGTACTCGACCATCAACAGTTAGTCATTGGGACTATCGAATCTGCCCAAACGTACTCTTGCTTAGAGCATGCTAGAACCTTCAACAACGATGTTATCCAAACCACCTAGTCATCCTCCTTGACGACTATTCTCATATCCATTCATTATCCTCAACTCGAATCATATCACCGAGTTATCAACATGCTTGGAATGATCCCGTCTGGATTAGACCAAGTCTTCATCACATGATGCCTCGCTTCATTACATCCTCGCAAAGCCTCATCTCAACATCACATCATCAAATCTATGCATAAGAGCTTCATCATCCCGCTACATATGCCACGAGCAGCTTTCCCACTTCAAGAGCCTTTCCCTTAGCTTTTGAATCATCTTCGATCTAAATCTAATCATCAATCATCTAGTTCATAGCAATCAATCAAATCAAACATCAATCCAAGCAATCAAGCATTCAAATATGATCTAAGTAGACAATTATAACAATAATGGCATTTTCGTAATTAAAGAGTTGAAAGTCCAATAAGCATGAAAACATGAACAATATCTCTACAAACTTGATGAATGAACTTGCATAGGTTAACATGTGATAAAATGGATGTAACATCATCATGAACAATGGACCTACATGGATCTACACTTAGGATGAAGAAAATGCATGGAAATCTCTATTTTAACACCAAATCGAGCCAACAATCCGATATACTCCTTTGGATCCGTGTGAGAGATAATCACCACTCACCAAATCACCAAAACAAACCCAAATCAACACGCTTCAGATCTGGACAGCGAAGGATCAAGCTTGATCTATCACGAATCCGCTTCGAACGATGAAATCTCACTTCAAGAGATGAAGATCTTCAATCTAAGCTCTTGAATCTTCAATTTGATCTTCAACTTGGATGGATTGAGCACTAGATTAGAGTGGAGAAAAGAAGTGAAGAAGTGTAGAAGTCGAGCTCTCAAAATGGCAGCACTTCGTCGCTTCAAAATCCGGATCCCAAAAATGAAGAGAAACTCTCCTATTTATAGCTGAAACCCTTAACTCGTCTGCCCTCATGAGTCATTTACGACTTACGACTCAACACCCTACGACTTAACTTCTGGCTTCAACGACTTAACACACCTCTGCCTATGAATCACGACAAAACAACTATCTCCTAAGTCGTCTCCGACTTATAGCATGCGCCTACGACTCACCAGACCCCCTGTCTACGACTTAAATGCGCACGCGCCCTACTTGGTTAGACGACTCAACTACTAACTCGTATACGACTTAACACAAAGGCTACGACTCATCAGATGACAGGGATACGACTCAGCAGATAACTGGGATACGACTCATCAGATGACTGGGATACGACTCATCAGATAACTGGGATACGACTCATCAGATAACTGGGATACGACTCAACTCCTAAGTCGTCTACGACCCAATACATAGGCTACGACTTAAAGGATACGACCTAACTGGTTAGACGACTCATCACTTAACTCGGTCAGCTCTTATGTCGTAAATCCCTAGGTCGGTCACTTACTTAGGTTGTTTATCCCTTAACTCGGCGACGACTTACAACCTACGACTTAACACTTGCCGAGTTAACTTCGGCCTACTGACTTAGCCCAGCTACGACTTATCTCCTTAGGTCGCACTTTCCTTAAGTCGCTCACGACTTACTACTTAACTCGGAAATCCCCTGGGTAGCTCCTATCCCCTAAGTCGTATACGACTTATGACACTAAGTCGTGAACGACTTAGGACTTAGCCATTTTTGCTCAAAATCTGAAATGGCTCAAGAATGCTAAAATTCCAGATTTGAACAAACTTTTCGATCCGTAAAATACGGGTCGTTACACAGTACGAGGCCTAGATCACTATACCAAGGATCACTCCCAATCCCATGCAACACAAGGCCGAAACCATCCCTTACTGGATAGTCCCGAACAAGACAACCCCGCAGTTGGCTGCAGGTCCAACTGCCCACTAAGATGAAATAAAAGGAACCTCTAGACAAGGGAAAATCTCGTCCTACTTGAGTGCGACTCACTTAGCCTTGCTGCACCTCCCCCGTTTTAGCCATTCCCGGTTGATGAGGCTTGAGGCTACGATTACCTTTATAGAACACATAACTTAGAATGCTCATCGTCCACTTGACGATGTTCTGAAAGCATTCAATCCATACAAGTTCGTTCCGGGTTCGAACGAAACCGAAGGTATTATCTCGTTACACTCATTTTGGATTCACCCTCAGAGTTAACGACAATAACCCTTGCACTCTGAATCTTCATCTTCACTTGAGATTCAAAACCTATCGTTAATTTGGATCGATGTGGTATTCAGATATCAAAATCTGGAAACCTGATCCCATTCTCATCGAAATCCAAAACGTATCTTTTAGGTCCAAGTTGTTTTAAAGTTTAAAACAATTCATTTCAATTCAAGTCAATATTTTGAATTCACACAGCATTAACACAGATAAATATCACACATTTATCACAGATATATCCAATATCACATCACAGAATATCACAACATATCATCCAATAGATATCATCCAATTCAGATATTCAACTCAAACAATCATCTACAAACAGGAATTATTAATCTATGTTATAATTAATTTAATCTATTTAAATTAATTACTTAAGAATTAATCACCTAATCCTTCTCAATTTATCATTAATTAATTACAAACAAATTAATTATTCATCATTTAAATCAATCATCCTCTTAATTAATTACCCTTGATTAATTATCCTTAATTACTTTATCAATAAATAAATTAATCTCTAATCACAAATTAATTATCCTTTAACTATCAATTAATAAACCTTAATTATTAATTAATCTCGTTCAATACAAAGTAATTAATCCTTAATTACTTTTATAATTAATTAATTAACCTTTAATTAACTGATTAATTAACCATTAACTATTGGTTAATAACCTTAATTATTAATCAATTTTTCTTAATACAAATTAATTAATCCATAATTACTTTTATAATTAATTAATTATTAATTAATAAACCTAATTATTAATTATCAACCTTAATTACAAATTAATTAATCCTTAATTACCATTTAATCAATCCTTAATTACCATTTGATTAATCCTTAATTACCCTTGATTAATCAATTAATTAATCATTAATTTTAGATTAAACATCCTTTAAGTATTAATTAATAAAACCTAATTATTAATTAATAAAACTTAATTACAAATTAGGTACTTCTTAATTAATAATTAAGTAACCTCTAATTACTTAATTAACAACTCTCTAATTACTAAATTAATCAATCTTAATTATTTGATTAATTAATTATTAATTACACTTAATTACTTAATTAATTAACCTCTAACCATTAATTAATTTAATTAATAATCTTTAATTAAAATTAATTAACCTTTAATTAACTTATAACCCTTAATCATTAATTAATTAAATCAATTAATTACTCTTAATTAATTACTTAATTAATCCTTTATAATTAATTAATCAAATTAATTAATTATACTTAATTTCCTCAATTAACTTAGTTAATCTCAAGGCATTATAACCTTAATTATTTTAAGATAAAACATTTTCTTTATTAATGCCTTAATTACCATTAACATATTTAAACCAATTTAACATTATAATTACCTTTACTTAATTAAATCATTAATTAAGTTTTAGAATAAATAATCATTTAACTTGACAATTTTAAAGTTAACAAACTTAATTTCCTTAAAATAACTTAAATCATTATCAAATAGAAGTTTTAAAAACTAATTTCATTTTGTATTTTAAAACTTACTTTTATTAAAATCATAAACTTTTATTTTAAACTTAAGTTTTAAAATTACTTAATTTTACAAAATTTAACTTAAATTTTTTTTCAAAACTTCTTAATCAATTGTTAAAGAACAATTATAAAGAGTAAGTTAACTAAGAATGTTTTAAACTAGAGATAAATTTAAATTTCAAAAACAATTTGATTTTAAAACATTTAAAAAAAATTGTTTATCATCTCTGCTTCGGGTCAAACCCGAAGACAACTCGGGTCTAGCCCCGAGTAAATCATCTTTTCTCCCCTTTATTTCAAAAACTTACTTATTTTAAGTTTTTAAAATCCTACAGGCTACGCTTACAAAACAACTCGAGTTTCGACTCGAGTCACAAACCCCTAAACACGAGATATGCTTCGAGTCCAAATCACTACCCAAACAACAGACACCCATCTCCCCTGTGCACCTGCACATCCAACTACGACGGCGAAGACCACCGCCGTAACTTCCAACACAACGACCAACATCCAGACCTTCAACCCAGTCCTTCGAATGGCTCGCGAAAGCTTCCAATCAAAATTGAGCCAAGTAGATGAAACTGGAACTTCTAACATCACCAGAATTTCCCTCGATTCCACACCTCCGGTCATCTGAGCAGCTGTAACCCCTGCCACGACATCTCTGATCATCCTCGAACCCATCCCCAAAGTCCCATCGAACTCGATGCACCAAAGAGAAAGAAGTGATCAAATCTTCCAGCTCGACCAAAACTAGGGTTATAAACTAAATCTCTTCGCCGTCGACGCCACGGCGATCTTCACTGCCTCCAACCATTTTTCCTAGCCTCACCGTACATCCTTCCTCCTCTTACGAAACCCTAACACTCCAGCGACTGTCGATCACCAGAGACAACCCAAAATGCACAATCCAAACAAACTAGAACTGCTCCTTAACTCTAACATTAAAAATTGTGATTTTACTTTTAAAAATCAAGATTTTGGATGAGAGTTCAGATCCTAAGCCTGAAACTATAAATTTGTATGTTTGAAATTTTGACAAAGTTTAATCATTTCTGTTCTTATGGTTTACAGAGCAACTCCCAAATTTATTTTTACTTAAATGAATTTTTAAACTTTAATTCATGACTAAACAAACAATTTTTGTTTGCATCTTAAACACTAACATAGATTAGATCATGTGATAATGGGTTTTGAACAATTCTTGAAACTGGAAACTAAAAACACTGTAACACAAAGACAACAAATGCACACATATATCCATTCATATTTACACAGAAGATCTACTGATATATACACACACATAATACATACTTAACACAGCAATTATCATGCAACAGATTCAAATACTTAAACTTATAAAAGTGATGTTACTCACTGTTTTGAGGATGAAGAACAGAGCATTCCTTTTTGTTTTGAAAACAGCTTTGAAAACCTTGGAATCTCTAAAAACTTGAGTGCTTTCTTTTGAAATTTGAAAACTGAGTTGCTGTCTCAGATTTGCATGCAGTAAATAAATTCCAGGTTGAATAAGAATAATGCACGGGCTTTGAATTTGAAACTAGAAAATGGAATTACAGATTGATCATTCGATTTGGAATTGTATTACAAGAATTTTACTTTGAGTTTGGAAAGTGTCTGCATGATTTTGATTACAGATGCATTTTTGATCTTTTTGTTTCAGCTGAAGTTTTCTTAGTTTTGATTAAAGAAGAATGAAATGAAGAAGGGGAAAACATAATTATTTAAAATAGCTAAAATGATTAATTTAAAAATTAAAAGAAAAAAAAATCTTGACATTTGTCATTTGAGTTGATATTTACTTAACACATGTTATTTAGGTGTCTTAAGGAATTAACACATGTCAAATGTATTATTTTATTTATTTAAATGTTAATAAAAGCTTTACTTAATTTATTTATTCTTATTTAAATATATATATATGAATTTATTATGTAAAGAAAATGTAATAAAAACAAATTATAAATAAAAGCTTATACAATTATCTTTAAAATCCAAAACATTTTAAATATTTATTAAAAGAAGATTATTAAATCAATTCAAATTTTATCAACAAAGATTATCAAATCAATTTAATTTTTAATACAGATTATTAAATTGATATTGCCCAAAATTCCGGGTCATCAAATTCCTCCTCCCTTAAAAGAATTTCGTCCCCGAAATTTAAAAGCAAAGCTAATTTAATAATCTACTTAATATTTTAATTCTTAAACCATAACATATATTATCAACAATATCTAACAACCATAGCAATCAATTCACTCAAACAAAAAATCTAACTATCCAGACAAAATTCTGGATAGTACTTCCCAGAGTTTCCCAGGTATAAATACCGGGATACTCGCTCTACAGAATCCAAACTATCTATACTGCTATGCTACAGAGCTCCTACTCATCTAGATCTACAAAACTAAACAAGATATCAGACCACAGACAAGTCTGACTCAACAACCAAACCTTCCTGAATAGCTGGTTCCACAACCAGAGATAGATCATACACGTACTCCCTTAGAGATACGTGAAACACATCGAATCCCAGTTATCCAAAATGGCAATTCAATCCAGAAGACCAAACACTTATCCAAACCAGAACACGGAAAAGATCCAATATCTCGGAGCTAGCTTTTTCGTCTTACCAAAACTTATAGCTCCTTTTATCGGAGAAAACTTATCCAAAATCAATCTCCGTCTCTTATCCACAAAAATCTTCGAACGATCCTGGGCTGCCTACATACTTCCTGATCAGCTCAACCTTCGCTGATGTCTCTAGAAACAAACTAGACCAAAAACAACCCAACAGAATGATCCTCTCAAGATCAACCAAAATCAAGAACACAATCTCTATTCCTCAAACATTTGTTTACTAACTTACTTCTCTTATCCGGAAAAGACAAAACAGATGCACTCCCAAACTGCTTCCGCTGCACAACTCTGATCTGGAGTAGATGAAAAATACTGATGATGATCACAGGCACAAACTGAACAACACATCCCGGAAATATGGTTCATCAGATCCATAAAAGAAAACTCAGAAGTTCCACCAAATCCTGAGCTGCTTCATCAAACTCTATCTCTAGGAACCATCCTTCTACTAAGCTGGACCACTGGTAGCACTCCTGTAATCCTAGTCGATAAGAAAACTCAATCTCCATATGCGGACAAACCTCTGACTTCCCTGAAGACATCCGGAAAATTTCCGACAACTTCTAACTCCTACATCCTCTAAAGATGCCTCAATCCCATGCAAAAGATAATCCAAGAGAACACTCAAACTATCGCAAGTCACTTTTGCGATCAACGCGGCCTAATATCCAAAGATATTGTTCTCTCTTTACCAATCAGAACAACTTATGCTTACCTAGACAATCCATTAAAGAAATGGATCTACTCTGCTACTTCTGAACTCCACCTCTAGAAAACTGCTAAGCCAGAAGACCTTCTTGATGGCACACAGAATATTCCGAGCTGCACTGCTAAAACAGATACCAAAGACTTCCTAATCCAAAGCTCCTTGAGAAACTCGAACCTCAAACCATACACAAACACCCTGCTGAACTAAGCCACAACACTGAAGCAGACACACTTCCTTAAACTTGCTCCAAAGAAACATCTTCGGAGATATCCATAGTCACCGCGTCTCATCACGCAGCTACTACTCCCTGAGGTTGCCAAGCTACCATCACTTGCTTCTGCACATCCGACAGATCCAAACTCTACTCATCCAAACTGCACTTCAAAGATGGACTCCGAACCTTTAAAAGGTTTCCTTTAGAGATCGATGAAATCCTTACACCACTGCAAAGCTTACTCGAGACGGTATTAGGTCTATAGTCTCGACAGATACACTTCCAACCTCAAACATTCAAACTCCAACCACTGGTAGTCGTGTTACACACACCACTACCCTATCTACCTTTATAACTTATATTGGAAAACCCGAATAGGTAACACAACAAATAGGTAGAAATAAATAAATATATATATATATATATATATATTCAAAATTACAAATACGCTCTCTCAAGAAAGAATTCACTCCAAACCCTAGGTATTCACTCAACCTAGCGCTCTGATACCAACTGTGACGACCCGCCTTTCTCTCCACAAAAAGACACGCCATTTTTAAGAAAGAAAGGGATAGAAAAGAGAAAAGATAGAGAAGAAAGAACTAATCAATATCAGAATCTCACAGCGGAACGAATAAATTATATTAATCACATAAGCTATTACATAATATACAACATCCATCAGAGTTACACAACTTATACATCACATACTAGACAGTTATAACCACTTGTCTATCATTACAACTCAAATACAACACAGAGATACCAACACAGCGGAAAACTATATATCTACAAACGCCGAAGCCTCCTGCTCCAATTTTCCTCCAGAATTCGTCAAAGCAAACCTGAATCCCTTGGCTACTCGTAAAAATTTGAGTACCCAAGAGTTTTAAGAAAACAGAAAATAAACTCCGGGTTAGACATGGGTCTGGTGTGAGTAACAGGTTAAAGTTGCTTAACGTTGAAAAACCTTTGAAAACAAAAGGTATCATGTAAGACTTCCCGCACATAAATATGGAAAAGTTTTTACCTTACGATAACAAAAACATTTGATAGGAAATCCAGTTATATTATAATAGGGTCTAGGATTCTCAAATAAATATTCACATAGCTGAAATTGTTACATTTATTAAATTCCAGCATACATAGGTATACAATCTAGTCCGAGATCACTTATTAGAGTTTGGATTCCATACAATGGCAGGGCTACTGGGGTACCGCTCATCACAGTACGGGGCCTAGATCACCGTACCGAGGATCACTCCCAATCCCCTGCAACACAAGGCCGAAACCATCCCTTACTGGATAGTCCCGAACAAGACAACCCCGCAGTTGGCTGCAGATCCAACTGCCCACTAAGATGAAATAAAAGGAACCTCTAGACAAGGGAAAATCTCGTCCTACTTGAGCGCGACTCACTTAGCCTTGCTGCACCTCCCCTGTTTTAGCCATTGCCGGTTGATAAGGCTTGAGGCTACGATTACCTTTATAGAACACATCACTTAGAATGCTCATCGTCCACCTAACGATGTTCTGAAAGCATTCAATCCATACAAGTTCGTTCCGGGTTCGAACGAAACCGAAGGTATTATCTCGTTACACTCATTTTGGAATCACCCTCAGAGTTAACGACAATAACCCTTGCAATCTGAATCTTCATCTTCACTTGAGATTCGAAACCTATCGTTAATTTGGATCGATGTGGTATTCGGATATCAAAATCTGGAAACCTGATCCCGTTCTCATCGAAATCCAAAACGTATCTTTTATGTCCAAGTTGTTTTAAAGTTTAAAACAATTCATTTCAATTCAAGTCAATACTTTGAATTCACACAGCATTAACATAGATAAATATCACACATTTATCACAGATATATCCAATATCACATCACAGAATATCACAACATATCATCCAATAGATATCATCCAATTCAGATATTCAACTCAAACAATCATCTACAAACAGGAATTATTAATCTATGTTATAATTAATTTAATCTGTTTAAATTAATTACTTAAGAATTAATAACCTAATCCTTCTCAATTTATCATTAATTAATTACAAACAAATTAATTATTCATCATTTAAATCAATCATCCTCTTAATTAATTACCCTTGATTAATTATCCTTAATTACTTTATCAATAAATAAATTAATCTCTAATCACAGATTAATTATCCTTTAACTATCAATTAATAAACCTTAATTATTAATTAATCTCCTTCAATACAAAGTAATTAATCCTTAATTACTTTTATAATTAATTAATTAACCTTTAATTAACTGATTAATTAACCATTAACTATTGGTTAATAACCTTAATTATTAATCAATATTTCTTAATACAAATTAATTAATCCATAATTACTTTTATAATTAATTAATTATTAATTAATAAACCTAATTATTAATTAACAACCTTAATTACAAATTAATTAATCCTTAATTACCATTTAATCAATCCTTAATTACCATTTGATTAATCCTTAATTACCCTTGATTATTCAATTAATTAATCTTTAATTTTAGATTAAACATCCTTTAAGTATTAATTAATAAAACCTAATTATTAATTAATAAAACTTAATTACAAATTAAGTCCTTCTTAATTATTAATTAAGTAACCTCTAATTACTTAATTAACAACTCTCTAATTACTAAATTAATCAATCTTAATTATTTGATTAATTAATTATTAATTACACTTAATTACTTAATTAATTAATCTCTAACCATTAATTAATTTAATTAATAATCTTTAATTAAAATTAATTAACCTTTAATTAACTTATAACCCTTAATCATTAATTAATTAAATCAATTAATTACTCTTAATTAATTACTTAATTAATCCTTTATAATTAATTAATCAAATTAATTAATTATACTTAATTTCCTCAATTAACTTAGTTAATCTCAAGGCATTATAACCTTAATTATTTTAAGATAAAACATTTTCTTTATTAATGCCTTAATTACCATTAACATATTTAAACCAATTTAACATTATAATTACCTTTACTTAATTAAATCATTAATTAAGTTTTAGAATAAATAATCATTTAACTTGATAATTTTAAAGTTAACAAACATAACTTCCTTAAAATAACTTAAATCATTATCAAATAGAAGTTTTAAAAACTAATTTCAATTTGTATTTTAAAACTTACTTTTATTAAAATTTTAAACTTTTATTTTAAACTTAAGTTTTAAAATTACTTAATTTTACAAAATTTAACTTAAATTTTTTTTCAAAACTTCTTAATCAATTGTTAAAGAACAATTATAAAGAGTAAGTTAACTAAGAATGTTTTAAACTAGATTTAAATTTAAATTTCAAAAACAATTTGATTTTAAAACATTTTAAAAAAATTGTTTATCATCTCTGCTTCGGGTCAAACCCGAAGACAACTCGGGTCTAGCCCCAAGTAAATCATCTTTTCTCCCCTTTATTTCAAAAACTTACTTATTTTAAGTTTTTAAAATCCTACATGCTACGCTTACGAAACTACTCGAGTTTCGACTCGAGTCACAAACCCCTAAACACGAGATATGCTTCGAGTCCAAATCACTACCCAAACAACAGACACGCATCTCCCCTATGCACCTGCACATCCAACTACGACGGCGAAGACCACCGACGTAACTTCCAACACAACGACCAACATCCAGACCTTCAACCCAGTCCTTTGAATGGCTCGCGAAAGCTTCCAATCAAAATCGAGCCAAGTAGATGAAACTGGAACTTCTAACATCACCAGAATTTCCCTCGATTCCACACCTCCGGTCATCTGAGCAGCTGTAACCCCGGCAACGACATCTCTGATCATCCGCGAACCCATCCCCAAAGTCCCATCGAACTCGATGCACCAAAGAGAAAGAAGTGATCAAATCTTCCAGCTCGACCAAAACTAGGGTTATAAACTAAATCTCTTCGCCGTCGACGCCACGGCGATCTTCACTGCCTCCAACCATTTTTCCTAGCCTCACCGTACATCCTTCCTCCTCTTACGAAACCCTGACACTCCAGCGACTGTCGATCACCAGAGACAACCCAAAATGCACAATCCAAACAAACTAGAACAGCTCCTTAACTCTAACATTAAAAATTGTGATTTTACTTTTAAAAATCAAGATTTTGGATGAGAGTTCAGATCCTAAGCCTGAAACTATAAATTTGTATGTTTGAAATTTTGACAAAGTTTAATCATTTCTGTTCTTATGGTTTACAGAGCAACTCCCAAATTTATTTTACTTAAATGAATTTTTAAACTTTAATTCATGACTAAACAAACAATTTTTGTTTGCATCTTAAACACTAACATAGATTAGATCATGCGATAATGGGTTTTGAACAATTCTTGAAACTGGAAACTAAAAACACTGTAACACAGAGACAACAAATGCACACATATATCCATTCATATTTACACAGAAGATCTACTGATATATACACACACATAATACATACTTAACACAGCAATTATCATGCAACAGATTCAAATACTTAAACTTATAAAAGTGATGTTACTCACTGTTTTGAGGATGAAGAACAGAGCATTCCTTTTTGTTTTGAAAACAGCTTTGAAAACCTTGGAATCTCTAAAAACTTGAGTGCTTTCTTTTGAAATTTGAAAACTGAGTTGCTGTCTCAGATTTGCATGCAGTAAATAAATTCCAGGTTGAATAAGAATAATGCACGGGCTTTGAATTTGAAACTAGAAAATGGAATTACAGATTGATCATTCGATTTGGAATTGTATTACAAGAATTTTACTTTGAGTTTGGAAAGTGTCTGCATGATTTTGATTACAGATGCATTTTTGATCTTTTTGTTTCAGCTGAAGTTTTCTTAGTTTTAATTAAAGAAGAATGAAATGAAGAAGGGGAAAACATAAGTATTTAAAATAGCTAAAATGATTAATTTAAAAATTAAAAGAAAAAAAAATCTTGACATTTTCATTTGAGTTGATATTTACTTAACACATGTTATTTAGGTGTCTTAAGGAATTAACACATGTCAAATGTATTATTTTATTTATTTAAATGTTAATAAAAGCTTTACTTAATTTATTTATTCTTATTTAAATATATGTGTGGGAATTTCTTATGTAAAGAAAATGTAATAAAAACAAATTATAAATAAAAGCTTATACAGTTATCTTTAAAATCCAAAACATTTTAAATATTTATTAAAAGAAGATTATTAAATCAATTCAAATTTTATCAACAAAGATTATCAAATCAATTTAATTTTTAATACAAATTATTAAATTGATATTGCCCAAAATTCTGGGTCATCACACTCAAGCCCTAGAAAGAATGGTGGAAAGAGGAAATTAAAATTCCTAAGCCCTAGTTTCTCTTAGGAATTCAAATTCAAGTTATAAATCAAAGATAAGCTTAGGTAAGCATCCTCTTCATCTTCTCCATCTCAATCTCTCTCCAATTTCAGAAATCTTCTATAACCTATCTTAGGAAATATTTGCTTATGATCTTAGATTGGAGCTTCTAGAGTTGAAGTGAAGAGTGGTTGATCATTCCTTTGTTTTAAAGCTTCTCGCTTGTTGTTTTGGGTTTAAAGCTGAGTTCTTGAACTCACATCTATGTCTATAGCTTTCATTTGATTGGGATTTGATATCGATTTTTATGTTTTCAATTCACATCGTCGAATGTGGATTTTTGGTGATAGATTATTTTTACAATCATTTTTGTGATTTGTCACTTTTAAATACAAAGGTTTCTATACTAGTAGTAAATACTCAAACTCTTTCACAAAAATGATTTCAACATTACTTTTAAATACAAAGCTCGTTTTAAAACCGTTTTCCAATCTATTAGTATATACAAACCTTTACCTCATTCGTACGAGAAATCCAATTAAACGACTTAGCAAAACAAGTGGTATGAAACACTTGTGTTTACTTTGTCGGTTAATTCTTAGACTTGTTCGATTGAAATCTTGTGACAATTTTCGAGTGGAAATCTACAATTTGTTCGTAATATTTAAGTTAAGCTAGTGGTTATGGGACATGAAGCTAAACTCATTTATTTACTAGCTTAGTGTAATTTACGCTTCTTGTAGATCAATGATGATCATTTTATGGTTTAGACTAGCGATATGCGATGTCTCTTTGTCCGCATGGGGGACTGTACCCCGTTCTATTGAGCTTCGTCTCATTTTATAGGCTAGCAACCTATGGGATTTATGGAGTTCGGTTCATCGGGCGTACCATTATTGCACTACGTCGTTGTTTCAAATTATTTGAGTTTCAGGTTCATCGAGCTTACCATTATTGCACTACGTCGTTGTTCCGGATTATTTGAGTTCTAGGTTCATCGGGCGTACCGTTATTGCACTACGTCGTTGTTCCAGCTCATTTGAGTTTCAGGTTCCTCGGGCATACCGTTATTGCATTACTCCATTGCACTAGCTCTATGGTTAGCGACCATGGGATAGCGATCCGTTTATGATACACGTGTTGGTGAGTTTTATGCTCCCGTTTGTGATATGCCTCCCCCTTTATGTTTTCTGGATTTCTAATTGTTGATTTCTGAAATTTGTGTTTCACCTATTTTTGTGATTGACATTGATATGTTTTGTCAATATTTGGGGTTTGGTGAATAAGCTAAAGAATGTGATATTCTTTTTGGATGTTTGACGAGATTTGAGATATTGTATGATTTTTGTTGTTATCGAATATATACTTGTCACTGTATGGCATTATTGTTATCATACATTTTTGTGGTATCTCTTATCCTTTCTCATCTTATATGATATTTATAGCTAGACTGATCCATTTATTATTTTTCTTCTTAAATAATACTCGGGTCAGAACGAGGTGTTTCAGGTGCTTCCATTTGACTTCTTAGCAGGGGCTAGCTTCTGACTTTTGGCTAACTACTTTAGCTTAGTAGTTTATGCTTTTATACATTTGAGATAGAGACTCCTTGATGTATACTTATTCTTTTGCTTAGCACTTGTACCTATTCTTTTGTGATGTAGTGGATCTTGTATGACCACTATTTTGATGTACACTTTTATGTGTTATATTCATATCTGTTTCCGCCTATGTGATATGAATATATGTGATTGATTTATGTTATGGTTATTTCTATATTTGTTTCCGAAGCCCACATAGCCACTATGTAGTTGCTTTGAGTTTGTATTTGATATGTCAGATTTCCTCTTGAAATGGAATTGTCATACTATCTGACATATCGGTACTCGCACAAAGAAATTACACAGATGGTCGCTCCTCAACAGCCTTATTCTTCGTGCTAGTCGACGGCATTACCCCGTAGTGTCCTTGGCTAGTGTGAGTATAAAAGTGGGGCGTCACAGCTTGGTATCAAAGCTAAACTTCGAAACAATGTAGAATAATCTAGCAAGGATCATTGTTTTAAGTCTTTCTTAGGAGTCATGCCTTAGGATTTAATTCTAGTCATAAGACCCGTTCTATCCTATTTTCTTTTATGATGCCTTGTTTTATCAATCAAGTTTGTTTGATATTCATTCTGAGAATAACCTTTTTCCTCTTCTTTCTTTCTTTCTTAAAGAAGGGAAATGGTTAGACCTGGCCGTCCCAGCACCGGTCAATCCAGTGCTACTCCTCAGGATGGCGTATTCATGTCTGCCCAACATCTTTTAGATCTTGTAAAGAATGCTCTACCGGACCCATTCCAGAGCCTACTCATCCTAAATCCAGGTTTGCATGCTTGTGGAGTGATTATACCAATTTGGGTGGAAGGCCATTCAAGGGTTCTGAAAGCGTTATAGAGGTCCAAGCTTGGCTTAGAACATGCGACCGCATCTTTTCTCGCACGAATCTTGTGGATCTATATCGTGTCCAAGTGGCTTCTTGCATGCTCCAGGATCAAGCATTAGATTGGTATGAGCTTTTGATTTCGGAAATTATTGAAGCGAATCTTACTTGGGAGCAATTTTGGGAAAGGTTCGAATTGAAGTTTGTGCCGGAAGCTGAAAAAGTAACAATAGCTCGGTGCTTTATTGACCTTGTTCAAGATGAATCTTCTGTTACCGACTATGTCGCATCATTTGAATCCCTCTCTAAATATGGGGTCGAGTATATTAATACCCCATTGAAGAAAAATCAGAGGTTTGTCTATGGGTTGAATAAGAACCTCAAAAGGCCTTTACTCCTGAAACTAGAAGTTTCTTTTGCTCAGCTTGTTGATATCGCTCTTCGACTTGAAGAAGCCGATAAAGAAAGTGATGTTGAAGTTGTGGGTGCCAAACAGAACTTCAACAACAAAAAGAAGAGGCCTATTAAGTTCAAGTCTAATCCCAACAAGAAAGCGAAGCAAGCTACTTCGGTAGCAAAGACTTCTACCTCTAGTCGTGGGCAATGCTACAATTGTGGTTCTAAGGACCATTATGCAAATAGGTGCCCAAAACCTCTTTTTTTCGTTATTGCAAAAGTTCGGGTCATCTTTTATCTTCATGCCCCAAACTTCCAAACAAGAAAGAGGGAAAGCTAAATGTTGTGCAAGCCCCTAGTAACACTTCTCTTGGTCAAGGTATTTCTCATTTTTCCCTTGATGGCATTATTATATTTCGTGATCTTCGTACTCAAGTTCTTTTTGATACGGGTGCATCTCACTCTTTTATATCAAAAGAACTTGTAGTTGCTTTGTCTTTAAATGTTATGGGCTTGATGACTTCATTGAGAATTGCGAATCCGGTTGGTGGATCCGAAACACTCAAGTTATTTTGTAAAGATGTCGAGATTATTTTATGTGATTATTCTTTCCGATCCGATTTGCATGTTATGCGCTACTTAGGTTTCAGAATGATTTTAGGAATGGATTGGCTTAATCGTTATGAAGCCTATATCCTATGTCCCGAGCGGACTATTCATCTTTGACATCCCCAATCTATTAAGTAGATTTCTATTGTTCTTAAAGATTCAGATTCCAATTTGATAGCATCCTTATATTCTCTAAATCCGCATGATGACGATAATGATGATGAGGAAGATGTCATTTCCCTCATTCACGTTGTTTGTGAATTTCCCGACATCTTTGTGTCCGTTTTAAGGTTACCACCTAAGCGAGCAATTGAGTTCAGAATTAATCTTCCTAAGCGAGCAATTGAGTTCAGAATTGAGTTCAGAAAGAATGGTGGGAAGAGGAAATTAAAATTCCTAAGCCCTAGTTTCTCTTAGGAATTCAAATTCAAGTTATAAATCAAAGAGAAGCTTAGGTAAGCATCCTCTTCATCTTTTCCATCTCAATCTCTCTCCAATTTTAGAAATTTCCTATAACCTAACTTTGGAAATATTTGCTTATGATCTTAGATTGGAGCTTCTAGAGTTGAAGTTGAAGTGTGGTTGATCTTTCCTTTGTTTTAAAGCTTCTAACTTGTTGTTTTGGGTTTAAAGGTGAGTTCTCAAACTCACATCTATGTCTATAGCTTTCATTGTTGTTAGGTATGAATTCCTAACATCTATTTCATGTTCAATTGCTTTTGATTTGAATTATTTGGTGAATTTTCCAAACTTTGGTGTTTTGTAGTCAAAATCATTAAAAATCCTATCTTGGATGTTTTGACATGTTTTTGGGTGGTGTATCGAAGAGCCTATAGGGATGGGTTGTCGATTGGCATAAATCTCTAGGATCCATTGCTCATTCGATCGTATTTCGGTTTGGATTTTTGCCCTTTTTGGGCTAGGCTGATTTTTGCCTAGCAGGAAATTTCAAACGTCTGGATTGAAAATCCAGATGTCTGGTTGAAAAATCCAGACGTTCGGGATTGGTCCCTGGAAAAAGAAAAAAAGGCAGAAGCAAAATCCAGACGTCTGGTAATCCAACCAGACGTTTGGTTAGTGGTTCAGACGTCTGGTTGGTAATTTCAGACGTTTGGAACTGTTCAATTTTGCCTATTTTGGCTGCTTTTGAGTGGATTTTCAAATTTTATCGATTTTTGTTGATCCAGTTAGTTGTTGTCAATTATTATTAACTTTGATGACTTCATTTAAGGATTTTTGGGAATATCCATTTGATTGGGATTTGATATCGATTTTTATGGTTTGAATTCACGTCGTCGAATGTGGATTTTTGGTGATAGATTGTTTTTACAATCATTTCTGTGATTTGTCACTTTTAAATACAAAGGTTTCTATACTAGTAGTAAATAATCAAACTCTTTCACAAAAATGATTTCAACATTACTTTTAAATACAAAGCTCGTTTTAAAACTGTTTTCCAATCTATTAGTATATACAAACCTTTACCTCATTCGTACGAGAAATCCAATTAAACGACTTAGCAAAACAAGTGGTATGAAACGCTTGCCTTTACTTTGTCGGTTAATTCTTAGACTTGTTCGATTGAAATCTTGTGACAATTTTCGAGTGGAAATCTACAATTTGTTCGTAAATATTTAAGTTAAGCCAGTGGTTATGGGCAATGAAGCTAAACTTATTTATTTACAAGTATAGTGTAATTTACGCTTCTTGTTGATCAATGATGATCATTTTATGGTTTAGACTAGCGATATGCGATGTCCCTTTGTCCATATGGGGGACTGTACCCCATTCTATTGAGCTTCGTCGCATTTTTATAGGCTAGCGACCTATGGGTTTTATGGAGTTCGGTTCATCGGGAGTACCGTTATTGCACTACTTCGTTGTTCCGAATTATTTGAGTTTCAGGTTCATCGGGCGTACCGTTATTGGACTACGTCGTTGTTCTGAATTATTTGAGTTTCAGGTTCAACGGGCGTACCATTATTGCAATATGTCGTTGTTCCGGATAATTTGAGTTTCAGGTTCATCGGGCGTACCGTTATTGCACTACGTTGTTGTTCTGGCTCATTTGAGTTTCAGGTTCCTCGGGCGTACCGTTATTGCACTACGTCGTGGCACTGGCTCTATGGTTAGCGACCATGGGATAGCGATCCATTTGTGATACACGTGTTGGTGAGTTTTCATGCTCCCGTTGTGATAGGCCTCCCCTTTGTGTTTTCTTGATTTCTAATTTTTGATTTCTGGAATTTGTGTTTCACCAATTTTTGTGATTGACATTGATATGTTTTGTCAATATTTGGGGTTTGGTGAATAAGCTAAAGAATGTGATATTCTTTTTGATATTTGACGAGATTTGAGATATTGTATGATTTTTATTTTTATCGAATGTATACTTGTCACCATATGGCACTATTGTTATCATACATTTTTGTGGTATCTCTTATCCTTTCTCATCTCATATGATATTTATAGCTAGACTGATTCGTTTATTATTTTTCTTCTTAAATAATACTCGAGTCAGACCGAGGTGTTTCAGTTGCTTCCATTTGACTTCTTAGTAGAGGCTAGCTTTTGACTTTTGGCTAACTACTTTAGCTTAGTAGTTTTTGCTTTTATACATTTGAGATAGAGACTCCTTGATGTATACTTATTCTTTTTCTTAACACTTGTAACTATTCTTTTGTGATGTAGTGGATCTTGTATGACCACTATTTTGATGTACACTTTTATGTGTTATATTCATATATGTTTCCACCTTTGTGATATGAATATATGTGACTAATTTGTGTTATGCTTATTTCTATATTTGTTTTTGAATCCCATATAGCCACTGTGTAGTAGCTTTTAGTTTTTATTTGATATGTCGGATTTCCTCTTGAAATGAAATTGTCATACTATCTGACATATCGGTACTCGCACAAAGCAATTACACAGATGGTCGTTCCTCAACAGCCTTATTCTTCGTGCTAGTCGACGGCATTACCCCGTAGTGTCCTTGGCTAGTGTGAGTATAGAGGTAGGGCGTCACAATTATCTTTTAGAACTCACAATGAAAGGAACACAAAATATAATAATCAAATAACAATATGTCATTTTCAAACCAATCCATGCATAGTTTCACATGTCATTGATATGTACAATACAAACCTAAATTTATACGATACATCAAGTATCTTACTTATATATGCATATCATCACACATATTAGTATATATATAACACGCCTTTATCACTTGAGCCTCCAACGTCATCACAATCCAATCCATCTCCATCAACTTCTACATGTCATAAACAAGGAAAACATAATGGAGTGAGGGGTCAGGCACAAAATCTAGTCAGTGAGTATAACTGAATTCAACATTTACTGTACTTGTATCATAATATTGTTGGAACTAGACCAGCCCACAATGGAAGTTATGGGTGAATTTCAAAAATTTTACCCTATTGGATCTTTATTGGGCTCATGAAGTCTAACTGAATTAAAACATTTCTAAATTTCATTTAAATAAATTTATTTATTTTATTTAAATTCAAATTTATTAAGATATGAAATTAATTTTATTTGATTTAGTTTATACATAAATGTATCATATACATATATGTGTGAGTGCATGTGTAACATAATAATCCATGAAAGGTATAATATGTCTAGATGTAGATGTTGGGATTTACATCGCAACAAACATATTAGCTCATTTCGTATGTCATGCATGTTATCGAAATATGTGCATGCATATGTGTTACAATACACACACACATGAATGTATAAATATATTATATATAATATATGAACATAAAACATTTATATATAGATAAATATATATATAGAAAGAGAGAGAACAATTATTAAAAATTATTTATAATTCAAATTAACTTAGTCTTGCAAACATAATAATTTTAGTATTTTAATTTGTATATATTATGAATAAAATAATATTTTCATCCAAAAATAATTAACATAAAATAATCTATTAATGAAAATTCAAATTTTACTATTTTTGAAAATCTAGGATCAGAAAATAGAGCTTAGAAAAAATATAGAGATTTTTCAAAGTTGAAATATTATTTTTTTAAAAACAAATACATTGATTTCGGCAAAAATTATTTAATATAAAATAATATATTATTAAAAATTCAAATTTTAAAATTACAGAAATTCTAGGATTATGAATGAAAAGTTTCAAAAACTGTTCAAGAATTTTTTAATTAAATTATTATTTTTAATAAATCATAAACAATTTTTCCGTAATAATATTAATCATTAAAAATAATAAACTATATTGAAAAATTCCTAAATTTTTTCTATATGTTTCTGAAATGATATAATATTTTAAAAAAATATAAAATTGATTTTTTAATGTAATAATTATTTTATATATAATAAACAATTCAAAAATTAAATAAATGTTAATTTAAAATATGAATATATGTTTGATAATTAATTTTTGAATTTTTAAATTCATATTATATATAAATAAGTGCACTCAATATTTTAAATCATATATATATCTTATATATGCATATATGCTACTATGAGAGAGAAACATACACTAAAATATATATATGAATTTATAATAAATATATATAAAACAATTATTAATGACAAAAATTGATTTTGTACGGTAAAAAACATTTGTCTATACATAAATCAAATAGTATAGCAAACAAATTATACACATAACCAAACTGATTTGTGACAACTACATCTACTTACAAAAATCTCACCTAACTAAACATATAGTAGAAGTATATTTAAACAGGTATGAAATTGCTCATTATAGGATCATAGAATATAATTTAATTAATGTAATATGAATTAAAATTACCAATTTAATGATGTCTTTGAATCCACGTTGAAGCGATGACTTCCCTTCCTTTTACTGTTCTTGATTTGTTAGATTGCAAGTCCGGGATCACCAACCTCTAACTATCGAATAATATTATTTTAATTTGAAATATATTTGATAATTTTGGAGTGGATTGAGAGCTATGTTTTAACCAGCAATATAGAAGGTAATGACGGCCAAGAAGGTTTTTGTCATTATTTAGAGATACATACATACACACACACACACACACAAATATATATATATATATATATGGTTGTATTAGAGAGAAATGAGGAAAACCTTTTTAACCATTCTCACTTGAACTCAGCCCATTATCTCCAAGCCAATTCCCTATGTTTTAGCCACCCCTAGACTTTCCCAAAACCGAAATTTTGCAGCCCTAATGATGGGCCTTAAACCCATCTAAGCCCAAGCCAAAATACTATGCAATTAAATCTAATTTAATCGCTTGTCGATATTGTATATCGATCGATATATTTATAACTGTTATAAATATATATATAACATTATTTATTTCTCAAATCATATTCAAATTTTATAATTAATATTTCATAAATATTAATTAATTTAATTAATTTATAACAATTATAAACTAATTAAATCGTTCGGTCTTAAGGCAATTCATCATTTCGGCTGTGTAACTCTTGGGTGTAAATTTGGTCAGCGATTAACATCGAACTATTCTAATGTTAACGTTCACTCGTCACTTAGCAGGTGGTGTGACACTATCGCCAAATTTATCGCTTACTCATTTTCGGTAAAATCCAATTTTAGTTTAATAAGCGTTACCCGGTTGTGACATTTGTTTACACCAATTCTCTTTGTCAAAATTATATCACTTTGGACTTATGGAATTTAGTAATGGTCAAAATTCCAACCTCATCCACATTCATCTTTATAGCACAAATACAAAGTCCTTGGTTCAATAATAACAAATATTATTAACCAAAATGCTCTGACCAGAGACTTTGACTTTGAGTTGACTTGAGTTGACTGTGATACTAACCGCATATAACTGAGGAGACGAATCCTCTCTTGAATAGTGCTTCACTTCCAATACTTCCTGTGATAACCCGGGGTTTTGGAATATCTGTAACTGATAAATTAACTATATTTAATTAGTAGAAATACTAATTTATAAGTTAAATAAAATTTCTGGTAATGGAAATATATATCTGAATAAGTATTGGTTTGATAATCCTCCTAGTATAATTATTTAAATTGGAAAAATTAATATTTCAAACAATGATAATAATATGATGTTTATATATATAGATATAAATAGATTTTAAAATAAAATTATTCTTTTACAAATTGAATTTTGTGTTTGTTTATATTTGAGTTGATTTTAAATTAAATTTGAATTTAAATTATTGGATTTGAATTGGAATTAAAAATGATAGATATATATATACCTTAAATACATTTTGGGTTTTTTTTTAAATATATTATATATGATTTTATTTAGAATATAGTTTGTTTTGTATTATTTTCTTTAAAAGGATTTTATTTATATAGATAAGAAATGTATTTATTAATTAGGAAATTTAATATAAAAGCTTTATAACCATTTAAAAACTAATTAAACATGCATATTTACAAGTGTAAGTCAATTTTGTCATCAATTTAACATTTGTAAAGATAATAATATGCATGGTAAACAAGTGTCATTAGCTTCTCCTATTTTTTTACAAAAATTAAAAAGTAAAACAAAGTTATATATAACACTATTCCCCTCTATTCTCTTTTTCTTATGTTTTAAACTAAACAAATACAAAACAAGCTAAAGTCTGAAAACTAAACCAGAGAAAATTAAGGAACCTGTAAACAAAAGGTTAGCAAACCAGAAATATCAAGCAACAACTTTTCAACTAGATCAATCAAACAAGATCAGGGGCAAACTGAAGCAAAACAAAGATCAACTCAGTTTTTAAATTAAAAGTAGCAGTTTAAAATCAAGAACATGAAGTAAATTTAAATTTCCAGAGAAGACCCAGACTTCTCTGATTCTTCCAGAATGGTGAGTAAATCAAATTTATTTCATTTAAACTGGATGCATGTGATGATCCTTAAATTGTATGATATGAATGATACTTGCTTGTATATATAATGTGATCTTCCTGTATATTTAGAATGTGGTATAAGTGGACATGGTCAGAGAATTAGTAAATTTGTTCTGTTCTTGCTTTACAGGTTTCAAAAACCTTTCAAAAATCAAGATATCATTCTCGAATTCTTTTTAGACTGGATTGTTCAAACAAAAATGTGTTTAGAATAGTAAGATTTTAAATTTAAAAATAGATTTAAGTATACTTTGTTTGTAGATCTCTGGAAAATTAGGAAAGACAGTGAAAACTCTAAAATGCATTAAATTCCATGATCACAATACTCTGATCCACATATGTAATTCAACTTGACTCCCAAATTCATGAATTTTAGAGGTTAAATCAGGATTTTTAGTTTGAGCTTGTATGAGTAATTCGTGGTTGATCAGAATGGAAAACTTGAGCAAATTCTGGTGATCTTAGGAATACTAGGCGGTGGAATTTGATTGGAGCGTGGCCGAGGCAGAGGGGAGTGGGGGAAAAATAGTGTCTGGATTTAACAGTCGTTGTGGTGGCACGGCGAAGGTGGAGTAGGGTTTAAGGTTGTTCAGAATCGAGTTTGGGTTTTCTGGTTGCTGTGACGTCGAGGAAGCATCGGAGTGGTTCAGGTGCGGTGGAAAGGGAGGAAGGGTGCCGGGCGAAGCTCTGGACATGAAGGCGTGGTGGCCGATGGTCAGAGGTGAAGATACGAGATGGGTTTCTGGTGACCGGTCCTCATTCCTATGGTTCGTTTAACTTGATTTTTCATTCGAGGACGTTATGGCAAATCTGGTGGTTGAAATAAGGTAAGGAAGTCAGGAGGGAGTTGCTGAGGGTTTCGAAGTTGATCGACGATGGTTAGATCATCGTGCATGGTGCACGAGTGTACGGTGTAGCTGGAAATGGTGGAGAAGTTGGGGAAGATGGTCATTCTCGTGTTCGGCTCGAAGACATGTTCGCGTTGGACTCGAAGATGGTGAGTTGTGAGTAACTCGAGTTTTAACTCGAGAAATTTGAGATGTGGCTCGGGTTTCATTTGGGTATCGGGTTGCTTTGATTTTCTTTTAAGGTTTTAAAATGAAAAGAGAATTTGTAGTCAGTTTTCAAAGCAAATAGATAGGAACATGTTTCAAGACCCTTATCAAATAGTTTTTCAAAATATAAGTATATTAAAAACTTTAATAAGGGGTGTTTTGACTAAATCAATTTCTTAGTATAAGTGATTAAGAGTAATTACTAATGTAATGAATTAGCGGATAGTTTAATTATTTAATGTGATTAATTAAAGGTTAATAAAATGAATATAATTAGTTAAAGATAATTAAATAATGAAAGTGATTAAGGATTAATTAATTAAATTAAGTGGTTATGGGATATTTACTTGATGGAAATAATTAAAAGATAATTAGAGATTAGTTGCTTAAATGATGATTACTTAATGTAAGTAATTAAAAGATAATTTTGTTAAGGATTAATTAATTTAATTAATAATTAAAGGTTAAATTAATTAATAATTAGAGGTTAATTAATTAAGGATAATTAACCTATAATATAATTACTTGATGAAGTAATTTATTGAAAGGTAAATTACTTAAGAGAATTAATTAAGGTTTAATTACTCAGTGTAGTTAAATGGATTAATTAATTAAGGATTAATTAATTAAGGAAATTAATTAAGGGATAGTTAATAAATGAGTATGATTAATTTAAAGGAAAATTAATCAATGTAAGTAATTATAGAAATTAATTTGAGTAATTAATTAAGGATCAATGTAATTATTGTGAATGGGTGAAGGTTAATTAATTTGTGAAATTAATTAAAGGTTTATTACTTAATGTAATTAAAGATGAAAATTAAGGATGATTAATTAATGGTTTGTAATTAATTAATGTTAAGTAAGTAGGATTAAAAGTGATTGAAGTAATTAATTTAATTAATTAGAGATGGTATGGTTGATTAATCTTGCTATGAATGATTGAATGATATTGTATGCCTTAGATTAGTTGATATCTCTGGTATGTGATGTGGAATGCTATGTGATATAATATGTTTAGGTTAAAACAGTGACATCCTGTATTTAAAGTTTGAATTGTATTTCATTTGAATAACTTGGGTTAAGATGACATTGGATTCGAAGAGACAGGAGTCGGGTATTAGTTAATACCCGAAACCACTTCGATTCTTTATAGATCGATATGTGAAGTAAGTATTGAGCATAACAAGTAATGAACTCGTAGTGAAGTATGAGTTACCCCGGGTTTTTCTTTTATGGTTTGCACTTAGTATTTAAATTTGTATGGGTTTACTCACGCTGGTTTCCAGCCTGACCCGGGTGTTACTTTGTTGTAATGCTCGGGTCAGACCAAGTATTACAGATTTTCAAGTTAGGACGTTCTAGAGCTCAGGTGGTGAGCTGGATGGCAGGAACGTATGGAGTTTACCGCTGTATATTTGAGAGTTGTATTGTAGTTATCTGGGACATGTCATTTTAACTGTCCAGGGTTTGTGTAACTGTTGAAACTCTAATGTAATGATATAATTAACTGATACAGTTTTCCTTTGTATAACTGATATTTTACTTAATATTATTATTTGATATTGTATTTTGATCTGCTGCGAATGTGAGAATCTGTGTCTTGTTCTGTTTCTTCTTCTATCTCTTTTCTTTTTCTCCTAACTATCAGGAATTTTCGGTTTCGAAAATTCCAGGTCGTTACAGTTGGTATCAGAGCTGAAGGTTAAGTGAGAACCTTGGCTCTGGTGGGATTACTCATTAAGGATAGGGTCAATGGTACCCTAAGATGAGTTGAGTGTGTATATATATATATGAGAGCGTACTTGTTATATTCTTATATAAAGATTTTAAAATTATTTTTATATAAGTTTATCTTTTGATATATATAGAAATAATTTTCTAATTTTTAAATATATTAAAGAAATTGGTTGTTGAATCATTGGAATAAAATAAAATAATAAGAATTAAGTGGTAATAGTAATACAACCAAATTGAAATTGAATGAAGATAAGTTTGAAATGGATCCAAACTGAAATTAAAATCTTGAATTTGTAGAAGTGTTATCAGAATAAAGATAATAATGAATTGATTTCCAGAGATGATAATCTTGGTTATTATCATAGATGGTTGTTGTGTTTAATAATGAAATGTGTAAATGATTAAGTAAAATGAAATGTTTTAGGGAAATAAACTTTTAGGTGAGTATGAATTATAAATTGGAGTTGAAGATAATTTAAAATTGTGAAATTTTAAATCTAAATCCAGAAAACTTGAAATTGTTTTAAAGAAAGTTTTGAATCAAAACCAAAGGTGGTTTAAAAATTTAAGGTATAACTAGGTGTGTAAAGGAAATAAATATGTATAAATGAGGATATACATAATATCAAAGGTGATTTGAAATAAACTCTAAGTGTTGAGTTTTAAATTTTTCCTTGGAATGTGATATGAAAACCCAAAGTGATAAGTTTTTGAACTTATAAGTGGGAAGATTATTAATATAAAGTTTAAAATTTGAAATGGGAATTCAAATTGGGTAAAGTTGACTGGATTAAATTGAATTTAACTTAAGAAAAGTTAAATGAGTTTAGAATAAACATCTTGAATTGAAAATTTCAAGATGAAATTGAAATTTAACTTAGGAAGTTAAATGATTGATTTTAAATGGGAATTATGAGTGATCTCAAAATGGGTTTGAGATCTGAAAATTGAAAATGGATGCTGTTAATTGGTGATTGGATAAATTTGGATGTTTATTTATCCTGATATCATTCTATTGTTATAAATAATCTATGAAACTGAGAATTGGTTCTGAAGTTAGAAATGGATAATAAATTAGAATCTGAAGATTAAATTGTTTTTGAATTCTTATTTGAACTTTGTAATAAGTTAAGTAAAGATAATTTTAAAATGGAATTTTGGAATTTGGATTCAGAATTAAATGGTTTAAAGATTTACGTTGTTAAATTAAAAATAAAGGTTGATTTAATTTAAATGTAAGGGTTAATTTGACTTAAGGGATTAAATCAATATTTAAAAAAAAATATTTAACTCGAATTTATATAATTCGAGATGGTTTTAAGTTGAGATTTGAATAGAATTAGTTCAAATTGAATTTGATTTGAATTAATTAGAATTGTGATTGAAGATGGATAAGCATAAGTTTAAATGGAAATTTTGAATTGAAATAATTTGAAATAAAATTTGTAACGACCCGTAAATTTTGACTGTTTTAATAACGTTATTAATTGAAATTTTGCGAAATTTTAAACGATAAAATTTTGAGATATAAATTTGATATTTGGAATGCGTCTAGTTAAACATGGCAATTGGTAAATTTTCGTTCGAAAATATGAAAGTTTATTTCACGCGTAAATTTACTTCAATTTAATCACTTAGTAATCGACGAAAATAAAATGTTTTCGAAATCTAAATATTTTTATATAGAAAAATTCTAAATCATCTTCTGAGCAAGACGTCATTTTTCTTTTTTTTCAAATTCGGACTTCTTTAGCTCCGTCGACCTTATTTTTCAGCATTTTTGCTGCATTTTCCGCTAGTAGAAAGTTCGATTTTTATAATTCAATCATACCACTGATATCTGTATACCGTTTTGATCGTCTCGTCGTGCTGATCTCTGCAGTATATTTGTTTGTTTGTTTCGACGTCCGGTGGACAGCGAAATCTGTAAAACGTTGGACCGTATCGGTACTCGTTTTTCAGTCTTTTCAATTCTAAGTCCTTTTGTTTTCCTTTGTCTATTCGTGCAAAGCTGTAAGTCCCTTGGAAATGTATTATTTCTTGAATTCAACTATGACTTTTCCATTTTCCCATGGTTCCAATTTATTGTATAATGGGTTCTCTCTTTCTTTCTTTCTTTTCCTCTGGGTCTCTGCTTCAAACTAAGAAATTATGTGATATAACAGCTTGTATATAATTAGAGAGCTTGTTTTTGCCTGACACCTACGTGTATTTTTTATCCTACCACCTGAATTATTTCCTCACGCCGTCCCTTTTCTCCTCTTCCACTCAATCGGAGCTCCATCTAACCCAAGTGACCAAGGTAACAGCACATGCTCTCTACCAACCACACTACAGCTGCATCCGCTCCACGCCGGTACCGAGACCAATGCAGTCTCATCTTCTCGAGCACATGGCCACGTAAGCCAGCCAAGCGTCTCCTCAATCACTGAGCTCCTTCCCTCTGTCCTCCTCGCCACCAAAGCTCACCACTTCAGCCACCTCATTGCGACAGCGCCCTTACCTTCACCCAAACTCATCATGTCGCAAATTCCATCAACATACTCACGTGTGGCTTCTCCACCCTCGCCTCAGCACTGCCGAACCCCTACCCAGCGAGCAACCGCCTCCAGGCCGTTTGACATGAATGAACAGCCTAGCACCTCACTCCTTCGCCTCTCCCAGCCACGTGCCCCTCCAACCCACAGCGAACAGTGCAGCCTAGTGTAGTTCTCCGCCCGCTTCTGACTTTTGCTATTGTTCACACATTCATATATATATTTTACCGGTATGTATAGATTTATAATGTTTTGTTTACTGTACGATGTTACATATATACATTTTTGTAATATACTATAGTTTTGAGGAAGCACTATCCCTGTTGCAGCACAAATATTTTTACCGTGTATAAATGTGTTGTTTATATATGTATTAGTATTATTGATTTATATATAGGTTTTATTAACTATTGATATTGAAATTATATGTATAGATATGTTTTGATATTATATATGCTTATAAGTTGATTTTATATTAGTTGTTTGGTGGGGTGAGTATTCGTTTTAAAGCATATTTCCTTTCTTCCGAAACAAATCTCCATATATGATATTAAAATAACTTGCATATGAATGTTTGTTTTGTTTCATACATACAGTCTGCGGCTTATATATTGTTATTCTATATGGTCAGTATATATATGTGTGTGTATAATTTATATACTAGTATATGCGGGAGTTAGTTATTTGAATTTATATATATATGCTTTTGTCCTATCTAATGTGTATATGTTATATACAATCTGGTTCGAAATTATATATATAAGGATATTCATACTTAAAGATATCGTTTACTGACTTTGCAATATAGTGTGTAAGTTCGTCTATATATATTAGTCTATCTATCTTTATATATGGTTATATACAATGTATAAGTTCGGTCGCATTTCTAAAGTGGGTTTGCATTCATATTTGCTTATACTGAAGATGATATACTATGTATGTTTAAACGTATGTCATTTATGTATGAGTTTATACAAGTTTATATAATTTGTTTAATAATGTGACCTATAGATGCGTGTTTCGGTTTTAAATTATATGTTTAAAATGATTTTTGTAAAGTAAATAGTGCAGTAGATTTACATAACTCGTTTTCACATCTGAGTAGTTGCATCCATATATTTTCTTGAAATTTATGGGAATATTTTATGGGTAGAGTGTATATATATTGTTATTATTTCAAAATATATTTTGTTGACATATCTTTTTGTTCGCTGTCTGGGTTATATTTATATTTGTTTAAAATATATGTATTTTGATTATAATGTATATATGTTTAAATTTTGTTTTCTAGGTGTGTTTTAATTTGAAACAGTGTATTTCATAAAAATAAATATATATTTAAAATTTTATTTTCTATAGTTATATGAATTCACTTATATAATATAATATCATCGATCCGGTTTTGACTTGATTCGTTACCGATATCTTTTATCAGCTTCGTCCGTCGTTCCTGTTTTCTTCATTGAATCATGTCCATCCAGCGTCGCTTTGGAATTCGTAGCTCATTCCTTGTCAAATATATCTAGCCTCGAAAGGTGAGCAATCACTCACGATTTACATTCTTTTATTTATTAAATTTGATTTCAATTGAAACGACAATTGAAATATATTGCTGTTAGTTAATTACACTGTTATATAAGCTATGACGTGTATCAGTTCACCTGTGACATCTGACATCTTTATCTGTTATTTATACGATGATAATCCCGTTTGATTGATAATTGATTGATTGTTTGTTGTTTATATTGGATGTTAAATTGTAATGTATAAAGTGATAATATTATGCAACTAAATTTGACGTAGGATAATTAAAATTTGAATTGACATATATGTTGAATTTGATTAGTTGAATATGTCCCCTTTTAATTTTTAAATTAATTAACATGTAGAATAGTGATAATTACACTTTGAACCATTGAACGTATATTGGATAAATTGTTGTAGTGTTAAAATTGAAATCGAATGACAAGTGAAGAACCATATTAATATTAGTGTAATAATCTTTAATCTACACGAAATGATAGTGTAGATTCTAGAGATAATTATATTAATTTGCACAAACAACAATGTGAATTAATACGATTATTTCGGGATTATTTGGATTAATTATTGGATTGTTGTTATTAATTGTTGTTATTGCTTGTTTATTTACTTTGACACCATCCCAGTTATCACCCTGCAAGTTCCCTTTGCTATGTTTTGATTTTGAATTGAATTGGAATCGGGTTGAAATGATAAATACCCAAATGAACTTGACTTAGGATAGAGAATTAAATAAAACCCGATTGGTCAATGATTTGGTTTTAAAATAAAATGAAGATTTTATTTGAATAAATAATATGTTTTGAAACGAAGTTGGAATTTGACTTTTAATGAAAGGAAATGTTAATATTTAATAATCTGAATCAAAATATAACATAGTAGATGATGAATGAACGTTGTTTTAAAATTTGGAATTATTAATAATTAAGTTTGAAATTATTTAATAATTAAGTTTTGAAATTATTAAGTAATTAAATGAGATTGAATTATTTAATAATTATATAAATTGAATTCTTTAATAAGCGAAATTGAACTTCTTGAATAAGTGAAATTTAGTTTCTTTATTAATTAAGCTTTGAAATTATAACCAAGTAAATAAATAAGTGAAATTGAATTTTCTTTAACAAGAAATAGAAATGCGATTTATTGAAATTAATGTAAGCCTTGTAATTTAAAGAATTGATTTGACGAATTAAATTTAATTCAATTTGAAGTTTTTGATATAATGAAGTTGAACTTAAGTAATTGATTAAATGAATTGGAAATTAAATAGAAATTGTTTGAATGACAAATTTATTTTACGAATGTTGAATGAAATCGATCAATGAATTTAAATTCATTTGAATGTTAAATTAAATTAATTATTTCGGAATGAAACTTATATAAGAATTTAAATGAATACTTGAACTGTCTTAAATCAAATATTTAATTTGAATTATAAGATTTTGAAATGGTAATTTGAAAGTTTTGAAACGTAAATTATGGAAATTGATTTAGAAAGAGAAATGAAATGCTGGTTTACAAATTCTATTTGAAATTGAATTTGATTTGGTTTTGAAATATATTAAACGACCAATCGGTGTAATAATTACGAAAGTTATTAAAGAGACCGGAATCGGTTAGGGACATACTCTCTGTCTAAACCGAAAACCACTTTAATAACTATACGCGGAGTGTGATCCAGAATGAAGTGGTTGGAATGATGTACGTGATGACTGAAGAAAGAGAACGATAATGGATAGCCTTGACACTTGTGTCAAATTGGAAATGACTAAAACAGGAGCCGTGCCGGGCCAAATGGGGGTTAGCTACCTCGAGCGAACACACTTCTTCGAAAACTACTCATTACTTGTTGTCGATTGGTGCACCCTTGATTTTGGGAGTGTTGTTTCGCGGTGTTGCGATCGCTGCGGCGATGCGTTCTCACCAGTCTGGATCAGGCAAACGGTAGTTTCATTACCTTGGATATTGCCTCATGTGCCTTGTCATACTTGTATTCCTATATACGCGACCACTACGATTTATTTTGTGTTATACCTATGGAGTACTCCCTGATATCCCACTAGTTTACGGTGGAGTTTACAGTGCTGTATAGACTATAACGCTTATATAAAATGTGTTAAGGGGGATAATGGTAACGCCTTAACACTATTTTGATATTTTATATTACTGATAGGCATTATCTACTTATCGTACACTACTACACAGTAGATAGTTTAACGGATCCTTAAAGGATGGTTATTCCAAACATCCTTTGAGTTACTTGTATTTCAGTTGCTATCACTTGAGTTGGATTTATTTATATAAGAATGTTAATCCTGACTCGAGTGTTTTGTGTTTTTCTTTACGCTCGAGTCAGACTGAGTGTACCGGTATTCGAGACTCACCTTTGGAGTTGGAGCTTCGCTTGGAGATCCAGCTATCTACCCAGCTTTCAGATATCCAGTTGATTCCAGTGATTGTATTCTGATTCTTGTATTTGACTATTGTATTCGAGACATCTGTTGTACCTTATTTAACTCTGATATGTATATAGTAGCTTCATGAACTACTATCTTTTGTTTTCGCTGCAATTATTACTTTGTGTTTGTGATCTATGATTATTTATTTACTGTATATGTTCAGTTTTTCCAAATTTAAATTAACAATTCGGTATTTTGAATTATTCAAGTCCGACATGTGCGGATGCAAATAGTCTAAAATAGCGGGTCATTATAGTTGGTATCAGAGCTTTGGTAGCTCTAGGCAAAGCTTAACATATAGGGTAAATGTATTTACAGAATCACTCTCATTCGAGTTTCAATCTCTTCCTTTTGACTCGATTCCTTTGAATTTTGGAACGTTCCCTACGGTTCCAAAAATTCATTCGTGTCTGTGACGCCCCACCTCTATACCCACGCTAGCCAAGAACACTACGGTTTAATGCTGTCAACTAGCACGGAGAATAAGGCTGTTGAGGAGCGACCATCCATGTAACTTCTTTGAGCGAGCACCGATATGTCAGATAGTATAGCATGAACTTCATTTAAGGAGGAAATCCGACATACTGATACAAACCCAAAGCTATCACACGGTGGCTATATAAAATCTTCGGAAACAAATATAGAAATAAACGTAACACAAATCAGTCACAGACAATTCATATCACAAAGGCGGAATAAGATATGAATATTACACCTAAAAGTGTATATCAGAGTAGTGGTCAAATAAGATCCACAATAACACAAAAGAATAGATACAAGTGCAAGACAATAGAATATGTATACATCAAGGAGTCTAATCTCAAATGTATACAACAAAAACTACTAAACTAGAGTAGTTAGCCAAAAGTCAAATGATGGTTCCAAATAGGAAGTCATGAGGAAGCACCTGTAAAATCTCAGTCTGACCCGAGTATTATTTAAGAAGAAAATAATAAACGGATCAGTCTAGCTATAAATATCAGATAAAGTGATATAGAATAAGAGGTATGACAAAAACGTATCATGACCATAATTGTCACGACCCGCCCTTCTCGGCCCTCGAAAATCGACACAAAATACTCAACAGTATAATATGCCGACAATCGAACGCCGGAAAAGACAGATTGTAGGAAAAGAAAGAAGGTAGAAGAAGAATGAACTAAACAACATCAAAACCTCACAGTCGCAGCGGAATAAAATATAATATATAGAACAGAACTTTACACAAATCAAAACTATATCTGTTTATATACAATACATCATCATCAGAGTATATCAATACAACCAACCATAGCAAGTCAAAAATCTCAACAATCACAGCAGCGGAATAATACAAGTACGAGAAATACGTCTCGGACTCCAGCTCCTCTCCTGAGCTCCATAGCAACCTATCCTGAAATATACTCGGTCTGACCCGAGCATTATAATAAAATAACACCCGAGTCAGTCTGGAATACCAGCGCATCATAAATACACCCAATTGATTATTAAAGTTTTCAAAAATCCTTTGAAAACAAAAGCATCTCGTAAGACCACGCCACAAATAAACATGTCGGGTTTTTACCTTACGATAGCTAAAACACTTTTTATAAAAATCCTCTGATATTATAATAGTGTCTATTTACAAATACTTATAAAATAGCCGAAATTGTTACATCTATTAAATTCCGGCATACTAGCCACAACGTGGGTAATACAAACAAAACTCGTACAAGGCACGTAGGGAAAATGGATTTCCAACGAATGACTAGGCACTGGGGTACCACCTGTCACAGTACGTGGCCTAGATCACAGTACCGAGGAGTACGCCCGCTCCCCTGCAACACAAGGCCGGAATCATCCCTTACTAGATAATTCCAAGTAAATCACCCCACGGTGGTGATCAGCAACCGCACCACTAAGCCGAAATAAAAGGGACATCTAGACAGGGATGACCTTACTCTCAAGTGGGGGCTACCCACGAAGCCTTGCTGCATAACCCCTGATTTTCAGTCATTCCCGGTTGATGAGGCTTGAGGCTAAACGATACCTTTCAGAACATATCCCTTAGAATGCCCATCGTCCACCTGACGATGTCACGAAAGCATTCGTCCATACAAGTCCGTCCCGGGTCCGAACGGAACCGAAGGCACTACCCCTACTACATCCATTTTGGAAATATCCTCAGGATTAGTAGCGACTAGCCCTTGCACTTCACTGCTCCATCTTCGACTCCGAAATCGTTTTCGCGAAACGTACAAACCGGATCGAAGTGGTTTTCGAGTCTCCAGACCTAGAATCCCGGTATACGGAAACTCGATCCCGGTCTCTTCGAAACGATCAGCGCATTTGGCCAATATTGATAGTCGGTGATTTAACTATCAATTAATGTTCACAAACATCCATACACATCCACCACACAATAAATAATCTCCATATTATTTATTTGCTTCTAATATCTTTCAAAGATATATTTTCACATTTTCAAAACTCGTTTGAAAACAATTTCCACTCTTCCTTTACAAGGTAAATCTTTTACCCTTTATTCCCATCGGGAATAACCAAGTATAAAACAATTTGCATTTAAAACAGTTAAAATACTTTATACTGAAATATACTTTAAAATATGAAAATTACTTCTATTTATTTACTCAAAATATAAATTTAAAATATGTGAAGAAAACTAGTTATTAACACATAAACTTTGATTTTAAAAATAAGGGTTTTAGTTTAACTAAATTCAAAATAGCGTTATAAGAAGAAAAGTACTAATTTTAACAACTTAAGCTAAAACCAACTTTTAAATAAATTCATTTGTAAAATAATTGCTAATATACTCCCAAATTATTACGGTATTAAAAATTATTAATTTATTTCTTTAAAAATAACGATTTCTTAAAAATACTTTTTAAAATGATTTAAAACTTAACCTTAGTTAAATAAAATCTTTTTATAAACATTTATTTGGTTTTCCCAGGGAAACACTTTCCCGTTTCAAACATTTCAAAGTACTCTTTCATATAAATCCACTGATTTATTTCAAGTCAATTTATGATTTCAACATAAATTTCCAATTCCATACTTAACTATAACTTCCTCCGAAGTTAAATCACAATTTTTCATTTCCGGAAATTCATTTTTAACTATAGTTTAAACATTTTGGTAAATTTTCAATGGAAGCCAAATTTCCAATTCACTTAATTAAATTCCAATGAAATACGGCATTTCAAAACATTCATTTGAACTTATTAATTTATAGTCGGAAACTCCATTTTAACATATTTTTAATTTCCGGATAACATTAGTCATTATTAAAATAAACACCGTTATTTTAAACAATTTATAATTTCATAAATTTAATTTCCAGAAAACTATACTTTCCATTTGCCCATTTCATACACTTCCCATTATATTCAAAATCCCAATTTGGCCCAATTTACATTTTCTTTTCAAATCCGATTTCAAATTTTATTCTTTGAAATTCTAAATTTAACAATTCATTTTATTTCGTAAAAACACAATTTATCCATTTATAATTAAATTCTGTGATTATAATTTATACAACAATTTCACAGTACAATTTATTTTCAGATTTATCAATCACAGCATATAAACAGGTATCATTATCAATTACAAAATAACTGCTACATTGTGAGGAATCCAGTTGGATCCCTCCAACCTGTTTCTCCCTGCATCACAAATGTTAGCACATCACAATATAAATATCAATCCAGACTGATAATAACAATTATATTCAGCCATCCACACAGATATTGTAACGACCCATAAATTTTGATTGGTTTTGATAACGTAGTTAATTGAAATTTTGTAAAATTTTAAATAATAAAATTTGAAAATAAAATTTGAAAATAAAATTTTATTATTTAGAATACGTCTATTTTAATATAGCAACTGGAAAATTTTCATTTGATAATATTGAAGTTTGTTTTCCTGTGAAATTTCATTTCAAATCAAACCGGTTAATAAAAGTGAATTTAAAAGTTTTACGAAACCAAAATACGTCAACAGGAGAAAATTTATTCAGATCATTCTGAATCAGACCGCGAGATTCGTTTTTCCAAATTTGGACTTCTATTTCTCCATTATCTTAATTCTGACCAAATAGCAGCATTTTCGGTACCGGTTATCGATTTTTGATCCGATGATCGTACCACCAATATCTGTATACCGTTTTGATCGTCTCGATGTGCTGATCTCTGCGGTATATTCAATTCTATATTTTGAAGCTTGGCATGCGAAGAAGTCAGTGAAACGGTGAACCGTAACGGTACCCGTTTAAATCTTTGGTCCTATTGTCTTTCAGATTTGTCCACCATATAAACCCAATGGCTTGTTGCTTTTATTATCCCCGTAAATTCAGCTATTGACTGTTGCCATTTCCTAGACCCTATTTTTCTACTTTCTTCTTTTATTTCTATCGGTTTGGGAATTCAAAACACTGGATGATAGTACGTTTCGCATTCATCTATTTGTGAACTGATCATTTACATTTTTTTTTAAAACTGACTTTCCCCATAATTTTCTCCATCCTTTCCTCGAAGTAGACTCGCTCAACAAAGAAAATTTATCCGCGTGATTAAACAGGAGCCAGCGCACGAAATTCAAGAGCATCCCACCGATCCAACAACCATCCTCCTTGCCTATCTCTCCATCACCTCGTCACCAAACCCTCACTTCCTTCCCATCATTGACCGTAAGCAACGTCCTCCCAACCTCGGCCTTCATCTCCGGCCATTCCACCCTGCTCGCAGAGACGCGCGTCGCCACGACAACAGCAGCTAAGCCAAATCCATTTTGTGGCCAAGATCTGGAAACCCACCAACTCGTCTCCGCCGAATCCCAAACCGAGACGCCATCTCCACAATACGTGCACGCAGCTCTGCCGATCCACCACCTTCTTCCTCCAGCCCTGAGATCTGAGCCTCCTCCCAAGCTTCTCGTGGCCGAGCACAGCACGCATCTACCCTACCACCTTTCGTGCCTCCTCCACCAATGGCCAAAGCCATGTTCCTCCTCCCCTTGACAGCCTAGCCCACCTCCTTCTCTTTCGGCCTTCACCCCCTCTAGCAGCCGACTCTTGCCTTTCTTTCCTTAAGCAGGTATGCATATATATGTGTATATATATACGACCTGTTAGTATATACAGATTTTGATGTTTATCTTTTGTTTTGATTTTTGTTATATATTAGTATATACAAATATTTATACAGTTATATAAAGTAGTATGAATTTAGGGGTTATAATGTGTACAGTTTTTATAAGTTTATATGGTCTTGATGATGTATCAGTATATATATATAGGTATAATAGTGTTGGTTATTATATATAGATATGTCAAAGGTTTTATTATAAAAATTTGTATATGTTGTTTATAATCTGAGTATACAATGTATACAATAATATGTATGTTGTTTTAGTAGTTATAATAAGTATAGTTAGTATGACAGCCTTTATATATGTTAAGTATGTAAATAATATACAGTGTATTTTAAGTTTACAAGTCAAGTCTGCATATGTTAGTGTATTACAAGTCAAATTAGTATATGTTATATATGTTGCAGAATAGTTAATGGGCTGCTTAAGGTATATACCTCTTTATATATAACAAAGTATATATATATATATAAGTTTTCAAATTGTATTGCATATAATTTATAAATCTTGTTTCCAAAGTATGTTAATATTTTAAGCACATGGGGTATGTTTTATATATGCAGTTATTACGGTCTTATAGCGGGATATGTCTTGATCTGTTTTAATAGCTATAATATATTATAATGTGATTTTTTTATACTGTTATAGAAGCGGTTTCCCTTGTTGTTGAATATATATTAAAAATATATATTGTTATATTCATGCTTATATTAACATTTTGGAAAAGTGTATATACAGTTTATATAAGATATGTTATACGAAAGTTAAATAGTTGTATATATAGGCTTTTGTAAGTTTTACATTGATCTGCGGATTTATCTACATAAATGATTATGTAAGTTATATACAACCTGTTAGTTGTATATAAGACTTGGTTTATACGAGGTATAGATTTCATAACTATGTTGCAGAGTATGGTAATATATTTATTCTATATAAATTTATGATTTTGTAATGTATATACGTTGATATATAATTTTAATGAGTTTCAAAATTTTATATTGGTTAAGAAAATAATACATTAGAATCATATATATTTTGTTTCGGTCTACATCGAGCAGTTTCTGATTCTATTTTTCATCGATTTCTATTTTCAGCCTTGTTCGTCCAATTCGCGTTCAATCTTGTTCGTTTGGAAATTCGCTCTTGGATTCGTAACCCATTTCAAATCTCTCTAAACCTCGAAAGGTGAGCAATCACTCACGATTAATGTTCTTATATTTATTAAATTTAATTTCAATTGAAACGACAATTGAAATATGCTGTTGTAGTTATTTAAATTATTATATATGCTATTATCAGTAACTGTTCACCTATGGGATATGACACCATATCCTGTTGCTGTATTATATTGTTATTGATGATATATGCCTGTTATATATTTTATATCTGTTATCACTCTGCAAGTTCCCTGTTAGTATAGAATTCACTATGGGTTGAAATGATACATACCCGAACGGACTTTAGAATAGGAGAAAATCGTTATGGGTTGAAATGATAAACCCAAACGATTTTCATTTGAATTGAAATTGGGATTACGGGTCGAAATGATATCTACCCGTATATATTTAAATTTCGGATTGAAATGATAAATATCCGTATCACTTAACCATATGATAAAAATATATACAGACACTGTTGGTCCATATATATAAATACTTTAAAAATGATATCTTGATTTTGAAGTATAACTAAATTTGAAATGACCACGATGTTAAAATGGTTATTTCCACCTTGTAGATAGTTCTGAAGATCCTTAGAGGATGGTTATCCCAAACATCCTTTAAGTTACTTGTATTTCAGTTGATATTTCACTTGAGTTGGATTTATTAGTATAAGAATGTTAATCCTGACTCGAGTGTTTTGTGTTTTGCTTTACGCTCGGGTCAGACTGAGTGATACAGCATTTGAGACTCACCTTTGGGGTTTGGAGCTTTGTTTGGAGATCCAACTTTTGATTCAGCTTCCAGCTTTCTGGTTGACTCGTTCAGAGAAGTCATCTGTTGTATTGGAGACTTCACTACATTTGAGATATTCTGTTGTATTTTATTTAACTCTGATGTTTATATAGTAGCTTCATGAACTACTATTTTATCTATTCTGCTTCGTATTATTGTATTACTCTGTGTCTGTGATTCTGTGATTGATTTATTTACTGCATATGCTGAGTTTTGCCAAATTTTTATTACAATCTGTTATTTTGAATTATTCAAGTCAGACATGGGTGGATTTATTGTCGATTTGAATGGTCCAAAATACCGGGTCGTTACAGTTGGTATCAGAGCCAGGTTCTAGGCGAAACTTAGCATATATTGTAAATTTATTTACAGAATAACTTTCGTTCGGGCCTATCTTCGAATCAGAATTCTTGTTGATTAGAGTTCCTATAATTTGAATTGCTATCTTTGTTCTGAAATTCGTCTTGGCCTCTACCTATTTATATTCTTATATGAGTATCCGTCTTCTTTTGGAATATTAATTATCTCATCTTGGTGCGAGTCCTTTCCTTTTTATTTTGAAATTTCCTTTGATTTAAATTTCCCCGTAAATTTTTGAACTTCTATCTTGTTGATTTTGGACTCATTGAATGATAGGAAAATATTTTGGTAAATGGCAAAATCTGAAGAGCAGAAAGCAGCCCGTCGGGCACGAAGAGCACCGGCCCGTAAGGAACGGGAGGAAGCAATTGAGGAACAAGAGAGGCTGTGGAGAGAAAGGGCAGAACCGGGTCCTTATGACCATGTCATTTGTTATCGGTGTCAGGAAAAGGGCCATTATGCAGCCATGTGCGGAAAGAGATGGAAAGGGAAAAAGAAGGAGGGCAAGCGCTTTCGATCCGAGATTTTCTGTTTTAAGTGTCGTAAGAAGGGACACTTCCCAAGTCGCTGCCTGGAAGTGAAGAAAGTGAAATCGGCACTCACGGCATCTACCGATCAGTCAACCATTTGCTACCACTGTAGACAGACTGGACATTTAGCCAGAGATTGTTCCGAGAGACAGCGCGGAAGGCAAGCTGTGTTACGTCCTGCTCGAGCTGCTGCCTTCCCAAAGTTCACTAGGGAAGATGGGAGAATAGTGTACTCATGCAAGAAATGTCATAGTTGGGGCACCTTGATGTGGAGTGTACTGGACCCGTTGAAGCACCACCCGGTAGGATTAATACCGATGCATTATTCTTGTAGAAGTATGGATCAGTGAAATCTCTTTGTATTAGTGGTTTAAGTTAAGTCGTATTAAGTAAACTCTGTTATATCCTTTGCCTAGTAAAAGTCGATGTGTCGAACTTAAGATTTATAATGATGCTTTACCATTTCGTTTGATGAGAATTTGTTGTTTTTTTTTTCGTTCGCTAATGGAATAAATTCCTTTGAATTGACATAGGTTAATATACCTCGGAATCTTGGTTAGGATTCTCATTAAGTAGGATCCCTTTTGAATTTGACTTCAACTTCTATCACGTTCCGAGATTCATTCTGGAATCATCCTTTGAAATCGGGTTTGTTTGTATTTTAGAGAGTGTTTTATATATCGAAATTATTATCTTTATAAGTATGATTATATTCCAAATATAAAAGTAAAATGTTTTCGATAAAGATTATATACCCTTTTTAAAAAAAATGAGAATTTGAGGTTTAGGAAGGATTTGCAATTTTGAAAAAAAAAAAAAATTGATTTATAACTGAAGGATTTTAAATTTGAAATTCGAGAATTGAACTCCGGTATTTTGAAATTGGTTTTTAAGATTTTGAAATATATAATAATAGTATGATTTAAAAGTATTTTCCCAATAAGAAATGTTTCCAATAAATTTTAATGAGTTTCGAATGATTTTGAAGAAATTCCAAAAGAAGTTTGAGAAAATAGAAGTCCAGAACTCACTTATGTCGCTGGAAAATAATTTCGGTGATGAGTGCACGCATCATCGACATTGATTTTCGAGTTTCAAAGTAGGGGATAGGCCACTTCAATAGCTTTGCTATGCGAGTGATTTTGCGAAACCAATTTTGATTTCAAATTCCGAAGTAAGATTTGATATGCGAAAGATATATGTATATATATTTGAAATGATTTGAAGTAAACCGGTGTTTAGTCCTCGAGTTTTAGATTTGATTTGAGATAACCCTATTTTGGAATTGATTTACTGATTCAATTGTGATTTCCAACTCTTGGATTGAAATATGATTTCTTCGACTATTTTGAAGGTTCGAGCACTTCCAAATCAAGGTTAACTTTTCAAAAGCTAAGAATTTTGAAGTAAAACATATAAGTTTGATATGTATGTTTAAAATATGTAATAATGTGATTTAAATAAGCTGAAACTGTTTTGTTAATTAACAAATAAGGCAATTTTAAAATTTTCTAATATGAAATTTAGATTGAAACGTTTTGAAAAGAATTTGATCTTCAAAATATTTTGAATAAAGTTTAGTTAAATGTTTTAACTTAGTAACATCTTTATGAAACTAATATAGTTGTATGTATGCTGGTGGATTCGCATAGTTAATTTGATCCAAGTTTGAGTACACAAGTTCGAGGTGGATTACACCATTTCGTGTTAGGATTTTTCATTCGATTCTTGACGGCGAATATTAGATATGGATTTTGGACTTGATTCTAGAATTCTCTATCATAGCATATGGCTATGCAAGGAGACTGATGGCTTCTAGTCGAGAAACCATATCGAATTTCGCATTTAGGGAAGTCGAATGGACAATACTAGTTCGAAAGCGAACTTGTGTGATCGAGCGAGCGATCAAATGTGATTCTGCGAAATAATGACGTATGTACATCTTATATCATTGATATATTTTGACGCTGAAATTGAAAGCTGTCGGGTTAGAATATCTTTACTTACTAAAATAAAGTTTCCAATTTAAATTACAAAGATATATAACCCATAAAAGCAAATATATTCAATCCCATATGGCTCTTCATACAGCGAAATTTATTTTGAAAATTTGATCCTTATATAAGATGGACCTTACATAAGTATAAGATGATTTTGAAAACATTTGATTTTGGAAATGAATTGGTTAACTTAAATTATTGATTTGGAAATTGGATTTATTTTCTAAATCTATTATTCTTGAAACTTAGAAATTAGAGATAATGAATTTGAGAAGAAATAATTTGGTGAAATTGTATATGATTTTGAAATTGAACTGATATTGAAAGTTGAAACAAATTGAAATTTGAGAACCTTATGTTACTAAACACTTGATCTGGGAGTTGTCGAACTTATATAAATTTGATTTGTATGAGTATGAAATTGATTCGAAAACTATAGATTTGGAAGGTACTCAATTTGAAAGTGAAATCTTATATAATTGAAGTCTATATAAGTATGATTTGATATACTATTGATTTTGGAAAGTATTTGATTTGAAATTTAAAATCTTATATATAATGGATTTTATATAAGTACGATATTTGAAAGTGATTTGAAAAGGTACCATATGATACATATTTTCGAAGTAAAGATATGGAAAGTGCCTTCTGCTTGATATCCGATTTGTGGCCACATCTTGGATTCATTCTATCGATATTATTCTCTCTGATTTGGTTTTCCGGATATGATACTCGAGTGTCCTTCGAATTCCATGGCGTTACCCATGGTCTTACGAACTCGACTGCATAGCGTAATTCGTAAGGCAGTGATTGCTTAAAGGGTACGGATGTTTCCTGGGGGATCCAGGCGTAACCATTGTGTATCTGCGATCTATGGTTGTGTTAGTGGCGTAATCCGCAAGGCAGAGATTGCTTACGGGGTATGGATGTTTCCTGGGGGATCCAGGCGTAACCATTTTTATGTATCCTGCGGTCCACCGTTTTGTTGCATGGCGAAATTCGCAAGGCAGTGAATGCTTAAAGGGTACGGATGTTTCCTGGGGGACCCAGGCGTAACCATTGTGTATCTGCGATCCATGATTTGATTCGTTTTTGATTGGATTGTACTTTCCATATCTGTTCTTAAAAGTTTTTCCAGTATTTTCACTGGGTGTTGAAACAGGTCTACTAAGTACTTGGAGAATTCTAGTTTTGCGCCTGATCAACGCACTACCAGAGTCTACAGGAACAAGGATAAACTTGTTGAAACACCGAGTTATAAAAGTATTTTCGAAAGAAAATTTGTTTCGTTATAAAGGTATTTTATAATAAAAGTATTTCCAACAAAGAAAATTTTGTATCGATATTTGGAATCAAAACCCTTATGGTTCTAAATTAACTATTCATGCCCGATACTATTCCTTGAATCTACCTTATCTGCTCAGCTTGATTTATTCACCTATATTCTGTTTTTCCAAGTCGTGCTTCTTTTCCTTGTTGACTATATCCTTTTCAAATATTGTTTATTTATTTACCTCATGGTTTAATAGAAAATTTTAGTGTTATAAAAATTTTAGAAGTTATTAATTAAATAAAACATATTTAAAGTAAATGATCATTGATTATTAATAATGTTGAAAAGTATCTTGAGATAAAAATTAATAAATTTATGAATTTTGGATTTAAATGTTTTCAATAGCTTCTTTGAAAGAAAAAAATATGTGATAATGTAAATAATTGTTTTTCAAATAGCTTACATATATTTATAAAGGTGTTATTTAAACATATAAATGGTATTTATAAAGAAAACAAGAAACTTTACAAATGAGTTTTGAAAAATAATTAAGGTATTAAAAATAATTGAATTGTAAATGAAGTTTTCAAATGAATATTTCAAGTAAAATTTATATAGTTAAATTGATTGTATATCCTTGTCTTTTAATCTATCTTTTCTGTCTAGTTGTTTCTATTCTCCTACCTCCTTCCTTTTCGGGGACGAAAAGTTTTGAGTGGGGAAGAGTGTAACGACCCATAAATTTTGATTGGTTTTGATAACGTAGTTAATTGAAATTTTGTAAAATTTTAAATAATAAAATTTGAAAATAAAATTTGAAAATAAAATTTTATTATTTAGAATACGTCTATTTTAATATAGCGACTAGAAAATTTTCATTTGATAATATTGAAGTTTGTTTTCCTGTGAAATTTCATTTCAAATCAAACCGGTTAATAAAAGTGAATTTAAAAGTTTTACGAAACCAAAATACGTCAACAGGAGAAAATTTATTCAGATCATTCTAAATCAGACCGCGAGATTCGTTTTTCCAAATTTGGACTTCTATTTCTCCGTTATCTTAATTCTGACCAAATAGCAGCATTTTCGGTACCGGTTATCGATTTTTGATCCGATGATCGTACCACCAATATCTGTATACCGTTTTGATCGTCTTGATGTGCTGATCTCTGCGGTATATTCAATTCTATATTTTGAAGCTTGGCATGCGAAGAAGTCAGTGAAACGGTGAACCGTAACGGTACCCGTTTAAATCTTTGGTCCTATTGTCTTTCAGATTTGTCCACCATATAAACCCAATGGCTTGTTGCTTTTATTATCCCCGTAAATTCAGCTATTGACTGTTGCCATTTCCTAGACCCTATTTTTCTACTTTCTTCTTTTATTTCTATCGGTTTGGGAATTCAAAACACTGGATGATAGTACGTTTCGCATTCATCTATTTGTGAACTGATCATTTACATTTTTTTTAAAACTGACTTTCCCCATAATTTTCTCCATCCTTTCCTCGAAGTAGACTCGCTCAACAAAGAAAATTTATCCGCGTGATTAAACAGGAGCCAGCGCACGAAATTCAAGAGCATCCCACCGATCCAACAACCATCCTCCTTGCCTATCTCTCCATCACCTCGTCACCAAACCCTCACTTCCTTCCCATCATTGACCGTAAGCAACGTCCTCCCAACCTCGGCCTTCATCTCCGGCCATTCCACCTTGCTCGCAGAGACGTGCGTCGCCACGACAACAGCAGCTAAGCCAAATCCATTTTGTGGCCAAGATCTGGAAACCCACCAACTCGTCTCCGCCGAATCCCAAACCGAGACGCCATCTCCACAATACGTGCACGCAGCTCTGCCGATCCACCACCTTCTTCCTCCAGCCCTGAGATCTGAGCCTCCTCCCAAGCTTCTCGTGGCCGAGCACAGCACGCATCTACCCTACCACCTTTCGTGCCTCCTCCACCAATGGCCAAAGCCATGTTCCTCCTCCCCTTGACAGCCTAGCCCACCTCCTTCTCTTTCGGCCTTCACCCCCTCTAGCAGCCGACTCTTGCCTTTCTTTCCTTAAGCAGGTATGCATATATATGTGTATATATATACGACCTGTTAGTATATACAGATTTTGATGTTTATCTTTTGTTTTGATTTTTGTTATATATTAGTATATACAAATATTTATACAGTTATATAAAGTAGTATGAATTTAGGGGTTATAATGTGTACAGTTTTTATAAGTTTATATGGTCTTGATGATGTATCAGTATATATATATATATAGGTATAATAGTGTTGGTTATTATATATAGATATGTCAAAGGTTTTATTATAAAAATTTGTATATGTTGTTTATAATCTGAGTATACAATGTATACAATAATATGTATGTTGTTTTAGTAGTTATAATAAGTATAGTTAGTATGACAGCCTTTATATATGTTAAGTATGTAAATAATATACAGTGTATTTTAAGTTTACAAGTCAAGTCTGCATATGTTAGTGTATTACAAGTCAAATTAGTATATGTTATATATGTTGCAGAATAGTTAATGGGCTGCTTAAGGTATATACCTCTTTATATATAACAAAGTATATATATATATAAGTTTTCAAATTGTATTGCATATAATTTATAAATCTTGTTTCCAAAGTATGTTAATATTTTAAGCACATGGGGTATGTTTTATATATGCAGTTATTACGGTCGTATAGCGGGATATGTCTTGATCTGTTTTAATAGCTATAATATATTATAATGTGATTTTTTTATACTGTTATAGAAGCGGTTTCCCTTGTTGTTGAATATATATTAAAAATATATATTGTTATATTCATGCTTATATTAACATTTTGGAAAAGTGTATATACAGTTTATATAAGATATGTTATACGAAAGTTAAATAGTTGTATATATAGGCTTTTGTAAGTTTTACATTGATCTGCGGATTTATCTACATAAATGATTATGTAAGTTATATACAACCTGTTAGTTGTATATAAGACTTGGTTTATACGAGGTATAGATTTCATAACTATGTTGCAGAGTATGGTAATATATTTATTCTATATAAATTTATGATTTTGTAATGTATATACGTTGATATATAATTTTAATGAGTTTCAAAATTTTATATTGGTTAAGAAAATAATACATTAGAATCATATATATTTTGTTTCGGTCTACATCGAGCAGATTCTGATTCTATTTTTCATCGATTTCTATTTTCAGCCTTGTTCGTCCAATTCGCGTTCAATCTTGTTCGTTTGGAAATTCGCTCTTGGATTCGTAACCCATTTCAAATCTCTCTAAACCTCGAAAGGTGAGCAATCACTCACGATTAATGTTCTTATATTTATTAAATTTAATTTCAATTGAAACGACAATTGAAATATGCTGTTGTAGTTATTTAAATTATTATATATGCTATTATCAGTAACTGTTCACCTATGGGATATGACACCATATCCTGTTGCTGTATTATATTGTTATTGATGATATATGCCTGTTATATATTTTATATCTGTTATCACTCTGCAAGTTCCCTGTTAGTATAGAATTCACTATGGGTTGAAATGATACATACCCGAACGGACTTTAGAATAGGAGAAAATCGTTATGGGTTGAAATGATAAACCCAAACGATTTTCATTTGAATTGAAATTGGGATTACGGGTCGAAATGATATCTACCCGTATATATTTAAATTTCGGATTGAAATGATAAATATCCGTATCACTTAACCATATGATAAAAATATATACAGACACTGTTGGTCCATATATATAAATACTTTAAAAATGATATCTTGATTTTGAAGTATAACTAAATTTGAAATGACCACGATGTTAAAATGGTTATTTCCACCTTGTAGATAGTTCTGAAGATCCTTAGAGGATGGTTATCCCAAACATCCTTTAAGTTACTTGTATTTCAGTTGATATTTCACTTGAGTTGGATTTATTAGTATAAGAATGTTAATCCTGACTCGAGTGTTTTGTGTTTTGCTTTACGCTCGGGTCAGACTGAGTGATACAGCATTTGAGACTCACCTTTGGGGTTTGGAGCTTTGTTTGGAGATCCAACTTTTGATTCAGCTTCCAGCTTTCTGGTTGACTCGTTCAGAGAAGTCATCTGTTGTATTGGAGACTTCACTACATTTGAGATATTCTGTTGTATTTTATTTAACTCTGATGTTTATATAGTAGCTTCATGAACTACTATTTTATCTATTCCGCTGCGTATTATTGTATTACTCTGTGTCTGTGATTCTGTGATTGATTTATTTACTGCATATGCTGAGTTTTGCCAAATTTTTATTACAATCTGTTATTTTGAATTATTCAAGTCAGACATGGGTGGATTTATTGTCGATTTGAATGGTCCAAAATACCGGGTCGTTACAGATATTTAAATATTAACTATTTTAAAATGCCTAGCATCCAGATGTGAGTGAGAAAAACTCACTTTGAGTTCGGCGAGCGTTCGAAATTTAAATTAAACCGGACGACGTCCGATTTAACCCAAATTTCTACTTGCCCGAAATGACTCCAAATCTGCACCATCGCGTAGCACACTTCTCTGCGATTCCAATGCATCCAAATTCGTCGCAATCTGATGTCTTACGAACAAGTTACGAATTATCGAAGTTTTTATATAAAATTTAAACAATTTCTTTTATTTATTTTTATTTTTTATTTTTATATAAATAAAGAACCAGAAAAAAAATGCGCCCGCATACATGAACCCGGCCTGCCCTCATCATCTTCTCGTACACGACAAACTCCAGCACGCAGAAACGAACCCAACGAACGCCTCCTAGGGCTTGCAACCGCGACCTCCACGATCGACGTGGCTTCGATCGAACACTCCCGTTGCGAAGCCCTACCCCACGCGCAGCCCTGGCCAGAAGGCGGCCAAGCCCGGTCGCCTCTAGGCGATGCGAACGCCCCTCGAACGTGGGTCGAACGTGGTGGCCCCCTGTCCTCCACGCTTTCCAAATCTCGATCACGACCATATGAAACTGAAGATCTTCTCGAGCCTGACAATGTTCATGTAGGAAGTTTTTGAAATTACTTAGTGGATTTCGTGATTTTGAGGGGAGAAAAGCAAGAGGTATCGGCCATTGAATCATGAAAGTGGCGGCCAATGATAAAGATGCTAGGGTTTGAACGATTTATAATATATATATTGATAATAATATTTAATTAATAAAAATATCTCAATTTAACCGTTTACGCAAACGAACTCCAAACTACGCATTCCGACAGGCGTTTCTAGGGCTTTTCCACGTTCCGGACACAATGGAACAAGTTTCGTAAGCTAATTTGATCGTATACGCAAGATACGGAATTAAACGATCAATTTAAAATTAAATCGGTTAAATCGATTTCTAAGCGTTTCGAGCTGCCACGGTCAAACGACAACTCCGATAGCTACGAAAATTGGAATCCGATAATAACTAACTATTACGGATCCAATGAAACTGGTTTCGTCGAATTCCGAGACTGTGCCCCGGAAGGCTATTTTACCCGTCTATTAAATCAGGCGATTTTCAAAATTAACGAAAACCCTTAAAATTTCACTTTTAAAATTTTATTAACTTAACAATAAATCATATAAAATTTATAAACACATTAAAAATCATTCTGGCTCATTTCAGACTAAAATCTGATTAATTTGCAATTTAATAATATTAAATTCATTTTTAAATTAATATAAAATTCCAAATATTAATTTATCAACTTACAAATTTATCTAAAAATCCAACAACATCATTTATGCCCAAATAGACTAATAAATAAATTTTAAAACCATTTATAGCTATTTACACCCAGATTCACCTTTTTATCCTAATCCCGAATATTTAATTATTATTTTTCCATTAATCGAATTCAACCAGAATTGCTATAAATTAAAATTATAGCTCATTTTCATTGATTGAACCCAAATCCATTCATTTCAAAATCAATTAAGAATCCACATTAACATTTAAAACGAATTAAATGTTCAAATTCAATGGCTTAAAAATACGGGATGTTACATTCCTCCCCCTTATAAAAATTTCGTCCCCGAAATTTGCTAAGGTAGAAAATTCTCTCCAACCTATTTACTTCCCAATTTGCTTAGTTAAAAGCTTATATTCACTTTCCAAAAAGTTTCAGCTCCATTTCAAAACCATTTGCTTTATTTACTCTAAAGCCTTTATCTTAACACTCGCTTTCAAAATAACTTTACTTATTAATAAATTTTCCCAAAAATCCCAAAATTTTTCTAACTCCCAAAATTTCTGGAAAATTTTGGCGAAATCTCCTTTGTACGGAGGGGCTTCTGCGATATCGCAGGATACACAAATATATATACATCGGCTCACATGGCCGGAAACCAAAATATATCACAATATATATATCATTTCCCAATTATATTTGCGTAGGCGTACCTTTTAACAAATTTTTAAAAGCAAGCGGCTAATATCTCGCATATACGCGCTCCAACTCTCTCGAACGCCTCCCGCACCTGTACTAAACTCAACAAACTCATCAGTTTCAAAGATATGAGCAATTTAACAACATTTCCAATACAAATGCAAGCCAAACATATCCATCTCATAACCAACCCAAGCATAGTTCATAATTTAACAATGTTAACCATAATTTATTAACAATTCAAAGATTTCAATCACCTTTCAAATTACTTGTTCAAGTCCAACTTCATTTTATTTCACTTAAATGATTTACATTCAAGTTTACTATATACCATTCATATTTATTACAACCAATCCATTTCTATTTCAATATGATTAACATATGCCTTACTTACATTTTAAATTTTAACTTACATTCCAAATTTGATTTACAATCAAATTTCATTTTAAACTTGAAACACTTGCGTTTCAGTTATGATCCATTACCATTCATATGCAAACATTACTCATTAAGAGGTCAATTCATTCCTATTGATTTAAAATCCATTCCATTTGCTATTCTTAACCAATTCACTTGCATTCATATACAAAACTCTTTGAAATGGGTTCCCATTCATATCAATTTATTCACAATTCAATTCCAATTGCTTTTAAACACTCAATTGCAAATACAATGCAAATTTCCATGTCATTCAAGCAAAAATAATTGCCACTTAAGCTTATCACCATTCAAAATTAATTTCAACTTGGATTCATATAAATTTTATTCCATTACAAGGTTCACAAACCAAATATTTTCTCTTTCCAAATGCAATTGTTAAATTCAATATTTCCTTTACATTTTAATCTCATTAACCAATTCAAATTTACATTAATATCATTCATTCCTGAGTTATTTACAACTCTTATATTTTTAACTCATCACATTAATTAATTTAAAACTCATTTCACTTGCATTTCAGTTTATTTCCTAACAAATTTCATTCGGAATTACTTAAATAAGCCCATTCACAATCATTTGTTTTTCTTCCAAGTTACTTAAGTTCTTTCACAAAATTTCCATCATCTTCTTATATCAATTTTATTTTATTTTCATTTGATTCTCATTCAAATCAAATTTCAATTCCTTTACAACTTTAATGCTCTTTGTTTATTTATCCAATCCATGTACAAATTTATTTTATTAACAAAGAGACCTTTTAAATTATTTCTCTCATTTGAATTTACTTACCATTCAAACCACCACTATTATGAGCTAATTACATTATTCATTCTCACTTCCAACATTTATTACCAAACTTAAATTCTATCCCAAAACTGGATTTTATTTACCTTTCAAACTTTGACCAACTATCAAAATCCTATTTATTGCAATACAAATTCCATTTAATTTAGCTTACACAAGATTTATTTCCAAACAATCATTTTGGATTTAGTTGAGTAAGCATTTACTTCATTCAACATCACTTCAACTAAATTAAATTTCCATTAAACTCAATTCTTATCCCATTTTAATTCAAGGTTAACTAAATTATATATGCATTTTCAATTTAATTCCTTTCCAGAATTTATTCAAGCTCATCTAAATTTTATTTAGCCCACCTGAATTTAAACCATTTCCTTTACTACTTTAAATAAGAATTTAATTACATTCATTTTTATCCATAACACAACAGAAATTTTAATATTCAGCTTAATTCCATCTTAGTCGAAGTTAAACCAAATTCAATTTAATCTTAATTCTCCATATCCAAGTTCAACTTATTTACTAACTTCAGTTCACTTACCTCTTTTATATTTTATAATTGTTTCACCCTACTTTGCATTCCATTTAAAATTAAGTTCGAATTCACCATTCCACTTATTATTTCCATTTGTGATTATAATTCCATTTTACTTGAGTTAAAATCAAATCTTCCATTCTCAAGTTCTCTAACTTATTTACTTGTAAGTTTATATTGCTCTTTTCAAACCAATCCACATTTTTATAATCACAATGTCAAATTTTAACACTTAATAGCTTAAGAATATGAATTCATTTGCACAATCATAAGCATTTACATTTCACCGTTACCTCAACTTCCATTTAACTCCAATTCATTTAGATTTAATTCAATTTCAAATTCTTAATTTTATTTAACTTATCATAAGTTAAATCCAGATATATTCCATTCACCTTCATTTATTCAAAGTAAATTTACATTCCATATATACTCAATTCTTCTTTAAATCAACTTTCCTTTATAAGTTATATAGTTGAATCATTTCAACTTTCACATTTTTATTTTAAAATAGAATTTCTAGAATTCAATTTACCCGGATTTATTTCAAAACCAATTTGAAATAAAAATCAACGCATTTCTCTTTTGATATTCAAATCAAATACCAAATTCCAAAACAAACTGCTTTTACCAAAACAATTTTCCCCTTTAAAATTGTTAAAACGACTTGTATATAAACAAGTATAAACAAATATCTTAACCAATCACCACGGAAGCAATCCATCACCTTAGAAACTCGAAAATGAATTCTAATGATGTGGCCAGCATCATCAGGATTATTTTCCAGCGACTGAAGTGAGTTCAATGCTTTCCACTTCCAAAATTCACTTCAAATCAATTTCCATTCAAAAATATTTCCCCAATATACTCCATTCTTACAAATGCTTTTGGAAACATTTCTAACATTTCCACAAAGTCAAACTCCCAAAACTTTGTTTAATTCCATTTGAAATCCCTTTCAAAATTTCCGGGGTCAACATTCTAGTTTAAATCAAATTTTAATTTTTACTTTTCTTATTTAAAACATATTCAATCAATTCCATTTGGTTATAAACCATTTTAATATTTTAACTTCTTATTTTCTTATATATATCATTTCAAATTTTAGATCATGTTTTAATTTCTTATTTGATTATAGAAGAAACAACCAAACAATCATCCAATACATATAATAATTTAGAAAATTATTTCTTTTTATATCAAAATACAATTTTGGGTAAAATTATTTCATTTACCCACTTTAAAAATAATACTATGTCGGTTTATCTTGTTTAAGAGTTTAGAAACCCCTATCGATACGGTTGTACTTCCCGCACCGACCAGAAATCATAAACACTCAACCGATAAGTCAACACAGTACAAAAACAATCTTATATCCACTAACAAGTACGCTCTCATAGCTATTATTACACTCAACTCATTATAGAGTACTTCCGACTCTATTTAAAAATGAGTAATTTTCCCACCAAAGCCTAGGTTGTCGCCAACCTATGCTCTGATACCAAGTGTCACGACCCGCCCTTCTCGGCCCTCGAAAATCGACACAAAATACTCAACAGTATAATATGTCGACAATCGAACGCCGGAAAAGACAGATTGTAGGAAAAGAAAGAAGGTAGAAGAAGAAGAATGAACTAAACAACATCAAAACCTCACAGTCGCAGCGGAATAAAATATAATATATAGAACAGAACTTTACACAAATCAAAACTATATCTGTTTATATACAATACATCATCATCAGAGTATATCAATACAACCAACCATAGCCAGTCAACAATCTCAACAATCACAGCAGCGGAATAATACAAGTACGAGAAATACGTCTCGGACTCCAGCTCCCCTCCTGAGCTCCATAGCAACCTATCCTGAAATATACTCGGTCTGACCCGAGCATTATAATAAAATAACACCCGAGTCAGTCTGGAATACCAGCGCATCATAAATACACCCAATTGATTATTAAAGTTTCAAAAATCCTTTGAAAACAAAAGCATCTCATAAGACCACGCCACAAATAAACATGTCGGGTTTTTACCTTACGATAGCTAAAACACTTTTTATAAAAATCCTCTGATATTATAATAGTGTCTATTTACAAATACTTATAAAATAGCCGAAATTGTTACATCTATTAAATTCCGGCATACTAGCCACAACATGGGTAATACAAACAAAACTCGTACAAGGCACGTAGGGAAAATGGATTTCCAACGAATGACTAGGCACTGGGGTACCACCTGTCACAGTACGTGGCCTAGATCACAGTACCGAGGAGTACGCCCGCTCCCCTGCAACACAAGGCCAGAATCATCCCTTACTAGATAATTCCAAGTAAAATCACCCCACGGTTGTGATCAACAACCGCACCACTAAGCCGAAATAAAAGGGACATCTAGACAGGGATGACCTTACTCTCAAGTGGGGGCTACCCACGAAGCCTTGCTGCATAACCACTGATTTTCAGTCATTCCCGGTTGATGAGGCTTGAGGCTAAACGATACCTTTCAGAACATATCCCTTAGAATGCCCATCGTCCACCTGACGATGTCACGAAAGCATTCGTCCATACAAGTCCGTCCCGGGTCCGAACGGAACCGAAGGCACTACCCCTACTACATCCATTTTGGAAATATCCTCAGGATTAGTAGCGACTAGCCCTTGCACTTCACTGCTCCAACTTCGACTCCGAAATCGTTTTCGCGAAACGTACAAACCGGATCGAAGTGGTTTTCGAGTCTCCAGACCTAGAATCCCGGTATACGGAAACTCGATCCCGGTCTCTTCGAAACGATCAGCGCATTTGGCCAATATTGATAGTCGGTGATTTAACTATCAATTAATGTTCACAAACATCCATACACATCCACCACACAATAAATAATCTCCATATTATTTATTTGCTTCTAATATCTTTCAAAGATATATTTTCACATTTTCAAAACTCGTTTGAAAACAATTTCCACTCTTCCTTTACAAGGTAAATCTTTTACCCTTTATTCCCATCGGGAATAACCAAGTATAAAACAATTTGCATTTAAAACAGTTAAAATACTTTATACTGAAATATACTTTAAAATATGAAAATTACTTCTATTTATTTACTCAAAATATAAATTTAAAATATGTGAAGAAAACTAGTTATTAACACATAAACTTTGATTTTAAAAATAAAGGTTTTAGTTTAACTAAATTCAAAATAGCGTTATAAGAAGAAAAATACTAATTTTAACAACTTAAGCTAAAACCAACTTTTAAATAAATTCATTTGTAAAATAATTGCTAATATACTCCCAAATTATTACGGTATTAAAAATTATTAATTTATTTCATTAAAAATAACGATTTCTTAAAAATACTTTTTAAAACGATTTAAAACTTAACCTTAGTTAAATAAAATCTTTTTATAAACATTTACTTGGTTTTCCCAGGGAAACCCTTTCCCGTTTCAAACATTTCAAAGTACTCTTTCATATAAATCCACTGATTTATTTCAAGTCAATTTATGATTTCAACATAAATTTCCAATTCCATACTTAACTATAACTTCCTCCGAAGTTAAATCACAATTTTTCATTTCCGGAAATTCATTTTTAACTATAGTTTAAACATTTTGGTAAATTTTCAATGGAAGCCAAATTTCCAATTCACTTAATTAAATTCCAATGAAATACGGCATTTCAAAACATTCATTTGAACTTGTTAATTTATAGTCGGAAACTCCATTTTAACATATTTTTAATTTCCGGATAACATTAGTCATTATTAAAATAAACACCGTTATTTTAAACAATTTATAATTTCATAAATTTAATTTCCAGAAAACTATACTTTCCATTTGCCCATTTCATACACTTCCCATTATATTCAAAATCCCAATTTGGCCCAATTTACATTTTCTTTTCAAATCCGATTTCAAATTTTATTCTTTGAAATTCTAAATTTAACAATTCATTTTATTTCGTAAAAACACAATTTATCCATTTATAATTAAATTCTGTGATTATAATTTATACAACAATTTCACAGTACAATTTATTTTCAGATTTATCAATCACAGCATATAAACAGGTATCATTATCAATTACAAAATAACTGCTACATTGTGAGGAATCCAGTTGGATCCCTCCAACCTGTTTCTCCCTGCATCACAAATGTTAGCACATCACAATATAAATATCAATCCAGACTGATAATAACAATTATATTCAGCCATCCACACAGATATTTAAATATTAACTATTTTAAAATGCCTAGCATCCAGATGTGAGTGAGAAAAACTCACTTTGAGTTCGGCGAGCGTTCGAAATTTAAATTAAACCGGACGACGTCCGATTTAACCCAAATTTCTACATGCCCGAAATGACTCCAAATCTGCACCATCGCGTAGCACGCTTCTCTGCGATTCCAATGCATCCAAATTCGTCGCAATCTGATGTCGTACGAACAAGTTACGAATTATCGAAGTTTTTATATAAAATTTAAACAATTTCTTTTATTTATTTTTATTTTTTATTTTTATATAAATAACGAACCAGAAAAAAAATGCGCCCGCATACATGAACCCGGCCTGCCCTCATCATCTTCTCGTACGCGACAAACTCCAACACGCAGAAACGAACCCAACGAACGCCTCCTAGGGCTTGCAACCGCGACCTCCACGATCGACGTGGCTTCGATCGAACACTCCCGTTGCGAAGCCCTACCCCACGCGCGGCCCTGGCCAGAAGGCGGCCAAGCCCTGTCGCCTCTAGGCGATGCGAACGCCCCTCGAACGTGGGTCGAACGTGGTGGCCCCCTGTCCTCCACGCTTTCCAAATCTCGATCACGACCATATGAAACTGAAGATCTTCTCGAGCCTGACAATGTTCATGTAGGAAGTTTTTGAAATTACTTAGTGGATTTCGTGATTTTGAGGGGAGAAAAGCAAGAGGTATCGGCCATTGAATCATGAAAGTGGCGGCCGATGATAAAGATGCTAGGGTTTGAACGATTTATAATATATATATTGATAATAATATTTAATTAATAAAAATATCTCAATTTAACCGTTTACGCAAACGAACTCCAAACTACGCGTTCCGACAGGCGTTTCTAGGGCTTTTCCGCGTTCCGGACACAATGGAACAAGTTTCGTAAGCTAATTTGATCGTATACGCAAGATACGGAATTAAACGATCAATTTAAAATTAAATCGGTTAAATTGATTTCTAAGCGTTTCGAGCTGCCACGGTCAAACGACAACTCCGATAGCTACGAAAATTGGAATCCGATAATAACTAACTATTACGGATCCAATGAAACTGGTTTCGTCGAATTCCGAGACTGTGCCCCGGAAGGCTATTTTACTCGTCTATTAAATCAGGCGATTTTCAAAATTAACGAAAACGCTTAAAATTTCACTTTTAAAATTTTATTAACTTAACAATAAATCATATAAAATTTATAAACACATTAAAAATCATTCTGGCTCATTTCAGACTAAAATCTGATTAATTTGCAATTTAATAATATTAAATTCATTTTTAAATTAATATAAAATTCCAAATATTAATTTATCAACTTACAAATTTATCTAAAAATCCAACAACATCATTTATGCCCAAATAGACTAATAAATAAATTTTAAAACCATTTATAGCTATTTACACCCAGATTCACCTTTTTATCCTAATCCCGAATATTTAATTATTATTTTTCCATTAATCGAATTCAACCAGAATTGCTATAAATTAAAATTATAGCTCATTTTCATTGATTGAACCCAAATCCATTCATTTCAAAATCAATTAAGAATCCACATTAACATTTAAAACGAATTAAATGTTCAAATTCAATGGCTTAAAAATACGGGATGTTACAATAATACCATACTGTGATAAGTACGTAATTGAAAATCAACAAGATATTAATCAATATCACAAGAATCTTCTCAAAGATTAAAAAGAATGTCATATTCTTAATTTAATTCACCAAGCCACAATAAATGACATACATATCAATGCCTATCGTAAATGCTGGTGAAACATAAATTCCGGAAATCAATATCCAGAAATCAAATAATCCGAAGCAACGACGTCGTACAACGTAACGTCCGATGATCCAGAGACAAAATAAATAGGAACAACGACGTCGTACAGCGTAACGTCCGATGAACCAAAGCAAAATAAAAAGGAACAACGATGTCGTACAGCGTAACATCCGATGAACCAACACATAGGAAAATGGAACAACGACGTCGTTTAGCGTAACGTCCGATGAACCGAAGCAAAATAAAAAGGAACAATGATGTCGTACAGCGTAACATCCGATGAACCAACACATAGGAAAATGGAACAACGACGTCATACAGCGTAACGTCCGATGAACCGACACGTAGTAAAATGGAACAACGACGTCGTACAGCGTAACGTCCGATGAACCAAATCATGATAAAACGGAACAACAACGTCGTACAACGTAACGTCCGATGAACCGAATCAAAGAGACATCGCATATTGCTAGTCTAAACCATAAAATGATCATCATCGATCATAAAGAAGTGTCGATTACACTAAGCTAGTAAATATAAGAGTTTAGCTTCATGTCCCATAACCACTTGCTTAACTCAAATATTTACGAACAGATTGTAGATCTCCACTAGAAAATTGTCACAAGAGTTTCAATCGAACAAGTCCATCAATTAACCGACGAAGTAAACGCAAGCGTTTCATACCACTTGTTTTGCTAAGCCGTTTAATTATATTTTCTCATACGAATGAGGTAAAGGTTTGTATATACTAATAGATTGGAAAACAGTTTTATAAACGAGTTTGATATTGAAAATAGAGTTGAAATCGTTTTAATGAAAGAGTTTTGATATTTAATACTAGTATAGAAAACCTTTATATTTTGAAGTGACAAATCATAGAAGTGATTGTAGAAACAATCAATCATAAAAATTCACGTTCGAAGATGTAAGTAAAGTCCAAAGAAATCAATCCCAAAACCATCATAGTAGAAATTCTGATGAATGTTTTTCAGATAAGATCCCCTACGAAAAGGAGTACGGGGTTCGACCTAGTGAAGACCTAAGGGGGATAGGGTCGAGCGACCTAACGAGGTACCATCCCGAAAGAGGAGTCATCAAAGTCTTAAGAAATGATAACAACAAATAGGAGACAACACGAATCGATTAAAGTTGGAAATTCAAACAAAATTGGCAATATAGGCATAATTGGCAAATAGGAGCAGGTCGGTCAACCGGACTCCCTGAGTCGGTTGACCGGACCAGAGACAGAAGTGCACGGGTAGCAGGTCGGTCGACCGGAATCTATAGTCGGTCGACCGGACCAGAAAACAAAGAAGTACTTTGCACTTTGGAAGCAGGTCGGTCGACCGGCTACAGAGCTCGGTCGGCCGGACCCTGTTTCCAGCCCTTCCCAGCCTACCTAATACAATGGCCAATCTCGACCAATTTGCAACCGCTCGAGCAACGGTGCTAAGGGTTTATGCCAATCGACTACCCGGCCCTATATGCTCTTCAATGCATCACAAAAATCATGATCAAAGATCAAAGTTTGGATTTTTAAAGAATTAAACTCAAAACACTAAAAATTGGAATATTCACCAAATCAATCCAAACCAAAAGCAATTGCACAAGAATAAGTGTTAGGAATTCATACCTAACAATCGAAGATAAATATAGATTAAGATGTGAGATAAAAATCTCACCTTTGACACAAGAACAAGGAAGGAGAAGCTTGAAATCAAAGGAGAGGCAACCACTCTTCAATCCTAACTCAAGAAGCTCCAACTAAGATCAAAACAAGCATCTCCCAAATTTAGGTTTAGGAAAAAACTGAAATTGATAAGAGAATGAGTTGGAGAAGATGAAGAGGAGGCTTACCAATGGGTTCTCTTTGAATTTGGAGCAAGAACTTGATTTTGCAAGAGGAACTATGGCATGGAGTTTTAATTTCCAATCTCTCCCACCATTTTTGCTTTGAAACTGAAATGAGGAGGAAGTGAGGGAGAATGGGGAGAAGTGGTTCAGATTTGGGGGTTAAGTTGGCAAAGGGGCTGAACCCAAACCCAAAGTGCAAATGGTCAAATTTTTGACTAGCTCCAAACCTATCAAAGTTTATACTCAAAAAGGTCGCAAACGGCATTTTGAACTCAATGGGGGTGGTTTCGAGTCCTAATTCAACTGTTTGCAAAAAGTAGCTTTTCGGACTATAATCCGACCAACGATGTTATATTTAAATATAAAATCGATAAATATGCGGGTTGTTACAGTGTCCCTCACTATTCATCTTCTTTCAATTCTGGAGCACACCATAACTCCATTTTTGAATGATATCTATAATAGATCGGCGGTCTCGCCAATCTTCGAATGATTTGTAAAGGGGTGAAACTCCTTTACAATAGGCATTGATTTACCGGAGATTTCTGTATCCTTGGTTTACGATGCTATCTATCTCCTGCTATACCTGAATTTTATTTCTTGAGATCGAATGTCGATTTACCTCGGAATTCTACAACGATCTTATTCTTGAAGTCACGGTCGACCTGGTTAAGGTTGCCCGCGATTTATATAAACTTATCAAATCTTTCTACTTTGTTATTTAATCATCATATCTTTGTTTCGAACTTATCTTCGAATCAAAATTCTCTTTGATTTGAGTCCATCAAATTTGAATTTCTATCTTTGCTTTGAAATCTATTCTTATATAGTCGAGCGAGGAAGTGTATTTATAAATTAATATTTAAAATGTTTTAAAATATATTGTGTTGTTTGAGTTGTTGATGTTGATTTGGGTTTCCGATCGATTCGTCTGATCAACGCTATCGATAGGATTTCCAAAACACTTGAGCAGAGGAAACTGACACAATATCGTTTTCAAATTTGGTAAATAAAATAAAGTTCTGTATGATTATATTATGAAACTAAATTGTTAATAAATTTGTTGTCAGAAATAATAATATTTGATTTTCATTTATTGTTTTGTAAACCATTGATTATTGCATAATATAAATAAATGAATTTATGGAACTTGGTTATAATTTGATTTGGGATTTGAAAGGAATTTAAATAAAGAATTTGAGAATTTAATTTCTGGCGATTTCAACTTTGATTTAAAAGTTTTAAAGTGTATAGTATTTAAATATTTTCGAATATAAATCATTTTCAAAGAATTTTAAAATATTGAAACCAGTGCTCTTCTCTTTGTCGTTGGAAAATAATTTCGGTGATGGCGGCCACATCATCGACATTCATTTTCGAGTTTCGAAGTGAAGAGACCATTCTGTTGCTTTGCTACAGTTTTGTTTTGGAAAAATATTTTGATTTGAATTTCTTAAGTATAACTTGATTTATATATATATATGAATATATTATTTTAAATTTAATTTGATTAAATATATATAGTAAATACATAATTATCTCTAAAGGGTTTGAAATTAAACGGAAATTTAATTCTTAAAATTATGTAAGGGATGTTTTCAATTATAAATAAAGCTAAATTTTGAATAAATATTTAAACTTGAAATAATTGAATTTGAATATTTTATTTGTATAGTACTAAATTGCATTTCAATATAACTTACCTAAATTATTCAGAAGTTAAAATGTAATTAGATAATATACAATATAAAATGATTTTATAAATAAAATTTGAGTGTTTATAATAAATGTTTTACACTTAGATTTTAATTATAAATGAAAAAAAATGCTAATAAGATGATAGAATAATAAGTTAATTGAATGAGACGAATATAATAAATTTTGTTCTGAAAGAATTAACAAATTGAAATTAGATCAACTTATGGAAATACCTTAAAATTTAAACCAATTATTGAATATAAATTAATTTAAATTGAAATTTATATGGTTTAAATTAATTTATATGGTTTAAATATATGTAGTAAGATATATTAAGTGGAATAAACATAATAATAATTTGGAATAAAAGAATTAAATTTGTTGAATAAAATATGAGTACAATAAATAATTATACAAATTGATGATTTAGCAATTGTTAATTGAGGATGACTAGATAATAAAATAATGAATTTAGAAATAGATAGATTGATTTAACTTAAGTGAACTCAAAGGGATTTAACCAAATTGTTAACTATTAATTAGTTTAAATTGAAATTTATATGGTTTAAATTAATTGTTTTACTTATATTCAAATATATTTTCTTCTAGTTGTTCTATTCTCCTACCTCCTTCCTTTTCAGGGACGAAAAGTTTTGAGTGGGGGAGAATTTAACAACCCGTAAATTTTGACTGTTTTAATAACGTTATTAATTAAAATTTTGCGAAATTTAAAACGATAAAATTTTGAGATATAAATTTGATATTTGGAATGCGTCTAGTTAAACATGGCAATTGGTAAATTTTCGTCCGAAAATATGAAAGTTTATTTCGCGCGTAAATTTACTTCAATTTAATCAGTTAGTAATCGATGAAAATAAAACATTTTCGAAATCTAAATATTTTTATATATAAAAATTCTAAATCATCTTCTGAGCAAGACGTCATTTTTCTTTTTTTCAAATTCGGACTTCTTTAGCTCCGTCGATCTTATTTTTCAGCGTTTTTGCTGCATTTTCCGCTAGTAGAAAATTTGATTTTTTATAATTCAATCATACCACTGATATCTGTATACCGTTTTGATCGTCTCGTTGTGCTGATCTTTGCAGTATATTTGTTTGTGTGTTTCGACGTCCGGTGGACAGCGAAATCTGTAAAACGTTGGACCATATCGATACCCGTTTTTCAGTCTTTTCAATTCTAAGTCCTTTTGTTTTCCTTTGTCGATTCGTGCAAAGCTGTCAGTCCCTTGGAAATGTATTATTTCTTGAATTCAACTATGACTTTTCCATTTTCCCATGGTTCCAATTTATTGTATAATGGGTTCTCTCTTTCTTTCTTTCTTTTCCTCTGGGTCTCTGCTTCAAACTAAGAAATTATGTGATATAACAGCTTGTATATAATTAGAGAGCTTGTTTTTGCCTGACACCTACGTGTTTTTTTATCCTACCACCTGAATTATTTCCTCACGCCGTCCCTTTTCTCCTCTTCCACTCAATCGGAGCTCCATCTAACCCAAGTGACCAAGGTAACAGCACATGCTCTCTACCAACCACACTACAACTGCATCCGCTCCACGCCAGTACCGAGACCAACGCAGCCTCATCTTCTCAAGCACATGGCCACGTAAGCCAGCCAAGCGTCTCCTCAATCACCGAGCTCCTTCCCTCTGTCCTCCTCGCCACCAAAGCTCACCACTTCGGCCACCTCATTGCGATAGCGCCCTTACCTTCACCCAAACTCATCACGTCCCAAATTCCATCAACATACTCACGTGTGGCTTCTCCACCCTCGCCTCAGCACTGCGGAACCCCTACCTAGCGAGCAACCGCCTGCAGGCCGTTTGACATGAATGAACAGCCTAGCACCTCACTCCTTCGCCTCTCGCAGCCACGTGCCCCTCCAACCCACAGCGAACAGTGCAGCCTAGTGCAGTTCTCCGCCTCCTTCTGACTTTTGCTATTGTTCACACATTCATATATATATTTTTACCGGTATGTATAGATTTATAATGTTTTGTTTACTGTACGATGTTACATATATACATTTTTGTAATATATTATAGTTTTGAGGAAGCACTATCCCTATTGCAGCACAAATATTTTTACCATGTATAAATGTGTTGTTTATATATGTATTAGTATTATTGATTTATATATAGGTTTTATTAACTATTGATATTGAAATTATATGCATAGATATGTTTTGATATTATATATGCTTATAAGTTGATTTTATATTAGTTGTTTGGTGGGGTGAGTATTCGTTTTAAAGCATATTTCCTTTCTTCCGAAACAAGTCTCCATATATGATATTAAAATAACTTGCATATGAATGTTTGTTTTGTTTCATACATACAGTCTGCGGCTTATATATTGTTATTCTATATGGTCAGTATATATATGTGTGTGTATAATTTATATATTAGTATATGCGGGAGTTAGCTATTTGAATTTATATATATATGCTTTTGTCCTATCTAATGTATATATGTTATATACAATCTGGTTCGAAATTATATATATAAGGATATTCATACTTAAAGATATTGTTTACTGACTTTGCAATATAGTGTGTAAGTTCGGTCTATATATATTAGTCTATCTATCTTTATATATGGTTATATACATTGTATATGTTCGGTCGCATTTCTAAAGTGGGTCTGCATTTATATTTGCTTATACTGAAGATGATATACTATGTATGTTTAAACGTATGTCAGTTATGTATGACTTTATACAAGTTTATATAATTTGTTTAATAATGTGACCTATAGATGCGTGTTTCGGTTTTAAATTATATGTTTAAAATGATTTTTGTAAAGTAAATAGTGCAGTAGATTTACATAACTCGTTTTCACATCTGAGTAGTTGCATCCATATATTTTCTTCAAATTTATGGGAATATTTTATGGGTAGAGTGTATATATATTGTTATTATTTCAAAATATATTTTGTTGACATATCCTTTTGTTCGCTGTCTGGGTTGTATTTATATTTTTTTTAAATATAAGTATTTTGATTATAATGTATATATGTTTAATTTTTTTTTCTAGGTGTGTTTTAATTTGAAACAGTGTATTTCATAAATATATATATATATATACATATATATTTAAAATTTTATTTTATATAGTTATATGAATTCACTTATACAATTTAATATCATCGATCCGGTTTTGACTTGATTCGTTACCGATATATTTTATCAGCTTCGTCCGTCGTTCCTGTTTTCTTCGTCGAATCGTGTCCATCCAGCGTCGCTTTGGAATTCGTAGCTCATTCCTTGTCAAATATATCTAGCCTCGAAAGGTGAGCAATCACTCATGATTTACATTCTTTTATTTATTAAATTTGATTTCAATTGAAACGACAATTGAAATATATTGCTGTTAGTTAATTACACTATTATATATTGTAACGACCCGTATTTTTACGGATCAAAAGATTTTAAAATAGTTGTCATTAGGTCGTAATGTTGTTAAGTCATTCAGAATTTAGGTCGACTAGAGCTTAAGTCGTGTAGAAGTTAGGTCGTGTTGAAGATTAAGTCGTGGAGCGACCTAAAGAAGTTTGCGACTTAAGGGGGGTAGACGACTTAAGGGGTTGACGACTTAGGAGTTAACGACTTAAGTTAGTAGACGACTTAAGGAGTAGACAATCTAAGGGTTAGCGACTTAACAAGGTTGGCGACCTAAGGGGGGTTGGCGGTCTAAGAAAGTGAGCGACTTAAGAGAGTTGGCGACTTAAGAGAGTTGGCGACTTAAGAGAGTTGGCGACTTAAGGATTAGCGGCATAGGAGTAGCGACTTAGGAGATTGGGCGAGTTAACGACCTAAGAAAGTTAGGTTGTGGACGAGTTAAGGAGATAAGTTGGTTGAGTCGTTAAGTCGCAAGGATGATGAGTCGTTGAGTCGTTGAGTGCAATTAGGTCGCGCACTTTCGCGCACTTGTTAAGTCGTATCCCAGTCAACTCGTTAGGTCATCTTTGTTGCTAAGTCGTAAGTTGCTAGGTCGTGCGCATGTATGTTAGGTTAGGTCGTAAGTCGCGCACGTGTGTTATGGCTTAGGTCGTTGCACTGCTAGGTCGTAGGTCGAAGGGGATGGTTAAGTTGTAGGATTTGCTAAGTTGTAAGTCATAGGTTGTGGGGAGAGTTAAGTCATGGACGACTTAAGGGGGCGGATGACTTAGGGATTTCAGCCTATAAATACGGGGTTTTTCCTCACTTTTTGGGATCCGGATTTTGAAGCAACGAAGTGCTGCTATTTTGAGAGCCCGAGTTCTACACTTCTTCACTTCTTTTCTTCACTCTAATCTTGTAATTCCTTCCATCCAAATCGAAGATCAAATCGAAGATCCAAGAGCTTAGATTGAAGATCTTCAACCATCAAAGAGAGATTTCATCGTTTGAAGCGGAATTTTGACAGATCAAGTTAGATTCTTCGCTGTCCAGATCTGAAGTGTGTTGCTTTTGAAGTGTTTAGGTGATTCGGTGAGTGGTGGTTATCTCTCACACGGATCCAAAGGAGTATATCGGATTGGTGGCTTGATTTTGTGTTAAAATAGTGATTTCCATGCATTTTCATAAACTTAAGTGTAGATCTATTGTTCATGATGATTTGACACCCATTTTACTACATGTTAACCTATGCAAGTTCATTCATCAAGTTGTAGAGATATTGCTCATGATTCATGCTTGTTAGATTTAGACTCTTCATTTACAAGATTGCCATTTTTGTTATAATTGTTTATTAGATCATGTTTGAATGCTTGATTACTTGGATTAATGATTGACTTGATTGATTGTTATATATTAGTTGATTGATGATTTGATTTGGACAAGTTGGTCGAAGATGATTCAAAAGCTAAGGGAAAGGCTCTTGAATAAGAAAAGCTGCTCGTGGCATATGACGCGGATGATAAACCTCATATGGATAGATTTGATGATGATGTTGAGATGAGGCTTTGCTATAATGAGATGAAGCGAGGCATGATATGAGATAGCCTTGGTTTAATCCTGACGGGATCATTCCAAGCATGTTGATGACTCGGTGAAATGGTTCGAGTTTGAGGATAATGGTTGGCTCGAAAGGCGCTTGAGCTAGTATGAGAATAGCCGTCGAGGAGGATGACTAGAAGGCTGAGATTTCATCGTTGTTGAAGGTTCTAGCAGGCTCAAAGCAAGAGTACGCTGGGCAGATTCGATAGTCCCAAAAGACTACTGTTGGTGGTCGAGTACTCTGGGGAGATTCGATAGTCCTAGGCACGGGCTGCGACGACGTACGGAGTTCTGTCTAGAACCAGGGTTACCATTGGCCCTTGACGGACGGCTGAAAGAATGTGACGGTCATTCAATTAACGGTGGTATCGAAGCAATGATAACGGTGATAGCCAGAGTCATGGATGTTTGGTTGTATCGTCATTCGGTCTCAAGAGCAATATTTTCTGGGTGCTTATCTGATCTTGGTTTAGGCCTTGGGGGTTTGTGCTTGGAAAACATCGACCTTGACTCGAGTGATAATTGCTTTACTTTAAATGTCTGCTTTGCTATGTTTATTTCTTCTTATTGTGTCTGGGGGATATCACTGTAGAAAGAGGTGGAGTGGGAGGGTTGGATTCCTATTCCTTTTACCTTTATGCTCTTTTGGTATGTTGTTAGTTAATTTACCGCTCACTAAGACTGTTGTCTGACTTAAGGTTTTATGTTCAACTCTTATTACCTTGGGCTGTTCATCCATTTTGGGATGGGCAGACTAGGTAGCAGGTGACAGGTGCTGTTCTTAGTTACCAACGATGCTGATGATGAGGACGAGCTGGAGGCTTGCATATTATATTCTTACTATATGTACTGGATGTTCCGCTACTTGTATAATTCTCTGAGTGATATGTAGTGAGGCTTGATGTATTGACTATTCAGATGTTTTTATTCAACTATTATGAAGCTTAATTGATGAGATTCTATTTTGTGAAGCTTCACTATATATATTCTCTATTGTATTTTATCCATGCGCTGTGAGTAATACGATAGATTCTACTGTTTTAACTTACCTTGGCAATCGTCCATGGATGCCTGGCACACTTTACAGCGCACTATCTCTATGTTCAGTGCAGGGGTCATGGGCGGTCGTCACATTTGGTATCAAAGCTTTGGTTAATCGATTTTACTCAACGCTCGCTGACGTTACTACGTATGAGAGACGTAATTGTATTTTGATGGTTGATTACTATATATAATATAGTAGCTTAGAAGGATTTGAGTCCTTTATGAAGTTGTTTCTCAAGGTGTATTAATCATTCCATTTTATAGATATTAAGGATGAGTCGAAGAGGGAGACCAGCTGCTAGGGAAGGCCGTGCTGCTGAGGGGGCGGCTGATTATGCTGCTATGTTCGAGGCTATGATGACTTCGATTATGAGAAGGATGCCAGCTCTGGGGCCATCAGTAGATGTTGGAGTTCAAGTTCAAACTCCAAGATCGGTGGATTTTGCTAAGTTGTGTAAAGATTATACTGCTCTTAGAGGAAAGGTTTTCTTGGGAACAGAGTCAACCATTGAGGTCCAGAGATGGATAGATGCTTGTAGAAGGATCTTTGGTGATTTGGGAATCGAGGATGCAACTAAAAGGAAGCTTGCATCAAGACAGCTTCAAGGGAGAGCTTTTGACTGGTGGAACTCTATCACCATTGATACTCCGGAGGAAGAAATTACTTGGGAGCAATTCCAAGCCAGATTCGAAGCTAAGTTCATTTCTACAGATTTCTGTTTAAGAAGTTTGTGGAGCTCAAACAAGGTGGGAGACCAGTTCTTGAGTATATTTCTGAGTTTGAAGCTTTGTCCAAGTATGCTCGGTCGTATATTGAATCTCCTTATCAGAAGAACGAGAAGTTTGTGACAGGCTTGGACATTTATCTTGGGAGGCAGTTGGTGGATCATCTGGACGATCCATTTGAGAAGCTTGTGGAGAAAGCTCTCAGGCACGAAAATCTATTTCCTAAAGAAGGATCTGTTGTTGGTGTGACTAAGGAAGATTCTAAACCACAGCAAGGTGGAAACAAGAAGAGGAAGCAGCAGCAGCAAAAGGGTAAGGATTGCCAGAAGAAGCCGCAGGGCGAAGTGACCTGCTACAATTGTTAGCAGAAGGGCCATTTCTCTAGAGATTGCAAGAATCCAAAGGTGCCGGTGAAGTGCCACAACTGTGACAAGCCGGGGCATATTAAGAAGAATTGTCCAGAACCGCGGAAGGACAAGCAGATTGTGCAAGCTTATGCTTTAGGGGCTGTTCCATCATCTTCAAAAGCTCCTACCGCTGAAGAGAAAGGAAAGAGTGTGGTGGTTCAAGGTACTCTTTCCATATGTGGTGTTCCAGTTAGAGTGTTATTCGATACTGGGGCGTCGCATTCTTTTGTTTGTAATGAACTTGTAGGCCGGTTGGGTTTAAAACCGGATATTGTTGATAGACCATTGGTTGTGACTAATCCAATTGGGAGTTCGTCCTGTCTGTGTATGCTATGCCATGGTCTGATTGTATCGAGTCATGATTGCTCTTTTGTTTGTGATTGTTTTGTTATGAACTTTGCGGGGTTCAGAATTATTTTGGGTATGGACTGGCTTAGGAAGTATGCGACAAAGGTTGATTGTGAAAGGTTGGAGGTGACAGTCGAGAATGTGGAGGGGCGAAAGGTTGTGATACGATATAAGCATGAGGAAGGCGTCTTCATGAGCTTCACGTATACGCTGGTTGTTCCAAGGGATGGACTGTCATCGGTGTTAATCGCTAATGGATTTGAGGATGTCTTTGATGAGGTCAAAGGGTTACCGCCGCATAGAGAGATCGAGTTTCGTATCGATCTAGTTGAAGGAGCCAGATCTGTTGTGATGCCTCTTAGGCGAATGGCGCCTAGGGAACAGCAAGAGTTGAGGGTGCAAGTTGATGATCTTTTACAGAAAGGATTCATTCGACGTAGTGTGTCCGAATGGGGTGCACCAGTTGTGTTTGTAACCAAAGCGGATGGATCGTTGAGGTTGTGTGTGGATTATCGTGAGTTGAATAAAGTGACTAAGAAGAACAAGTATCCATTGCCAAGAATAGATGACTTGTTTGATCAGCTACACGAAGCCACGGTGTTTTCTCAGATGGATTTGGCAACAGGATTTCACCAATTAAGAGTGGCAAAAGATAGTGTGCAGAAGACTGCTTTCAGGACACCATCCGGTTTCTTTGAGTGGCTGGTAATGCCGTTTGGATTGACCAATGCACCAGCATATTTTGTGGATCTTATGAATAGAGTGTTCAGAGATCAGTTGAACAAGTTCGTACTAGTGTTCGTGGATGACATTTAGATTTATTCCAGAACTAAAGAAGAGCACAAGATGCACTTGCGTATTGTTTTGGAAATCTTACGGAAACATCAGCTGAAGGCTAAGTTTTCGAAGTGTCACTTCTGGAAGAGTGAAGTGAGGTTCTTAGGCCATATTATCTCTGGAAGCGGAATAGCGGTTGATCCCGCCAAGATAGCAGCAATCCAGGATTGGGGTAGACCTAAGAATGTATCTGATGTGAGAAGTTTTCTTGGATTAGCAGGATATTATCGTCGATTTATCAAAGACTTTTCCAAGGCAGCTGCACCATTAACAGGATTGACGAAAAAGAATCAAGTATTCAGATGGGATGCTAAGTGTGAGCAAGCTTTCGGAATCCTGAAAGAGCTATTGACAAGTGCTCCTGTTTTGACTATTCCAAGTGGAAATGATGAGATGGTGGTTTACACCGACGCATGTGGTACTGGACTTGGAGCAGTGATGATGTAGAAGGGTAGAGTTGTTGCGTATGCAAGTCGACAACTGAAGCCACATGAAAGGAATTATCCGACTCATGATTTGGAGTTGGCAGCGATTGTATTTGCTCTGAAGATGTGGAGACATTACCTATTGGGAGTTCGATTCGAGTTGTTTACAGATCATAAGTCGTTGAAGTATCTTTTCTCCCAAAAGGACTTGAATCTTAGGCAGCAACGACGGCTAGAGTTTTTGGCATCATATGATTTTAGTATAGCCTATACTCCGGGAAAGGGTAACGCAGTGGCAGATGCGTTAAGTCGAAGACATGCAGGATTGGGAGCCATGTTTTCAGAATGGAAGAATCTCGAGTATTTAGCTGGATTTGACTTCAGGCCCAGATGTGAATTGGAACCGGAGATGTTGGCAAACTTATCTATAAAACCTACTCTTGTGGAAACAATTGGCGAGAGCCAAAAGCGAGACGATAAGCTTGTCAAGATTATCCATGATTTGGAATCTGGATTGGACCCAGAAAAGGATAAAGGATTTGAGGTCGATCGAGAGGGTTGGCTTCGGAAGCAAGGACGACTAGTAGTTCCCGATATAGATGAATTGAGAAATGAAGTTCTGAAGGAAAGTCATCACTCGAAGCTGACAATTCATCCAGGTGGAAATAAGATGTATCGGGATATGAAGAGAACCTATTACTGGGAAGGTATGAAGAAGGATGTTGGAACTTTATTTCCAAGTGCATGAACTGCCAGTTGGTAAAAGCTGAGCAAAAGAAGCCAAGTGGATTGCTTCAGCCATTAGGAGTTCCTACATGGAAGTGGGAGAAAATATCGATGGATTTTATCGATGGACTACCTAGAACAAGAGCGGGAAATGAAGGGATTTGGGTCATCGTAGATCGTTTGACTAAGAGTGCATGATTCATTCCTGTTCGATCAACTAGGACTGCATCAAAGTTGGCTGAGCTGTATGTTAAGTGGATAGTTCGATTCCATGGTATTCCGAAGAGTATAGTGAGCGATCGTGACCCATTGTTCACTAGTGGATTTTGGAAGAGCTTTCAGGAAGTTTTGGGAACCGAGTTGCGTTTGAGTATAGCTTATCATCCCCAAACAGATGGTCAGACCGAGAGAGTCAACCGAGTTTTGGAAGATCTCCTTAGAGCTTGGGTTTTAGATTTAGGAGGATCATGGGAAGATCACCTTCATTTGGTAGAGTTTTCGTATAATAACAGTTACCAGTCAAGCATTGGTATGGCACCGTATGAAGCATTGTATGGAAGACCGTGTAACTCTCCGACATGTTGGTTGGAAACAGGGGAAAAGTTGATACTTGGGCCAGAAATGATTCGACAGACTTCGGATTGCATAGAGATCATTCGGCAATGAATGAATGCAGCCCAAGACCGACAGAAAAGTTATGCCGATAAGCATCGTAAGGATTTGGAATTCGACATAGGTGATATGGTTTTTGTGAAGATTTCTCCACTGAAGAATGTTATTCGATTCGGGAAGAAAGGAAAATTTACTCCAAGATTTGTTGGACCATTCCCGATCATCGAGCGAATTGGAAAGCTCGCATATAAATTGGAATTACCAGAAAAGATGTCGGGTGTGCACAATGTTTTTCATGTATCGTATCTACGGAAGTATGTGCACGACTCGAATACTGTGGTTTCTACTGATAGCTGTGAAGATTTTGAGATTGATCCAGTTGTTGAGAGACCTCGTAAGCTGCTTCGTGTTGTGGAAACTGACACGAAACAGCTTAGGAGGAAGGTAGTTAAGTTGCTCAAGATACAATGGAGTGATGATGATAACGACTGTACATGGGAGGTGGAAGAGAGGATGAAGGCAGCTCATCCTGAACTCTTCGAGGTATGGCCATAAGGTGTCGTGTCATCTCACGACGTTGTAACTTGTTCTACTTTTAGAATTCTGCATGCTAGGCTAGAATTGGACGCTTGGTTTGTTGATTGCTATGGATGGTAGGCATGCAGAATAGTTTTTGATTGCTCTTGTTTGTTTGGAATTTCGGGGGCGAAATTCCTAAGGGGGAAAGAATGTAACGACCCGTATTTTTACGGATCAAAAGATTTTAAAACAGTTGTCATTAGGTCGTAATGTTGTTAAGTCATTCAGAATTTAGGTCGACTAGAGCTTAAGTCGTGTAGAAGTTAGATCGTGTGGAAGATTAAGTCGTGGAGCGACCTAAAGAAGTTTGCGACTTAAGGGGGGTAGACGACTTAAGGGGTAGACGACTTAGGAGTTAACGGCTTAAGTTAGTAGACGACTTAAGGAGTAGACGATCTAAGGGTTAGCGACTTAACAAGGTTGGCGACCTAAGGGGGGTTGGTGGTCTAAGAAAGTGAGCAACTTAAGAGAGTTGGCGACTTAAGAGAGTTGGCGACTTAAGAGAGTTGGCGACTTAAGGATTAGCAGCATAGGAGTAGCGACTTAGGAGATTGGGCGAGTTAACGACCTAAGAAAGTTAGGTCGTGGACGAGTTAAGGAGATAAGTTGGTTGAGTCGTTAAGTCGCAAGGATGATGAGTCGTTGAGTCGTTGAGTGCAGTTAGGTCGTGCACTTTCGCGCACGCGTTAAGTCGCATCCCAGTCAACTCGTTAGGTTGGCATTGTTGCTAAGTCGTAAGTCACTAGGTCGTGCGCATGTATGTTAGGTTAGGTCGTAAGTCGCGCACGTGTGTTATGGCTTAGGTCGTTGCACTGCTAGGTCGTAGGTCGAAGGGGATGGTTAAGTCGTAGGATTTGCTAAGTTGTAAGTCGTAGGTCGTGGGGAGAGTTAAGTCGGGGATGACTTAAGGGGGCGGACGACTTAGGGATTTCAGCCTATAAATACGGGGTTTTTCTCACTTTTTGGGATCCGGATTTTGAAGCGACGAAGTGCTGCTATTTTGAGAGCTCGAGTTCTACACTTCTTCACTTCTTTTCTTCACTCTAATCTTGTGATTCCTTCCATCCAAATCGAAGATCAAATCGAAGATCCAAGAGCTTAGATTGAAGATCTTCAACCATCGATGAGAGATTTCATCGTTTGAAGCGGAATTTTGATGGATCAAGTTAGATTCTTCGCTGTCCAGATCTTAAGTGTGTTGCTTTTGAAGTGTTTAGGTGATTCGATGAGTGGTGGTTATCTCTCACATGGATCCAAAGGAGTATATCGGATTGGTGGCTTGATTTTGTGTTAAAATAGTGATTTCCATGCATTTTCATAAACTTAAGTGTAGATCTATTGTTCATGATCATTTTACACCCATTTTACTACATGTTAACCTATGCAAGTTCATTCATCAAGTTGTAGAGATATTGCTCATGATTCATGCTTGTTAGATTTAGACTCTTCATTTACAAGATTGCCATTATTGTTATAATTGTTTATTAGATCATGTTTGAATGCTTGATTACTTGGATTAATGATTGACTTGATTGATTGTTATATATTAGTTGATTGATGATTTGATTTGGACAAGTTGGTCGAAGATGATTCAAAAGCTAAGGGAAAGGCTCTTGAATAAGAAAAGCTGCTCATGGCATATGACGCGGATGATAAACCTCATATGGATAGATTTGATGATGATGTTGAGATGAGGCTTTGCTATAATGAGATGAAGCAAGGCATGATATGAGATAGCCTTGGTTTAATCCAGACGGGATCATTCCAAGCATGTTGATGACTCGGTGAAATGGTTCGAGTTTGAGGATAATGGTTGGCTCGAGAGGCGCTTGAGCTAGTATGAAAATAGCCGTCGAGGAGGATGACTAGAAGACTGAGATTTCATCGTTGTTGAAGGTTCTAGTAGGCTCAAAGCAAGAGTATGCTGGGCAGATTCGATATTCCCAAAAGACTACTGTTGGTGGTCGAGTACTCTGGGCAGATTCGATAGTCCTAGGCACGGGCTGCGACGACGTGCGGAGTTCTGTCTAGAACCGGGGTTACCATTGGCCCTTGACGGACGGCTGAAAGAATGTGTCGGTCATTCAATTAACGGTGGTATCGAAGCAATGATAACGGTGATAGCCAGAGTCATGGATGTTTGGTTGTATCGTCATTCGGTCTCAAGAGCGATATTTTCTGGGTGCTTATCTGATCTTGGTTTAGGCCTTGGGGGTTTGTGCTTGGAAAACATCGACCTTGACTCGAGTGATAATTGATTTACTTTAAATGTCTACTTTGCTATGTTTATTTCTGCTTAGTGTGTCTGGGGGCTATCACTGTAGAAAGAGGTGGAGTGGGAGGGTTGGATTCCTATTCCTTTTACCTTTATGCTCTTTTGGTATGTTGTTAGTTAATTTACCGATCACTAAGACTGTTGTTTGACTCAAGCTTTTATGTTCAACTCTTATTACCTTGGGCTGTTCACCCATTTTGGGATGGGAAGACTGGGTAGCAGGTGACAGGTGATGTTCTTAGTTACCGACGATGCTGATGACGAGGACGAGCTGGAGGCTTGCATATTATATTCTTACTATATGTACTGGATGTTCCGCTGCTTGTATAATTCTCTGAGTGATATGTAGTGAGGCTTGATGTATTGACTATTCAGATGTTTGTATTCAACTATTATGAAGCTTAATTGATGAGATTCTATTTTGTGAAGCTTCACTATATATATTCTCTATTGTATTTTATCCATGCGCTGTGAGTAATACGATAGATTCTGCTGTTTTAACTTACCTTGGCAATCGTCCATGGCTGCCAGGCACACTTTACAGCGCACTATCTCTATGTTCAGTGCAGCGGTCATGGGCGGTCGTCACATATATGCTATGACGTGCATTAGTTCACCTGTGACATCTGACACCTTTATCTGTTATTTATACGATGATAATCTCGTTTGATTGATAATTGATTGATTGTTTGTTGTTTATATTGGATGTTAAATTGTAATGTATAAAGTGATAATATTATGCAAATAAATTTGACATAGGATAATTAAAATTTGAATTGACATATATGTTGAATTTGATTAGTTGAATATGACCCCTTTTAATTTTTAAATTAATTGACATGTAGAATAGTGATAATTACACTTTGAACCATTGAATGCATATTGGATAAATTGTTGTAGTGTTAAAATTGAAATCGAATGACAAGTGAAGAACCGTATTAATATTAGTGTAATAATCTTTAATCTACATGAAATGATAGTGTAGATTCTAGAGATAATTATATTAATTTGCACAAACAACAATGTGAATTAATACGATTATTTCGGGATTATTTTGATTAATTATTGGATTGTTGTTATTAATTGTTGTTATTGCTTGTTTATTTACTTTGACACCATCCCAGTTATCACCCTGCAAGTTCCCTTTGCTATGTTTTGATTTTGAATTGAATTGGAATCGGATTGAAATGATAAATACCCAAATAAACTTGACTTAGGATAGAGAATTAAATAAAACCCGATTGGTCAATGATTTGGTTTTAAAATAAAATGAAGATTTTATTTGAATAAATAATATGTTTTGAAACGAAGTTGGAATTTGAATTTTAATGAAAGGAAATGTTAATATTTAATAATCTGAATCAAAATATTAACATAGTAGATGATGAATGAACGTTGTTTTAAAATTTGGAATTATTAATAATTAAGTTTGAAATTATTTAATAATTAAGTTTTGAAATTATTAAGTAATTAAATGAGATTGAATTATTTAATAATTATATAAATTGAATTCTTTAATAAGCGGAATTGAACTTCTTGAATAAGTGAAATTTAGTTTCTTTATTAATTAAGCTTTGAAATTGTAACCAAGTAAATAAATAAGTGAAATTGAATTTTCTTTAACAAGAAATAGAAATGCGATTTATTGAAATTAATGTAAGCCTTGTAATTTAAAGAATTGATTTGACGAATTAAATTTAATTCAATTTGAAGTTTTTGATATAATGAAGTTGAACTTAAGTAATTGATTAAATGAATTGGAAATTAAATAGAAATTGTTTGAATGACAAATTTATTTTACGAATGTTGAATGAAATCGATCAATGAATTTAAATTCATTTGAATGTTAAATTAAATTAATGATTTCGGAATGAAACTTATATACGAATTTAAATGAATACTTGAACTTTCTTAATTCAAATATTTAATTTGAATTATAAGATTTTGAAATGGTAATTTGAAAGTTTTGAAATGTAAATTATGGAAATTGATTTAGAAAGAGAAATGAAATGTTGGTTTACAAATTCTATTTGAAATTGAATATGATTTGGTTTTGAAATATATTAAACGACCAATCGGTGTAATAATTACGAAAGTTATTAAAGAGACTGGAATCGGTTAGGGACATACTCTCTGTCTAAACCGAAAACCACTTTAATAACTATACGCGGAGTGTGATCCAGAATGAAGTGGTTGGAATGATGTACGTGATGACTGAAGAAAGAGAACGATAATGGATAGCCTTGACACTTGTGTCAAATTGGAAATGACTAAAACAGGAGCCGTGCCGGGCCAAATGGGGGTTAGCTACCTCGATCGAACACACTTCTTCGAAAACTACTCATTACTTGTTGTCGATTGGTGCACCCTTGATTTTGGGAGTGTTGTTTCGCGGTGTTGCGATCGCTGCGGCGATGCGTTCTCACCAGTCTGGATCAGGCAAACGGTAGTTTCACTACCTTGGGTATTGCCTCATGTGCCTTGTCATACTTGTATTCCTATATACGCGACCACTACGATTTGTTTTGTGTTATACCTATGGAGTACTCCCTGATATCCCACTAGTTTACGGTGGAGTTTACAGTGCTGTATAGACTATAACGCTTATATAAAATGTGTTAAGGGTGGTAATGGTAACGCCTTAACACTATTTTGATATTTTATATTACTGATAGGCATTATCTACTTATCGTACACTACTACATAGTAGATAGTTTAACGGATCCTTAAAGGATGGTTATTCCAAACATCCTTTGAGTTACTTGTATTTCAGTTGCTATCACTTGAGTTGGATTTATTGATATAAGAATTTTAATCCTGACTCGAATGTTTTGTGTTTTGCTGTAACAACCCGCCTATTTTTCGATTGAGTATTTAAATATTTTATTTAAATATTTTATCATTAGTCGAATTATAGTCCGAAAAGCTACTTTTTGCATACGGTCAAATTAGGACTCGAGACCACTTCCATTGAGTTTAAAACGCCGTTTGCGATCTTTTTGAGTGTAAACTTTGATATGTTTGGAGCTAGCTAAAAATTCGACCTTTTCCACTTTGGGTTTGGGTTTGGGTTCAGCCCTATGTCTAACTTAATACTCAAAACTGAAACCCCCTCTTCATTCACTCCCTCCCCTTCTACTTTTCAGTTCTAATGAGATTAATGGTGAGTGGAATGGGAAATTAAAACTCCAAACCCTAGCTTCCATTTACAAATCAAGTTCTAGCTCCAAACTAATAGAAGAAGCTTTAGTAAGCCTCCTCCTCTTCTTCTCCAACTCATTCTCTTATCAATTTCAGAAATTCCTAAACCTAACTTAGGAAATGTTTCTCTTTTTAGCTTGGATTCAAGGTTGTTGAGTTGGAATTGAAGTGTGATTGCCCTTGCCATTTCTTTATAGCTTCTCATTCCTTGTTTTTGGGTTTAAAGGTGAGATTTTTATCTCACATCTATGACTATAACCATCTTTGATGTTGGGTATGAATTCCTAACACTATTTCATGTTCAATTGCTTTTGGTTTGAATTGATTTGGCGAACATTTCAAATTTTGATGTTTTGAAGTCAAAACTTTGAAACTCCTTGCTTTGAATTGTGAACATGTTTTTGGTTGTGAATCGGAGAGCCTATAGGGCCGAATTATCGATTGACAAAAGTCCCGAATTCCATTGCTCGACCAGGTGAAAGTAGTGGGAGATTGCTCTCCCACTTGGCTGAAAAACAATTTCAGCTCGTCACCAGACGTCTGCAGGTAAGCTCAGACGTCTGGGGTCTGTTTCAGGAAGTTCCCGAAACTTCCTGCAGACGTCTGAGTATTTACCTCAGACGTCTGGGGTATGTGACCTGCTCTGTTTTACCTATTTTTGCCTATTTATCTGGGAATTTCAATTTCCATCGATTCGAGGATCATCCGATTTGTCGTTATCGTTTATTATTTTCATTGATGACTTCTTCTTCGGGATTTTTTTGAGAAGGTCCATTTTAATGGAATTAGTATCGATTTCTTTGGATTTGATTCACGTCTTCGAACGTGGATTTTTGCGATTGATTGTTTCTACAATCATTTCTGTGATTTGTCACTTTCAAAATATAAAGGTTTCAATACTAGTAGTAAATATCCAAACTCTTTTACAAAGATGATTTCAACTCTATTTTAAATATAAATCTTGTTTTCAAAACCGTTTTCCAATCTATTAGTATACACAAACCTTTACCTCATTCGAATGAGAAAATATAATTAAACGGCTTAGCAAAACAAGTGGTATGGAACGCTTGCATTTACTTCGTCGGTCAATTTTTGGACTTGTTCGATTGAAAATCTTGTGACAATTTTCGAGTGGAAATCTACAATTTGTTCATAAATATTTAAGTTAAGCTAGCGGTTATGGGACATGAAGCTAAACTCTTATATTTACTGGCTTAGTGTAATCGACACTTTTATTGATCAATGATGATAACTTGGTGTTTTAGACTAGCGATGTGCGATGTCTATTTGTCTGCGAGGGACACTAAACCCCGTTTTTGTGGAACTTCGGTTCAATTTGGTGGGGTAGCGACCCGTGGTCTTCGGACCGTTTATGGAGCTTTGGCTCAAATTTTAATGGTTAGCAACCATGGAATAGCGTTCCGTTTGTGATACACGTGTTGGTGAGTTTTCATGCTCCCGTTTATGATAGGCCTCCCCCCTTTTGTGATTTTTGGATTTCTATTTGATGATTTCTAGAACTTGTGTGTTTCACCTCCTTATGTGATTGGCAATTATACGTTTGTCAATATTTGTGGTATGGTGAATAAAATAAAGAATATGACATTCTTTTTTGTGCTTTTAGATTTTGAGATATTTTATGATTTTGTTGTTGATTAAATCATATTTGTTCTAGTATGAAATTATTGTTATCATACGTTCTAATATCATCTCTGCTTATATCTCATTCCTTTATCTGATAATTTTAGCTAGACTGATCCGTTTATTATTTTCTTATTAAATAATACTCGGGTCAGACCGAGATGTTACAGGTGCTTCTGCTTGACTCGTTATTTGGATCATCTTCTGACTTTTGCCTAACTACAGAATAGTTGTAGTTTTTGTTGTTATACATTCGAGATATAGACTCCATGATGTATACTTATTCTTTTGTCTATCATTTGTATCTATTCTTTTGTGATATTGTGGATCTTATTTAGCCACTACTCTGATGTACACATTTTTGTGTTATATATTCATATCTGTTTCCGCCTTTGTGATATGAATGTCAGTGACTAATTTGTGTTATGTTTATTTCTATATTTGTTTCCGAAGGCCCACTTAGCCACTGTGTGGTAGCTTTGAGTTTGCATCGGTATGTCGGATTTCCTCTTGAAACGAAATGCATGGTTTACTATCTGACATATCGGTACTCGCACAAGGCAATTGCACGGATGGTCGCTCCTCAACAGCCTTATTCTCCGCGCTAGTTGACGGCATTAATCTGTAGTGTTCTTGGCTAGCATGGGTATAGAGGTGGGGCGTCACAGCATGGTATCAGAGCCAAACTTCGAAACGATGTAGATTAACTTAACAAGGATCATCGTCCTAAGTCCAACTTAGGAGTCGTGCCTTAGGATTTAATTCGAGTCTTCGTACCGATTCATCCTATTTCCTTTTATGTATCCTTGTTTTATATATCAAGATTTGCTTGATAATTATTTGGAGAATAACTTTTCTTCTTTTCTCTTTCTTAAAGAAGAGAATGTCTAGATCAGGCTGTCCCAAAGCCGGACCATCTACTGTTACTCCCCAGGATGGAGTTTTTATGACCGATCAACAGCTTCTTGATTTAGTGAAGAATGCTCAGGCAGCTGGTCCTAATCTGGAACCGACTCATCCTAAGTCTGGATTTGCACGCTTGTGCAACGATTATACCAACTTGGGTGGGAAACCATTCAAAGGTTCCGAAACTATCATTGAGGTCCAGGCTTGGTTAAGAACATGCGATCGGATCTTTTCTCGCATGAATCTTATCGATCTTCACCGTGTTCAGGTGGCCTCCAGTATGCTCCAAGAAAGAGCATTAGACTGGTACAAACTCCTTATTTCTGAAATTAATGAAGCGGATCTCACCTGGGAGCAATTCCGGGAACGCTTCAAATTAAAATTCGTAACAGAAGCAGAGAAAGTGACATTGGCTCGACGTTTCATAGACCTTGTTCAAGGTGAATCTTCCGTGACAGATTATGTCGCATCCTTCGAGTCACTGTCTAAATATGGGGTTGAATACATCAACACTCCATTGAAGAAGAATCAAAGGTTTGTCTATGGCTTGAACAAAAATCTCAAGAAACCATTACTTCTAAAATTAGAAGTTTCTTTTGATCAACTCATTGATATCGCTTTTCGTCTTGAAGAGGCGGATAGGGAGAGTGATGTTGAAGTGGTGAGAGCCAAACCAAACTTAAACAACAACAAGAAAAGGCCAATAAAGTCCAAAGGCCCATATCCTAATAAGAAGGAAAAGCAAGCAACACCGGTAGCAAATGCTCCTACCTCCCGCCTTGGAGAATGTTACAATTGTGGTTCTAAGGACCATTGTGCGAACAAGTGCCCGAAGCCTCTTTTCTGCCGATATTGCAAGAGTTCGGGCCATACTTTATCTTTGTGTCCCAAACTTCAAGGCAAGAAGGAGGGAAAGCTTAATGTGGCGCAAGCCCCTGGTAATACTTCTCGTGATCAAGGTATTTCTCATTCTATCCTTGATGGCATTATTGTGTTTCGTGATCATCCTATTCGAGTTCTTTTTGATACGGGTGCGTCCCATTCTTTTATTTCTAAAGAACTTGTTGATACTTTTTCTTTGGATGTTATTGGCTTGATGACTTCTTTGAGAATTGCGAATCCGGTTGGTGGATCCGCAACACTCAGTTTACTTTGTAAAGATGTCGAAATTATTTTATGTGATTACTCTTTCCGTGCCGACTTGCATGTTATGCGTTACCTTGGTTTCGGAATGATTTTGGGGATGGATTGGCTTAACCGGTATGAAGCTCATATCCTATGTCCTGAACGGACTATTTATCTCCGACATCCACAATCTGTAAAGTAGATTTCTATTATTTTTAAAGATTCGAATTCAACTTTGGCTGCATCTTTATATTCTTTAAACCCTCGCGATGATGATAATGATGACGAGGAAGATGTCATTTCTCTTATTCACGTCGTTTGTGAATTTTCCGACATATTTGAGCCCGTTTTAGGACTACCACCTAAGCGAGCAATTGAGTTTAAAATTAATCTTATACCTGGAGCTCAACCTATTACTCGTCCTCCTTATCGCATGTCCTATAAGGAGAATGAAGAGATGCGCAAGCAATTATCTGAATTGGAGACGAAGCAATTTATTCGCTCTAGTTCCTCGCCCTGGGGAGCTTCAGCAATTTTCGTGAAGAAATCCGATGGTACACTTAGGCTTTGCATCGACTACCGCAAGCTTAATGATTTTACTATTAAGAATAAATATCCTTTACCTCAGATTGATGATCTATTTGATCAACTTAGTGGTGCTAGAGTCTTTTCACAATTAGACTTGGCTACCGGTTTTCATCAACTTCGTATTGTAGAGGATAGTATTCCTTTGACTTCGTTCCGTACCCGTTATGGATCTTATGAATGGTTGGTTATGCCATTTGGTTTAACGAATGCTCCGGCTTATTTCGTTGACCTTATGAATCGAGTTTTCAAAGATTTCCTCGATCGGTTTGTTCTCATCTTTATTGATGATATTCTTGTGTATTCTAAAACCGAGGAGGAACATGAAAAGCATCTTCGGATTGTACTGGAGACTCTTAGGAGCAATCAATTAAAAGCAAAATTTTCTAAATGCCACTTTTGGCAATATAGTGTGAAGTTTCTTGGTCATATTATTTCTGAATCCGGAATATCAGTGTATCCTTCAAAGATTGAACCGATTCAAAATTGGAAGAGACCGGAGAGCGTGACTGAAATCCGTAGCTTTCTCGGATTGGCTGGTTATTACCGTCGTTTTATCAAGGACTTTTCAAAAATGGTCGTGCCTCTCACTGGGTTAACAAAGAAAGGTGTTAAATACATTTGGTCAGACAAATGTGAAACTTCATTTCAGAAATTAATAGAACTCCTTTCTGATGCTCCTATTCTTGTTATTCCCGAAGGGAATCAAGATTTTGTTGTTTATATCGATGCTAGTCGTGTTGGTTTGGGTGCCGTTCTTATGCAAAAAGAACGTGTTATTGCTTATGCTTCTAGGCAATTGAAGCCGGCTGAGACTAGATATGCCACACATGATTTAGAACTCGTGGCTATCGTTTTCGCCCTTCGAATTTAGCGACATTATCTTTTGGGAGAGAAATTTAAACTTTATACTGATCATAAGTCTTTGAAATATTTATTTTCTCAAAAGGAACTTAATTTGCATCAACAGCATTGGCTCGAGTTCCTTGCCTCTTATGATCTTGATATCCTTTACACTCCCGCAAAGGGAAATCGAGTTGCCGATGCACTTAGTCGCAAGCAACAAGCGGTTGTTTCCATGATGATATCCGAATGGAACGATCTCGAAGTTTTATCCACTTGTGAAATTCGAGATCGTGTTTCCGATTTATGTTCATCTCTTATTCTATGTAGCCTTGAGGTTCATCCTTCTCTTTTAGACCGCATTCTTGAAGCTCAAAGGCTAGATCCCGGATTGGCTCTTCTTGGCCAAAATGTTAGGGATAAAATCGATATTGAAGGTTTGAAAGACTTTGATATTGATTCTCGTGGTGGCATTCGAAAATTTGGTAGACTTATCTTACCAAATAATAGTGATCTTCTAAAGGATATTCTAGAAGATTCTCATCGTCCCAAATATTCCATTCATCCCGGTAGTAGTAAAATGTACGCGGATATGAAACGACTTTATTACTAGGAGGGAATGAAATCTGATATTGCTAACTTTGTTAAGTGTTGCATGACTTGCCAACTAGTTAAGGCCGAACATCAAAAACCCGGTGGGTTATTGCAACCTTTGGAAATTCCAATTTGGAAGTGGGATCAAATTTCTATGGATTTTATTGATGGCCTTCCCCGTTCTCGTTCGGGTCATGATAGCTTATGGGTGATCGTTGATAGACTTACTAAATCCGCCCATTTTATTCCCGTTCGGTCGAACCGAACTGTTCCTCTTCTGGCCAAACTCTTTATCAAAGAAATTGTTAAGTTGCATGGAGTTCCTACTTCCATTGTTAGTGATCGTGATCCATTGTTTACTAGTGGATTCTGGAAGAGTCTTCAAAAATCTTTGGGAACGAAGATTAATTTTAGCACCGCTTATCACCCCCCAGTCCGATGGACAAACTGAGTGTGTGAATCAAACTCTTGAAGATCCTCTTCGTTCTTGTGTGCTTGATTTCGGTGGAAGTTGGGAAGATCATATTTCACTTGTTGAATTTTCCTACAATAACAGCTTCCAATCTAGTATTGGTATGGCACCTTTCGAGGCACTCTATGGAAGGCCATGCCGATCTCCTTCTTGTTGGCTCGAGGCCGGTGAGAAGCTGGTTTTAGGTCTAGATTTTATTCGTGATTCCAAAGAAAAGATTGAACTTATTCGACATAGGATGAAAGAAGCCCAGAGTAGACAAAAGTCCTATGCCGATAATCGAAGAAGGAAATTAGAATTTTCTGTTGGAGATCTTGTATTTGTTCGTGTTTCACCTATGAAGGGTGTTGTACGTTTCAGTCGATCGGGAAAGTTAGCGCCTCGATATATTGGGCCATTTCCTATCACCAAACGTATTGGTTCCGTGGCTTATCGCCTTTCATTACCGGCTCAGTTTTCTGCCATGCATGATGTGTTTCACGTTTCTCAATTACGAAAATGCCTTCGAGATTCTGATTCTATTCTTGAGCCCAGTGTTGTGGAAGAAATTGAAGTTTCGCCGAATTTAACTTATGAGCAGGATCATGTTCGAATTATTGCTTCAGAGGTCAAACGACTTCGAAATAAAGATGTTCCGCTTGTTAAGGCTCAATGGTCCTCGAATCCTAAGGATTGCTCTTGGGAATCTAGAGAATTCATCGAGCGAACACATCCGGACTTACTTTCTCGTGCTCTTTGAGGTAAACTTCTTATTTCAAATTTCTCTTGTGTTGAATATGCTTTCATGGTTGTTACTATATATTTTCTTCTTAAATATTGCGAGGATGCAATTTCTTTAAGGAGGGGAGTCTGTAACAACCCGCCTATTTTTCGATTGAGTATTTAAATATTTTATTTAAATATTTATCGTTAGTCAGATTATAGTCCGAAAAGCTACTTTTTGCATACGGTCAAATTAGGACTCGAGACCACTTCCATTGAGTTCAAAACGCCGTTTGCGATCTTTTTAGGTGTAAACTTTGATATGTTTGGAGCTAGCTAAAAATTCGACCTTTTTCACTTTGGGTTTGGGTTTGGGTTCAGCCCTATGTCTAACTTAATACTCAAAACTGAAACCCCCTCTTCATTCACTCCTTCCCCTTCTACTTTTCAGTTCTAAAGAGATTAATGGTGAGTGGAATGGGAAATTAAAACTCCAAACCCTAGCTTCCATTTACAAATCAAGTTCTAGCTCCAAACTAATAGAAGAAGCTTTGGTAAGCCTCCTCTTCTTCTTCTCCAACTCATTCTCTTATCAATTTCAGAAATTCCTAAACCTAACTTAGGAAATGTTTCTCTTTTTAGCTTGGATTCAAGGTTGTTGAGTTGGAATTGAAGTGTGATTGCCCTTGCCATTTCTTTATAGCTTCTCATTCCTTGTTTTTGGGTTTAAAGGTGAGATTTTTATCTCACATCTATGACTATAACCATCTTTGATGTTGGGTATGAATTCCTAACACTATTTCATGTTCAATTGCTTTTGGTTTGAATTGATTTGGCGAACATTTCAATTTTTGATGTTTTGAAGTCAAAACTTTGAAATTCCTTGCTTTGAATTGTGAACATGTTTTTGGTTGTGAATCGGAGAGCCTATAGGGCCGAATTATCGATTGACAAAAGTCCCGAATTCCATTGCTCGACCGGGTGAAAGGAGTGGGAGATTGCTCTCCCACTTCGCTGAAAAAAAATTTCAGCTCGTCACCAGACGTCTGCAGGTAAGCTCAGACGTCTGGGGTCTGTTTCAGGAAGTTCCTGAAACTTCCTGCAGACGTCTGAGTATTTACCTCAGACGTCTGGGGTATGTGACCTGCTCTGTTTTACCTATTTTTGCCTATTTATCTGGGAATTTCAATTTCCATCGATTCGAGGATCATCCGATTTGTCGTTATCGTTTATTATTTTCATTGATGACTTCTTCTTCGGGATTTTTTTGAGAAGGTCCATTTTAATGGAATTAGTATCGATTTCTTTGGATTTGATTCACGTCTTCGAACGTGGATTTTTGCGATTGATTGTTTCTACAATCATTTCTGTGATTTGTCACTTTCAAAATATAAAGGTTTCAATACTAGTAGTAAATATCCAAACTCTTTTACAAAGATGATTTCAACTCTATTTTAAATATAAATCTTGTTTTCAAAACCGTTTTCCAATCTATTAGTATACACAAACCTTTACCTCATTCGAATGAGAAAATATAATTAAACGGCTTAGCAAAACAAGTGGTATGGAACGCTTGCATTTACTTCGTCGGTCAATTTTTGGACTTGTTCGATTGAAAATCTTGTGACAATTTTCGAGTGGAAATCTACAATTTGTTCATAAATATTTAAGTTAAGCTAGCGGTTATGGGACATGAAGCTAAACTCTTATATTTACTGGCTTAGTGTAATCGACACTTTTATTGATCAATGATGATAACTTGGTGTTTTAGACTAGCGATGTGCGATGTCTATTTGTCTGCGATGGAAACTAAACCCCGTTTTTGTGGAACTTCAGTTCAATTTGGCGGGGTAGCGACCCGTGGTCTTCGGACCGTTTATGGAGCTTCGGCTCAAATTTTAATGGTTAGCGACCATGGAATAGCGTTCCGTTTGTGGTACACGTGTTGGTGAGTTTTCATGCTCCCGTTTATGATAGGTCTCCGCCCCCTTTTGTGATTTCTGGATTTCTATTTGATGATTTCTAGGACTTGTGTGTTTCACCTCCTTATGTGATTGGCAATTATACGTTTGTCAATATTTGTGGTATGGTGAATAAAATAAAGAATATGACATTCTTTTTGGTGCTTTGCGATTTTGAGATATTTTATGATTTTGTTGTTGATTAAATCATATTTGTTCTAGCATGAAATTATTGTTATCATACGTTCTAATATCATCTCTGCTTATATCTCATTCCTTTATGATGTAGGCCAAACTATAATTGCCTAAGGCATAAGTCGTGACCAACTTATCAAAGCTAAGGACATAAGTCGTGACCGACTTAAGGAAGGCGAGGAGATAAGTCATCCACGACTTAAGGCAGAAGCTATAGGTCGTCCACGACCTATGGAGCCATGTGAGGGGAAGCGGCGAGTTAACAAATCGGCATTGAGTCGTCTACGACCTATCAGTTCAGATGGGAGGGAGTTACGACTTAAGGAGAGCATAAGTCGTTCGGTGTTGATGAGTCGTATACGAGTTAACGGTGCAGCTATAAGTCGTCCACGACTCAACTGGAAACCAGGGGAAGGAGTTAACTCGAGTTCTCGACCTAATGAAGGTTTTAAGTCGTCCCAGCGACTTAGTATAACTCGGCAGCGACTTAGTGAAAGGCCACGACTTAACAAAGCTAAAGGTATAAGTTGTCCACGACTTAACAAAAGGAGTGAAGAGGAAGCGAGTTACGACTTAGTTAAGTCTCGTGAACGACCTAATGAATCAGGACTTAAGTCTCTGAAGCACACTACCGTTGATTCTTCTACGAGTTAATCTCTACCGTTGTTCTTTAGGTTGCTGATATGAGATGCGCATGTTCTTAAGTCGCTAAAGCCTGTTGCCGTAGATTCTTATGCGAGTTAATCTACACCGTGGATTCTTAAGTCGAAGGAAGTGGCTGTTGTGTTGGTTGTTAAGTCGCATCTGTTATAAGTCGTTTGTAATTTTGTTTTTAAGATGTAATCTGATAAGTCGTAAACGACTTAAGGGAAGTCGTCTGTGAGTCGTTTACTTTTGAGTCATATACTTTGTAAATAAGTCGTGAGTCGTGTTGTATGTTGATAAGTCGCTAAAGGCATGTAGTGTAACTGTTTGTCTTAAGTCGTCTCTGAGTTAGGATGGGTCGTAGGTCGTAAGTAGGAACCGACTTAGGAGTTAGTGAATTTTCTGTTGTGTCGAGTTGTAGCCTATAAATAGGCGTGTATGGTCATTTTGTAAAGGTTGTTGATTTTTGAATAAAATTCTCTTTTGATTGCTTTGTGCTTTCATTCCAAATTGGTAGTTGAGTGTAATCTCCTATCTCCTCTTTCGGTTAATCGAGTGCGCTCGATTCAACGATTGTAGAAGACGATTCGCGGAATCAAGTGCGCTTGATCAACGCTTGAAGAATTGAAGATCTTTGAACCCGGTATCGTGCGCGATCAACGAGTTCGGGATAGCTAGAATTCGGTATCTTCGGATCAACGAATTTGAGCATTTCAGTATCTTCCAATCCATCGATTACTATTTTCAACGGTCTACATTGTTTTTGTAATATCCGCTGCGTCATTTTTTGGTATCAGAGCTTGTTCTAGCCAATCATAGCTAGATCGAGACTTGGAGCCTAATCATTGTGAAGATTTGAAGCTTTGTTTATCACGGCCGAGGGCTACTTGGAGTTGTTCATCATTGATTGAAGTTGTTTGATCGAATTTGAATAGGAGGCCGAAACTTTGTCCATCGTGTTCATCGCGATTTGCTACAAAGTGGAAGTTTTCGATCCGTTTCATTTTGGATCAAAAATCCGAATTGTGTTTGAATTTTGAAGTGTTGAAGAGTTGTGAAATTTTCAAGTATGCCGCCAAGAAGAGCTAATCGCCACCAAAACGTAGAAGCTTTGTATCGAAGAGAAGAAGCTGATGAGATGGAGCAAAGAATCAATGAGAATTTTAGTGAAAAGCTTAACGAAGGAATTGGCCGGTTAGAGAAGCTTATGACGGAGATGAATCAAAATCGGAGAAGGGTTTCACCTGAATCTAATCATGGAGGTAGTAGAGTCTCACCACATTCAAATCGAGACCGAAGTGTTGAAAATGATCAAGGGCGTGGGAGGAACGTGAATGGTCGTGAACGGAGGAATGTAGATAGAAGGGATGATGGTGGTAGACGAGAAGGTAGTAGAGATGTGGGTGGACGAGATAGACAACGATATACATCTGATTTTGAAGAGGAGTATGATGGTGGTAGTGTTCGAGGACAAGGACGAGGACAAGGAAGAAATTACTCTGAATATGATCACAACTGGGAGTCGGGGATGAAGACTGAAATTCCTGAATTCAAAGGTGGTATGCAAGCAGAGGAGTTTCTAGATTGGGTAGCTAATGTTGAGGAGATTTTTGACTTCAAAGAAGTTCCAGAACATCGTAGAGTGAAGTTGGTTGCTACGAGGCTGAGGGGTAGAGCTTTGGCTTGGTGGCAGCAGACCAAACTTACACGTGATCGGATGGGAAAGTCAAAAGTTGAATCTTGGGAGAAGATGAAGAAACTGATGAAAGCAACATTCTTACCTTATAACTATCAATCGCTTATGTATCAGAGATTGCAAAACTTGAGACAAGGAACGAAATCTGTGAATGACTATGCTGATGAATTTTATCAACTTATTGCGAGGAATGATATTATGGAAACGGAAGAGCAGCTGACATCTATATTCATTGGGGGATTGAGAATGCAGATTCAGGATATGGTTAATATGTTCGATCCAAGATCTGTAGCAGAGGCACATCAGAAAGCGTTGGCTTGGGAGAAACAGGGACGACGAGGAAGTGGTGTGTTTACTAATTCTAACAATCAAGTGAAGGGAGTTAGTGGGAGTTCTAATGTTTCAAAAGCTGTTGCAAAATCAGTTGTGAATGAGGTTGGGAAGGCGAAAGTCAATAACAGTTTCAAATGTTATAATTGCCAAGAATTGGGCCACAAAAGTAATGAATGTCCAAAGCCGAAGAAGAGAGCTATGATAGCTGAGGTTGAGGATGAGGATGAAGAAGCTGAATGCTCTAATTCTTTACCAGTTGAGGAGGAAGACTTACTGTCGGGAGATGACGGGTACGCATTGATGATGAGAAGAAGTTGTTTAACACCAAAGCAAGAGGAGGAAAGTAGTTGGTTGAGGAACAATATCTTTCAATCTACATGCACTATTCTGGGAAGAGTTTGTAAATTTGTTATTGATGCTGGGAGTTGTGATAATATTATCTCTACAGAAGCGGTGAAGAAGTTGGAGTTGAAAACCGAGAAACACCTAAACCGTACAAGTTAGCTTGGTTGAGGAAGGGTGATGAAGTGAAAGTTGGACGGAGAGCTTGTGTGAAGTTTTCAATTGGGAAGAAATACAAAGATGAAATCTGGTGTGATGTCGTAGATATGGACGTTTGTCATTTGTTGCTGGGGAGACCGTGGCAGTATGATCGAGCTGTGCAGCATGACGGACGGACCAACAGTTACAGTTTCATGTTCGAAGGTACAAAGATTACTCTAGTTCCAAAGAAGAGACAACAGGAGGAAAACAAGTTGGAGGAGATTGAAGAGCTCAAAACTTTGTTATCTTTAAAGGAGTTTGTGAAGGAAGTAGAGGAGGAGCTTGAGGTGTTCTTATTGATCGGACGGGAGAGTCAGGAAGTGGTTGAAATCCCAGAAGAAGTAAAACCAGTACTGAAAGAATTTGACGATGTATTTTCGGAAGAGTTACCAACGGAGTTACCGCCGTTGAGGGATATTCAACATCAGATAGATCTTGTTCCAGGTGCTGTGTTGCCACATAGACCACATTATCGAATGAGTACGAAGGAACATGAAGAGTTGCGGAGGCAGGTAGAGGAATTGCTTGAGCAGGGGCGTGTGCAGGAGAGTCTGAGTCCTTGTGCTGTACCAACTTTATTGGTACCCAAGAAGGATGGGACATGGAGGATGTGCACTGACAGTCGAGCATTGAATAAGATTACTGTGAGATATAGATTTCCGATGCCGAGGCTTGATGACTTATTGGATCAAATAAGTGGAGCTACTATATTTTCGAAGATTGATTTGAAGAGCGGATATCATCAAATTCGTATCAGGCCAGGAGATGAGTGGAAGACTGCTTTTAAAACCAGGGAGGGTCTATACGAGTGGTTGGTCATGCCGTTTGGCTTATCAAATGCACCAAGTACTTTCATGAGGGTGATGAATCAGATTTTTAGACCGTTCATTGGGAAATTCGTGGTGGTGTATTTTGATGATATTCTGATTTACAGTGGGAGTCCAGAGGAACATTTGAATCATCTTAGAGAAGTGCTGATGGTATTACGACAAGAACAGTTTTATGCTGCAACGAAGAAATGCGTGTTCATGACGCATAGTGTTTTATTTTTGGGATATGTTGTTTCGAAGGAAGGTATACAGGTGGACCAGAGTAAAGTTGAGGCGATCAGAGATTGGCCGCAGCCCAAGACGATAACGGAAGTTCGTAGTTTTCACGGGTTGGCTTCATTCTATCGAAGGTTTATACCACACTTTAGTAGTGTGATGGCGCCTGTTACAGATTGCATGAAAGGTAAACAATTTGCATGGACAGAGGAAGCAGGGAGTGCTTTTGATAAGATCAAGGAGTTGCTGACATCTGCACCTATTCTAGTGTTACCAGATTTTCAGTTAGTGTTTGAACTACATACTGATTCATCCAAGGTTGGAATTGGAGGAGTGTTGAGTCAGAAGGGACGACCTATTGCATATTTCAGTGAGAAGTTGTCAGGAGCGAAGATGCGATACAGTACATATGATGTGGAATTCTATGTTGTTGTACAATCTATTAAACACTGGAGACACTATCTATTTCAGAAGGAGTTTGTTCTGTATACTGATCATGAAGCATTGAAGCATTTGCAAGGGCAAGACAAGATTTCAGCGAGACATGCATCGTGGATTGCATATCTGCAACAGTTTACTTTTGTTGTTAAACACAAGTCAGGGGTGACAAATCGTGTGGCTGATGCTTTGAGTAGGAGTCATTTGTTGACTACACTAAAGGTTGAAGTGACGGGGTTTGAAATATTGCCAGAATTATTTACTGATGATCCTTACTTTGCAAAATTTGTTGATAAAGTCAAGGAGGGAGAGACGGATGATTTCGTGATGGTAGATGGTTTTCTGTTCAAAGGAAATCGATTGTGCATACCGGAGGGTAGTTTGAGAATGAAGATTATCAAGGAGTTACACGAAGAGGGACATGTTGGGAGAGACCGTACCTTACAGTTGATTTCACAGCCCTACTTTTGGCCATCAACGAGGAAAGAGGTGGAAAGGTTTGTGGAGCGTTGTCATATTTGTCAGGTTTCGAAAGGAACTGCAACTAATGCTGGGTTATATATGCCGTTACCTGTACCAACTAAACCATGGGTTGATGTGAGTATGGACTTTGTGTTGGGATTACCAAGGACACAACGTGGTAATGATTCCATTTATGTGGTAGTTGACCGATTCTCGAAAATGACACATTTTATTGCTTGCAAGAAGACGGCAGAAGCTGTTCATGTTGCTCAGATGTTTTTCAAGGAGATCTATCGACTTCATGGATTGCCAGAATCTATTGTGTCAGATAGAGACACTCGATTTCTGAGTCACTTTTGGTTGAGTTTGTGGAAAATGGTGGGAACGAAGCTGAAGTTTAGTAGTGCTTATCACCAGCAAACGGATGGACAGACCGAGGTTGTGAACAGATCGTTGGGAAACTTGTTGAGGTGTCTTGTTCAAGATAATCTGAAGAGTTGGGATATGAAGTTATGTCAGGCAGAGTTTGCCCATAATCATGCTATGAATCGAAGTACTAGGTTCAGTCCATTGCAGATTGTTTATTCGAGCTTGCCGAAGGGACCGTTGGATTTAACGGTAGTGCCACAATCAAAGAAGACAGTTAAGAAAGCTGCTGATTTTGTTGAAGGGTTGACGGAATGTCATAAAGTCGTTCAGGAACGATTGGAGAAAGCAAATGAGAAATATAAACGAGCTGCAGATTTGAAACGACGAAATGTTGAGTTTAACGAAGGAGATATGGTTTATGTAGTGTTAACAAAAGATCGTTTTCCAGTAGGCGCTTATAACAAGTTGAAAGCCAGGAAAATTGGTCCGGTGGAAGTTGTGAAACGAATCAATGAAAATGCTTATAAACTGAAGCTGCCAGATGATGTGTATACATCTGATGTGTTCAATGTTAAACATCTCGTACCATATCACGGGGATGAACGAACTGATGTTGAGGAAGATGCAAATTCGAGGACGAATTTCTTTCAACCTGGGGAGGATGATGTAGGCCAAACTATAATTGCCCAAGGCATAAGTCATGACCGACTTATCAAAGCTAAGGACATAAGTCGTGACCGACTTATCAAAGCTAAGGACATAAGTCATGACCGACTTAAGGAAGGCGAGGAGATAAGTCATCCACGACTTAAGGCAGAAGCTATAGGTCGTCCACGACCTATGGAGCCATGTGAGGGGAAGCGGTGAGTTAACAAATCGGCATTGAGTCGTCTACGACCTATCAGTTCAGATGGGAGGGAGTTACGACTTAAGGAGAGCATAAGTCGTTCGGTGTTGATGAGTCGTATACGAGTTAACGGTGCAGCTATAAGTCGTCCACGACTCAACTGGAAACTAGGGGAAGGAGTTAACTCGATGTGACGACCCGGAATTTTTAGACATTTGGAATAGGAATGTTTAATTAATTTTAAATATTCAAAAATTAAATTTTAACTCGGATTCCAAATATAAATATTTATTGGATACTTTAATTTTTGAATTAAACAATTGAATATAGGGTAAGATAGAGAATCCGGGGTTTTGAGCTTGTTAAAAATAATTTAAAGGCTCAGAAAATTTATATTGTTAATACTGAAGGTGATGGAACTTTTAAAATTGAATTTAAAAGTGTTTTGTTCAGTTTTAAAATATATCATTTAAATTGAATTTAAAAATAGCCTTCCGAGGCATAGTCTCGGAATTCGATGAAACCAGTTTCATTGGAACCGTAATATTGTATTATTACCGGATTATAAATTTCGTAGCATTCGGAGTCATCGTGTGATCGTACGGTATATAAACGCCTAGAATAATTAATCGTTTTAATTCAAAATATCGTACATCTTTTCACCTGTCAAAAATCTTTCATCACAGCCGTATTATTTTTCCTCTCAGCTTCTCCAACACGCTTCACTCTCCATCAGTTAAATCCTTGTCTCTCCGTTCCCCTTTCTTCCGTTTCAACTAGGGAAGAGTTTTCTCGTTCAAACAGTAAAAAAATAAAATTAAAAAAAGGAGAAAGCGAATGCCTGTACTCCCCTCTCTCTCAACAAACCCTATTCCAATTCGTCTAAACGAATTGCCTTCGATCGAATTCGCGCAAGAAAGAAGAGAATCATCTTCCACTTCGTATCGTGAGCGAGCATTTAGGAGGGGGTCGACGATTCCATTTTCGGCATGGGGAAGATGCGCGCCTTTTCGCGTACATTTAGGGAAGGACCGGCGACGGAGGATGGTGACAGGATGGGTCGTGGAGGAGGCTTCGATCGAGGGCTTCGCGTTTGGCCGATGGGGAGATCGCGGCGATCTGATTTGGGAAGGCATGTTCGATCCTCGATGATGGAGGCTCAGGCCTGGGTTTCGCGAGCGAGGCACGGCTGTAAGGTGGGACGCGACTGTCGCGATGTCAGACGTTGATCGAGCGTGGGTAGGCTTGGTTCGCGGGAGCGAAAGGCTGGCGACTGGCGATTTTGGTTAGGGTTTCGGGTTCGATGGCGAGGGAGGGTCGTGATCTTGCGTTGAGGTACAGTTAATTTCTTTTTTCTTTTCGATTTAACTTGATTCCACAAATGTGTATATAAACATAAATTGAAAAAAAAAATATTTGTGTTGAGTTTAAAATAGAAATTTATTAGCAGTAAAGTATATATGAAAACCCAATTTTTACTTTCAATATATATATATTTATGTAATTCAAAAAGAACATTGGTTTAATTATTAGTTTAAGTTAAATTGTTAGTTTGAATTTAAATCATTAGTTAAGTTAAATTTTTAAATGAATTGTAATTAATTGTTCGATTAATTCAAATGATAACAAACCATATAATGTTCATTTAGGGCCTGAAATCGTGAAGAAAACAAGCTGGTTTGGGTTGGATTGGCAAAACAAAAAGTAAAGGTGAGTTAATCTCACTCAGTTAAATTATAATTTAAATTTAATTGGTTAAATTTAAATAATTGGTTGAATGATTGATTTGGTTTGATGTGATACTATATATATATAGTAGTATATAGCAATATATACATATTGGCATATGTATATATTGGAGTTGTTGATATTCCCACATTATATAGTGGATGAGACCCTATGCGCCGCATAATAGCGGATGATACTTATTTAATCCCATATACCGCGATATTCCACCTCGAAGTGGAATTGGTATTGTGCTAACATCTGTGGATGCAGGGAAACAGGTTGGAGGGATCCAACTGGATTCCTCAAAATATTTAATTTTGTTTAAATATTCTGTGATATGATTGTTGATATCCTGTGATGATTTATATTGGATAATCTGGTTGGATTGAATTTCCCAGTATAATGAGTTATCAAAAGAAATTGAATTGGATTTTTGGAAAGAAATAAAAGAGTAAAATTTAAGTTAAATAATTCTAGTGAATTCGAATAAATTAAATAAGGAATTGTAAAAGAAATAAAGAAATTTCTTAAGTCGAACAAATATGGAAAAATGGGATTTTGAATTATCATGAGAATAATAAATTTCAAACTAAAGTGACATTACTGGAAAAAAATAAAGAAATTATTTTTAAAGTTTAAGGGTTAAATTTAATAAAAGAATAAGAAGGAATTTTGGAAAGTTTAAAATTGATATTTTCAGTTAAAAGGGTTTTAACTCAAAATTAAGAAATAAAATCTGAAAGATAATGTGTTTTGAAATAAATGAAGTAAATAAGAAAATTTATTTCAAAGTGAAGAGAATTGGGAAATCAATGGTAAATTGATTTAAGTATTTGGAATTGGAATTTTGAAGAGAAATGAGATTTTGAAATTTATAAACTGGGTTTATAAAGTAAAATAAAATATCAGTGGATAATTGAGAATATAAATTCAAGGTGGGAATTTATAAAAGAATATGAATTGGTTTGAAAATAAATGTTGATTTATTTGTAAAAGATGGGAATGAGAAGTGTATTTCTTTGGATTGCCAAGTACATTTTTCAAGCAATTTTAAATATAAGTTAAAAGTTCTAATTTGTTTAAAAAGGCATATTTTAGAAAATTTATTATTTCTAAATGTTAAAGCCTAAAGTAAGTATTTTCAAAAATCTATTATTGTAGTAATTATATAAAAGTGATCTGTTATGTTTTAAAAAGAGAAAGTTAGTGTAACGACCCGCCATTTTGGACCATTCGCGTCCATTATAAGTGAATAGGTAGACACTCATGCCAGAGTTGAATTGCTCAAAATACTGCGTTGTTAATTTAAATTGGCAAAACTGAACATATACAGTAAATAAATAATCACAGATCACAGACACAGAGTAATAAGTGCAGCGGAAATAAAAGAGATAGTAGTTCATGAAGCTACTATATGAATATATAAAATACATCAGAGTTAAACTAGATACACGGAAGAGTAACATGATACATCAGATACAAATCAGAATACATCACTGGAATCATCGAATATCTGAAAGCTGGATAGATAGCTGGATCTCCAAGTGAAGCTCCAACTCCAAAGGTGAGTCTCGAAAGCTGAACCACTCAGTCTGACCCGAGCGTAAAGCAAAACACAAGACACTCGAGTCAGGATTAACATTCTTATATTAATAAATCCAACTCAAGTGAAATAGCAATTGAAATACAAGTAACTCAAAGGATGTTTGGAATAACCATCCTTTAAGGATCCGTTAAACTATCTACTGTGTAGTAGTGTACGATAAGTAGATAATGTCTATCAGTAATATAAAAAGATATCAAAATAGCGTTAAGTCATGGCCCATTCCACCCTTAACACATTTTTATTCCCAAAAGCATATACAAGACCGTAGTTTCCCCAAAACCGGAAGTCACCAGAGGGCAATCCATATACTAAAGGTACAAATCAAAATCGTAGTGGTCGCGAATAGGATAATCAGTATGACAAGGTACATGAGGCGATACCAACTAGGATACTAGTAGTTGCCTGATCCGGACTGATGTTAGGCATAGTAGCTACTACCCCAACACCGCGAAACAACACTCCCAAATCGAGGGGTGCACCCAAATCGAATCACAAAAGTAATAGATATGGTATCGAAGAAGTGTGTCCGCTAGAGATGGCGATCCTCAATGGCCCGGCGCGGCTCCTGTTTTAGTTATGTCAGGGGTCATCCAATATCGTTCTCTTTCTTCAGTCAACGCATTCACCAAAACCATCCACTTCGTTCTGGATCAACACTCCGCGTTTAGTTATTAAAGTGGTTTCGGTTCAGATAGAGAGTATATCCATTACCGATCCCGGTCTCTTTAATAACTTTCATAATTATTACACCGATTGGTCGTTTATATATTTCAAAAACCAAATCAATTTCAATTTCAAATAGAATTCGTAAATCAACATTTCATTTGTCTTTCTAAAACAATTTCCAAATTTTCGTTTCAAAACTACCAATTTTCCGTTTCAAAATCTTATAATTCAATTTCAATTTCTATTTAAAACAATTCAAATATTGATTCAAGTTCGTATATAAGTTTCATTCCGAAATCATTTAAATTAATTTGATTTAACATTTAAATCAATTTAAACTCATTTATCGATTTCATTCAATATTCGTTAAGTTACTTTATCATTCAAAACAATTTCTATTAAATTTCCAATTCATTAAATCAATTCTTAAGTTCAACTTCATTAAAACAAAACTTACAATTTTGAATTAAACTAAATTCGTCAAATCAATTCTCCAATTACAAGTCTTACATTAATTCCAAAAATATCACATTTCATTTTTGTTAAAGAAATCCAATTTCACTTATTTACTTCCTTAAATAATTTTCCAAAACTTAATTAATAAAGAAACTCAATTTCAATTCTTTACGAAGTAAAATTCACTTATTCAAAAGTTCAATTTTTCTTATTAAAGAATTTCAATTCAATTTAATCATTTAATAATTCATTATTAAATAGTTCAAAACTTAATTATTAAATAATTTCAAAGTTTAATAATTTCAAACTTAATTATAATTTCAAACTTAATTCAATCATTTCTCAAATTAAACAACATTCTTTCATTGATTACATTGTTAATCTGTTGTTTCAGATTATTAAATATTACCATTTTCCTTTCATCAAAAATTCAAATTTCAACTTCATTTCAAAACCATATTCTTTATTCAAATAAAATCTTCGTTTAATTTCAAATCAAATTATTGACCAATCGGGTTTTTATTTAATTTTCTATCCTAATCAAAGTTCAATTTGGGTATTTATCATTTCAACCCGATTCCAATTCAATTCAAAATCAAAACATATCAAAGGGAACTTGCAGTGTGATAACTGGGATGGTGTCAAAGTAAATAAACAAGCAATAACAACAATCAATATCAATCCAATAATCAATTCAAATAATCCCGAAATAACCGTATTAATTCGCATTGTTATTTGTACGAATTAATATAATTATTTCTAGAATCTACACTATCATTTCATGTAGATTAAAGATTATTACATTACGGTTTTCACATGTCATCTATTTACAATTTCATGCTTCATCAGTTTAACACATACATTCAGTGGTTCAAGATGTAATTAAACAAATCCTACGTATCGATAAATTTTGACAGTTAAATGGGTCATATTATACAAATGTCATTTAATCCAATTTAACATTTAACTATCCTATATCAATTTCAATTGCATACTATTTATCATTTTAACATTAACAATTTAACGTCCAATATAAACATCAACAATCAATCAATTATTAGCCAAACTGTATTATTATTGCATAAATAATTAATAGATAATGGTGTCAGATGTCACAGGTGAACTGATATAGGTAATAGCATATATAACAGTGTAATTAACTAACATCAGCATATTTAAATTGTCATTTCAATTGAAATCAAATTTAATAAATAAAAGAACGTTAATCGTGAGTGAGTGCTCACCTTTCGAGGTTAGAGATATGAACGAAAATAGAAGCAGAATGTAGATCCAAACACGAATTCCAAACAACGTTAGATGGACACGATTCAGTGTAGCAAACAGGCACGACGGACAAAGCTGATAAATGGGAATTAGATGGGAATGGGTTAGGTCAACTTAATATCAAAGGTAGATATATATACTATATTTTTAAAAATCAATAATTATAGAAGATCAATATAGCTATATAAATATATAAACCCAAAATTATATTGTAAGCTTTCAAACCGAAACGTATATCTTCATTTAAAATATTACGTATAACAGGACTTTTAAAATCAGAACTTTAAATCAGTATACTTGTAAATTAAAGCATCCCTTTATATTAAAACAAAATTTTAGATCAAAACATCCATACATTTAAAATCTGTAATGCTCAACAAATCAAAACATCCATTTATATACCATAGTCAAAATCAAAGGAAGCCTTTATATAACAAAATTTAATGACAATGACAAATCAATGTATATAACTGACCGGCTTATGTTCATACACATAATTTCATATAGACTTACGTCAAACAAGCAGACTTTGTACTTAACTCTAAATGGACAGGTTATATACAACGTACCCAACACAAATCTTTACACGTATACTTATACTGGTATATATGCTTTATAACTTAAATACTTTATAATATATAAAGTATATACTTTACAACATAACTTATAAAATCATATATGCACTCGCATACTATAAATAGAACCCACCGTATAACTTATGTAATCCCCCAACATATTCGAAGTACTGTATATAGTGACATATATATATAACTATACATAACTGTATAACTTATATAGAGCACATAACTTATATATTTAACTCATATACTTTACCTTTTGTAAATTTAAACTATCATCATAACTTATAGAAAAATATACTCCCGAGAACACATATGCACTCTAAAAGAAAAATATTCATAGTATAAATATGGAAAATCAAACCCACGCATACAATATAAAATTGATTTGAAAGTTTATGTAAAATATATATATATATATAACATAAAACTTCACATATCCAATACAATATATACCTTAATATAGATCACCAAAGAACGAGCTTGACCTGGAAAACTCGACAAGGTGGAGGAGGGTTGCGGCTAGGTTGGTCGGAGCATGCGAGGTGGATGGGCGGAAGAGCATTGGAGATGCTTGACGTGGAGGGCAGGGGTCGGAGGATGAGTTCGGTCTGGGTGGAGGTGTGCGTTGGCAGGGGGCGTGAGTGGTTTGGGTGTGGTTGTTTGGGGGGTTAGTGATGGTTCAGGTGGAGGGCAGAGAGAAGTAGTGGTGAAAGAGGGTGCTTCGGTTTGGGCTTGGGGTCGGTAGGGAAAGGTGCGGGTCAGGTGATGGTTGGTGGAAGCTTAGAGATGAGGTCAGGTGGAGCACGGGGTGGCCATGGCGAGAAGGGTGGAACGGCGGAACCATCATGGTGGTTGGGGCGGAGGTCAGTGAAAGGGAAAGGTGGCGGGTTGTGAGGCGGAGGTTCGCTAGGTGGAGGGTGTCGCCGTGATGGGTTGCACGGGAGGAAGGAAAATGTTAATGGTGAAGCCCAGGCGTGTTTATTATTATTATTTCTGTGAGGGGAAGAGAAAAGAAAAAGAAGAAGGTAGAGGAGCAGCTTTGGAGAGGAACGAATGAACTGTTACTAGTAGGAAATTTAATTCAAGAACTTGTTGGAATGCAAAACAATAAATAAATTTGAAGATACAAAAATGATGACCGGTTGGAAAAATAAAAGTCGCATTGGATTCTGAGAAGAAATAAAAGCAAACGGTTGTGGACAACTAGGGGTCACCAAAATATAAAAGGCTAAATTGGTATCAATACGGTTATCCGAAGTTTTACAGATTCCGTCGCGTATCGGAATTCAAACCACAGAACTAAATATACCGCAGAGATTTACACAACGAGACGATCAAAATGGTATACAGATATTAGCAGTACGATCATCCGATAAAAATCGATATCGGTATCAGAATGCTGCTATTTTGCAGAAAAATAAGAACGACGGAGCAATAGACGTCCGAATTTGGAAAAATGACGAACTGACATCTTGCTCAGAAGATGGTTTAGAATTTTCTATGTAAAAATATTTAGGTTTCGAAAACATTTTATTTTCATTGCTTTTTAACTGATTAAATTGAAGTGAATTTACACGCGAAATAAACTTTCATATTTTCGAACGAAAATTTACCAGTTGCTATGTTTAACTAGACGCATTCCAAATATTAAATTTTTATTTCAAAATTTTATCGTTTAAAATTTCACAAAATTTCAACTAATTACGTTATTAAAACAGTTGAAATTTACGGGTCGTTACACTCTCCCCCACTCAAAACTTTTCGTCCGCGAAAAGGAACGAGGTAGGAGAATAGAAACAACCCGAAAGAAAATAGATTTTAAATACAAAATAAAAATTAATTTAAACCATATAAATTCAAATTTAAATTAATTGATATTCAGTAATTGATTTAATCCATTTGATTTGACTAAAATCAATCTCAACTATTTCTAAATTCATTATCTTATTATCTAATTATCTTAACTTTACAATTTCTAAAACCATAAATTTGAATAGTCTTTTATTATAATCATATTTTTTCAGCAATTTAAATTCCTCTTTATTCCAAATTATTGTTAAATTTATTCTACTTAATATATCTAATCACATATATTTAACCCATATAAATAAATTTAAACCATAAAAGTTTCGATTTAAATTAATTTACATCTACTAATTTCTTTTAAATTCAAGGTATTTTCATATGTTGATCAAATTTCAGTTTATTAATTCTTTCAAAACAAATTTATTTCATTATTAACTGAGTTTACTTATTATCTTATCTAACTCTATTAACAACTTAATAATCAAAATTTAGTGTATAACATTTATTATAAACACTCAAATTTTATTTATAAATTCAATTTATCTTATATATTATCCAATTACATATTCAACTTCTGTATGATTTAGGTAAGTTGTATTAGAATGCAGTTGAACAATATACAAATAAAATTTTCCCGATTCAATTATTCAAGTTTAAATATTTATTCCAAATTTTGGTTTTATTTATAATTAAAATCATCCTTTAACAAAAATTAAGAATTAGATTCCCGATTAACTTTAAATAATTTAGAGATATATATAATATATTTATATCAAATCAAATTTTAAAATAAGATACCTATATATATATATAAATCAAATTATACTGAAGAAATTCAAATCAAAATATATTTTTCAAAACAAAACCGTAGCAAAGCTACAGAATAGTATCTCCACTTCGAAACTCGAAAATGAACGTCGATGATGCGGCCGCCATCACCGAAATTATTTTCCAGCGACAAAGAGAAGAGTACTGATTACAACATTTTAAAAATTTTTGGAAACGATTTCTATTCGAAAATACTTCCAATAATATATACTTTAAAATTTTAAAACCAAAGTTCGAAATCACCGGAAACTAAATTCTCAAGTTTCTGAATTAAATTCATTTCAAATTCCAAATTAATTTATAAACCGTATTTATAAATTTATTTAGAACAATAAATGATAATCAAATATTATCATTTCAAACAATTTAATTTACCTATTAAATTCCATAAAATTTTTACTTATATTTTCACAATATAATCAAACAAATTTATTTCATTTTCCAAATTTGAAAAATAATATTGTGTCAGTTTGCTCTGTTCAAGTGGTTTGGAAATCCTATCGATAGCGTTGATCAGACGAATCGATCGGAAACCCAAATCAACATCAACAACTCAAACAACACAGCATATATTAAAACATTTATATATTAGTTTACAAATACATTTCTTTGCTCGACGATACAGGAATAAATTTTCAAAATAAGGATAGGGATTCAAATTTTTGTTGACTTAAATCAAAGAGAATTTTGATTCGAAAATAAGTTTGAAACAGAAGATAAGATAATTCAATTACCACAATCGAAAGATGGATGAGTTTATTTAATTCACGGGCAACCTTAACCGGGTCGTCCGTAACTTCAAGAATAAGGTCGATGCTAAATTTCGAGGTAAATCAACACTCGATCTCAAGAAATGGAATTCATGTATAGCAGGTAATAGATAGCATCATAAATCGAGGATACAGAAATCTTCGGTAAATCGATGCCTAATATAAAGGAGTTTCTCCTTTACGAATCATTCGAAGATTGGCGAGACCGCCGATCTATTATAGATATCATTCGAAATGGAGTTATGGGGTGCTCCAGAATTGAAAGAAGACGAATAGTGAAGGACACGAATGAATTTCGGAACCGAGGGGAACGTTCCAAAATTCAAAGGAATTGAGTCAAAGGAAGAGATTGAAACTCGAATGAGAGTGATTCTGTAAATACATTTACCCTATATGTTTAAGTTTTGCCTAGAGCTACCAAAGCTCTGATACCAACTGTAACGACCCGCCATTTTGGACCATTCGTGTGACGACCCGACTTTTTCTCCACAAAAAGTCGTATCATCAAGAAGAAAGAAAGGGATAGAAAAGAGAAAAGATAGAGAATAAGAAAGAAACACATCAGAATCTAAAAAGCGGAACGAATAAATTATATTAATCAAATAAGATATTACATTGTATCATATACATCAGAGATACACGGCTTATACAACACATACTAGACAGTTATAAACATCTGTCTAGTCATTACAACTCAAATACACTCATCAAATGACTCATACAGACTAACACAGCGGAATACTATATCTACGAACGCTGAAGCCTCCTGCTCCATTGCTCCTCCAAAGATTCGTCAAAGCAAACCTGAATCCCTTGGCTACTCGTAAAAATTTGAGTACCCAAGAGTTTAATAAAACAGAAAATAAACACTTGGGTCAGACATGGGTCTGGTGTGAGTAAACGGTTTAAATTGCTTAACTTCAAAACCTTTTGAAAACAAAGGTATCACGTAAGACTCCCCACAAATAAACATGGGTAAGTTTTTACCTTACGCTAACCCAAAACATTTGATAGGAAATCCAGTTATATTATAATAGGGTCTAGGGTTTTCAAGTAAAATACAGAAATAGCTGGAATGCTTACATCTCACGTTCCAACATAGTTGGGCACAACTAATACGTACGGCACTTATTGGATTGTGGATTCCATACAATGGCAGAGCTACCGGGGTACCACTCGTCACAGTACGTGGCCTAGATCAACGTACCGAGGATCACTCCCAATCCCCTGCAACACAAGGCCGGAACATCCCTTACTGGATAATTCCCGCATAAGAAACCCCGTGGTTGCGGCCAAACAACCACCCACACAGCCGAAATAAAAAGGGACTCTAGACAGGGAAATCTTATACTACTTGGGTGCTACCCACTAACCTTGCTGCACCTCCCCTGTTTTAGCCATTCCCGGTTTGATGAGGCTTGAGGTCACGATTACCTTTAATCAGAACACATCACTTAGAATGCTCATCGTCCTCCTGACGATGTGCTGAAAGCATTCAATCCATACAAGTTCGTTCCGGGTTCGAACGAAACCGAAGGCATTATCTCGTTACACTCGTTTTGGAATCACCCTCAGAGTTAACGACAATAACCCTTGCACTCTAAATCTTCATCTTCACTTGAGATTCACGACCTATCGTTAATTTGGATCGATGTGGTATTCGGGTCTCCAGACCTGGAATACCGGTATACGGAAACCCGATCCCGGTCTCATCGAAATCCAAAACGTATCTTTTAAGGCTAAGTTGTTTAAAGGTTTAAACAATTCAATTCAATTCGATACTTGAATTCACACAGCATTTAACATAGATAAATATCACACATTTATCACAGATATATCCAATATCATATCACAACATATCATCCAATAGGTATCAACCAATCAGATATTCTACACAACAATCATATATAAGCAACAATTATTAACCCTATGTTATAATTAATTTAATTAACTTAAATTAAATTAATTACTTAAGAATTAATTTCTAACTTTGCTTAACCAATCATTAATTAATTACACCTTTAATTAATTAATTACTCATTAAATATTAATCATCCTTGATTAATTATTCATTAATTACATAAAGTAATTATCCTTTAATTAATTTTACAAATTAATTATTCTTATTCATTAACAGTAATTAACCTTTAATTACTTTTATTAATTACATTAATTAATAATCCTTAATTAATTATTTCCATAAATTAATTAACTAAAATTAATTATATTAATTAATTAAACTTTAATTAATCATCCCTATTAATCCACCTTAATTAATCATAAACAATAATTATCATCATGTAATTACTTACCTTAATTAATTATCTTCTTAATTAATTATATTAATCCATTGATTAATTACACCAAATAATAAATCCTTAATTACTTTTACAAAGTAATCATACTTCAATTATTTCTCACTAAATAATTCCCTTTTATTAATTACATCCTGTAATTATACATTAATAACTTACAATAAGTAAATACACTTATCAATCTTATTAAGTATTCATACTTAATCCTTTATCAAGTGATTATCTTTAATTAATCCATAAATTAATTAACTTAATTCAATCACATTCATTTCACTAATTATTCTTGAGTAATTCATTCTTAATTACTCTTTAAACAATTTAATTAATCATTAATTATAGATTAATTATTCTTTTAATTATTAATTAATAAACCTTAATTATCAATTAATAAAACTTAATAACAATTTATTTACCCTTAATTATCAGTTAATTAATCCTTAATTAATCTTTATAGATTAATTATCTCTTTAATTATTAATTAATAAAACCTAATTATTAATTAATAAACTTAATTAAGTATTTCTTAATTACCAATTAATCAACCTTTAATTACTTAATTAATTAATCTCTAATCATTAAATTAATCTCTAATCATTAAATTAATCTCTAATTTAATTAACTATAACTCTCAATTAACTTTAATTAATCCTTGATCATTAATTAAGTAAACTAATTAATTACTTTTAATTAATTACTCAATTTAATTATCACAGCCTAAATTAACTTAAAGATAAATCTTTATCTTAATGATTACTTAATCATGATTAACATATATTTTTAAAACATTCAATTCTTTTAATTTAATACTTAAATACATCTTAAAATTAAGTTTAAAATAACTTAAAGATTTAACTTTAACCAATTCAAGTTAAACAAATTATATCACGTTAATTACCTTTATTTTTAAACCTGTTAAATAATTCATTTTATAAACATATCCCTTAATCACACTTTAAAAATTTTACTAAGCTTTCTTAAAAACTAAATTATTTAAAACTTTAAAATTGGTAAAATCTTTACTCTTCATAAATCTGTACATCTGCTTTAAAATTTGAAATCTGGTTATCAAGACAAAAACAACCCGAGACAAACTCGAGTAAAACAATCAAAATCCCCGGGTTCTCTCACGCAACACTGCTACTTCGAGTCGCACACTCATCTCTCTCGAGACCAACCCAGTACAACAGCTTCTTCCCAAATTCAACGTTTCGCCTGAAACAAACGTGCACCGAGCAACTCGTGCACCTGCACCACTCATCATCGAGACTCCGGCGTCTACGACCATCATCGACAAGTCATCCACGAGCTCCTAAAGCCATCAGACCACCTATCTCCCTCAAATGATCACGAAAATTAAAATTCGAAGGTCGAACCCATCTGAACAAACTGCTCCGACCAAAAGTCGCTTCGCCCAGACAACACCGATCACCAGAGGCCTTACCACCACGTCCAAAGCTTCATCACGATCCTACGCGTCAAACCCCCCTTGTGCGATCACTTCCAGATCAATAACGATAACGAAAACGATTCAAGCACAGTAACGACTAGAACCCAACCTTAAACCCTAAACCAATGTCGTTCATCCACTCTGATGATCGAAAAATGCTTCGAGCATTTTTCCCTTAATCCCCCACCTTCATACTTCCTCCAGACCCAAACGCGACCCTCCTCCATCGCCGATCGCCAAGAAATTGAGCGAAGTTTGAATTCTGATCAACTCAGAAATTCCCAATAATCCCAATCTTAAAAATCATGAAATCATTATCTAAAATCATCATTCTTTTATACGAATTTGTTTCTATAATCAAAACTAGAAATTAAGATGATCGAATTTTCTGATTTGAAAAGATTATACTGTAATTTCCCATTTTCAAAATATTAACTCAATAATTTCACTTGAAATTATTTTTAAAAATGATGTTACAGTCTTACCATCATTTCTTCTTTAGAGATCATAGCCTAAAAAGGTTTAGAGAGAAAGGAATTGATCTTTAAACTTGTTATTCCCTTATGATCTAAAAACAGAGATATGTATCTGGGTAAACAAAGACATGCACATGTAAACATTTTCATATATATATGTATACAGGCCTATTTACATCTATACAAACATTATTCACAGCATACTTCAAATATCTATCACAAACACCAAGTTATATACTAAAACTTTTGATAGTTTACTTACTGGAAATTAACAGAGAATAATGAACATTCATATGCATAACAACTCTTATGTAAACATCCATTCATACCCAACATTCAAGTAAACATTGCATATCATGTTATTATAACATTTATCAGGCATATCAAAACATAGCAGATTTTAAAACTGTTTTTAAAGTTAGGTTTACTCACCATTTTGAAGTTTGAAGCAGAAACTTGAAAAACTGGAAACTTGAAAACTTTGAATTGCAGAGATGATTTTCTCTTTAAAACCAGAATTTGAAAAATGCTTGAAACTGAAGTAGCTCCTTGGTTTTGAAAACTGAATGCTATGATGGTCTTTGAAAGCTGAGATGAAGCTTGAGCTTTGAAAACTTGTTACTGGAAAGTTTGCTTTGATTACAGGTTTGGACTTTGATTTGGTTTTGAGAAGTTGTTTTCAGGTTTGAAAAAGATACAGGCCTGAGATAATGGTTACAGGTTGATGACAGTTCTCTGGTTTGAGGAATTTGTTACAAGCTTTGATAAATGGTTTACAGGTTTTGGTTTTTGAGTTGGTGAAATGTTTTACAGGGTTTTGATTATGAGTTGTTTTGAGGAATGAACTTCAGGTTTCGAACATGGTTACAGATTGTTTTCTTGCTAGCTTTTGAAGATGTGAAGATAAGAAAAAGAGAAATGAAGGAAGAAGGTGTATGTTTATATAGTGTTAATTTAGGATTTAAAAATTAAAGAAAATTAAAATAAATGTGACACTTGTCTCTTACCTTATCTAATTATCTAACACATATGCTTAGATGGTTTAATATGTTAACACTTGTAATTTTTCATGCATAAATAAATTTTAAATGATTTTTAAAGCTTTTTAAATTACATTTTCTAAATAGATAAATACATATCTTATTAAAAATGTTTTTCTCAATTTATAAAAATAAAACCTTTAAAAGAAAATAAAATAAAAACCAATCATATCTTAAATAAAATTATATATAGTATATTTAGTCCATTTTTAAATGATAATATAAAACTTTTGTATTTATTACTATTTAATAAACACTATCTTAATTTATATAAATAAAACTCTTTAAGGAAAATAATATAAGACAAATCTTATTTTAAATAAAAACTTATTTATATATTTAAATCCAAACTATGTGATTATTTTTTATTTTAAGATATATATATTTCTTTAAATTCAATTCTTAAAAATCCAAATTAAAAATCAATTTAAATACATATATATACACTTAAACAACTCTTATTAAATTTGAAATAATATGTCTAATTAAAAATCTATTTCTAAATAACACAAATTTAATTTTTAACTAATTATTCCATTTAAGAATCTACTCATAACTATATTTAAAAACAACTCATTATTAATTTGTTTGAAAATAACAATTTTACAGTTTTTAAATAATTAATTTACAAGATTATCACATTTTAAATTCCTTGAAATCCCGGGATATCACATTCCTTCCCCCTTAAAAGAATTTCGTCCTCGAAATTTAAAACAAAAGATAATCTAAAGTTTTTATTTTATTTTAACCAATTTTAAAACAATTCAAGCCTACTTATCAACCATACACTATCAACAAACAACTATTCATCCAAACAAACAATTTTATCCAAACAACTATACTAGCTACCCGGACACAGATCCGGATAAGCTTCCTAAAATTTCCTTGAGTTTTTCCCAAGTATATATATATACCGGGATACTCGCTCAACAGAATCCAAACAACCAATTTTACTGAGCTACAGAGCTCCTACACAACTAGATCTATAAAACTAAACAGAATATCAGACTACAGATAAGTCTAACTCAACTACTAAATCCTTCCCGAACTACTGGTTCCAAAACCAGAGATAGATCAAACACGTACTTCCTCAAAGATACGCGATATACTCCGAATTTCAGTTATCCAAACTGGCCATTCAATCCTGTAGATCAACACTTATCCAAATCAGAATATAGAAGAGATCCAAAACAACTCGGAGCTGACTTCACAGACTTACCCAATCTTATAGTTCCCTTTTACCAGAGAAAACTTCAATAATAACGAAGTCTCCAACTTCGAATTCCAAATTCCTCCATCTCTAATCTTCAGAACTTTCTGACAATTCTGGACTGCCTACATCCATTCCGATCAGCTCAACCTTCGCTGATACTTCTAGAAACAGACTAGACCAATCAACTCAGCAAAATGATCTCCTTAAGATTGACTAGAATCAAGAAACACAAACTCTACTCCTCAAATATTAGTAGACTACAACTTACTTCTCCTATCCGGAAAAGACAAAACAGATGCACTCACCAATCTGAACTCAAATCCAGAAATATTTTCTATAGAAATTCTCTAATCCCAAATCATTCCAACTTCCGGTTGCTTCCACTCTAGAACAGCTGCCATCTTGCTTCCGCTGCACCACTCTGATCTGGAGAAGATAAGAATGCCGTCGATGAACTCGAGCACAACTAGACAACACATCCTGGATATATATGGTTCAATAGATCCATAAAGTAAACTCAGAAATTCCATGAAATACTGAGCTGCTTCACCAATTCCTTTTTCTAGTAGACATCCTTCTACTAAGCTGAACCACCGGTATCAATCCTGAAATCAAGTTGATAAGGAACTCAATCTCAAATGCAGACAAACTTCTGACTTTGCTGAAGATATCCAGAAAGTCTCAGATAACTCAAGAGAATATTCACTATCGCAAGTCACTTTTGCGATTCACTCAGCTTAATTCCAAATAAACTGTTCTCTCTTAACCACTCAGAACAGCTTATGCTATCCAATCCATCGAAGAAATGGATCCACTCCGCAGCTTCTGAACTCCACCTCTAGAAAACTACAAAGCCAAAAGATCTTCCTGCTGGAACACAAAACACTTCCGAGCTGCACCGCTGACACAGAATGCCAAAACTTCCTATCCAAAGCTTCTTGAGGAACTCGGACCTCAAACCAAACTCAACACCCTGCTGAACTCAGCCACAACACCGAAGCAGACATACTTCCTTAAACTTGTTCCAAAGAAAACATCTTAGGACACAATCCATGGTTACTGCATCTCCTCACGCAGCTACTACTCCTTGAGGTACCCAGATACCATCACTTGCTTCTGCTCTTCCGTCAGATCCAAACTCTCAAAAATCTGCTCACACGAGCGCGATCAAACTTACTCTACAATGATGGACTCCGAACCTTAACAGGTTTCCTTCAGAGATCAATGAAATCCTCACATCATATCAAACTCATTTGAGACGGTATTAGGACTACAGTCTTGACAGATACATTTCCAACCTCAACATTCAAACTCCAATCATTGGTAGTTGTGTTATACACACACCCCTACCTTATCTATCTTTATATCTTATATTGGGAAAACCCGAACAGGTAACCCAACAAATAGGTAGAAATAAATATATATATAGTTATATAAAAATTACAAATACGCTCTCTCAAGATAGATAGAAATCACTCCAGAGCTAGGTACTCACTCAACCTACAGCTCTGATACCAACTGTGACGACCCGACTTTTTCTCCACAAAAAGTCGTATCATCAAGAAGAAAGAAAGGGATAGAAAAGAGAAAAGATAGAGAATAAGAAAGAAACACATCAGAATCTAAAAAGCGGAACGAATAAATTATATTAATCAAATAAGATATTACATTGTATCATATACATCAGAGATACACGGCTTATACAACACATACTAGACAGTTATAAACATCTGTCTAGTCATTACAACTCAAATACACTCATCAAATGACTCATACAGACTAACACAGCGGAATACTATATCTACGAACGCTGAAGCCTCCTGCTCCATTGCTCCTCCAAAGATTCGTCAAAGCAAACCTGAATCCCTTGGCTACTCGTAAAAATTTGAGTACCCAAGAGTTTAATAAAACAGAAAATAAACACTTGGGTCAGACATGGGTCTGGTGTGAGTAAACGGTTTAAATTGCTTAACTTCAAAACCTTTTGAAAACAAAGGTATCACGTAAGACTCCCCACAAATAAACATGGGTAAGTTTTTACCTTACGCTAACCCAAAACATTTGATAGGAAATCCAGTTATATTATAATAGGGTCTAGGGTTTTCAAGTAAAATACAGAAATAGCTGGAATGCTTACATCTCACGTTCCAACATAGTTGGGCACAACTAATACGTACGGCACTTATTGGATTGTGGATTCCATACAATGGCAGAGCTACCGGGGTACCACTCGTCACAGTACGTGGCCTAGATCAACGTACCGAGGATCACTCCCAATCCCCTGCAACACAAGGCCGGAACATCCCTTACTGGATAATTCCCGCATAAGAAACCCCGTGGTTGCGGCCAAACAACCACCCACACAGCCGAAATAAAAAGGGACTCTAGACAGGGAAATCTTATACTACTTGGGTGCTACCCACTAACCTTGCTGCACCTCCCCTGTTTTAGCCATTCCCGGTTTGATGAGGCTTGAGGTCACGATTACCTTTAATCAGAACACATCACTTAGAATGCTCATCGTCCTCCTGACGATGTGCTGAAAGCATTCAATCCATACAAGTTCGTTCCGGGTTCGAACGAAACCGAAGGCATTATCTCGTTACACTCGTTTTGGAATCACCCTCAGAGTTAACGACAATAACCCTTGCACTCTAAATCTTCATCTTCACTTGAGATTCACGACCTATCGTTAATTTGGATCGATGTGGTATTCGGGTCTCCAGACCTGGAATACCGGTATACGGAAACCCGATCCCAGTCTCATCGAAATCCAAAACGTATCTTTTAAGGCTAAGTTGTTTAAAGGTTTAAACAATTCAATTCAATTCGATACTTGAATTCACACAGCATTTAACATAGATAAATATCACACATTTATCACAGATATATCCAATATCATATCACAACATATCATCCAATAGGTATCAACCAATCAGATATTCTACACAACAATCATATATAAGCAACAATTATTAACCCTATGTTATAATTAATTTAATTAACTTAAATTAAATTAATTACTTAAGAATTAATTTCTAACTTTGCTTAACCAATCATTAATTAATTACACCTTTAATTAATTAATTACTCATTAAATATTAATCATCCTTGATTAATTATTCATTAATTACATAAAGTAATTATCCTTTAATTAATTTTACAAATTAATTATTCTTATTCATTAACAGTAATTAACCTTTAATTACTTTTATTAATTACATTAATTAATAATCCTTAATTAATTATTTCCATAAATTAATTAACTAAAATTAATTATATTAATTAATTAAACTTTAATTAATCATCCCTATTAATCCACCTTAATTAATCATAAACAATAATTATCATCATGTAATTACTTACCTTAATTAATTATCTTCTTAATTAATTATATTAATCCATTGATTAATTACACCAAATAATAAATCCTTAATTACTTTTACAAAGTAATCATACTTCAATTATTTCTCACTAAATAATTCCCTTTTATTAATTACATCCTATAATTATACATTAATAACTTACAATAAGTAAATACACTTATCAATCTTATTAAGTATTCATACTTAATCCTTTATCAAGTGATTATCTTTAATTAATCCATAAATTAATTAACTTAATTCAATCACATTCATTTCACTAATTATTCTTGAGTAATTCATTCTTAATTACTCTTTAAACAATTTAATTAATCATTAATTATAGATTAATTATTCTTTTAATTATTAATTAATAAACCTTAATTATCAATTAATAAAACTTAATAACAATTTATTTACCCTTAATTATCAGTTAATTAATCCTTAATTAATCTTTATAGATTAATTATCTCTTTAATTATTAATTAATAAAACCTAATTATTAATTAATAAACTTAATTAAGTATTTCTTAATTACCAATTAATCAACCTTTAATTACTTAATTAATTAATCTCTAATCATTAAATTAATCTCTAATCATTAAATTAATCTCTAATTTAATTAACTATAACTCTCAATTAACTTTAATTAATCCTTGATCATTAATTAAGTAAACTAATTAATTACTTTTAATTAATTACTCAATTTAATTATCACAGCCTAAATTAACTTAAAGATAAATCTTTATCTTAATGATTACTTAATCATGATTAACATATATTTTTAAAACATTCAATTCTTTTAATTTAATACTTAAATACATCTTAAAATTAAGTTTAAAATAACTTAAAGATTTAACTTTAACCAATTCAAGTTAAACAAATTATATCACGTTAATTACCTTTATTTTTAAACCTGTTAAATAATTCATTTTATAAACATATCCCTTAATCACACTTTAAAAATTTTACTAAGCTTTCTTAAAAACTAAATTATTTAAAACTTTAAAATTGGTAAAATCTTTACTCTTCATAAATCTGTACATCTGCTTTAAAATTTGAAATCTGGTTATCAAGACAAAAACAACCCGAGACAAACTCGAGTAAAACAATCAAAATCCCCGGGTTCTCTCACGCAACACTGCTACTTCGAGTCGCACACTCATCTCTCTCGAGACCAACCCAGTACAACAGCTTCTTCCCAAATTCAACGTTTCGCCTGAAACAAACGTGCACCGAGCAACTCGTGCACCTGCACCACTCATCATCGAGACTCCGGCGTCTACGACCATCATCGACAAGTCATCCACGAGCTCCTAAAGCCATCAGACCACCTATCTCCCTCAAATGATCACGAAAATTAAAATTCGAAGGTCGAACCCATCTGAACAAACTGCTCCGACCAAAAGTCGCTTCGCCCAGACAACACCGATCACCAGAGGCCTTACCACCACGTCCAAAGCTTCATCACGATCCTACGCGTCAAACCCCCCTTGTGCGATCACTTCCAGATCAATAACGATAACGAAAACGATTCAAGAACAGTAACGACTAGAACCCAACCTTAAACCCTAAACCAATGTCGTTCATCCACTCTGATGATCGAAAAATGCTTCGAGCATTTTTCCCTTAATCCCCCACCTTCATACTTCCTCCAGACCCAAACGCGACCCTCCTCCATCGCCGATCGCCAAGAAATTGAGCGAAGTTTGAATTCTGATCAACTCAGAAATTCCCAATAATCCCAATCTTAAAAATCATGAAATCATTATCTAAAATCATCATTCTTTTATACGAATTTGTTTCTATAATCAAAACTAGAAATTAAGATGATCGAATTTTCTGATTTGAAAAGATTATACTGTAATTTCCCATTTTCAAAATATTAACTCAATAATTTCACTTGAAATTATTTTTAAAAATGATGTTACAGTCTTACCATCATTTCTTCTTTAGAGATCATAGCCTAAAAAGGTTTAGAGAGAAAGGAATTGATCTTTAAACTTGTTATTCCCTTATGATCTAAAAACAGAGATATGTATCTGGGTAAACAAAGACATGCACATGTAAACATTTTCATATATATATGTATACAGGCCTATTTACATCTATACAAACATTATTCACAGCATACTTCAAATATCTATCACAAACACCAAGTTATATACTAAAACTTTTGATAGTTTACTTACTGGAAATTAACAGAGAATAATGAACATTCATATGCATAACAACTCTTATGTAAACATCCATTCATACCCAACATTCAAGTAAACATTGCATATCATGTTATTATAACATTTATCAGGCATATCAAAACATAGCAGATTTTAAAACTGTTTTTAAAGTTAGGTTTACTCACCATTTTGAAGTTTGAAGCAGAAACTTGAAAAACTGGAAACTTGAAAACTTTGAATTGCAGAGATGATTTTCTCTTTAAAACCAGAATTTGAAAAATGCTTGAAACTGAAGTAGCTCCTTGGTTTTGAAAACTGAATGCTATGATGGTCTTTGAAAGCTGAGATGAAGCTTGAGCTTTGAAAACTTGTTACTGGAAAGTTTGCTTTGATTACAGGTTTGGACTTTGATTTGGTTTTGAGAAGTTGTTTTCAGGTTTGAAAAAGATACAGGCCTGAGATAATGGTTACAGGTTGATGACAGTTCTCTGGTTTGAGGAATTTGTTACAAGCTTTGATAAATGGTTTACAGGTTTTGGTTTTTGAGTTGGTGAAATGTTTTACAGGGTTTTGATTATGAGTTGTTTTGAGGAATGAACTTCAGGTTTCGAACATGGTTACAGATTGTTTTCTTGCTAGCTTTTGAAGATGTGAAGATAAGAAAAAGAGAAATGAAGGAAGAAGGTGTATGTTTATATAGTGTTAATTTAGGATTTAAAAATTAAAGAAAATTAAAATAAATGTGACACTTGTCTCTTACCTTATCTAATTATCTAACACATATGCTTAGATGGTTTAATATGTTAACACTTGTAATTTTTCATGCATAAATAAATTTTAAATGATTTTTAAAGCTTTTTAAATTACATTTTCTAAATAGATAAATACATATCTTATAAAAAATGTTTTTCTCAATTTATAAAAATAAAACCTTTAAAAGAAAATAAAATAAAAACCAATCATATCTTAAATAAAATTATATATAGTATATTTAGTCCATTTTTAAATGATAATATAAAACTTTTGTATTTATTACTATTTAATAAACACTATCTTAATTTATATAAATAAAACTCTTTAAGGAAAATAATATAAGACAAATCTTATTTTAAATAAAAACTTATTTATATATTTAAATCCAAACTATGTGATTATTTTTTATTTTAAGATATATATATTTCTTTAAATTCAATTCTTAAAAATCCAAATTAAAAATCAATTTAAATACATATATATACACTTAAACAACTCTTATTAAATTTGAAATAATATGTCTAATTAAAAATCTATTTCTAAATAACACAAATTTAATTTTTAACTAATTATTCCATTTAAGAATCTACTCATAACTATATTTAAAAACAACTCATTATTAATTTGTTTGAAAATAACAATTTTACAGTTTTTAAATAATTAATTTACAAGATTATCACATTTTAAATTCCTTGAAATCCCGGGATATCACAATTCGCGTCCATTATAAGTGAATAAGTAGACACTCATGCCAGAGTTGAATTGCTCAAAATACCGCGTTGTTAATTTAAATTGGCAAAACTGAACATATACAGTAAATAAATAATCACAGATCACAGACACAGAGTAATAAGTGCAGCGGAAATAAAAGAGATAGTAGTTCATGAAGCTACTATATGAATATATAAAATACATCAGAGTTAAACCAGATACACGGAAGAGTAACATGATACATCAGATACAAATCAGAATACATCACTGGAATCATCGAATATCTGAAAGCTGGATAGATAGCTGGATCTCCAAGCGAAGCTCCAACTCCAAAGGTGAGTCTCGAAAGCTGAACCACTCAGTCTGACCCGAGCGTAAAGCAAAACACAAGACACTCGAGTCAGGATTAACATTCTTATATTAATAAATCCAACTCAAGTGAAATAGCAATTGAAATACAAGTAACTCAAAGGATGTTTGGAATAACCATCCTTTAAGGATCCGTTAAACTATCTACTGTGTAGTAGTGTACGATAAGTAGATAATGTCTATCAGTAATATAAAAAGATATCAAAATAGCGTTAAGTCATGGCCCATTCCACCCTTAACACATTTTTATTCCCAAAAGCATATACAAGACCGTAGTTTCCCCAAAACCGGAAGTCACCAGAGGGCAATCCATATACTAAAGGTACAAATCAAAATCGTAGTGGTCGCGAATAGGATAATCAGTATGACAAGGTACATGAGGCGATACCAACTAGGATACTAGTAGTTGCCTGATCCGGACTGATGTTAGGCATAGTAGCTACTACCCCAACACCGCGAAACAACACTCCCAAATCGAGGGGTGCACCCAAATCGAATCACAAAAGTAATAGATATGGTATCGAAGAAGTGTGTCCGCTAGAGATGGCGATCCTCAATGGCCCGGCGCGGCTCCTGTTTTAGTCATGTCAGGGGTCATCCAATATCGTTCTCTTTCTTCAGTCAACGCATTCACCAAAACCATCCACTTCGTTCTGGATCAACACTCCGCGTTTAGTTATTAAAGTGGTTTCGGTTCAGATAGAGAGTATATCCATTACCGATCCCGGTCTCTTTAATAACTTTCATAATTATTACACCGATTGGTCGTTTATATATTTCAAAAACCAAATCAATTTCAATTTCAAATAGAATTCGTAAATCAACATTTCATTTGTCTTTCTAAAACAATTTCCAAATTTTCGTTTCAAAACTTCCAATTTTCCGTTTCAAAATCTTATAATTCAATTTCAATTTCTATTTAAAACAATTCAAATATTGATTCAAGTTCGTATATAAGTTTCATTCCGAAATCGTTTAAATTAATTTGATTTAACATTTAAATCAATTTAAACTCATTTATCGATTTCATTCAATATTCGTTAAGTTACTTTATCATTCAAAACAATTTCTATTAAATTTCCAATTCATTAAATCAATTCTTAAGTTCAACTTCATTAAAACAAAACTTACCATTTTGAATTAAACTAAATTCGTCAAATCAATTCTCCAATTACAAGTCTTACATTAATTCCAAAAATATCACATTTCATTTTTGTTAAAGAAATCCAATTTCACTTATTTACTTCCTTAAATAATTTTCCAAAACTTAATTAATAAAGAAACTCAATTTCAATTCTTTACGAAGTAAAATTCACTTATTCAAAAGTTCAATTTTTCTTATTAAAGAATTTCAATTCAATTTAATCATTTAATAATTCATTATTAAATAGTTCAAAACTTAATTATTAAATAATTTCAAAGTTTAATAATTTCAAACTTAATTATAATTTCAAACTTAATTCAATCATTTCTCAAATTAAACAACATTCTTTCATTGATTACATTGTTAATCTGTTATTTCAGATTATTAAATATTACCATTTTCCTTTCATCAAAAATTCAAATTTCAACTTCATTTCAAAACCATATTCTTTATTCAAATAAAATCTTCGTTTAATTTCAAATCAAATTATTGACCAATCGGGTTTTTATTTAATTTTCTATCCTAATCAAAGTTCAATTTGGGTATTTATCATTTCAACCCGATTCCAATTCAATTCAAAATCAAAACATATCAAAGGGAACTTTCAGTGTGATAACTGGGATGGTGTCAAAGTAAATAAACAAGAAATAACAACAATCAATATCAATCCAATAATCAATTCAAATAATCCCGAAATAACCGTATTAATTCGCATTGTTATTTGTACGAATTAATATAATTATTTCTAGAATCTACACTATCATTTCATGTAGATTAAAGATTATTACATTACGGTTTTCACATGTCATCTATTTACAATTTCATGCTTCATCAGTTTAACACATACATTCAGTGGTTCAAGATGTAATTAAACAAATCCTACGTATCGATAAATTTTGACAGTTAAATGGGTCATATTATACAAATGTCATTTAATCCAATTTAACATTTAACTATCCTATATCAATTTCAATTGCATACTATTTATCATTTTAACATTAACAATTTAACGTCCAATATAAACATCAACAATCAATCAATTATCAGCCAAACTGTATTATTATTGCATAAATAATTAATAGATAATGGTGTCAGATGTCACAGGTGAACTGATATAGGTAATAGCATATATAACAGTGTAATTAACTAACATCAGCATATTTCAATTGTCGTTTCAATTGAAATCAAATTTAATAAATAAAGGAACGTTAATCGTGAGTGAGTGCTCACCTTTCGAGGTTAGAGATATGAACGAAAATAGAAGCAGAATGTAGATCCAAACACGAATTCCAAACAACGTTAGATGGACACGATTCAGTGTAGCAAACAGGCACGACGGACAAAGCTGATAAATGGGAATTAGATGGGAACGGGTTAGGTCAACTTAATATCAAAGGTAGATATATATACTATATTTTTAAAAATCAATAATTATAGAAGATCAATATAGCTATATAAATATATAAACCCAAAATTATATTGTAAGCTTTCAAACCGAAACGTATATCTTCATTTAAAATATTACGTATAACAGGACTTTTAAAATCAGAACTTTAAATCAGTATACTTGTAAATTAAAGCATCCCTTTATATTAAAACAAAATTTTAGATCAAAACATCCATACATTTAAAATCTGTAATGCTCAACAAATCAAAACATCCATTTATATACCATAGTCAAAATCAAAGGAAGCCTTTATATAACAAAATTTAATGACAATGACAAATCAATGTATATAACTGACCGGCTTATGTTCATACACATAATTTCATATAGACTTACGTCAAACAAGCAGACTTTGTACTTAACTCTAAATGGACAGGTTATATACAACGTACCCAACACAAATCTTTACACGTATACTTATACTGGTATATATGCTTTATAACTTAAATACTTTATAATATATAAAGTATATACTTTACAACATAACTTATAAAATCATATATGCACTCGCATACTATAAATAGAACCCACCGTATAACTTATGTAATCCCCCAACATATTCGAAGTACTGTATATAGTGACATATATATATAACTATACATAACTGTATAACTTATATAGAGCACATAACTTATATATTTAACTCATATACTTTACCTTTTGTAAATTTAAACTATCATCATAACTTATAGAAAAATATACTCCCGAGAACACATATGCACTCTAAAAGAAAAATATTCATAGTATAAATATGGAAAATCAAACCCACGCATACAATATAAAATTGATTTGAAAGTTTATGTAAAATATATATATATATAACATAAAACTTCACATATCCAATACAATATATACCTTAATATAGATCACCAAAGAACGAGCTTGACCTGGAAAACTCGACAAGGTGGAGGAGGGTTGCGGCCAGGTTGGTCGGAGCATGCGAGGTGGATGGGCGGAAGAGCATTGGAGATGCTTGACGTGGAGGGCAGGGGTCGGAGGATGAGTTCGGTCTGGGTGGAGGTGTGCGTTGGCAGGGGGCGTGAGTGGTTTGGGTGTGGTTGTTTGGGGGGTTAGTGATGGTTCAGGTGGAGGGCAGAGAGAAGTAGTGGTGAAAGAGGGTGCTTCGGTTTGGGCTTGGGGTCGGTAGGGAAAGGTGCGGGTCAGGTGATGGTTGGTGGAAGCTTAGAGATGAGGTCAGGTGGAGCACGGGGTGGCCATGGCGAGAAGGGTGGAACGGCGGAACCATCATGGTGGTTGGGGCGGAGGTCAGTGAAAGGGAAAGGTGGCGGGTTGTGAGGCGGAGGTTCGCTAGGTGGAGGGTGTCGCCGTGATGGGTTGCACGGGAGGAAGGAAAATGTTAATGGTGAAGCCCAGGCGTGTTTATTATTATTATTTCTGTGAGGGGAAGAGAAAAGAAAAAGAAGAAGGTAGAGGAGCAGCTTTGGAGAGGAACGAATGAACTGTTACTAGTAGGAAATTTAATTCAAGAACTTGTTGGAATGCAAAACAATAAATAAATTTGAAGATACAAAAATGATGACCGGTTGGAAAAATAAAAGTCGCATTGGATTCTGAGAAGAAATAAAAGCAAACGGTTGTGGACAACTAGGGGTCACCAAAATATAAAAGGCTAAATTGGTATCAATACGGTTATCCGAAGTTTTACAGATTCCGTCGCGTATCGGAATTCAAACCACAGAACTAAATATACCGCAGAGATTTACACAACGAGACGATCAAAATGGTATACAGATATTAGCAGTACGATCATCCGATAAAAATCGATATCGGTATCAGAATGCTGCTATTTTGCAGAAAAATAAGAACGACGGAGCAATAGACGTCCGAATTTGGAAAAATGACGAACTGACATCTTGCTCAGAAGATGGTTTAGAATTTTCTATGTAAAAATATTTAGGTTTCGAAAACATTTTATTTTCATTGCTTTTTAACTGATTAAATTGAAGTGAATTTACACGCGAAATAAACTTTCATATTTTCGAACGAAAATTTACCAGTTGCTATGTTTAACTAGACGCATTCCAAATATTAAATTTTTATTTCAAAATTTTATCGTTTAAAATTTCACAAAATTTCAACTAATTACGTTATTAAAACAGTTGAAATTTACGGGTCGTTACAGTTAGTTATATTTATAAAGTGGTTTCATTTTAAATATTCCTTAAGTATATATTTTAGTAAAGTATTAAAAATAATTTTAAACTTCGATGTTATAAAGTATATTTAAATAAAGTGTTTTTAAATTATTTTAAAATTAAAAGTATTTTGTACTTGGTGATTCAATGGAAATAATTATTTGGGAAATGTATTCCGTAAGCGGAAACTGTTTTGAAATTGTTTACAAATGAGCTTTGAAAATTTGGACATATATCTTGGAAAGATATTTGGGCAAATAAATAATGTGGGAAATTATTTATTGTGTGATGGTTGCTTGTGGATGTTAATTGATAGTTAAATAACCGACTATCAATATTGGCCAAATGCGCTGATCGTTTCGAAGAGACCAGGATCGAGTTTCCGTATACCGGGATTCTAGGTCTGGAGACTCGAAAACCACTTCGATCCGGTTTGTACGTTTCGTGGGGAAACGAGGGTAATATTGATAAGGGGATAGTGTTATCAGTTCTGTTCGGACCTGGAACGGACTTGTATGGACGAATGCTTTCGGACATCGTCAGGGGACGATGGGCATTCTAAGTGAAACGTTCTGAAGGTAACGTTTAGCCTCAAGCCTCATCAACCGGGAATGACTGAAAATCAGGGGTTATGCAGCAAGGCTTCGTGGGTAGCCCCCACTTGAGAGTAAGGTCATCCCTGTCTAGATGTCCCTTTTATTCCGGCTTAGTGGTGCGGTTGCTGATCACAACCGTGGGGTGATTTTACTTGGAATTATCCAGTAAGGGATGATTCCGGCCTTGTGTTGCAGGGGAGTGGGCGTACTCCTCGGTACTGTGATCTAGGCCACGTACTATGACAGGTGGTACCCCAGTGCCTAGTCATTCGTTGGAAATCCATTCTCCCTACGTGCTTTGTACGAGTTTTGTTTGTATTACCCACTTTGTGGCTAGTATGCCGGAATTTAATAAATGTAACAATTTCGGCTATTTTAATAAGTATTTGTAAATAGACACTATTATAATATCAGAGGATTTTTATAAAAAGTGTTTTAGCTATCGTAAGGTAAAAACCCGACATGTTTATTTGTGGCGTGGTCTTACGAGATGCTTTTATTTCAAAAGGATTTTTTGAAACTTTAATAATCAATTTGAGTGTGATTTTCTCACGCTGGTATTCCAGACTGACTCGGGTATTGTTTTATATGATGCTCGGGTCAGACCGAGTATTATAGGTTACAGGATATGATGCTGTGGAGCTCAGGAGATGAGCTGGATGGCGAGACGTATCTCCCGTACTTGTTTATATATATATTCCGCTGTGTTGATTGTTGTATTCTGTTGTATTGAGGACATGATATGGATATTGTCCAGTTGTATGTTATGTGTTCTCTGGTGTATACTCTGATGCTATATTATATAAAACTGATATAGATTTGATTTGTGTAAAGATCTGTTAATATATATTATATTTTATTCCGCTGCGATGGTTAGATTCTGATTTTGTTTTCTATTTTTCTTCTTCTACCTCTTCTTCTTTTAACACAAATGGTTCGATTTTCTTGGTCTGGAAAGTCGGGTCGTTACAGTGGTATCAGAGCTTAGGCTGGCGACAACCTTGGCTCTGGTGGGAATTTTGAGAGTATTAATAGATATGAGCACGTATTTGATAGTGAATATAAAAGGTTTTATATTGTGTTGGTTGGTTTATCGAGTAGTTTATGGATTCTGGTCAATACGAGTAATTAACGTTATTGATAGGGATCTCTAAACACTTGAATAGAACAATTCGACACAATATTGTTTAAAAATGGATAAGTGAAATAATTTTGCCCAAATTATTTTTGTATATAAAGGAAATAGTTATTGTAAATTATTATATATTGGTTGTTTGATTGTTATAAGGAAATTTAATGAGAAATCGAATTATAGCTAAAGGTTAAGGAAATAAATTTATAAACGAATAAAATTTGTAAATGAGATTTATAAATGAATAGGGAATTGAATTCATAAATAAAAACTAAGTAATAAACTCATGTGGAATTTGTAAATGTAAATTGTAAACGTGATTTATAAATTGAAATGAGCTAAAAATTCCAGAGTAATATTTGACATAAAATTGGATGGATTTCGAATTTGAAAATTTGGAAAAAGGTTTAAATTCCTTTGAATTGAAAATAGTTTTCAAAGGTCTTGGGAAAAATTCAAATTCCTGGGATTTGGGAATGGTTTTCAAAGGATTTTTGGGAGAAATAATAGTGATATTATTTCGGTAATATTTTTGAAATTGGATTGGAATCTGGGAAGATTTGAAATTTAAAAATATTTGAAATGTTTTAAAGAGATAAAAGCATTTAATTCTCTTTCGGTCGCTGGAAAATAACTTCGATGATGACTGCAGCATCATCGATGTTCATTTTCGAGTCTCTAGAAGAGAGATTGCTACCCAACTATTTTAAATTGGAAACGATTGTGAACTGGGTTGGTTTTGAAATCCAAAAGGGGAAATTGAATTGGCCAATGGTTTTGGATGCAGTTGATTTCAAAGGTGATTTTGAAATTTTAGATTTTTTTTAACTCTGGAATCTTATTTAAAGATGTGTATGGAATAATAAAATATTTATTGGCTAAATAAAATGTATAATTCCGAGTTAAAAAGAAAAATGTGAATGGGATTGATTGTAAATATATGAAATATGAATATAAATAAGTTTGTGACTTATAAAATCTGGAAGTAAAATAAATAAGCCAAATAGAATTGTTTGTAATGGTAATGAATAAAATCCAAAACTTGAATTATAAAATAAATTGAACTTTAGTAAGATAGTTAAAGTGAGTTTTGGAATAAAAATCAAATATTGGGTATAAAATTTGAATAAACAAATTGAATAAATTAGTGAATGGAATATGGTAATGGAGTTCGAATTTGGCTAAATGGAAATTGAATTGTGGGTTAATAATAGTATTGGAAATGAACTCGAGTTATAATTAAATGTAACTTAGATTGTTGGTAAATTAAATATAATTGGAAGTGTAGTCAAAATAAATAAAATTGGATTATAATAGTGGTAGTTTGAACTTGTGAATAAAATTCCCGTAAGTAGAAATAAATCGGAAAAGTGCCCTGTTATTAATAAAATAAAATTCTATGAATTGTTGGAAGTGAAATAAAAATTTATTTTGAAGCAATTGAAATAAATATAAGTTCGTTTGGATTCAAAATAAATTGGAAGTAAGCAATGAGGTGTAAACCATTTAAATGGAAGCATTTAATTTGTGTTGGGCCTAATAAATTCACTTATGGAAGTGTTTAGTGAATATTGCTTATGTTGTATGTGTTAGCTATTGAAATTAATTGAAATGATAACAAACTTTGAATATTTGTCACTAACCTGTTTAAATTGAGTTAGTACAGGTTCAGGAAAAGCCGTTTGGCTGGATTTGACTGCGCTAATTGCTTAAATAAATAGCTGCTTGTTTAAAATGCTAAAATAAGGTACGCTTACGCAAAAATTCAAAATAGGAGATATGAACTGCATATATTGATATATATATTGTGATTTCCGGTCTGAGGCCGATGTATATATATATTTGTGCATCCTGCGATATCGCAGAAGTCCCTCCGTATAAGGGAGACTCTGCCAAAATTTTCCGTAAATTTTGGGAGTTAGAAAATTTTTGAAAATTTTGAAAATTTTCATTAACGATAAATAATCTAAATTTGCTAAGCAAATGGAATTGGAACCGAATAATTGAATCTAGTTTAAATATGAATGTAAAGTAAGTGAAATCGAAAGAACTAAGGAAAGTAAGCTTGCAAATAAACTTTTAATTGAGATTTAAATTTTTTAGTAAGTGGAACTAATTCAATAGTCAAATGGAAGCCAATTTGAATTCAAATGAAGTTGCGTGGGCAGAATGAATAGTGATGAAAATAAACTTTGATAGTAAAGTGAAACTTAATGTAAGAAGTGTATAAATATTTATATTAAACTTAAGGATTGGAAAAATGAAATTCTTTAAGTGAAGTGGGTATCGAGGAAATTATTCTAAGTGGATAATTGCATGAAGGGTTAAATTGGAAGTTGTGAAATGGGATAGTTGTGAGTAAGTGAATAACAATCAAATGAATGTGAATAAAAAGGAAATTGATATAATTGATAATCAATTGGAATTTATACGTAGGATGTACGTATATTATTTTATTCGCATAATGATTTGATCCAGATGTCGAACATAGAATTTCGAGATAGTTTTATCGATCCGAGTTAGGATTTTTCACTCGATTTTCGACGGCGAACCTGGATATGGATTGTTGATTGATTCTGGAAATTCTCTATCATAGTTTGTGGCTATGCAAGGAGAATGACGGTTTCTGATCAAGAAACCAAATCTGAATCCGCACCAGAAAGTCGGGTGGACGATACTAGTTCGGAGGTGAAATTGTGTGATCGATTGAGCGATCAAATGTGATACTGCGTACGGATGATATATGTGCATCGTACGGGCTTAAGTTAAGCAGATATTGAAAATTTGTAAAGAAAAGTATAAAATGACTTTGGAATTGTGATTGAATATTATTGCTTAGTAGGATATACAGGCGTATAAAAGCAATGGATAGATTGGGATTTTGATTTTAGAGGATAAAATTTTAATGGCCGACAAAAAGGTATGTATTTGAATTTCTATATGAAATTTGATTGGGTTTTGATCCAGCCACTTGGCTTTTTGTTTCTTTTTGAGATTGGGAGGCCGTAGAGCCATTTTGTAGTAGTACCGAGCTAGCCGCGCAAAGGAGACGCTGGCGAAATTTTTTGGAAATTTAGGGAGTTAGAAAATTTTTGAGAAAATTTTGATAATTCAAATTTGGTTTTGAATTTAAATTTGAATTGATAAGTAAGTTATGTTGTTGGGAACTTATGGATAAGTTGAAAAATTTGAAAATGGTTAGTGTGACTGTGATATAAAGATTTATTTGGGCAAGTTGCTTAAAAAACTATTTGGGTGAGGAAATAGTTAATGGGTTATGGATCGTTCTTCCTAACTGGTAATTTCGGGGACGAAATTCTTTTTAAGGGGGGAGGAATGTGACGACCCGGAATTTTTAGACATTTGGAATAGGAATGTTTAATTAATTTTAAATATTCAAAAGTTAAATTTTAACTCGAATTCCAAATATAAATATTTATTGGATACTTTAATTTTTGAATTAAACAATTGAATATAGGGTAAGATAGAGAATCCGGGGTTTTGAGCTTGTTAAAAATAATTTAAAGGCTCAGAAAATTTATATTGTTAATACTGAAGGTGATGGAACTTTTAAAATTGAATTTAAAAGTGTTTTGTTCAGTTTTAAAATATATCATTTAAATTGAATTTAAAAATAGCCTTCCGAGGCATAGTCTCGGAATTCGATGAAACCAGTTTCATTGGAACCGTAATATTGTATTATTACCGGATTATAAATTTCGTAGCATTCGGAGTCATCGTGTGATCGTACGGTATATAAACGCCTAGAATAATTAATCGTTTTAATTCAAAATATCGTACATCTTTTCACCTGTCAAAAATCTTTCATCACAGCCGTATTATTTTTCCTCTCAGCTTCTCCAACACGCTTCACTCTCCATCAGTTAAATCCTTGTCTCTCCGTTCCCCTTTCTTTCGTTTCAACTAGGGCAGAGTTTTCTCGTTCAAACAGTAAAAAAATAAAATTAAAAAAAGGAGAAAGCGAATGCATGTACTCCCCTCTCTCTCAACAAACCCTATTCCAATTCGTCTAAACGAATTGCCTTCGATCGAATTCGTGCAAGAAAGAAGAGAATCATCTTCCACTTCGTATCGTGAGCGAGCATTTAGGAGGGGGTCGACGATTCCATTTTCGGCATGGGGAAGATGCGCGCCTTTTCGCGTACATTTAGGGAAGGACCGGCGACGGAGGATGGTGACAGGATGGGTCGTGGAGGAGGCTTCGATCGAGGGCTTCGCGTTTGGCCGATGGGGAGATCGCGGCGATCTGATTTGGGAAGGCATGTTCGATCCTCGATGATGGAGGCTCAGGCCTGGGTTTCGCGAGCGAGGCACGGCTGTAAGGTGGGACGCGACTGTCGCGATGTCAGACGTTGATCGAGCGTGGGTAGGCTTGGTTCGCGGGAGCGAAAGGCTGGCGACTGGCGATTTTGGTTAGGGTTTCGGGTTCGATGGCGAGGGAGGGTCGTGATCTTGCGTTGAGGTACAGTTAATTTCTTTTTTCTTTTCGATTTAACTTGATTCCACAAATGTGTATATAAACATAAATTGAAAAAAAAAATATTTGTGTTGAGTTTAAAATAGAAATTTATTAGCAGTAAAGTATATATGAAAACCCAATTTTTACTTTCAATATATATATATTTATGTAATTCAAAAAGAACATTGGTTTAATTATTAGTTTAAGTTAAATTGTTAGTTTGAATTTAAATCATTAGTTAAGTTAAATTTTTAAATGAATTGTAATTAATTGTTCGATTAATTCAAATGATAACAAACCATATAATGTTCATTTAGGGCCTGAAATCGTGAAGAAAACAAGCTGGTTTGGGTTGGATTGGCAAAACAAAAAGTAAAGGTGAGTTAATCTCACTCAGTTAAATTATAATTTAAATTTAATTGGTTAAATTTAAATAATTGGTTGAATGATTGATTTGGTTTGATGTGATACTATATATATATAGTAGTATATAGCAATATATACATATTGGCATATGTATATATTGGAGTTGTTGATATTCCCACATTATATAGTGGATGAGACCCTATGCGCCGCATAATAGCGGATGATACTTATTTAATCCCATATACCGCGATATTCCACCTCGAAGTGGAATTGGTATTGTGCTAACATCTGTGGATGCAGGGAAACAGGTTGGAGGGATCCAACTGGATTCCTCAAAATATTTAATTTTGTTTAAATATTCTGTGATATGATTGTTGATATCCTGTGATGATTTATATTGGATAATCTGGTTGGATTGAATTTCCCAGTATAATGAGTTATCAAAAGAAATTGAATTGGATTTTTGGAAAGAAATAAAAGAGTAAAATTTAAGTTAAATAATTCTAGTGAATTCGAATAAATTAAATAAGGAATTGTAAAAGAAATAAAGAAATTTCTTAAGTCGAACAAATATGGAAAAATGGGATTTTGAATTATCATGAGAATAATAAATTTCAAACTAAAGTGACATTATTGGAAAAAAATAAAGAAATTATTTTTAAAGTTTAAGGGTTAAATTTAATAAAAGAATAAGAAGGAATTTTGGAAAGTTTAAAATTGATATTTTCAGTTAAAAGGGTTTTAACTCAAAATTAAGAAATAAAATCTGAAAGATAATGTGTTTTGAAATAAATGAAGTAAATAAGAAAATTTATTTCAAAGTGAAGAGAATTGGGAAATCAATGGTAAATTGATTTAAGTATTTTGAATTGGAATTTTGAAGAGAAATGAGATTTTGAAATTTATAAACTGGGTTTATAAAGTAAAATAAAATATCAGTGGATAATTGAGAATATAAATTCAAGGTGGGAATTTATAAAAGAATATGAATTGGTTAGAAAATAAATGTTGATTTATTTGTAAAAGATGGGAATGAGAAGTGTATTTCTTTGGATTGCCAAGTACGTTTTTCAAGCAATTTTAAATATAAGTTAAAAGTTCTAATTTGTTTAAAAAGGCATATTTTAGAAAATTTATTATTTCTAAATGTTAAAGCCTAAAGTAAGTATTTTCAAAAATCTATTATTGTAGTAATTATATAAAAGTGATCTGTTATGTTTTAAAAAGAGAAAGTTAGTTATATTTATAAAGTGGTTTCATTTTAAATATTCCTTAAGTATATATTTTAGTAAAGTATTAAAAATAATTTTAAACTTCGATGTTATAAAGTATATTTAAATAAAGTGTTTTTAAATTATTTTAAAATTAAAAGTATTTTGTACTTGGTGATTCAGTGGAAATAATTATTTGGGAAATGTATTCCGTAAGCGGAAACTGTTTTGAAATTGTTTTCAAATGAGCTTTGAAAATTTGGACATATATCTTGGAAAGATATTTGGGCAAATAAATAATGTGGGAAATTATTTATTGTGTGATGGTTGCTTGTGGATGTTAATTGATAGTTAAATAACCGACTATCAATATTGGCCAAATGCGCTGATCGTTTCGAAGAGACCGGGATCGAGTTTCCGTATACCGGGATTCTAGGTCTGGAGACTCGAAAACCACTTCGATCCGGTTTGTAAGTTTCGTGGGGAAACGAGGGTAATATTGATAAGGGGATAGTGTTATCAGTTCTGTTCGGACATGGAACGGACTTGTATGGACGAATGCTTTCGGACATCGTCAGGGGACGATGGGCATTCTAAGTGAAACGTTCTGAAGGTAACGTTTAGCCTCAAGCCTCATCAACCGGGAATGACTGAAAATCAGGGGTTATGTAGCAAGGCTTCGTGGGTAGCCCCCACTTGAGAGTAAGGTCATCCCTGTCTAGATGTCCCTTTTATTTCGGCTTAGTGGTGCGGTTGCTGATCACAACCGTGGGGTGATTTTACTTGGAATTATCCAGTAAGGGATGATTCCGGCCTTGTGTTGCAGGGGAGTGGGCGTACTCCTCGGTACTGTGATGTAGGCCACGTACTGTGACAGGTGGTACCCCAGTGCCTAGTCATTCGTTGGAAATCCATTCTCCCTACGTGCTTTGTACGAGTTTTGTTTGTATTACCCACTTTGTGGCTAGTATGCCGAAATTTAATAAATGTAACAATTTCGGCTATTTTAATAAGTATTTGTAAATAGACACTATTATAATATCAGAGGATTTTTATAAAAAGTGTTTTAGCTATCGTAAGGTAAAAACCCGACATGTTTATTTGTGGCGTGGTCTTACGAGATGCTTTTATTTCAAAAGGATTTTTTGAAACTTTAATAATCAATTTGAGTGTGATTTTCTCACGCTGGTATTCCAGACTGACTCGGGTATTGTTTTATATGATGCTCGGGTCAGACCGAGTATTATAGGTTACAGGATATGATGCTGTGGAGCTCAGGAGATGAGCTGGATGGCGAGACGTATCTCCCGTACTTGTTTATATATATATTCCGCTGTGTTGATTGTTGTATTCTGTTGTATTGAGGACATGATATGGATATTGTCCAGTTGTATGTTATGTGTTCTATGGTGTATACTCTGATGCTATATTATATAAAACTGATATAGATTTGATTTGTGTAAAGATCTGTTAATATATATTATATTTTATTCCGCTGCGATGGTTAGATTCTGATTTTGTTTTCTATTTTTCTTCTTCTACCTCTTCTTCTTTTAACACAAATGGTTCGATTTTCCTGGTCTGGAAAGTCGGGTCGTTACACTCGAGTTCGCGACCTAACGAAGGTTTTAAGTCGTCCCAGCGACTTAGTTTAACTCGGCAGCGACTTAGTGAAAGGCCACGACTTAACGAAGCTAAAGGTATAAGTCGTCCACGACTTAACAAAAGGAGTGAAGAGGAAGCGAGTTACGACATAGATAAGTCTCGTGAATGACCTAATGAATCAGGACTTAAGTCGCTGAAGCACACTGCCGTTGATTCTTCTACGAGTTAATCTCTTCCGTTGTTCTTTAGGTCGCTGATATGAGATGCGCATGTTCTTAAGTCGCTAAAGCCTGTTGCCGTAGATTCTTATGCGAGTTAATCTACACCATGGATTCTTAAGTCGAAGGAAGTGGCTGTTGTGTTGGTTGTTAAGTCGCATCTGTTATAAGTCGTTTGTAATTTTGTTTTTAAGTCGTAATCTGATAAGTCATAAACGACTTAAGGGGAGTCGTCTGTGAGTCGTTTACTTTTGAGTCATATACTTTGTAAATAAGTCGTGAGTCGTGTTGTATGTTGATAAGTCGCTAAAGGCATGTAGTGTAACTGTTTGTCTTAAGTCGTCTCCGAGTTAGGATGGGTCGTAGGTCGTAAGTCGGAACCGACTTAGAAGTTAGTGAATTTTCTGTTGTGTTGAGTTGTAGCCTATAAATAGGCGTGTATGGTCATTTTGTAAAGGTTTTTGATTTTTGAATAAAATTCTCTTTTGATTGCTTTGTGCTTTCATTCCAAATTGGTAGTTGAGTGTAATCTCCTATCTCCTCTTTTGGTTAATCGAGTGCGCTCGATTCAACGATTGTAGAAGCCGATTCGCGGAATCTAGTGCGCTTGATCAACGCTTGAAGAATTGAAGATCTTTGAACCCGGTATCGTGCGCGATCAACGAGTTCGGGATAGCTAGAATTCGGTATCTTCGGATCAACGAATTTGAGCATTTCAGTATCTTCCAATCCATCGATTACTATTTTCAACGATCTACATTGTTTTTGTTATATCCGCTGCGTCACTTTATTTGATAATTTTAGCTAGACTGATCCGTTTATTATTTTCTTATTAAATAATACTCGGGTCAGACCGAGATGTTACAGGTGCTTCTGCTTGACTCGTTATTTGGATCATCTTCTGACTTTTGCCTAACTACAGAATAGTTGTAGTTTTTATTGTTATACATTCGAGATATAGACTCCATGATGTATACTTATTCTTTTGTCTATCACTTGTATCTATTCTTTTGTGATATTGTGGATCTTATTTAGCCACTACTCTGATGTACACATTTTTGTGTTATATATTCATATCTGTTTCCGCCTTTGTGATATGATTGTCAGTGACTGATTTGTGTTATGTTTATTTCTATATTTGTTTCCGAAGGCCCACTTAGCCACTGTGTGGTAGCTTTGAGTTTGCATCGGTATGTCGGATTTCCTCTTGAAACGAAATGCATGGTTTACTATCTGACATATCGATACTCGCACAAGGCAATTGCATGGATGGTCGCTCCTCAACAGCCTTATTCTCCGCGCTAGTTGACGGCATTACTCCGTAGTGTTCTTGGCTAGCGTGGGTATAGAGGTGGGGCATCACATTTGCTTTACGCTCGGGTCAGACTGAGTGTACCAGTATTCAAAACTCACCTTTGGAGTTGGAGCTTCGCTTGGAGATCCAGCTATCTACCCAGCTTTTAGATATCCAGTTGATTACAGTGATTGTATTCTGATTCTTGTATTTGACTATTGTATTCGAGACATCTGTTGTACCTTATTTAAGACTTCTAGTTCAGGGAAAGAGTTCAGTTCAAGCGAGAGCGACCGATCTCTTTAATAAAGGACTCTTTCTTTGCGTTTAGCGAGCTTAGATAATAAATCCTTGTCGTTACTCTAATATGTATATAGTAGCTTCATGAACTACTATCTTTTGTTTCCGCTGCAATTATTACTCTGTGTCTGTGATCTGTGATTATTTATTTACTGTATATGTTTAGTTTTGCCAAATTTAAATTAACAATTCGGTATTTTGAATTATTCAAGTCCGACATGTGCGGATGCGAATAGTCTAAAATAGCGGGTCGTTACAAAATTGAATATTGAATGAGTTCAAATGCAAATGGAAATTGGGATTAATTCATATAGAAATTGAAATGATTTGAAATTGAAGTGGATTCAATTTGAAATTAGTCTAAATTAATTTGTATAATTTGAAATTGTAATTAAAGTGAATATGTTTAAAATCAAATGGAGTTTGATCTGAATTTTGAAGAAATTGAGGTTAATTCAACTTGAATTGGGAATAAATCAAGTTCAAGGGAAATTGAAGTTATTCAAATTTGAGGTGAGTCAATTTAAATGGAAGTGGAAATTTAAATTGAATTGATGGGGAATTGAACAGTTTGACTCTGGACTATTTTCAAAATAAATTGTTTTAATATAAACCTATTTTTCCAAACTATTTACTATACAACTTTTCTTTTTAAACCTAAAACTATCTTAAGCTTGTTTTACAATTACTTTTGGAACTATTAAACAATTTTACAACTGATTTATAAACTACTTACTATTTTTCAACTATTTATAATTACTTAACTATTTTACAGCTATTTTACAAACTAATAACTATTTTTCAACTACATATCTATTTTAAACTTTTTCAAGCTATTTTTAAATTGGTCAGAGTTCAAACTGTTTGTAATTGAAGTAATAACTCAATTGGAAATGGAAGCAATTGAGAATAAGAGAATAGAATTAAAGGAAATGTTTATAGAAAGGAGAAATTGATTTAGCTAATAATCAATAATGATAAATACGAAGGATGTACGTATATTATTCTATTCGCATAGTGATTTGATCCAGATTCGAGCACAGAATTTCGAGATAATATTATCGGTCCGAGTTGGGATTTTTCGCTCGATTTTCGACGGCGAACCTGGATATGGATTTTTGATTGGTTCTGGATATTCTCTATCATAGTTGTGACTATGCAAGGAGAATGATGGTTTCTGATCAAGAAACCAGATCTGAGTCCGCACTAGGAAGTCGGGTCGACGATACTAGTTCGGAAGAGAAATTGTGTGATCGAAGAGCGATCAGATTTATATAGCGTACGGATGATATGTATACATCGTACGAGTTTGAATGAAATTGATATTGAAATTTGTGGATAAGAACTGTAAAATGGTTTTTGAAATGAAAAGTAATATGGTTAATAACTTTATAACAAATTTATCAAATTTGAATATTTGATTTGGAATAAACAAAGTTATATATCTTTGTTATATATGATAAACTTCCCTTCTTGAATCTATAGCCAGAATAAAAAGGTTTTTGAAAGTATTTTAAGGGAATTTATACAAGTAAGAAGTGATCCAAAGATTTTTAAAGTTATATATATATATATAAAGGATCTTATGAGAATAATTTTGGAAAAGGTTTTGGGAACCTATGGATTTTGGAAAGGCTTTTGATTTTTGATAAAATTCAGTTTTGGGAATTTGGAAAGCCAAGTTTGGAACTATCGATTTGGGATATCGATTTTGTGTAAAGGAGATTTTGATATAAATCATAAAGGTTATGATTTGAAGATACTATAAGTGTATAGTATAAAGTGTTTTGAGAATGGCTTTGGGGAAAAAGGCGCTCCCTTGAAATGAACTTCTTAGGAGTGCCACAGGGTGGTACTGCCTTGAACCCCAAAGGGGGATTCTAAAGTTAATCCTGTGAGGAGTCCGGACAAAACTAGTTCCTGAGGATTATTTGTGTAGCGAAAGTCGAGGGGCTGGTGCCCACAAAGGCATTTGGGTTATGTTGTGATGACAGTGTAACTCGATGTCACTGCGATCTACTACAGACCATAGCGAAAGTCGTGTGAGCCACTGCGAGCCAACAGTCTACGTTTGATTTTATATCGGTAGACTGCGACTCTATGGTAACATAGCGAAAGTCATGTGTGCCGCTGAGAGCCAACAGTCTACATTTGATTTTATATCGGTAGACTGCGACCTATGTAGGAGTGGAGAAGTTTCATTTTGACAGCGAAAATCGTGTGTGCCGCTGAGAGCCAACAGTTACATGGACTTTTGCTGCGACGACAATGTAACCCTGGAATGTAACTGCGATCTATTGTGGGTTCCATGGTGTAATCAGTTACATGGACTTTTCCTGCGATGGCAACGTAACCCAGGATGTAACTACGACCATGGATGGGGGTGATAATTTCCAGAGCATTTTCACCAAAAATATTTCCTCTATTTTCAAAACTGTTTTCTATATTTTCATAAATTATTTTCCAAGTATTTTCACTGGGTGTTGAAAACGGGTTTACCAAGTACTTATAGATTTTCAGTCTTACGCCTGATCAACGTATGACCGAATTTCTGTGAGAACGAAGATGGACTTGTGAAGACATCGAGTTATAAAGAGTATTATAAAGTTATTTTAATAATATTATGTGGATTTTTCTTAAAGTATTTTAAAATTTCTTAATAAAAAGAGTTTATAGTAAAATTTATCAAAGAGTAATTTTTCTGATAATAATCATTTTAATAAATTCTGGCTTCGTTCCTTTTCGAGGACGAAAAGATTCAAAGGGGGAAGGAATGTGATAACTCGGGGTTTTGGAATATCTGTAACTAATAAATTAACTAGATTTAATTAATAGAAATACTAATTTATAAGTTAAATAAAATTTCTGGTAATGGAAATATATATCTGAATAAGTATTGGTTTGGTAATCCTCCTAGTATAATTATTTAAATTGGCAAAATAAATATTTCAAACAATGATAATAATATGATGTTTATATATATATATATATAAATAGATTTTAAAATAAAATTATTCTTTTACAAATTGAATTTTGTGTTTGTTTATATTTGAGTTGATTTTAAATTAAATTTGAATTTAAATTCTTGGATTTTAATTGGAATTAAAAATGATAGATATATATACCTTAAATACATTTTGGATTTTTTTTAAAAATATATTATATATTATTTTATTTAGAACATAGTTTGTTTTATATTATTTTCTTTAAAAGGATTTTATTTATATAGATAAGAAATGTATTTATTAATTAGGAAATTTAATATAAAAGCTTTATAACCATTTAAAAACTAATTAAACATGCATATTTACAAGTGTAAGTTAATTTTGTCATCAATTTAACATTTGTAAAGATAATAATATGCATGGTAACCAAGTGTCATTAGCTTCTCCTATTTTTTTAACAAAAATTAAAAAGTAAAACAAAGTTATATATATAACACTATTCCCCTCTATTCTCTTTTTCTTATGTTTTAAACTAAACAAATACAAAACAAGCTAAAGTCTGAAAACTAAACCAGAGAAAATTAAGAAACCTGTAAACAAAAGGTTAGTAAACCAGAAATATCAAGCAACAACTTTTCAACTAGATCAATCAAACAAGATCAGGGGCAAATTGAAGCGAAACAAAGATCAACTCAGTTTTTAAATTAAAAGCAGCAGTTTAAAATCAAGAACAGGAAGTAATTTAAATTTCCAGAGAAGACCCAGACTTCTCTGATTCTTCCAGAATGGTGAGTAAATCAAATTTATTTCATTTAAACTGGATGCATGTGATGATCCTTAAATTGTATGATATGAATGATACATGCTTGTATGTATAATGTGATCTTCCTATATATTTAGAATGTAGTATAAGTGGACATGGTCAGAGAATTAGTAAATTTGTTATGTTCTTGCTTTACAGGTTTCAAAAACCTTTCAAAAATCAAGATATCATTCTCGAATTCTTTTTAGACTGGATTGTTCAAACAAAAAAAGTGTTTAGAATAGTAAGATTTTAAGTTTAAAAATAGATTTAAGTATACTTTGTTTGTAGATCTCTGGAAAATTAGGGAAGACAGTGAAAACTCTAAAATGCATTAAATTCCATGATCACAATCCTTTGATCCACATATGTTATTCAACTTGACTCCCAAATTCATGAATTTTAGAGGTTAAATCAGGATTTTTAGTTTGAGCTTGTATGAGTAATTCGTGGTTGATCAGAATGGAAAACTTGAGCAAATTCTGGTGATCTAAGGAATACTAGGCGGTGGAATTTGATTGGAGGGTGGCCGAGGCAGAGGGGAGTGGGGGAAAAATAGTGTCTAGATTTAAAAGTCGTTATGGTGGCGCGGCAAAGGTGGAGTAGGGTTTAAGGTTGTTTAGAATCGAGTTTGGGTTTTCTGGTTGCTGTGGCGTCGAGGAAGCATCGGAGTGGTTCAGGTGCGGTGGAAAGGGAAGAAGGGTGTCGGGCGAAGCTCTGGACATGAAGGCGTGGTGGCCGATGGTTAGAGGTGAAGATACGAGATGGGTTTCTGGTGACCGGTTCTCGTTCCTATGGTTCGTTTAACTTGATTTTTCATTCGAGGACGTTATGGCAAATCTGGTGGTTGAAATCAGGTAAGGAAGTCAGGAGGGACTTGCTGAGGGTTTCGAAGTTGATCGACGATGGTTAGATCGTCGTGCATGGTGCACGAGTGTACGGTGTAGCTGGAAATGGTGGAGAAGTTGGGAAAGATGGTCATTCTCGTGTTCGGCTCGAAGACATGTTCGCGTTGGACTCGAAGATTGTGAGTTGTGAGTAACTCGAGTTTTAACTCGAGAAATTTGAGATGTGGCTCGGGTTTCATTTGGGTATCGGGTTGCTTTGATTTTCTTTTAAGGTTTTAAAACGAAAAGAGAATTTGTAGTCAGTTTTCAAAGCAAATAGATAGGAACATGTTTCAAGACCCTTATCAAATAGTTTTTCAAAATATAAGTATATTAAAAACTTTAATAAGGGGTGTTTTGACTAAACTAATTTCCTTGTATAAGTGATTAAGAGTAATTACTAATGTAATTAATTAGCGGATAGTTTAATTATTTAATGTGATTAATTAAAGGTTAATAAAATGAATATAATTAGTTAAAGATAATTAACTAATGAAAGTGATTAAGGATTAATTAATTAAATTAAGTGGTTATGGGATATTTACTTGATGGAAATAATTAAAAGATAATTAGAGATTAGTTGCTTAAATGATGATTACTTAATGTAAGTAATTAAAAGATAAATTTGTTAAGGATTAATTAATTTAATTAATAATTAAAGGTTAAATTAATTAATAATTAGAGGTTAATTAATTAAGGATAATTAACCTATGATATAATTACTTGATGAAGTAATTTATTGAAAGGTAAATTACTTAAGATAATTAATTAAGGTTTAATTACTCAGTGTAGTTAAATGGATTAATTAATTAAGGATTAATTAATTAAGGAAAATAATTAAGGGATAGTTAATAAATGAGTATGATTAATTTAAAGGAAAATTAATCAATGTAAGTAATTATAGAAATTAATTTGAGTAATTAATTAAGGATCAATGTAATTATTGTGAATGGGTGAAGGTTAATTAATTTGTGAAATTAATTAAAAGTTAATTACTTAATGTAATTAAAGATGAAAATTAAGAATGATTAATTAATGGTTGTAATTAATTAATGTTAAGTAAGTAGGACTAAAAGTGATTGAAGTAATTAATTTAATTAATTAGAGATGGTATGGTTGATTAATCTTGCTATGAATGATTGAATGATATTGTATGCCTTAGATTAGTTGATATCTCTGGTATGTGATGTGGAATGCTATGTGATATAATATGTTTAGGTTAAAACAGTGACATCCTGTATTTAAAGTTTGAATTGTATTTCATTTGAATAACTTGGGTTAAGATGACATTGGATTCGAAGAGATAGGAGTCGGGTATTAGTTAATACCCGAAACCACTTCGATTCCTTATAGATCGATATGTGAAGTAAGTATTGAGCATAACAAGTAATGAACTCGTAGTGAAGTATGAGTTACCCCGTGTTTTTCTTTTATGGTTTGCACTTAGTATTTAAATTTGTATGGGTTTACTCACGCTGGTTTCCAGGCTGACCCAGGTGTTACTTTGTTGCAATGCTCGGGTCAGACCGCGTATTACAGCTTTTCAGGTTAGGACGTTCTAGAGCTCAGGTGGCGAGCTGGATGGCAGGAACGTATGGAGTTTACCGTTGTATATTTGAGAGTTGTATTGTAGTTATCTGGGACATGTGATTTTAACTGTACAGTGTTTGTGTAACTGTTGAAACTCTGATGTAATGATATAATTAACTGATACAGTTTTCCTTTGTATAATTGATATTTTATTTAATATTATTATTTGATATTTTATTTTGATCCGCTGCGAATGTGAGAATCTATGTCTTGTTCTGTTTCTTCTTCTATCTCTTTTCTTTTTCTCCTAACTATCTGGAATTTTCGGTTTCAAAAATTCCGGGTCGTTACACTTCCACTCGGCCCAACTATTGTCACTCAATGGACGCCATGCCATAATTTGGCTATAATCAAAGCGGAGTTTCATATTGAAGATCCACGGTATTCTCAAGTCAAGAGAACTGTGTAAATCAGTCACAACGATATTTTCTGTTTGACCTTAGTTATATTAACCAACAGAAAACTATCGAGTGAGTCGTTCCATAGTTATCCAATAACTATTAGTACGTAACCCCTAAGTGTCTCCAGTAGTCATGAGTAATACACTGCCCAACATTTGGAGAGCGTTACGTACTCCAGTCTCAAAGGATACATCGATATCCAGTCACGATGCATCTTGACTAGGAACATTTAAAATGGTATATTTGCTTCGTTGTGAAAAATTACTCACGGTTACAACACTTTGTAACTACTATCACAAAATATACCATTTATCGATTTTTCTGTTAAATATACTTTTAATTAAGTTAATTAGTTAATATAATCACATTATATCAAGTATATAATAGGAGGAAAATACCTTTTATCTCGAAAAAGATTGGTCAACGAGTTAGATATATGTAACAAATTACATAATTTCCCCTAGGGCATACCCCTAACTCTATAAATCTCCCACTTACACTTGGAGTCAATTATGGAATCTAATTCCAACTTCTCCTATCAGTTTTCTCAAAACCAATTAGGTCAGTCTCTTAGTGAATGGGTATGTTGTTATGTTTTAATTACCTACTTTGTCGATTAACTCTCTCTAACACTGATAAACTGCCTTTTTCATGTGGAACAATTCGAAGTATGTCTTTCGACTTCTTGTGAGCTTTAAGTTCTATCATGACCAATTTCATGACATTGTTATCTTATAACAATATTATGGGATTCTCAACATTTGGAATCACCTTTGGCTCAATTATAAACTTTTGCATTTATATCTGTATACATTGGTTTATTGTAGCGCTATTCAAGTTAATGTTCTCAACATTTCGTTGAATCGACCACAATCACCATTATTTTGAAACATTTTCAAATTAAATATTTTAACTTGAATTTTATCATTGACATGTTATACTCAATATCACTTATAAAAGTTTGTGTCCAAACGTTCCATCATAACGAGTTCGTTGTTTCTATAAACAATTCTCTAGTATTTCATAAATACGCGAGAACACTTCAAACAACCATTTAGCGATATCAATTTGGATTTTATATTATCTCCATGTATCAAATACATAAACAAAACACAATATCATACATAACACAACCTGTATGATAATTCCTATTGCTAATGCATAAGGAATCCAACTTACATGTTCTCCTTTTAATAGGGTGCTCTTGTATATCGTTTTGGGACAATCCCTATATCTTTTATACTCACCATAAAAGACATCATTTACAATCCAAAATTGAGTATTAAAACAACTAAAGTTGATTTTAATACAAGCAGATTGTTAAAATCAACAACGTGTTGTTTACTTATAGTTTAGAAATATTAATGTACCTTTTAACATTCTTTCTTATGAACACACGCTTACTCTGCACTTTGATTGGAAATCAAACTATTTAATATTTCTATCAAAATACTTATTCAACCTTGATGCTTATAAAATGATACATTCGTATCATTTATTGGATCATATCCAAAGACTCACAAACCCAATATCGCTTCCACTAACTTTGAGGCATTTTTGGTTAATATGTGTAAACGGCTTACTCTAAATCATTATTTAGAATTTTCTGTTTCAATACATAAGTACCAAACACTAATCCTTGTCGAGCGATAATTTTGTGAGTAAATCTGAATTAACTTGAGCATGTTGAATACCGAATCTATTATGCTAATTTCAATAATTGAAATTTGCGATATTATTCTTATCAACATTTCTCATTTAGTTCTAACCACATTAGTCTTTCCAATAAAGACACAATCTCGGCCGATGGATCATATCTCTTTGGTTATGACCAGCAAAATTATATTTTGATAGCATACTTGGGATTCTTTCAGATTTGTGCATCATACCATATAGAGTCAACAATCTTAATGGTTTAATTGAACAACCGAGGGTAATGTATATTTTCAACATTAATAAGAAACTCATAGTTTTTCTTCGATATACGAGAATACTTATTAGACATTCTAATGCTATGTGTTCATTTAGGTTAGTTAATTTCACTTCATCTCATATAATCAGTTCTATCTATGGATCAGATCCAATTCCATTTAACTACCAAAAATTTCTCAAAGAAATTCCTTCACAATGAAGTTGATATATCTTGAAACAATAATTGCTTCTTAGTGCAAAAAGAATAGGGATTCATAAACGCTTTATGAACCATTTTATTTATAAAACTGATTTTAGTTTACAAAAATTATGTGCAAAACATAAACATGTCATTTGATGACAGACCTTTTCAAAAAACTTTTTGGAGATTCATACAAGATCCCACATGAACAATTATTACATGCAATCTTTCGACTTGCACAACCTGCCAACTCCTTAGCCTAGGATATGTTGGGATTTCTTATAAACCCTTATCTTATATGATTTTGTAAACTGTTGTTTAGATGAAATAATATCAACCTTGTGTACTACTCTTAAGTACATGACCTTATACTAAGAAACTAACTCAACTTCACTCACAATTAATCATAAATTGTCCAACAATGTCTGATTACTCCTTATCGATGCATCATTATGTATCACATGGAGGAGTGACTTTTGAGATTAAATCTATATTCATTTTTAGGTATATTTGGAACTCATTCCAATATACTCACTTATTCGACCAAATCAAATCATTTTATTCTATTGCATGTTATTTTGTTTACTTTTCTTTTATATTCTATGATTTTATCATAAACTTACTACATGTGTATCCAATACGTATGTACATGTTGGTAATACATGATCGATGAATAAAACAAAGTATGTGGAACCCTTTTGGTATTAATAGACTTATGATTGCATACATCAATATGTATTAATTCAAAGTGTTCATCAACTCTTATGATGCTCCCAATGAATGGGTGCATGGCCATTAATTGTTTGAGAAATAATTAACCTGTATCATATGATTCATAATCATATAGTAAAATTATTTCTCAAAACTACGGCTTATTCTATAATTCCAAAACAACTGTAAATAATATTAGATACATATGTATTTTTGTTGCATCGCTTTTACTATGAAAACAAATTCCATAATATAGTTCTATTTCATAATGAATATTCATAGTACTCATATTGAAATATTGTTATATCTATTTTTTAGTCAATACCAAAAATAAATATTATTTCACAAATAATGTTCGGCACATTTTACAAAAACAATTTTCGTAATTTGATGCAACCATTAGGTGCTATATGGCATGCTCCCACTATCTCCGCCATTACTATAATAGCGTACTAAATTTAGAGGTCCACCGTTCACTTAATATTGTTAATATTGTTTACTTATTTCATATGCTGCAACTAGTTTACACTAGAGAGTTCTTTGATCAAATATCTTGAACTAAAAGAAATAAATGTTATAGAAAACAATTTTCTATATGAAAATACATTTCAGAATAAAAATCATATTTCATATTCCAATATTAAGTATCAATAAGTATTACAGTTCTTGTTTCCAATGTTTCTCTATGAAGCCGAAGTGACTATTCATTCTCTTCATTCCAACTTTACCTTAAATTACATCTATTCTTATACATTTGTTTTTCTTTCAAATGGTCAAACTATTCAAAAGAAAACCTTACTAAAATATCATAACAAACCTTTTACAAAAGTGCATTCGATTATTCTTAACATTTAAGACGTCAAATATATTGCACTTTATGTAAACCGATCAAGATAACATTTCAACGATCGAGTTCTTAGATGTATCTCATAGTTTATGGTCTTGTGTTACATTAACACAATATGATCCTTTTGAAATCATTCAAGTTGAATACTTGATCTTAAAATACTATTTATTGGCTTACTTCGAATGAACTAACTTCATCGAAGTATTGTACCCCACAAACTATGACTGTTCACCATATAACATTTATATGTGAAAGTACATGGATCAAATATCCATAGTCTTGAATTGCATTTAGAGTTCAAAAATCATGAAATGCAATACACGGTCTAAACCAAATAAACATATAAGTGACCAACTTACGAATGTCTTAAGTAGTTGAAATTAGGCACTTGCATGGGTATAGAAACATTATATAACATGAAATTAGAATTATTAGTAAGTATATATTATATTTCTATTTGTCAACTTTCAATTCAGTTTGTATATATATGTTAATTGATAAAGGTTTTATCAATCATATTAAATGCACAAATTTATCATTGTAGATAATTATAACATTATATAGAATATGTTCTTATAATATTAGAAAGGTTAAATGTTACCATTTCATGTTTCTAATAAGGTTCCCACTAGTCTTTTATGTTTCTCTAAACCCTAAGATGAAACATAGAAGTCTTACAATTTCACTACTGGGTGTTAAGACTCGTTTGTTTTGGTACTCTGACCTTGAGTTTTCTCAACAAATCATAGCCCCACAAACGATGGATAACTCCTTATCGGTTGTATCACATACAACTCCTAACCAATTTTTCCTTGTTCTAATCTCATTTCGACCTTGATTTTGCTCAATAAATCAAAAGAGATTATTCACTTATACCTACCATATCGTGATGGCATAAGTATAGTATATGTACCTTGAGTTTGCTTAACAAATACATATAGTTATCTTACCTCATCTGTTCAATATATTAATAATACTATGCATAACATCCCTAGCTTGAGTTTGCTTAACAAATAAGGAGTATGTAAGTAATTTATTAATATATATATGGTAAAGGACAACATTATATTGAAGATTCATAATATTAAATACATATATTGAGTGATATCGACTTATAGAATAATATATTTCTTATGAAATACCCTAGCGATTCAAGTGTCAGACACATCAAAAATCACGGTATATGTATATTTACATATATATTTATTTCTCAAGTCTATTTGGGTTTCTTTAATGTTCCACATTTAGTTTATACACATATCATATAAGTTTTATTGTTATTTAACTTTTATATTTCATATTACTTATATGATAGTCTTACATATAATATATCATTAATTAAATCTTATCTAATTAATTTTAATCACTTAACTCTTTAATTAATTTTAAATTAGTATTCCAATATAACATTTATATTGGACATATCTACTATAACATTTATAGTGTAACACACATATATCATATATATGTGTATTTTATTTAATTAATTAACCTTTAATTAATTTATTCAATTAAACAATTTTTATTAAAATTTATTAATTTCAAAATTTATCTTGTATACATACATGTATACTTATGTTATCTTAAATATTTTAAAATAACATAACATATATCAACATATATAATACATGCATACATACATTAATTAATTAACATATTTAATTAATTTATTTTATTAATCTTATTAATAAATTTAAAATTTGAAATTATTATATAAATATTTTCAAACATTTTGAAAATATCATTATCCTTTCAAACATTTTGAAAACTTATGTAATATTATAATTTTCATAATAAACATGTTTTATTTTAAATTTAACTATTAAATTTAAAATCTTTAACATTAATTTTCAAAACGATTTTGAAAATTAGCCCAAGGACTAAATTAAGTTGGGCCTTTTCTATTAAGAGCAACCTTTAGGCTCACTTCACCTTTCGGGCCAGGCCGGTAACCAGGTAGGACATGGTACTTCATTACCCAATTCCAATCCTAGACATTACCTTTCTAGATACCGTACTAAGTGGGCAAGCTTAATTAGTTAGTCCTAATATGACTAAATTAGACTGCATAGGCTATTGGACTCTAATACCCTAGTTGGAACTGGACAGCCCACGGTGGAAGTTATGGGTGAATTTCAAAATTTTTACCCAATTGGATCTTTATTGGGCCTATGAAGTCTAACTGAATTAGAACATTTCTAAATTTTATTTAAATAAAATCATTTATTTTATTTAAATTCAAATATATTAAGATATGAAATTAATTTTATTTGATTTAGTTTATACATAAATGTATCATATACATATATGTGTGAGTGCATGTGTAACATAATAATCCGTGAAAGGTATAATATGCTCATATGCAGATGTTTGGATTTGCATCGCAACAAACATATTAGCTCATTTTTTATGTCATGTATGTTGTCCAAATATATGCATGTATATGTGTTACAAAATATACATACACACACACACACAAACACACTGTAGCGACCCGACCTTCTACCACCAGAAAGTCATATCGTTTTAAAGAAAGAAAGAGGTGAGAAAGTAGAAAAGATAGAGAAGAAAGAAGAAATAACATCAGAGTCTCAATAGCGGAACGAATAAAATATAATATATCACATAAGAGAATACATAGTATCATATACATCAGAGTTACACAGATAATACAACACATACTAGACAGTTATAAACACATGTCTAGTTAATACAACTCGATACATCTCAATACAACACAGAGATACAACACAGCGGAAATACAGATAAACACTAACACAGCAGAACCACTATATATCTATACGCTGAAGCCTCCTGCTCCATTGCTCCTCCAGAATTCGTCAAAGCTAACCTGAATCCCTTGGCTACCCGTAAAAATTTAGGTACCCGAGTGTAACATTCCCCCTTTCTGACCGCCTCCAGTCGGTTATTAAACCAACTCGAAACGTTCAAAAAGACGGATTGTTATTTAGTTTATGAAATTTAAACAGAATCAGCCACAGAAACACAGAATAATAATAATATTTCATTACTATAAATTTTCTTTTACATACATCAGAGTTTATACAATGTATTAAATTGATACAGCGGAATATCTTTAAAATACAAATTTCTTGAACTAAAGTGAACGCTTTACCCTCTCTCTCTAACTTCGCTGCTCGAAAATCTTCAAGCTGTAAAAATACTCGGTCTGACCCGAGTATTACATTCAAAAGAAAATAATACACATGTCAGTCTAATTCAAACCAGTTATTAGTGCATAGAAGCAATAATAATCAAATAGACGACAGTCACAATAATTCCCGTCTATCCGATTCTTTAAACTAAGAAATCGGATAACGGTAAATATAACACTTAACAGTGTTAAACAAAAAATCAGCGAATTTAAATCATCAACAGAGATAAATAAACAATTTATCAAATCGACTAAATCAATTTAAAACAATCGAAATTATCACTTTAAAAACCATCGAAGTTCGATTGGCTGCCGTACACGCACGCGTGTACGGCCTCGCCAATACGGCATAAAACATCAATGCATCACGATGCAAAGAAAAAGAAATATCAATTCAAAACTGTCAATTCTAGGTGGCTGCAGTGCACGCACGCGTGCACTGCCTCGCCACCACCGAATATAAAGTTACCACAAGGGACAAGGGTAAAACTGCAACGAAAATGCAGCCTCCACTTGAATTCAATGGCCAGTGCAAGGGACAACCAAATCAGACTGCAAATAAAAATCTATGCATCAATGCAAATGAAGACTAGTCCACACATATACAATTATGTGGCCACACAGTGCGCAGAACACATGAAGGAAATGCACATGTTAAATGGGCAGCAAGTGCCACCTAATGATGCAAGGAAATGAAACAACAAGATGGACTTAAATCAAGGGCAACTTCACAACTAATCAAGTCGGACTTCGCTAAGCAATGGACCAGAAGCATGTGCAGACACCCAACGAAAACACAAATGCAAAGATGCATGCACATGTACACTAAATCAAAAAGTGCAGCAGCTACAACAAAACAAAACCGCATCAAAACATATGTATGCAGACCTAACGCCTCAAATGACCAAGTACAACCGAAATCAAGAAATGCACTTAAGTTAAAAGCTATGCAGTGGAGACGTAAACAAGGGTATGTGCAGACCACTTGAAGTATGTTAACATATACAACCATGAAATACAAGTGCAAGTACACAATGAATGCCACGACTATCGAGGGTCAAGTGCAATCACAACTGTACATATTTAAAAGCACTTAAACAAAGAACTCGAAGACATTATCAAGTTAATGTCGAAGTTCAACCATAAAATAAGTTCAACATTTATCGAGAACCAAAGTCATCAAGTATTACTCATGAAAACAAAACCTGGCAGTTATATACACAGTGAAAACATGCACATAAGGGGTGGTGAACTGCGAATATAAGCCTACACCCACATAATGGAGATCAGACTACACAAATACAAGTATAACCCAGTGGTCAAGACAACCTATTCATATACAAACTGCCTCAACACAACTGCAAAGCAACTCAACTCGAATTTGACCCAGTGCACAAGGCAACTAGACCATCAAAGTGCAAACAAGATGAAGTCAGTGCCAATAGTAATGACAGCAACTCCACCAAGTCGTAATTCAATCCCAAAATACAGTCAATCATTCCAAGAGAAAATAAAATGCAGTTCGAACATACATATATACATATCAATTTAATGTATATACATACATCACTGCATACATATGTTTGAAGACTAGAATGCAACTGGGTGCAGACAGTCTAAAAAAAAACATAAGTGTACGAAAGGTAACATATATAATACTGTAACTGGACAGTATTTACTTCATAGTCTAGAACAAGGCAAAATGCCAAAGTCGAAGCACATAGGTGAAAACAACAAACCAGATAAAAGAATGCCAACATGATGAAGTTAGTGCCAACAATAATGACAGCAACTCGATCATCTCACGAATTATTTAAATGCAGACAGCAATGAAGTGTCATATCCAAACCAACCCAAAAATCATCATATGAACTAGTCCCAAATTTTACTTAAGGTAAGTTCAAAATCATGGTACAACAGTCTTACAAAACTGGACTTCAGCAATGTAACAACCCGTGATTGCGGTTACCAAATAATAAATTAAAATTGGGATTTTAATTTAATTGGAGCTATTAATGAATTTTTAATGTGGCTAATTTGTTCAAAATTTAGTCATTTTGAATAAATTAATATTTTGGGCTTAAGTGTAAAATGGAGCATTTCAAGGAAATTAATTAGGGAAATTTGTAATTTATATTATTGCAAAATTTTATATGTGTAAAATAGTGCAATATTTGATTTGGGAAATTAATTTGCAATTTATTTGCAAAATGGTGATTTTGGCTAATATTAACTATAAACGGTGTTTTGGAAAAATTAGGGGTTAAAATGTAAAATATTGTTGATATAGGATTTTATGAAATGGCTAAAATTAATTGTTAACATATTTTCATAATTTTCTATGGTTTGAAATGTATTTAGTAATTTGTATGTAGAGTGTACTTAGAGAAAATTGCCTATATATGTATGCACATGAATAATACAAAGTCCTAATGGGTATTAGATCCAATAACCCTAACCATTAGCCTATAAAGTATCTTTTACTCTCCCATTTCAGCCAACACTTCATTTCATAACCACTAAAACCTAATTAGAAAGCTCCAAAACCTAGTCATGGCCTCCTAAGCAAGACTCCAATCTACACCAAATCAAAGAGAGTTAATCCAAACTACTAAAAGAGGTAATAGCAATCACAAAACCCACCTCTAATTCATTCTTTAATTTCTGAAATTATTTTGTAATCCTCTTTTTTTTGTGCATTTAGATTGTGAAACTCTTTGATCTTCTTTTCATTGCTTGGAAAGAAGTAATATATGCTAGCTGAAATTATAATTAGTTTATTGCTGTTAGTAAATTAGGCATATCTCATTCATCTTAAATCGGAATTAAGAATTTCTGGAATCCGAGTTGAGACGAAGTAGCAGCGACGTCTCAAAGTTGGACCCAGAACAAGATTCACACTGTTTACAAACAGCGACAAGAGTTCAACTTCGACACGAAATTCGAAGTACCAAAAAATGCCGATGATGCCTAAATTTTACAGAGATGGACATCGAAACTCCTCCTTTCCAACGAGACCAAAAACGTCGAATTCCGACTTCGGATGCGATCGTGGCGGCATCGCGAAGTGGAGAAAAAAAATTTGGAACAGGGTTTAAAAAAAATTATTTATTATTTTTTTTTCTTTTTTTTCTCGGGACAGTGGTAAGAATGTACAATTTTGACCAAAATAACTTCGAAATTTCATGAAACTCAAAACATGAAAGTTTTAGCTCTAAATCTAAGCTTTCCAGAACATCCAAAATTATTAGATTTGGATAAGAAACGAGAGAGATACATGCAAAACAATATCAGATTGAAACTCAAGATAACTTGTTAAAGACAGAATTGGTCTTCTGTCTTTGAACGCATTTCAGGTCATCTAAATGGCAATATTACAGAAAACTCACTGAATAAAAATTGTAGCATATGTTTTAAGCTTTCCGGAACATCCAAAATTATCTAATTCGGATCAAATACGAGTAACTTATGGCCAAATCAATTTCAGGGTTTTATTTTATCAACCTTGTAGTTTGTTGTCAGGTCAGCGACAAACAAACGTGATTTCGACCATTGAAACCACAAAATTAGACAAAGCTCAAAACATGAAAGTTATAGGCTACAGATTAAGCTTTCCAGAACTTCAAGAAAATCTTAATTCCGATTTAAGATGAATGAGATATGCCTAATTTACTAACAGCAATAAACTAATTATAATTTCAGCTAGCATATATTACTTCTTTCCAAGCAATGAAAAGAAGATCAAAGAGTTTCACAATCTAAATGCACAAAAAAAAGAGGATTACAAAATAATTTCAGAAATTAAAGAATGAATTAGAGGTGGGTTTTGTGATTGCTATTACCTCTTTTAGTAGTTTGGATTAACTCTCTTTGATTTGGTGTAGATTGGAGTCTTGCTTAGGAGGCCATGACTAGGTTTTGGAGCTTTCTAATTAGGTTTTAGTGGTTATGAAATGAAGTGTTGGCTGAAATGGGAGAGTAAAAGATACTTTATAGGCTAATGGTTAGGGTTATTGGATCTAATACCCATTAGGACTTTGTATTATTCATGTGCATACATATATAGGCAATTTTCTCTAAGTACACTCTACATACAAATTACTAAATACATTTCAAACCATAGAAAATTATGAAAATATGTTAACAATTAATTTTAGCCATTTCATAAAATCCTATATCAACAATATTTTACATTTTAACCCCTAATTTTTCCAAAACACCGTTTATAGTTAATATTAGCCAAAATCACCATTTTGCAAATAAATTGCAAATTAATTTCCCAAATCAAATATTGCACTATTTTACACATATAAAATTTTGCAATAATATAAATTACAAATTTCCCTAATTAATTTCCTTGAAATGCTCCATTTTACACTTAAGCCCAAAATATTAATTTATTCAAAATGACTAAATTTTGAACAAATTAGCCACATTAAAAATTCATTAATAGCTCCAATTAAATTAAAATCCCAATTTTAATTTATTATTTGGTAACCGCAATCACGGGTTGTTACAGACTCCCCCCCTTAAGAAAATTGCGTCCCCGCAATTCCTTAAATATAGAAGTCGTCTATAACATCTAATCCACAAATAGAATACAGAAGACGGAGCTCGATTTCGAATATCACACATAGAAAGAGTCTCAAGAATATCGTCGATGAAAACCAGAACGAATCTATTGATGTATTCCCGGAATACTCGATTCATGAGATCGACGAAAAAAGCCGGAGCGTTCGTCAAGCCGAACGGCATGACCAACCACTCAAAAGAACCATGACGAGTGCGAAATGCTGTAAGAGGAATGCTGTCTTCCATGACTCGTAGCTGATGGAATCAGGTAGCAAGGTCAAGCTGAGAGAAGACCTTCGCACCGCTGAAATGGTCAAACATGTCGTAACGGGAATTAGAGTTAGACATGATTCAATGATAGATAATTAATTACGGAATACTACGGAATATAACGGATTCCTATACATATTCCTAACTTATCTATCAATAAACATGAGGAAGGGATATGATTTAATTCCGATCTAATTTAAAATGTATTGTACTAAGTGTATGTGTTCTGTGTTTATTATGCTTATTCCTGAAACCAGGCTCTGATACCAAGCTGTAACGCCCCACTCCGAGACCCACTGTAACAAAGAGTATTATGGGAGTAATACTGTCTGTTAAAGCGGAGAATAGAGTATGGTGGAAGCGACCATTTATAATCAAGCTATAACTATCTACCGAATACGTCGAAAGGTGGAATCTATTTAAATTTTTCTCAATCAGGTGGTTCGACATATTCGGTAAATACTTATAACGAAATTACAAATGGCTAAAGATCTATCAGGACAAAGCATAATAACATAATGAAATAGCATCACAGAACAGAATCACATAACAGATATAAAATCCCAGAACAATACATCATCAATACAGATCCAAATACTATAAGTGGGTACTAAGCCACCGCTCACACATGTGAGTCAAAAATATATACATATCAAAGTCTGAATGAAAATATAGTAGCAGAATAGTGGACAAATAAAGCGCTATCTATCAGCATAGCAGATAATGTCCAAGCGGAAGCACAGAAGCTAAGTCCAGAGACCTAACCTGAAACAACTCGGTCTGACCCGAGCGAAAACACTCGGGTCAGGCTAGCTAAACAATCAGTAATAACTGAGATATATAATAATGCGGTACATAAATAAAATAGTACTTATCCAAAGAGAAGTATATTATGAACCACATGAATATAATGACGATCCCAAATCATCAATAAACAATAAAAATCTCCAAAGAGAAATCAACACCAAAGTGTAGAATAAATAAAATCGCTTCATATCATCGGCGTAGCCAAAGCTATAAAAAGATGCCCATAGGCAATAATCCCAAGAGTGACCAGAGTCCGTAATCAATGCCCAAGCAAAGATCGATGCTCCAAAGAGCAATGGGGATATACTGAAAAGTCAATGAAATCAAAACTGAAAAGCAGTGTCCAGAGACACTGTGAATCCACAAGGCAATCGCACTTACATCGTATGGTTCCATAGAACCAACACCAAATGGCGGTACTCGAATGGATATAAAAATCATCAGATAATACAAGTTTTGCACGTGCACCGACCAGAGTCGTTGTTGCCAAGTACTGTAGAGTTGTGATCGATCACTCGCACCGATGCGAAACGCGCGAGACGGCGAGATCCTTCCCAGAAGGATAAAGGCCCAGAGGCACACGCCGAAAAATAAACTGCTCCATAGAGCAGGTGTCCAGAGACGGTTGCCCAGAGGCGTGGTGACCCAGAGGTCCAGTACTGGCCGCCCAGAGGCTAATGTGTCACTAACTTCTTGGAGAGGAACCCGCAAAGTGTTAACAATGAGTCCCATACCCCACGTTCGCACTAAACGGTTTCCTAACCAATAGCAAGCTCACACTCCAAACAATAAAAAGTCTACCTCATATCATCGGTAAACTAGACCCAAAGGTCAAAACGATCAATCGAATAGGTCGGGGATTAACCGGAAAGAAAATACACACGGTTTCCATAGGCCAGAGATTTCCTAACCGTTTAAGCACCTTTCCACTTCGCTCGACGTGCTAAAAGTGAGTGTGAGATTTTTATTATAGAAAATAATGGTGTAAAACGGATTTATAATTGATTTTCGGAATCACTTTTAAAACGGTCTTTTGAAAGGTCTCCTATTATGGAGTAATTAATTTAATAATTAAAATAATATTATATAATAATTTTCAAAAGCCATTTAGGAGTGAAAAATCTTTTGAAAATGATTCATAAAACCCGTGTACGAAATCTAGAGACAAATCTCAAAGAAATCAATGAAAACCAGAAAATCATCAAAAATATTCTAAGTGTTTGTAAACATTCAAAAACAGCTGTGAACTCAAGTTCGATAATTTATTTGGACCAGCAAACTATGTCCAAATGCCATGAAAATTGGCATGCTTGTAGTCCAACATCCCTACTTTAATATGCAAAAAGAATTTCTGGATTCCGAGTTGAGACGAAGTGGCAGCGAAGTCTCAAAGTTGGACCCAGAACAAGATTTACACTGTTTACAAACAGCGATTAGAGTTCAACTTCGACACGAAATTCGAAGTACCAAACGAACTCCAATGTTGTCCAAATTTTCCTGAGATGGAGTTCGGAACTCCACCTTTCTAACGAGACCAAAAACGTTGAATTCCGACTTCCGATGCGAACGTGGAGGCATCGTGGAGTGGCGCTCAAAAGCTGGAAACAGAAGGGATATTTGATTTTCATTCCAAGTGTTTGACCATTCAAAACCTGCTGCGAACCCAAGTTCGGCAATTTATTTGGACCAGCAAACTGAATCCAAATGACATGAAAACTTGTAGGAATATAGTCCAACATCCCTACTATAAGATGCAAAAAGAATTTCTGGAATCCGAGTTGAGACGAAGTAGCAGCGACGTCTCAAAGTTGGACCCAGAACAAGATTCACACTGTTTACAAACAGCGACAAGAGTTCAACTTCGACACGAAATTCGAAGTACCAAAAAATGCCGATGATGCCTAAATTTTACAGAGATGGACATCGAAACTCCTCCTTTCCAACGAGACCAAAAACGTCGAATTCCGACTTCGGATGCGATCGTGGCGGCATCGCGAAGTGGAGAAAAAAAATTTGGAACAGGGTTTAAAAAAAATTATTTATTATTTTTTTTTCTTATTTTTCTCGGGACAATGGTAAGAATGTACAATTTTTACCAAAATAACTTCGAAATTTCATGAAACTCAAAACATGAAAGTTTTAGCTCTAAATCTAAGCTTTCCAGAACATCCAAAATTATTAGATTTGGATAAGAAACGAGAGAGATACATGCAAAACAATATCAGATTGAAACTCAAGATAACTTGTTAAAGACAGAATTGGTCTTCTGTCTTTGAACGCATTTCAGGTCATCTAAATGGCAATATTACAGAAAACTCACTGAACAAAAATTGTAGCATATGTTTTATGCTTTCCGGAACATCCAAAATTATCTAATTCGGATCAAATACGAGTAACTTATGGCCAAATCAATTTCAGGGTTTTATTTTATCAACCTTGTAGTTTGTTGTCAGGTCAGCGACAAACAAACGTGATTTCGACCATTGAAACCACAAAATTAGACAAAGCTCAAAACATGAAAGTTATAGGCTACAGATTAAGCTTTCCAGAACTTCAAGAAAATCTTAATTCCGATTTAAGATGAATGAGATATGCCTAATTTACTAACAGCAATAAACTAATTATAATTTCAGCTAGCATATATTACTTCTTTCCAAGCAATGAAAAGAAGATCAAAGAGTTTCACAATCTAAATGCACAAAAAAAAGAGGATTACAAAATAATTTCAGAAATTAAAGAATGAATTAGAGGTGGGTTTTGTGATTGCTATTACCTCTTTTAGTAGTTTGGATTAACTCTCTTTGATTTGGTGTAGATTGGAGTCTTGCTTAGGAGGCCATGACTAGGTTTTGGAGCTTTCTAATTAGGTTTTAGTGGTTATGAAATGAAGTGTTGGCTGAAATGGGAGAGTAAAAGATACTTTATAGGCTAATGGTTAGGGTTATTGGATCTAATACCCATTAGGACTTTGTATTATTCATGTGCATACATATATAGGCAATTTTCTCTAAGTACACTCTACATACAAATTACTAAATACATTTCAAACCATAGAAAATTATGAAAATATGTTAACAATTAATTTTAGCCATTTCATAAAATCCTATATCAACAATATTTTACATTTTAACCCCTAATTTTTCCAAAACACCGTTTATAGTTAATATTAGCCAAAATCACCATTTTGCAAATAAATTGCAAATTAATTTCCCAAATCAAATATTGCACTATTTTACACATATAAAATTTTGCAATAATATAAATTACAAATTTCCCTAATTAATTTCCTTGAAATGCTCCATTTTACACTTAAGCCCAAAATATTAATTTATTCAAAATGACTAAATTTTGAACAAATTAGCCACATTAAAAATTCATTAATAGCTCCAATTAAATTAAAATCCCAATTTTAATTTATTATTTGGTAACCGCAATCACGGGTTGTTACAAGCAATTTAAAATAAACTCAATCAGTTTAAGTATGCAGAGAGCAACATAAAGACTATACTGACAAGTGCACAACATGAACAAACTATATGTGAAGACTGCAAGGTGATGTCAGTACATACAACAGTGAAGCTATCTAAATGAAACCATGATCAAGTGAACACATGTACATCGATTCAGAAATCAAGGACCAAGCATGTATAGGCAGTATGCATGTGAAACCATACTTCATGAATGTACAGAGGCTACAAGTTAGAGAAACTAGTTCAACTGGCTAATGCACAAAAGACATAACAAGGAACTCAAGTTTATATGCAAATAAACAGTGTAGTGATGGAATTTCAATGATATGCAAATGCGACAGATAAGGGATGATTCAAAAGCTACACCATATCAAAGTGCTACTAGAGGCAGTGGATAATATGGTAAAAAAAATCGAACAAGATCAATCATCACAAAACCAAGTGTGCAGCCGAAGGCAACTACAGGTCAAAGTCGATGCCAAAGCCAACAAGTGAAACGAAAAACAGTCTGAGCAAATACAAAATGCCAAAGCCGATGATCAGAGGTTATTACCAAAAATATCGAGATGTAAAAACGGCAAGTATAAACAACGTGGTAATCACGTAAATCAAATCTGACTTGATTATAAACCCAGAAATCATCATCGACTGTGGGGTGGACAACAGAGCAAAGCAAATGCCAACCAAGATATTCATGAAACAAGAAAAATGGTGAATGACCAAGTTCAAAATCAAAAGCCAGTGATAAACAAATTTTCCCATAAATTCAAAGCCGTGAAAATCACGAAATCAAGAATATGCGAATTCGAACTAGATGTGAGGGGCGAAAACCACTCATCTTCGATTGGAACGGTTGCGAGCGAGAGATGATCTAGCTACTGAAGTTGAAGCCGTGGCCCTCTAGAAGACGAGCGCGATAGATCAAAGCCAGCGCCTTTGATTTTGAAAAGCCCTAATCTTCCGAGCGCAAGAGGAAGACGAGAGGGAAGGACGAAAAAATGAATTTGAGGCCGCCATTTTTATTCTTCGATTGATTTGTTTAGGGTTTTAAACGAATGAGAAAATCAAAGAGGAACGACTGAATAAAATAAAAGGAAAAGACAACGTACGTGATGGCGAGAATACAGGGTAGGGTGGCTGATAGGTACGCGACTTCGGCTGAGATGATATAAAATATTGTGTACTAGAGATCTTGTAATATATTTTTTTATTTTATTTTATTTATATAAATATTTTCTTTTCAGATTCAATTTGTTTTCAACACAAACTTCAATGCGTTTATATATCGTATGTTCACACAACAATCCCAATAGATACGAAATTTTAAATCTGGTAAAAATTCAATATTACGGACCCAATGGAACTGGTTTCGTCAAATTCCGAGACTGTGCCTCGGAAGGGTATTTTTTTTTAAAATCCAATTTAAACGATACAATTTCAAAACTGAACAAATCACTTTTAAATTCAATTCTGAAGCTTCTATTACCTTCAGTATTATCAATATGAATTTTCTAAGCCTTTAAATTATTTTTAACTGGCTTAAAATTAAAGATTCAATTTTATTCAACTTTCAATAGATTAAATTCAAAGATTTAATCGCTAATTCATTCTAATAATTTGAAATTCAAGTCAAATCATCATTCAAATATTTAAAATTAATTAAATATTTTCAATTTAAATTGTTCAAAATTCAGGGTCGTTACAATCTCCCCTCCTTAAAACTTTTCGTCCACGAAAAGGAAAGGTTGTTAAAATTTCATTAATATTTATACCCTACACAATTTTTTACTAAGCTTGCAGCTTATTACAAATAAATGAATATATGTGTAACGACCCGTATTTTTAACACTTTAAAAATACGAATTAAAATGAAAATTTTGATAAAAATCCGAAGGAAATAAAATTTTGTTTTGTTAAATGTGAATTACAAGTTAAAATACAAAACTGAATTCTGAAATAACTTATTTGTAAATTAAATAAAGATGTTAACTTGTAATTGAACGTAAGTAAAGATTTAAATTTGAATGTAACAAGTAATTGAATTGAATTGAATTTGATTGTAAACAATGAAATAAATAAAATGTTACATTTAATATTGAAGTTATAATATTGAAATCAACGTAAATGAATGTAATTTAATATTACTCTGAATTTAAATAAGATGGTAGTTGAAGAAAATGAAAGTAAATGAATTATAAACTATTGATAATAATGTATAAGTAAATGGTTGATTCAATAATGAAAGTGTAAATCGAAATAAAAGAATTCAATTGGAATTAAATAATTTGAATTTGAATTATAATATAATTGAACGCTGAATCTAATGTAATATTTTATACTGGATTTATAATGGGAAAACTGCATTGTAAAAGATTGTTAATTACTGTGAAATAAAAAAATGAAATTTGTGAACAATTGAAATTTGATTTAAAAGTTAATAATTTAAAATTGGGAATTTTATATTGAAATTAGACTGTAGAAATAGCCATTTTACAACTGTCTCGGATTTCGACGAAACCAGTTTCATCGGATCCGTAACAGTGAATTATTGTAAGGTTTCAATTTTCGTAGCAATCGGACTTGTCGTTTGATCGTGCGAGCTTGAAACGCGTAGAAATTTAACGTCGTTAATTAAAATAATCGACTTCAAAAAGCTATCTTCCACATACGATTGAATTAGGCCTTGGGACTAGTTCCATTGCGTCCGGAACGGGGGTAAAACCTTATAAACGCCTGGCGGCACGTCTCGATTGGAGTTCGGACGATTTTTGACCTAACTTTATAAATACACACTCAAAACCGAGACAGTTTTATCATTTTTCATTTCAGAAACCCTAACTCTATCTCATGGCCGCCACCTATTCAATGGCCAGAAAATTTCGAAACTTCTTTCCTTAATATCTCTCAATCCGTTCAACGAAATCAAAAAATTCCAAAAGCAAAAGTGTAGATCTCGACGAGCTCTTCGAATCCATACGGTTGATTGCTGCTAATACGCCACGGATTCGCCCAGATCTGACTTGGAAGCGTGCGTGTTTTTCTTGGTTTGCGGGCAAACGGTGGCGAATGGAGTGGCGAAACTTGGCGCGGAGGTGGAGCAAGGCGAGGCGCACGTGATGATGCCCCCTGATCGACGTCCGGTCGTCGTTTGCTGCGCGCGTGGATGAATATGAACGGCGTGAAGTGGGTTCGGGTGTGCTGCGCGTGAAGAAGAAGGTTAAGCGATTAATTAATTTTATTATACTGCTAATCATGTTTAAATTATATCATTATATTAATTTAAGCGTAACTTCTGCATACGAGATCCGTTTCGGGCGAAACAGGTGGCGTCGGAATCGTAGCGACGAGATCTACATTATGAAACAAGTTTGGTTGCATTCCGAGACTGTGAAATTTTGGGTCTTATTAACGGGCTTTAAATCAAAGGTGAGTGTTTATACGCTCACAATTGACTAAAATAATTTATGGTAGTTAAATTTGACATTATGAAGTGATATGAATTTTATTTGTCATTGTTTGATAAAAATTTAATTGTCATATAGATTGTCATTTGAATTCACCGTTGAAAATTAAATTGACCGTCAAATTGAAATTAAAATTGAATTGCGATTAAATTACCTGACATTGATAACTATGAAATTGCCGTGAATTGTATTGTCTATTGGATGATTTATTTCGATGGATGCTATTGGTTGATATTTAAATGTTTGGATGTTTATTTGCTTTTATGTATCCTGTTATACATACATATGACACTGTGATTGGTTTATGTGATATATATTCATCCCTGACATTTAATTGAAATAAATAATCACTTGGCCATAGGTTAGAGAATTATATACGGACACCTGGTTGGTTAAACTAAATGATTTTAAAAAGTTGTTTTGAAATTATTTAAATGAATTGATTTTAAGAATAAAATCCAATTTATGGAAATTGAATTATTTTGAATTGAAGCTCGAAATGTTGAAATTTAAACTTGGTAAATGAAATTGTTAATTATTCGAAGTTTAGATTTTAAGAAAAAAAAAATCGAAATACGGCGTAGATTTTCGAAAGTTGATTTGTTTTAAAAGATTGGACTTTTAATCGAACTCTGAATATTTCTAAGAAAATTTATATGAAATGATATTTCAAGTTGAGTTTGGAATTGAAAATTTATTTGAAATTGAGATTTAATTAATTTGGAAATTAATTGAAATTCAAAGAAATTTGTGAATTGGACTAAATTGAAACTATTGAATTAAGTTTGAAGATAAAATTGATTTGAATCGGATTTGAACCGAAATTGATTTGGAATATGCTAATTAAATGAATTCTTGAAATCCGAATATTAATCTAAGTTTATTGAATTGGAATTGTTCCAGAAATTAAGTAAACTACTTAATACAAATGTTTAATTTGAAGTATATCCTAAGTTGAATACGAAATGGTTTTAAAGCGAATCTTATATTCTTATATAAATATATGAACTATTTTGAAATGTGAAATATTTAAAGTTTTGAAATATATCGGAAGTGAAATTGTTTATTTTATGGTTCAAATATGTATTTGAAATTGATAATTTGAAATGGTTTATTGAGAAGCTGAATCGAGTTGAAATTGATGATTTGAAATCTGATTAAATTTTAATTTTGAAATTCGAGTTTATGTGAATCGATTTGTGAAATTTGAGGAAGCTATATTTTATATAAAGTGTTTCGATTTCCAAAGTGTTTTGATTTTAAAAGACTTATGATTTCGAAAGCGGTATAACTTTGGAAAGTGATACGATTTTGGAAATGGATTTATTTAAAGTGAAATGTTCATATTTAAATCTTGAATTTAAATACGAATTGGGTTAAATGAAGTTGCGACCTAAATTGAAATTCGAAAATGATTTTGAAATCGAAATGAGATATTGAGGTGAAAAATAACTTTGAAATCGAAATGAGATATTGAGGCGAAAATGATTTTGAAATCGAAATGAGATATTGAGGCGAAAATGATTTTTGAAATGAAATCGTATATTTGAGTAGATATGATGATTTTGAAATGGATTTGATTTTGAAGCGAATATGATATTTTGATATCAATTATGAATCGATTTGAAATATAAAAGAGCCACCGGTGTAATAATACGTAGTTATTAAAGAGACCGGGATCGGATATGGACATACTCTCTGTCGATACCGAAAACCACTTTAATAACTAGTATACGCGGAGTGTTGATCCAGAACGAAGTGGATGGTTTTGGTGAACGTGTTGATTTGAAGAAAGAGAACGATTTTGGATGACCCCTGACATGACTAAAACAGGAGCCGCGCCGGGCCATTGAGGATCGCCATCTCTAGCGGACACACTCCTTCGATACCATGTCTATTACTTTTGTGATTCGATTTGGGTGCACCCCGCGATTTGGGAGTGTTGTTTCGCGGTGTTGGGGTAGTAGCTGCTATGCCCAACATCAGTCCGGATCAGGCAACTACTAGTATCCTAGTTGGTATCGCCTCATGTACCTTGTCATACTGATTATCCTATTCGCGACCACTACGTTTCGGTTTGTACCTTGAGTATATGGATTGCCCTCTGGTGACTTCCGGTTTTGGGGAAACTACGGTCTTGTATATGCTCTTGGGAATATAAACTGTGTTAAGGGTGGAATGGGCCATGGCTTAACGCTATTTTAATACTTTTACTTTAGTGTAGACATATTATAATAGCGTATGGTACTACATAGTAGATAGTTTAACGGATCCTTGAGAGATGGAAAATCCCGTAACATCTCTTAAGTTATTGCACTCACGTTGACACTGGATAGGAGATGTCAAAACCCGTAAACATCTCCGACGCCGTCACACTCATATTTTCTTATTCGATTTGACTTACATGAGATATTTTAGTCCTGACTCGAGTGTTTTGTCTTTTCATTACGCTCGGGTCAGCCTGAGCATTTCAGTTTAGGTTGAAGACTTATTCTGGAGGACGAAGACGGAGTTTGGTATTATATCATTTGTATTCTACTACTGTATTATTGTTCCGCTGCATTGTTGTATTATCTCTGATATGTATGAACTCTGATTTATAATGTATAATAATAATCAAATTTATTTATTTAACAGCTTCATGAACTGTTATTTTATTATTATATCTTGTTCCTTCCGCTGCAAGATTCTGAGTTTGCTTCTGTTCTTTCTTTCCTTTTCTTATTTAACCCCAATAACCATCTGCCTTTTTGAACGGTTTGAGTTGGACATGCGTGGATTATTGTCGACTTGAACGGTCAAAAATGCGGGTCGTTACAATATGTAGAATTCATTCCATTCGATTTAATCTCACTAGCTTTGTTCATTATCTCCTTTGTTTACTGATTTCTAAAATCAAAACGCAAAAGTCTTTTACCAAATTTTTCGACTTACAAAACTCAAATTTTTTTTTTACTTAAAATTCTTCATGTTAGAGATTTATATAATATATCTCTTCCAAAGATGTGGACTTTCAAAACATTTCAAAGATCCTCTTTCTTAATTTATTTGGTAGGAATTATGTAATTTTAATTTTCAGGCTATTAATTTGCTATTTAAAGTTTGAAAATACTTGCTAACTCGAAATTTAACAAGTCCATCTTCGTTCTCACAGACATTAGACATACGCTGGCCAGGCGCAGGTCTAAAAATCTCCAAGTACTAAACATACTTGCTTCAATTCCCAGTGAAAATACTTTTAAAAATTCTTTTAAAAAATGGATATGGAAAGCACGTTCCCCCATGGATCACAGTTTACCCGGCGGTTACGCTACTATCCCAGTAGAATCGCTTGTAACCGTGGATTTCACATCTCTCTTGAATTTCGCCATGGTTGTTGCCATAGATCACGGTCCACACGGCGGTTACGCTACTATCCCAGTAGAATCGCTTGTAACCGTAGGCATCTCGCCCCTCGAATTTCGCTTGGCATTTAGATTGCAGTTTACTCGGCGGTTGCGCCACTATCCCAGTGGAATCGCTTGTAACTGTAGGCATCTCGCCCCTCAAATTACGCTAACATACATCATAATCAGCATGATCCCATCACGAGGGATTCTAGTCCAAATGGTCATTCCAACTTATGGAAAATTCTACGTAGCTACGAATTTCAAATGGACACTCATCACGAGTTCCAATACCTTCTCCAATAATAAATGGAAGGTACTTTTCCATATCCTCAGTTTAGAAAACATAATACTATACATATATAGTACTTCATTTCACATCTCGTACATATCATATCCATGTAAGCTTACATAAGATTTCCATAACAATTACTTTCCAAACTGACGGTTTTCAAATTTACCGCATTCATATATATATAAGTTCTGAAAACCTACATATCCTATATCCATAACAAATAGAGGATTTCAAAAATTTCCTCTAAGCCGATTTAAAAATTTTAGGTTATCTCAAAACCTAATTCATATTCATAATTTCATTTATTATCGACTTTCACATTCGATTTGGATTTCACGCTACATCGTCAATTCTCAACACAGAATTGATGTCTATCGATATATAACCTCTGAGCTCGTACGTCTCAGAGAAGGGTGTTAAGCTAAGAGAATAAATTCTCCGTTACCAACAGATATATATTTAATAGAGATCAATTGCTATGTCATCAATTCACAATGTTAGACATACAATCCAAACCATCATCTGAAATTCAAAACTCAACTTATATTGTCTTTAGTGTCGAAGTTAAACTCAATTTAACTTAACGATTCAATCTTTTTGAAAAATTTCAAATTGAACTAATTGTTCAAATATCTCATTTAACTTTTCAACTTCGACTTCGAAAATGAATTTCAAATCATTTATCCCTTACGGAATATATTCACAACATTTCATTTTTGGAAAAACATTTCCATACTTATTTAAAAATAAGTAATTCACAAATCTAATTTATTTTCAACATTTGAAAATATTCGATATACTTAAATCATAATTAAGTATATATTTCATCTTTTAAGGAAATCATTCTCTTTCACACATTTATTTGAGTTAAAATGAATGTTACGTTAAACATCGTTACGACAACTCAAAATCACTAGTATAGGAATTCGAAATTTAGATAGATGTATAAATCCCAATACTATACAAAACATTTCCTTTCGGAAATCATTTACTATAACAATAGTGTTATAGTCCATCATATCCTTTTATTCGAAAACATCTATTTCAACAATGAATGTTGAAATCTATGGTTTCGATATTCAATGCCTTTTAAAACATCTTTAAAACAATTAACTTTGTTTTAAAATATCATTTTCCCAAAAATATGTCCATTTTATTCAATAATATATTCACGGTCCAAAATTGTGAATATACATCTTTTAACAAGCTATAAGAATTTACTTATCAAAATAAGTCAGTTTTGGATTTATAAACAACGTTTATAAATTCTATTCCTATTTATAAAGACTTCAATTTATAAAAATCACTTTATTAATCATTCTTTATAACTCAATTTTATATCAAAAATTTAATTCATAAGTAAATTACTTATAATTCTTTTATTTTACAACATCGATTCATTTTATAACTTCTCAATATAATATTAACTCTTTCAAATCTTCTATATAACCCGTTTATAATAATTCAAAAATTGTAATTTAAAATTATTATATAAACTTATCAATTTTCTATTTCCAAAATAATCAACTAGTTCTTTAGTAAATCATTCATCGAATTGATTTTCAATTAAATCACATTTGATTTATTCACATTGGATTTTACTAACATTCATTCATATTCAATTAGTTCACTTTCACTAATTTATATTCAAGTTAGTCTGTTTTCAATTCAAATCAAATTTGATTCTATTTAAATTTACGTATCTTTCAATTTGAATTCAATTACTTAGCTTCCAATTTCCATTAATTCAATTTCATTAAAACTTAATGAATTCCTATAAAATCAACTAGCAAAACCATTTTTATTTACTTTGCTTACATTCAATTTGGTTTAACACACTTAATTTCAATTGGTTTATATTCTAATTCAGATTGAATTCTTATACTCACCATATTCACTAATTCACTTTTACAATTAAAGTTGAATTTCCTTTCTATAATTCAAATTCATATTCATTACTTCACTTTATTAATTCATTTTGATATCAAATTCAACCTCATTCAACATTACTTAAGCTATATTTCATTTTATCTTCACTTGCATTTATTTTCACTATACAGCTTAAGTTCGGCTCTAAGTTATTTGAAATTCTATTTTACTTAACTTAACTTAGATTTTATTTCAAAAATTCTCTTATTTAACTTTTGCTAAAGTCAAATTCATATCCCTATTCAGAATTCAGATTTTGTTTTACTTAACAAAACTGTTTAACCATTTTAACAATTGGTTTGATTCAAATTTTCTCATTTTATAAGTTATACAACTTATTAATTTAAACTTCCCAATTCATATTATATAATCACTTATCTTTAAGGTTTAAATTTCTATTTCAAAAATTTATCTGATCAAGTTCAATTTATTTAACTCTCTTTAGTTAAATTTCATATCTATTCAAACAATTTAACTTTTCTTAAGTTAAAAATCTTTATTTTCAAAACAATTTTATACTTCTTTAGATTTGAAAAACGTTTCTTTTTAAAGTGTTTCTAGTAACTATTCATATTAAACATCATAAACTAAGCTTTGTGTAAACCAAAGCTCTAATATCACTCTGTAACATTCCCCTTTCTGACCGCCTCCAGTCGGTAATTAAACCAACTCGAAACGTTCAAAAAGACGGATTGTTATTTAGTTTATGAAATTTAAACAGAATCAGCCACAGAAACACAGAATAATAATAATATTTCATTACTATAAATTTTCTTTTACATACATCAGAGTTTATACAATGTATTAAATTGATACAGCGGAATATCTTTAAAATACAAATTTCCTAAACTAAAGTGAACGCTTTACCCTCTCTCTCTAACTTCGCTGCTCGAAAATCTTCAAGCTGTAAAAATACTCGGTCTGACCCGAGTATTACATTCAAAAGAAAATAATACACAGGTCAGTCTAATTCAAACCAGTTATTAGTGCATAGAAGCAATAATAATCAAATAGACGACAGTCACAATAATTCCCGTCTATCCGATTCTTTAAACAAAGAAATCGGATAACGGTAAATATAACACTTAACATTGTTAAACAAAAAATCAGCGAATTTAAATCATCAACAGAGATAAATAAACAATTTATCAAATCGACTAAATCAATTTAAAACAATCGAAATTGTCACTTTAAAAACCATCGAAGTTCGATTGGCTACCGTACACGCACGCGTGTACGGCCTCGCCAATACGGCATAAAAGATCAATGCATCACGATGCAAAGAAAAAGAAATATCAATTCAAAACTGTCAATTCTAGGTGGCTGCAGTGCACGCACGCGAGCACTGCCTCGCCACCACCGAATATAAAGTTACCACAAGGGACAAGGGTAAAACTGCAACGAAAATGCAGCCTCCACTTGAATTCAATGGCCAGTGCAAGGGACAACCAAATCAGACTGCAAATAAAAATCTATGCATCAATGCAAATGAAGACTAGTCCACACATATACAATTATGTGGCCACACAGTGCGCAGAACACATGAAGGAAATGCACATGTTAAATGGGCAGCAAGTGCCACCCAATGATGCAAGGAAATGAAACAACAAGATGGACTTAAATCAGTGGCAACTTCACAACTAATCAAGTCGGACTTCGCTAAGCAATGGACCAGAAGCATGTGCAGACACCCAATGAAAACACAAATGCAAAGATGCATGCACATGTACACTAAATCAAAAAGTGCAACAGCTACAACAAAACAAAACCGCATCAAAACATATGTATGCAAACCTAACGCCTCAAATGACCAAGTACAACCGAAATCAAGAAATGCACTTAAGTTAAAAGCTATGCAGTGGAGACGTAAACAAGGGTATGTGCAGACCACTTGAAGTATGTTAACATATACAACCATGAAATACAAGTGCAAGTACACAATGAATGCCACGACTATAGAGGGTCAAGTGCAATCACAACTGTATATATTTAAAAGCACTTAAACAAAGAACTCGAAGACATTATCAAGTTAATGTCGAAGTTCAACCATAAAATAAGTTCAACATTTATCGAGAACCAAAGTCATCAAGTATTACTCATGAAAACAAAACCTAGCAGTTATATACACAGTGAAAACATGCACATAAGGGGTGGTGAACTGCGAATATAAGCCTACACCCACATAATGGAGATCAGACTACACAAATACAAGTATAACCCAGTGGTCAAGACAGCCTATTCATATACAAACTTCCTCAACACAACTGCAAAGCAACTCAACTCGAATTTGACCCAGTGCACAAGGCAACTAGACCATCAAAGTGCAAACAAGATGAAGTCAGTGCCAATAGTAATGACAGCAACTCCACCAAGTCGTAATTCAATCCCAAAATACAGTCAATCATTCCAAGAGAAAATAAAATGCAGTTCGAACATACATATATACATATCAATTTAATGTATATACATACATCACTGCATACATATGTTTGAAGACTAGAATGCAACTGGGTGCAGACAATCTCAAAAAAAAACATAAGTGTACGAAAGGTAACATATATAATACTGTAACTGGACAGTATTTACTTCATAGTCTAGAACAAGGCAAAATGCCAAAGTCGAAGCACATAGGCGAAAACAACAAACCAGATAAAAGAATGCCAACATGATGAAGTTAGTGCCAACAATAATGACAGCAACTCGATCATCTCACGAATTATTTAAATGCAGACAGCAATGAAGTGTCATATCCAAACCAACCCAAAAATCATCATATAAACTAGTCCCAAATTTTACTTAAGGTAAGTTCAAAATCATGGTACAACAGTCTTACAAAACTGGACTTCAGCAATTTAAAATAAACTCAATCAGTTTAAGTATGCAGAGAGCAACATAAAGACTATACTAACAAGTGCACAACATGAACAAACTATATGTGAAGACTGCAAGGTGAGGTCAGTACATACAACAGTGAAGCTATCTAAATGAAACCATGATCAAGTGAACACATGTACATCGATTCAGAAATCAAGGACCAAGCATGTATAGGCAGTATGCATGTGAAACCATACTTCATGAATGTACAGAGGCTACAAGTTAGAGAAACTAGTTCAAGTGGCTAATGCACAAAAGACATAACAAGGAACTCAAGTTTATATGCAAATAAACAGTGTAGTGATGGAATTTCAATGATATGAAAATGCGACAGATAAGCGATGATTCAAAAGCTACACCATATCAAAGTGCTACTAGAGGCAGTGGATAATATGGCAAAAATAATCGAACAAGATCAATCATCACAAAACCAAGTGTGCAGCCGAAGGCAACTACAGGTCAAAGTCGATGCCAAAGCCAACAAGTGAGACGAAAAACAGTCTGAGCAAATACAACATGCCAAAGCCGATGATCAGAGGTTATTACCAAAAATATCGAGATGTAAAAACGGCAAGTATAAACAACGTGGTAATCACGTAAATCAAATCTGACTTGATTATAAACCCAGAAATCATCATCGACTGTGGGGTGGACAACAGAGCAAAGCAAATGCCAACCAAGATATTCATGAAACAAGAAAAATGGTGAATGACCAAGTTCAAAATCAAAAGCCAGTGATAAACAAATTTTCCCATAAATTCAAAGCCGTGAAAATCACGAAATCAAGAATATGCGAATTCGAACTAGATGTGAGGGGCGAAAACCACTCACCTTCGATTGGAACGGTTGCGAGCGTGAGATGATCTAGCTACTGAAGTTGACGCCGTGGCCCTCTAGAAGACGAGCGCGATAGATCAAAGCCAGCGCCTTTGATTTTGAAAAGCCCTAATCTTCCGAGTGCAAGAGGAAGACGAGAGGGAAGGACGAAAAAAATGAATTTGAGGCCGCCATTTTTATTCTTCGATTGATTTGTTTAGGGTTTTGAACGAATGAGAAAATCAAAGAGGAACGACTGAATAAAATAAAAGGAAAAGACAACGTACGTGATGGCGAGAATACAGGGTAGGGTGGCTGATAGGTACGCGACTTCGGCTGAGATGATATAAAATATTGTGTACTAGAGATCTTGTAATATATTTTTTTATTTTATTTTATTTATATAAATATTTTCTTTTCAGATTCAATTTGTTTTCAACACAAACTTCAATGCGTTTATATATCGTATGTTCACACAACAATCCCAATAGATACGAAATTTTAAATCCGTTAAAAATTCAATATTACGGACCCAATGGAACTGGTTTTGTCAAATTCCGAGACTGTGCCTCGGAAGGGTATTTTTTTTTAAATCCAATTTAAACGATACCATTTCAAAACTGAACAAATCGCTTTTAAATTCAATTCTGAAGCTTCTATTACCTTAAGTATTATCAATATGAATTTTCTAAGCCTTTAAATTATTTTTAACCGGCTTAAAATTGAAGATTCAATTTTATTCAACTTTCAATAGATTAAATTCAAAGATTTAATCGCTAATTCATTCTGATAATTTGAAATTCAAGTCAAATCATCATTCAAATATTTAAAATTAATTAAATATTTTCAATTTAAATTGTTCAAAATTCAGGGTCGTTACACCGAGAGTTTAAGAAAAACAGAAATAAACTTCGGGTCACACATGGGTCTGGTATGAGTAAACGGTTAAAGTTGCTTAACTCTGAAAATCCTTTGAAAACAAAAGGTATCACGTAAGACTCCCCACACATAAACATGGGTAAGTTTTTACCTTACGCTAACCAAAACATTTGATAGGAAATCCAGTGATATTATAATAGTGTCTAGGGTTTTCAAGTAAAATACAGAAATAGCTGGAATGCTTACATCTCACGTTCCAACATAGTTGGGCACAACTAATACGTACGGCACTTATTGGAGATTGGATTCCATACAATGGCAGGGCTACTGGGGTACCGCCCGTCACAGTACGTGGCCTAGATCACTGTACCGAGGATTACTCCCAATCCCCTGCAACACAAGGCCGGAACCATCCCTTACTGGATAATTCCCGGATAAGAAACCCCGCGGTTGTAGCTAGCAACCGCCACACAGCCGAATAAAAAGGGACTCTAGACAGGGGAAATCTCAGCCTACTTGGGTGCTACCCACTAACCTTGCTGCATCTCCCCTGTTTTAGCCATTCCCGGTTGATGAGGCTTGAGGCTACGATTACCTTTAGAGAACACATCTCTTAGAATGCTCATCGTCCACCTGACGATGTTCTGAAAGCATTCAATCCATACAAGTTCGTTCCGGGTTCGAATGAAACCGAAGGCATTATCTCGTTACACTCATTTTGGAATCGCCCTCAGAGTTAACGACAATAACCCTTGCACTCTGAATCTTCATCTTCACTTGAGATTCACGATCTATCGTTAATTTGGATCGATGCGGTTTTCGGATATCCAAATCTGGAAACCTGAACCCGGTCTCATCGAATCCAAATCGCCATCTTTTAGGTCCAAGTTGTTTTAAAGTTAAAACAATTCAATTCAATTATCTATATACACACAGATAGATAAATCACAATATAACAATGGATAATCACATTATCGTCATAAACAGATAATCCATATTATTAACTCAAACAGATAATCAATATTATCATACTTAAAACATGCATCCATATCACAATAGATATTATTCATCTCATATCTGAGATTACAATCAATCAATGAAATCAATATCATCCATCATAAACAAGGATTAATAATCACACCATTTATAATCAATTTAAAATGAATTAAATTAATTACTAATCTCTAATTAATTTAAAGTAAATTAAATTAATTACTTTATTATTATAAATCTTGCTTACATCACCATTAATTAAGTACAAGTCAATTAATTAATCATTCTCTACTTTCCATCTTAATTAATCATTCTTGATTAATTATCTTTTAATTACAATTAAATAATTATCCTTTAATTATTTTTACAAATTAATTATCTTATACCAAATATAGAAAGCAACCTTTAAATTACTAAAATTAATTACATTACTCCTTTAATTAATTACATTAATGAATTCCTTCATTTATTAATTATTTCCAAATAAATCCATTCTAAATTACATCATTTATTATAATAATTAATGATCTTTAATTACATTTATTACATTTAGTAATTTATCCTCAATTAAACCAAATTGTTAATCACCTTGATTAAGTCCATTCAGTAATTAACTACCCTTAATTACTTCATTTAATAATTTAATTACTCCATAATTAATTATCTCTAATTAATCCCTTGAATAATTATACAAAGTAATTATACTCAAATTACTTTCATTATTAAATCATCCCCAATTAATTACTTCCTTAAGTAATTATACTTATCACATCATCGAAAGGTTATTTAAATTAATTAAACTTAATTAATTAATTTAAACAATTCATATTAAACTTAATTAATTACAAATGAAAAATTAATTTCTTAATTACTTCCATAGGTAATTATACTTAAATAATTCACAATTTGATTATCTTAAATTAATAAATCTAATTGATTATCCAATTTAATCATATTAATTCATTATTTAATCATCCTAGTTAATAACCTTCATAAATTATTAACACTTCTTAAATTACTTTTCTAAAGTAATTAAATTAAGATTTATTATTAATTACAATTAAATTTTACCTTTAATAACTCATTAATTAATCCTTAGTTATTTAATTAATTAAGTATTCAATATAACTTAATTAATCCTTACTTGCTCCATTTATTAATTACTAATCATTAATTAAAATTAAAATCTTATTTAAATAAATGATCCTTAATTACCCATTTATTAATCCTAAATTAATTATCTTAAACCTTAATTAACTAATTTAACTCTTAATTACTAAATCAATTAATTCTATCATTAATTAATCAAATTAGTTAATTATTTATTTTAATTAACTTAATAATTACAAATCCTTAAATCTACATTTATTTAAGGATAAAACATTTTCTTATTAATGATCAAATTCTCATTTCAAATTTAGATTCAAAATAAATACAAGATTTAACTTAGCAAGATTTAACACACTTGAAAATATACTTTAAACATTTTAAAGTTGTTAAAACATTTTATTTTTATAAAACTTATATTTATTTAAAACTATGGAGACAAAAGTTAATTTGAATACGTCTTAAACTCTGGTTTTAACTTATATTTAAAACCCTGACTTAAATTTTAAAACTTAAAATCTTACAGGCTACAAAACTGGCAACACAAACAAACCCGAGTCTACCCTATTATTCTTCGAATCGAACACCAGTCTGCTTCGAGAAAAACCCCAAATTGCTCGAGGAAAACTCGAGACTTCCACTCCTGCTCGAACCAATGTTCCACCTGAAACGCACATGCACCGTGCATATGCACGGTGGCTCCAGCCGCTAGCGATCATCAACGATGATCACATCACATCAGAGATCGACTCCGCATCCCTCTCCGATCATCAAATCGCGTCCAACACCCTGGAATCAAAATCGAGTGCCACTTCCAAAGCCTGGAACTAACAGTACATCATCAACCCAAACTAAAATCGCCACGTCTTCCAAACTCTGACCACCGTAGGTTCTGAAACTCCGGCGTCGACTTCCTCTTCACGACAACTTCCCTTCCCCAAAAACTTGTCGAACTCGATCAACACTAGGAACCGTGGTTATCGATTTTACTTAGCTTAGTAAAACTAGGGTTCTAGACTTCTAATGACAACCACCACTACCCCACTGACATGAACCATCACCTGCCAATTTTGTCGAAGTCCCTGATCACCCCTCCACCTCCAGAAAGCACGACAACTTCCCAAACCAACCAAATCACCAGAGAATCTCAAAAACTCAAATTCCAGTCACCACCAAATAACACATTCGATACTTCATTAAAAATTGTAGATTTGATTTTAAAAATCCTATCTTTTAGAGACGATTTAAGATACATAATTAAATCAACAAAATTCAAAGTTTGATTTTTAACATATCTCAAGTTCTCTATGTTTTCAATTCTTCCAGATAATGTTTCTATCTAAAATTATTGCAACTATTTTTAAAGCTTGGTTTAGTTTAAAACAACAAACTTTGTTTTAATACTTAGGCCTAAGAAGATTAGAGTGTAAAGTATTTTGAAGTTAAATCTAAGTTTAAATTTCTGAAATTTTAAAACAGAGACGGTCACAAGAATTATCTAAACATATTCACAAGTTTACAGAGGCTTAAAAACCATCATACAAACATATTTTCAAGCATACATCACCAAATTACTATAACCATATGTCATATGCATCAAAACTAAAGGGTCTCATGTTTAAAAATTTAAAGGCAGAGACTTGACTAGATCAGAGATATTTAAAACAACTGATATGCACACTTCAAAGATTCACAAAGAATTGCACATACATATACATATAAAACAAATCATAAGCACAGAGATTCCCAGGTTACTTAAGTTTTTAGATTAAAAGTTTACTCACCCGGCATTAAAACAGAAAGCTTGATTTTTTTTGTTTGAAAACAGGAATGCTTGAAACTGGAATGTGAGAACTTGCATATTTTGTTGACTTTATTCTTGAAAACTTTGAAATGGCTTTAAAACTTGAACATGAATTGATCTGGAAATCTTGTTATAGTTGAGATGCCTTAATTTTTGAATTGAAACTGATGTGCTTGGCTTAGTTGATTTTCAGGTTTGTATATTTGTTTAAATGAACAAAAAAATGAGAAGAAGCTTGCTAAGTCTTTTGTATACGAAATGAAATGAGGTATGTTGATAAATAAACAAGTATACAATTTTGTTCACTGTTCAGGTACACAAAATTCAGGGATTTTTATTTTAAAAAGAAGCTGAAATGAAATATCTCGTGTACTATAGGTGATGGCATTTAATGCCTTGCTCCATATCAAGTCTACACAAACCATATTTTTATTCTTATATGTATAGCCTTGCATATGGTTATCTTTGATTGACTTAAAGCTAAGCATACTTCCCCATTCCTATTCGTATGTACTGAGATGTTTTCTGCCTTCAACATATACATTGCTATAATGTATAATATTTACTTGCCTTATCTTAGTATCTTGTACTAGTATGATTCCTCTCTAGCCTGCAAATATATTTCTAAAGATTATACAACTCTAGAATTTTACTTAAGTTTTTAGTTTAGAGGTTGTTATGGTTATTGTATTATGTTAGCTTGCATATTTGTTTCTATCTCTAACATAAGTGTGTTTATTTTTATTTTAAGACTTAAACTATCAATTATTTAATTACCTATTATTATTTTATTTTATACTTACTTTAAATATTTATAAGGTATATTTGATTATACATATTATTCTTTTGAGAGATTTATATAAATTTTGAAACCATAATTTCTTTTAAAATATATATAACAATTTTTATTTAAAATAAAAATCTACTTGTATAGACATCTTATTATAAATAAAGCTCATTATTACATTAAATAATTTATAAAAGAGATTATCACTTTATTACTTATTTCTATCAAGCTATACTCTAAAAAGAACAACAAACCTTTTGTTTAATTTAAATTTAAGCTAAAATCATTTAAACAATTTTAACTTTAATCTTGAGTATATTTTAAAGCCAATGGTTATTTATTTAATATTGAATTTACTCAAATTCCAAATTACCAAAAAGATTAGAGTTTGAAAACATATCCTTATTTATTAAAACTTAAAACAGACCTTAACTATTTACAATATATACAAATATATATATAAATAAATAGAAAACAATTTATTAGCTTTTAAAAGATAAATTATCAGTTAAATATTCATTTAAAAGAAATTACCAAATCAATTCATATCTTATTAACAAATATTATCAAATCAATTTAATATTTAATATAGATTATTAAATTGATATTGCTCAAAATTCCGGGATATCACACACACACACACACAAACACACACACACACACACACACACACATGTATGTATAAATATTTTATACAAAATATATGAACATAAAACTTTTATATATAGATAAATTTATACATAGAAAGAGAGAGAAAAATTACTAAAAATTATTTATAGTTCAAATTTAACTTAGTCTTGCAAACATAATAATTTTATTATTTTAATTTGCATATATGAATAAAATAATGTTTTCAACCTTAAATAATTAACATAAAATAATATATTCATGAAAATTTAAATTCTACAATTTTTGAAAATCTAAGATCATAAAATAGAGTTTAGAAAAAATCTAGAGATTTTTCAAAGTTGAAATATTATTTTTAAAAAAACAAATACATTGATTTCGACAATAATTATTTAATATAAAATAATATATTATTAAAATTCAAATTTTAAAATTTTAGAAATTCTAGGATCGTGAATGAAAGGTTACAAAAAATTTTGAAGAATTTTTCAGTTAAATTATTATTTTTAATAAATCATAAAAAGGTTTTTTGAAATAATATTAATCATTAAAAATAATAAACTTTATTGAAAAATTCCAAATTTTTTTTTGTATGTTTCTGAAATGATATAATATTTTTAAAAAATATAAATTTTAATTTCTAATGTAATAATTATTTTATATATAATAAACAATTCAAAAATTCAATAAATGTTAATTTAAAAATATGAATACATGTATGATAATTAATTTTCGAATTTGTAAATTCATATTATATATAAATAAGTGTAATAAATTTTTTAAATATATATATATATATATATATCTTATAAATGAATATATGCTATTATGAGAGAGAAATATACACTAATATATATATATGAATTTATTAATAAATATATATAAAAAAATTATTAATGAAAAAAAATTGATTTTTTACAACAAACAGCATTTGTCCATACATAAGTCAAATAGTATAAAAATCAAATTATGCACATAACCAAACTGATTTGTGACAACTATATCTACTTGCAAAAATCTCACCTAACTAAACATATAGTAGCACTATATTTAAACAGATATGAAATTGCTCATTATAGGATAATATAATATAATTTAATAACTGTAATATGAATTAAAACTACCAATTTAATGATGCCTTTGAATCCACGTTGAAATAATGACTTCCCTTCTTTTTACTGTTCTAGATTCGTCAAATTGCTAGTCCGGAATCACCGACCTCTAATTATCGAATAGTATTATTTTAGTTTGAAATATATTAGAGAATTTTGGAGTGGATTAAGAGCTATGTTTTAACCAGCAATGTAGAAGGTAATGACGGCCAAAAAGGTTTTTGTCATTATTTTAGATATATATATATATACATATATATATAGGGTTGTATTAGAGAGAAACGAGGAAAACCTTTTTACTCATTGTGACGCCCCACCTCTATGCTCATAATAACAAAGAGTATTAAAGAAAATACTGTCTATTATTACGAAGAATAAGGCTGGATAGGAGCGACCATCCGTAATTGGCCTTACACTAATATTGGTTATCTCGATAGGAGTGGTACATACTTTTTATTTTTCTTCTATTATTTGTTTACTCCCATCGACACACCCAATACTAGTATAAAACGAACTACGACGGTTCATAATAGTTTAGGACATTAGATATAACAATAACACAGATAATATAAATGCGGAACACAGATAAAAACAAAAGTCTCAATATATATAAACCTTGTCAGTTAATACATAGTTGACACGATACATATGATACAACTACAACTGTCGACTCTAGAAGTTATATATACAAGTACATTATCGACTAATATACATGAATACATATCGTTCTATACGATGACACGACTATTACAAAATGACACTGACAACTTCAGAAGATGTGAAAAGTCTTCAATCCCGAACAGCAACTCAAAGAAAGAAATCTACAACCTGAAATACTCGGGTCTGACCCGAGTATTATATTCAAAAGAAAATAATACCCAGGTCAGTCTAATTCAAACCAGTTTATTAGTGCATATGGGCAGTAATAATTTAAATAGACGACAGTCACAATAATTCCCGTCTATCCGATTCTTTAAACAAAGAAACTGGATAACGGTCAATATAACACTTAACAGTGTTTAACAAAAATCAGCAGATTTAAATCATCAACAGAGATAAATAAACAATTTATCAAATCGACTAAATCAATTTGAAACTGTCAAATCTGATAGGGCTGCAGTACACGCACGCGTGTACTGCCTCGCCACTATCAAACGAAATGCATAAAAGATCAATGGAAATTCACGAAACGCGCATAAGGTCAAACCCAGAGAAAGTCGGGTTCAACTCAAATGCGATTCAAATAAATGGTCGAGACATAAAATTAAGTCTCGGCCCAAGTTCAACTCAACCAACAGAAAACAATGGCTGCACATAGACAGCAGGGTACAACACGCCTCAAAGTATCGGTCGATACTAACAAGCATGCGTGGTAAGGGAAACCCAAATACTACTTGAAACAGGTATGTAACTGTCCCAAATGGTCAAGACAAATGTAATGAATGACCAAACTCAAAGAAACTGCAAAGGTCAAACCCAAATATTGGGTTCAACACCAGGTAATTGAACAAGACCGGAAATTCAAGGAGGCACCAAACAATCAACTGAGTGCAACAAACCAAAGCATCACAAAGACAGTGTGCAAGCAAAGACAAGGGAACCGCACAACTTCGAATAAACACTACAAGGAAATATAAACAAGATCAAACTGAAACAAAAGAATTCAGACTAAATACACATGCCAGACTCAACTGGAACGGTGCAGTATGGCCAGATTGAAGGTGATTAGACTGCAATATCAAAGGAATGGGTGCAACATGTCAAAGACAACTGAAACAAGCCAGAACTGCCTCAGCCATCAAGACATGTGCAATGTAACATGACAACAGATCTAACAATGGACTACAAGACAGTGAATCAAAGTGTGGTTTAAACCAGGACAAAACCTCATCAAGGCCGAAAACAACTGCAATTCCAATTCTCACCAAACAAAACAATAGAAACAAATACAATTCTCACAAAAGCAATACTCTATGTGATACACGTGTACCCAACCCATGCATGCAAGAGCCAAAACATATGAGCTAACGCACGCGATGAAGTTTGAACAATATGTGATGACTTGGGCTGTTTCGCATATAGCAATACACGTGCACAATAATCCGGGAAGTTAATGCACTCTTAATCAAAGTTTTGCAATATACTTAAACAAGATGTTGTGGACACACTTATAGGTACTAAAAATATAAAATGAGCTATCTGGCACATATACAAATGTGCACCCCAATATTCGCGCAAATTAACAAATGAAGTAAAGCTACCCTGAGACTTATAATTATTTGCACGAAGCTATGTACTTAACTTAGTCTAAAATGAATAAGCCAAACATATAACACGTACTCATTTTTTTTCATGCAATAACGAAAGGGACCAGGCTTGTTTCCATGTTTTTATTTGTAAAAATGATGATGGCCCAGATTTCTCAAGCAAATGACCAAACCCAAAATTGCCTGAGAAAGTAACTTGGACCTGCTAAATTTCATAATGTATGTCATTAAATGCCCAAAGTCAGTGATAACAACTTCCAGGCCAAGCAATACAAATATATACATTTCAAAAATCAGAGTTATTGATCCCAGTATTTAAAACAAAAACCAATGCACAATGAAACCAGACTCCATAAACACACCTATATACATACATAAATGTAAGTATGTATGTATACAAGTGGAGATGACCTGGTAGCAAGCCCAAAGGCAATAATGTAAAACAGAAATCAAAACTGAAGCACAGAGAAGTAATCGGACCAAATTCCATCAAGCACAGTGCAAAAGAGTTCAACGAAAATCGACGAAGTCGAAGTCGAAGCCAACAAAGAAATCGAACCTACCAAAGCAAGTGAAGCCAAAATCATCACATATACGAATTTTCACAGTCAATAACCCAATATCGAAACAAAGATGACCACGAAAACAAAAACGAACGAAATCTCATATTTTGAGTGAATTAGATGTGAGAAAGTCTCACCTTTAATCGGTCGCGATTCGAAGAACCGTGAAGCCCTAGTTTCGAACGACGATTGAAGTTAAACCAGAATGAAGCCAAGACGAACGAACGAAGGAAACTTCATGGCCACCATTTTTTTTTCTTTCGTTCGACCTAGGTTTTCGAAAAAAGGAAAAAGAATTGGGGAAACGGGTTATTTTTATTTTTAGAAAATTGTCACGGCAAAGTCTTTAATTGGGCCACCATTAAAATTTTTAAAGCCTACTCCACTAACCAAATTATCAAAAGAATTTCTCCCCATTTTAAAAACCCAAACAACATTTAACAAAACTTTTATTAGAGAATTTTACAACCTAAAGAGAATATCAAATTGACTTTAATTCCAATAACAGTAATCAAACGGATTAATTCGTCATTCTGACGATAATTAAAGATTACAAAACACCGGGTTGTTACAGACTCCCCTCCTTATAAAAATTGCGTCCCCGCAATTTTCATAATTAAAGTCGTCATTAACAATAAATTTTCTAACATAAATTGGTTAAGCTAGAAAAATAAAGATAGAGAATTCAAACATCAAAGAAATCTTTTAATTTCATAAAAGAAATTCACAATTCTCAACAAAATCTAACTATCAAAAGATAATCAGGGAACAACAAAACTGGATAAACGCAATTATCAGCAATATTCAATTATTAACTAGATAATTAAAATACAGAAAATCACAAAGCAGCAATATCTAGTTATCGATATGATAAGTTAGAAAACAGCAAAATCTAATCATCAACAAAGATAATTAGAAAACCAAATTCAATAAAATCAGCATACATCCAATCATCCAAACGATACTCAGAAAACAAATCAACAAATGTCAAATTATCGAAGACGAATATCACAAAACATCAAATTCAACAATTATTCGATTATCAAAACGATAATCAAATTTCAAATTCAACAAATATTCGATTATCACAAAACGATAATCAAATTTCAAATTCAACAAATATTCGATTATCACAAAACGATAATCAAATTTCTCAAATTCAACAAATATTCGATTATCACAAAACGATAATCAAATTTCTCAATTTCAACAAATATTTAATTATCTCAAGCGATAATCAAATTTCAAATTCAACAAATATTCGATTATCAAAAACGATAATCAAATCTCAAATCAACCAATATTTAATTATCTAAAGCGATAATTAAATCTCAAATCAACAAATATTTAATTATCTCAGGCGATAATTAAATCTAAAATCAACAAATATTTAATTATCTAAAGCGATAATTAAATCTCAAATCAGCAATTATTTAATTATCTAAAGCGATAATTAAATCTCAAATCAGCAAATATTTAATTATCTAAAGCGATAATTAAATCTCAAATCAGCAAATATTTAATTATCTAAAGCGATAATTAAATTTCAAATCAGCAAATATTTAATTATCTAAAGCGATAATTAAATCTCAAATCAGCAAATATTTAATTATCTAAAGCGATAATTAAATCTCAAATCAGCAAATATTTAATTATCTAAAGCGATAATTAAATCTCAAATCAGCAAATATTTAATTATCTAAAGCGATAATTAAATTTCAATCAGCAAATATTTAATTATCTAAAGCGATAATTAAATCTCAAATCAGCAAATATTTAATTATCTAAAGCGATAATTAAATCTCAAATCAGCAAATATTTAATTATCTAAAGCGATAATTAAATTTCAAATCAGCAAATATTTAATTATCTAAAGCGATAATTAAATCTCAAATCAGCAAATATTTAATTATCTAAAGCGATAATTAAATTTCAAATCAGCAAATATTTAATTATCTAAAGCGATAATTAAAAACAACAAATATCTGATTATCAAAAACGATAATCAGAACTCATATCAACAAATATCTAATTATCACAAGCGATAATTAGAAACAACAATTATCCGATTATCAAAAACGATAATCAGAACTCATATCAACAAATATCCAATTACCTGCAGATAATTGGAAGCAACAAATATCTAGAAATCAATTAAGAAGACTAGAAAATCAACATAAAAGCTTGGATCGATCCCATCAGATGGCGAGTTTTTAATTCGCCGCACGTGCATCAACAAATGGCCAAAGCCTACCAAGTACTCAACATAATTTTGGCGCCCAACAAATGACCCGAAGGTCCAACAAATGACCCGAAGGTCTAGTACTGGTATTTGACCCGAAGGTCCAACAAATGACCCGAAGGTCCTCATAGTGGCTCGAAAGCACACGAAAGCATCAAAATGTTTCAATTAACGAGTCCGGAATTAACCGAAATAGCAAACGCACATGTCCCATACCACGTGTTTTACTAAATCGTTTGATTCTCTTCATCGTTTCCTTGTAAGTGTGAAATCATCAAATTCATCAAAACAACAGATATTCAATTAACGAGTCCGGAATTAACCGAAATAGTAAAAGTGTGGTTCCATACTCCGCACTTTTGCTAAATCGTTTAAATCACTTCATCGTTTCCTTGAAAGTGCAAAATTGTGTATTCTGTAAAAACACACTTTACATTCTCAAACGGACAAGTCCGGAATTAAGCGAATCAGTAAAAGAAAGGGGTCATAGTCCTCGATTTTGCTGAAACGTTTAAATCGCTTCCTCGTTCTTTTGAAAGCGCAAACTATTAAAATTTCTGAAAACAATTTTATTTATTTTGTAAAAATAACAATTCACATTCTCAATTGGACAAGTCCGGAGTTAAGCGAAACAGTAAAAGAAAGGGGTCATAATCCTTGATTTTGCTGAATCGTTTAAGTCACTTTCTCATTCTTTTGAAAACGCAAACTGTTAAAAATTTATAAAACAATTTTCAGTTTTAAAACGATTTTCCAATCACGTGATTAAAACAGCAAATCAGTAACAATTTCGATAAGGAAATTGTACTTCTCAAAATACCGTAAAAACGGTTACAAATCAGCATTGCGGTATAACCGCTTGAAAATCCACTTTTAAAAGTTTGACTGTTACTGAAGTCAAAGCAACAGTAATTTTAAAACATCAAATATCTCATCAAAATAATTCACATCTAAATGTGACATCAGTGAATTTTCATTCATTAAAACTGTCAACAAAACACCGTGCTTCAAAAATCTAGCATTGGTGTAAAAATCCCGTTACAAAAATAACGGCAACAAAATACGTCTCATAACCAAGCATCGGTTCAACGTAAATAAATGCAGTAACGTGCAATTCAAATTTTTGCATGTACTACAGAATGAACAAAGAAATCATTCAAATGTATCTTCAATGAAGATAATCCAAAACAGCAAAAATCTAATCAATAGATGATTAATACAAAAGAAAGCCAGCGGAAATTTCAACAAAAATCACATAACTGCAATTTCTTCGAATCCTCAATTCGGATTCGAAGTTCTCAAAGAAATAAAATAATTACAGCTATGTAAACAACAATTGAAATTCATATCAATTTCGTATTTTGATTTTTAAATCAAAAAGATTATCAGTTGTACTCAGCGAAGACAGTTTCACTGTTTCCGCTGCGCACTCTGATAAACAGAACACAAATCAATCAAATCATCAGAACACAATTTCACTATTATTTTTAAATAAAGATATTTAAAAATTTCATCCAAATTTCAAAACTTTAGTTTTGACTCAAAGTACAAATAAAACATCGACCAATAGTTGTAACATATGTTCCATCCAAGTTAAGTTTTATATTATGTCCATAAACCCCAAGCTCTGATACCAACTGTGACGCCCCACCTCTATGCTCATAATAACAAAGAGTATTAAAGAAAATACTGTCTATTATTACGAAGAATAAGGCTGGATAGGAGCGACCATCCGTAATTGGCCTTACACTAATATTGGTTATCTCGATAGGAGTGGTACATACTTTTTATTTTTCTTCTATTATTTGTTTACTCCCATCGACACACCCAATACTAGTATAAAACGAACTACGACGGTTCATAATAGTTTAGGACATTAGATATAACAATAACACAGATAATATAAATGCGGAACACAGATAAAAACAAAAGTCTCAATATATATAAACCTTGTCAGTTAATACATAGTTGACACGATACATATGATACAACTACAACTGTCGACTCTAGAAGTTATATATACAAGTACATTATCGACTAATATACATGAATACATATCGTTCTATACGATGACACGACTATTACAAAATGACACTGACAACTTCAGAAGATGTGAAAAGTCTTCAATCCCGAACAGCAACTCAAAGAAAGAAATCTACAACCTGAAATACTCGGGTCTGACCCGAGTATTATATTCAAAAGAAAATAATACCCAGGTCAGTCTAATTCAAACCAGTTTATTAGTGCATATGGGCAGTAATAATTTAAATAGACGACAGTCACAATAATTCCCGTCTATCCGATTCTTTAAACAAAGAAACTGGATAACGGTCAATATAACACTTAACAGTGTTTAACAAAAATCAGCAGATTTAAATTATCAACAGAGATAAATAAACAATTTATCAAATCGACTAAATCAATTTGAAACTGTCAAATCTGATAGGGCTGCAGTACACGCACGCGTGTACTGCCTCGCCACTATCAAACGAAATGCATAAAAGATCAATGGAAATTCACGAAACGTGCATAAGGTCAAACCCAGAGAAAGTCGGGTTCAACTCAAATGCGATTCAAATAAATGGTCGAGACATAAAATTAAGTCTCGGCCCAAGTTCAACTCAACCAACAGAAAACAATGGCTGCACATAGACAGCAGGGTACAACACGCCTCAAAGTATCGGTCGATACTAACAAGCATGCGTGGTCAGGGAAACCCAAATACTACTTGAAACAGGTATGTAACTGTCCCAAATGGTCAAGACAAATGTAATGAATGACCAAACTCAAAGAAACTGCAAAGGTCAAACCCAAATATTGGGTTCAACACCAGGTAATTGAACAAGACCGGAAATTCAAGGAGGCACCAAACAATCAACTGAGTGCAACAAACCAAAGCATCACAAAGACAGTGTGCAAGCAAAGACAAGGGAACCGCACAACTTCGAATAAACACTACAAGGAAATATAAACAAGATCAAACTGAAACAAAAGAATTCAGACTAAATACACATGCCAGACTCAACTGGAACAGTGCAGTATGGCCAGATTGAAGGTGATTAGACTGCAATATCAAAGGAATGGGTGCAACATGTCAAAGACAACTGAAACAAGCCAGAACTGCCTCAGCCATCAAGACATGTGCAATGTAACATGACAACAGATCTAACAATGGACTACAAGACAGTGAATCAAAGTGTGGTTTAAACCAGGACAAAACCTCATCAAGGCCGAAAACAACTGCAATTCCAATTCTCACCAAACAAAACAATAGAAACAAATACAATTCTCACAAAATCAATACTCTATGTGATACACGTGTACCCAACCCATGCATGCAAGAGCCAAAACATATGAGCTAACGCACGCGATGAAGTTTGAACAATATGTGATGACTTGGGCTGTTTCGCATATAGCAATACACGTGCACAATAATCCGGGAAGTTAATGCACTCTTAATCAAAGTTTTGCAATATACTTAAACAAGATGTTGTGGACACACTTATAGGTACTAAAAATATAAAATGAGCTATCTGGCACATATACAAATGTGCACCCCAATATTCGCGCAAATTAACAAATGAAGTAAAGCTACCCTGAGACTTATAATTATTTGCACGAAGCTATGTACTTAACTTAGTCTAAAATGAATAAGCCAAACATATAACACGTACTCATTTTTTTTCATGCAATAACGAAAGGGACCAGGCTTGTTTCCATGTTTTTATTTGTAAAAATGATGATGGCCCAGATTTCTCAAGCAAATGACTAAACCCAAAATTGCCTGAGAAAGTAACTTGGACCTGCTAAATTTCATAATGTATGTCATTAAATGCCCAAAGTCAGTGATAACAACTTCCAGGCCAAGCAATACAAATATATACATTTCAAAAATCAGAGTTATTGATCCCAGTATTTAAAACAAAAACCAATGCACAATGAAACCAGACTCCATAAACACACCTATATACATACATAAATGTAAGTATGTATGTATACAAGTGGAGATGACCTGGTAGCAAGCCCAAAGGCAATAATGTAAAACAGAAATCAAAACTGAAGCACAGAGAAGTAATCGGACCAAATTCCATCAAGCACAGTGCAAAAGAGTTCAACGAAAATCGACGAAGTCGAAGTCGAAGCCAACAAAGAAATCGAACCTACCAAAGCAAGTGAAGCCAAAATCATCACATATACGAATTTTCACAGTCAATAACCCAATATCGAAACAAAGATGACCACGAAAACAAAAACGAACGAAATCTCATATTTTGAGTGAATTAGATGTGAGAAAGTCTCACCTTTAATCGGTCGCGATTCGAAGAACCGTGAAGCCCTAGTTTCGAACGACGATTGAAGTTAAACCAGAATGAAGCCAAGACGAACGAATGAAGGAAACTTCATGGCCACCATTTTTTTTTCTTTCGTTCGACCTAGGTTTTCGAAAAAAGGAAAAAGAATTGGGGAAACGGGTTATTTTTATTTTTAGAAAATTGTCACGGCAAAGTCTTTAATTGGGCCACCATTAAAATTTTTAAAGCCTACTCCACTAACCAAATTATCAAAAGAATTTCTCCCCATTTTAAAAACCCAAACAACATTTAACAAAACTTTTATTAGAGAATTTTACAACCTAAAGAGAATATCAAATTGACTTTAATTCCAATAACAGTAATCAAACGGATTAATTCGTCATTCTGACGATAATTAAAGATTACAAAACACCGGGTTGTTACACTCATTCTCACTTGATCTCAACCCGTTATCTCTAAGCCAATTCCCTATGTTTTAGCCACCCCTAGACCTTCCCAAAACCGAAATTTTGCAGCCCTAATGATGGGCCGTAAACCCATCTAAGCCTAAGCTAAAATACTATGCAATTAAATCTAATTTAATCGTTTGTCGGTATTGTATATCGATCAATATATTTATAACTGTTATAAATATATATAACATTATTTATTTCTCAAATCATTTTCAAACTTTATAATTAATATTTCATAAATATTAATTAATTTAATTAATTTATAACAATTATAAACTAATTAAATCGTTCGATCTTAAGGGAATTTATCATTCCGACTGTGTAACTCTAGGGTGTAAATTTGGTCAGTGATTAACATCGAACTATTCTAATGTTAACATTCACACGTCACTTAGCAGGTGGTGTGACATTATTGCCAAATTTATTGCTTACTCAATTTCGGTAAAATCCAATTTTAGTTTAATAAGCGTTACCCGGTTGTGACATTTGTTTACACCAATTCTCTTCGTCAAAATTATATCACTTTGGACTTATGGAATTTGGTAATGGTCAAAATTCCAACCTCATTCACATTCAACTTTATAGTCCAAATACAGAGTCCTTGGTTCAATAATAACAATTATTATTAACCGAAATGCTCTGGCCAGAGACTTTGAGTTGACTGTGATACTAACCGCATATAAGTGAGGAGACGAATCCTCTCTTGAATAGTGCTTCACTTCCAATACTTCCACTCGACCCAACTATAGTCACTCGATGGATGTCATGCCATAATTTGGCTATAATCAAAGCGGAGCTTTCATATTGAAGATTCAGAGTATTCTCAAGTCGAGAGAACGGCGTAAATCAGTCACATCAATATTTTCTGTTTCACCTTAGTTATATTAACCAACAGAAAACTATCGAGTGAGTCGTTCCACAGTTATTCAATAACTATTAGTACGTAACCCCTAGATGCCCCCATCGATCATGAGTAATACACTGCCCAACATTTGGAGAGCGTTACGTACTCTAGTCTCAACGGATACATCGATATCCAGTCTCGATGCATCTTGACTAGGAACATTTAAAATGATATATTGCTTCGTTGTGATAAATTACTCACGGTTACAACACTTTGTAACTAGTATCACAAAATATACCATTTATGGATTTTTTCTATTAAATATACTTTTAATTAAGTTAATTAATTAATATAATCACATTATATCAAGTATATAATAGGAAGAAAATACCTTTTATTTCGAACAAGATTGGTCAACGAGTTAGATATATGTAACAAGTTACATAATTTCCCCTAGGGCGTACCCCTAACTCTATCAAATATAACATGATCAAAAATGACAAACTACCATATCATTATACGTTTCAATTCGTTTTCAGCTCATAACAAATCCTATATACAATTCATGTTCACAAAATTTCGTATAGCTGTTTAGGTATACTAGTTCCAAAATTAGGTGACTAAATTCATACTCGTTTATATGGTAAGTTGTATAGTCATATCACGGATAAATTAGACAAACCGTGAACCCCTGTTGTAATGACCTAAGATTTATGGAATTTATTTTTGAAAATATAAATAAGTTTAAAATAATTTTTAAACTAATTTTAAAAGAAAAGTGGGGAATTGATATGGCTTGATATGGTGTAACTATATGTGTGTACATGTGTGCACAGGAAATACACATGAATAGAAGCTTAATTCCTGAATGATATGAATGAACACATGTTGATGTGTATGGAAATATATATATATATATAGATAAATAGATTAAATCCTTAAAAGCTATATGCATAAATATATATATATATATATGGATGCTACTGATTGTATTTGAGTGTACATGTGTATATGTGTTCAGTAAAAATAATGTATAGATATATATAGGTGTACTAATTATTTCTGTAAGACTTATATATACATATATGTATGCTAATCAAATACCAGAGTTCAAATCAGTAAAATAAAAATACACAAATATATTTTTAATTATAAGCAGAAAGAAAAGAATGAAGATATAAAAGGAGTAATCCTTTAATAAATAAATAAAGGAAGTACATGCTATTTAAATGAAGATAAAAATAGAAAAATAAGATAAAACAGAGATATACTTTGTATAGGCAGAATTAGGAAGAACACTTGATATATATATATAATAACTAATGGAAATCAAGTCACACTTTTAGCATGATAGAAGACAAGAGGAAAAGCATTTTTCTGGAAAAGTAAAATTTCTGAAAATAACCAAAATGATAAAACCACTTTTCTCTTCACAAACTTGAGCCGGGGAGGGTAAGATTTTGGGTTTAAATATAATGCAAATGGCATGATTTCTGATAGGCAAAAATGACTTTAGCTAGCACCTTAAACCCTAAAAAGAACCCTGCATAAATAGGCAGTGATAAGAGGAACCTTCTCTTCTTCCCGGATATCTCTTGAGAAAAATATATATATATATCATCTAAATATAAAACAAGTAAAGAAAAGGGTTTAAAGGCAGAAGCATATCAATCAAATGAGAAGTGAAAGAGAGCTAGGTGAGAAAACTCACTCAAAAATCTAAGGCACTAAGTCCTAATGAAGGCAGCCAGTTTATAAGTTGATTTTTCTTAAAAATGTATTTTCATATGTGGTTGTCTTTCTTTGATTTTAGAGATGAAAATGCTTTGATCTTTAGTTTGTTGTTCTGCTTATTTTTCTTATATGAAAGTTCTAAGTATTATTAGTATACATGTTTTAAAAACAAAGATCTCTCTGATATGTTAATATATAGGAAAATAAGTAAATACCCAGAGAATCAAATGATGAATATAGGCAAGTAGTGTTGGTTTTGGCATAACCCAGAAAATATAAACATGTTGAGCTGCAATATACTTGTGTATAAGTGCTGAGGCTTGAAACAAAAAGGAATTAGGAGTGCAATAGGGTTGCCTACGTGCTGATGCTCCTGATTCAATGAAAATATATAAATAGTCATACACATAGCAAATAGATTTTGTGATTCGGTGAAACTTGATCATTCTGAGTTTAACTTAAGCACATGTTTGCACAAAAAATGGACAAACACCTCAAAGTCGTATGATTTAATAGATTTTATGTTGTTCTTAGTGATTTGGGTGATTTATGTAAATATATGAAAAGCAGGGGCTAAGCTGTAAAAGACACACAGATTTATAGTGGTTCAGCCAGAATGTGCCAACGTCCACTTTATATGTTATTTCTCTTTTCTTGTTTAGATTACAAGTACAAAGCTTTGATACAAGTATCTGAAAGTTGTTTTGAAAGTTCTCTCCGTGCTTGAGCTCTCAAACTTGTCCCCCATTGTCGTACCCCTGCCCCTCTATTTATAGAGTGAGGCTGGGGGTAGGGGTCTTGGATGTATATAGCTGTTGGTGGGCCTGGGCTGATGCGATCTGGCCTGGCAGTGTTGATCCGGTAAGCCTTGGTCCGGTTGTGAGGATGGAGTTGGTTCGGTGGGAGGAGTGGAAGGAGTTGGTTCGGTGGATGGCTGGTCCGGTGAGGCCTGAGGGAGGCTGGTTCGGCTGCTTTGGTTCGGTAGCTCTGGACCGGTAGAGGGCTGGTTCGGCATCCTTGGTCTTAGGGGTTGGTCCGGTAGAGGCACCTTGTAGTTGGTTCGGTAGGCAGTGAAGCAGAGGCCGGTTCGGTTATGCCTAGGAAGGGGTTTGGTTCGACCATGCATAAGAGGGGAGTTTGGTCTGGTAGTAGGCGAAAACACTCCCAACATTTGCCCTCCAAAGTGGGGCATATGCTTGCGTATGGCGCGCTTTGTTTATCTGGACGCCCCCATCCGGTTTTGAATGCCGAATTATCTGGTCCGGCTATTTGGTGCTTGCCTATAAGTATGGGCTTGAGGCTTTCGTTGTCCCTTACCTTTTGAAATAGCCGAACCAAATTATTGACTGCCGAATCGATTATAGTGCCGAACCGGTTTCTGATTGCCGAACTAGGTGAGACATTCTTTGCCGAATGAACTTCGTGCTTGAAATGCCGAATGACCATGAGGAGTATGATTGCCGAATGAGATTGATGGTTTGAATACCGAATGACCTTTCGGTCTTAGACTACCGAATGCACTTTTATGACTTGAATTATGAGTGAAATTCCAGACTGCACACACTCGCTTGTTTACCTCCTTTATTCTAACGACGCACTTCTTTGTGTTTGCAGATAAATGTCTTGTAAAGTTGAAACCCGATCAGAAAAGAGGAAATCCCAGGATAGAGACGATCCTTCCGCAGTGCCCCCAGCTCAGTCAGAACCGGGACGTCATGGGCCTACCCCGAGGTCACTAGTGGATGGGTATGGCCCTCAGGAGCTTCTGAACTCACCTCCTGACTGTTTCCCAAGCTTTCTCAAAGGCGAGCAGCTTGATGTTATCTCCTGCTCCTTTGGGATTGATAGAGCGCGCATGCTGTTGCCGGGGGAGGCAGGTGTACAAGTAGAGGATGATGACCAGGATGGTCAAGAAACAGGTGTTGGTAAGTCTTCCTTTCTGGTCTTTCCGTTAACTTGGTTGCTTATCACTAATGAATTCTTTCTTTGACCGGACAGGTGGGCAACATGGCAAGGATAAAACTCCGACGCGGCCGGCTCCTTGATTGGACCTGGATATCTTTTGGTGGGCTTGACATTATTGTATACGTTAGTCTCAAAACAGTAACGTAACTCTTAGGTTGTAATTATGCTACTTGTAATAAACAACACTATTCTTGACGTGTAATTTTTAAACTTAAGCTGATTCCATCGTTTTTTGAATGCTTTTGTTATTTTCACATGTTGTATGAGAAATATAGCTATGCATATGCTTGTAATTCAGTTGTGTTTAATGCCAAGTTCTTGCTTAAAGCATAATTTCATGCCTTATAATGCTAGTGTGATGTATGAATAAATTATAGTCAGGAATTTGTATAAAAGAAGAAAATACCGCATTTCATGTTCTAATTGTAGATGGCAGTTTTGAATATTTTTGTACGACCGAGGATGGAGCTCAGTTGAATGTCCTGCTATCCAACCGTGAATTCCCATTCCCGCCGGTGAGTATCTTCTACTCTGTGTCCTGCACTTCAGGGATTGTTATAGAGGATAGGAGAAAAGTTCTTTAAATAGAATTGAAATATGTGAAATAGTAAAACTTCCAATCACGGAAGGCCTTCGATGTGCTTAAGTTCATGGAAAACGGGCTTTGTAGTCACTTTCCCTAGCTGTGGGTCTTGGAGACATTTGTCACCCATCTTACGCCTCCGCGGGGAGTTAATTCTTTTTTACCACAGCCACACTTAAGACACATCGGAGCCGAGATCGCGCACAGTAACTACCCGGGCCATTATGGCCCGTAATCGTGGGTATTATTCGATTTACTGTGGCCGGCTAGTGTGGGTGCCGATCGTCAACCGTGAACTACCCCTGGCTGGCCACACCTTATGTTGGGGTTTATAATCGGTTCACAGTTGCCGGCGAGCCTAACGCCGTAATGAGCTTCCTCGGCTATAGTCGGCCTTCTCGGTGGCTTATAATCGGCTCATTACAATTGGCTTTGAGGGCCGTCGCGAGCAATGAGTTAACCCGCAGCAGAGGGATGCCGGAGCAAAAGTGTCTCATTGGTGAGGGCATAGATTCATATAGTACCTGCTAGGTCTTGTCCAGGAGAAGTCGCGCTGTGGAGCGCCTTGAATGAAAATGCTATTTGCACAGAATTTTGTTCAACAGAAAAGGATAAAGTTAACAAGCAGCCAAGATATGAAGGAACAAGTTAAAAAGAGACAAGTTTTTTTAAAGTGGTTCGGCACAAAAATGCCTACGTCCACTGATTTTCTTTGTTAATTCACTTCATATGGGCAGTACAAGTTAAGAAAAGTATCGACGAAGGTGTTGGATGTTCCATGCCCTCTGGAACACCTCCCCGTCCACTGTTGACAAAATATAAGCTCCATTGTGGAGATCTTTATGAATTACACCGTCCCAGATTGGATCTAGTGCTCCGGGGCGAGGGAAGATTCGCTTGAGGACAAGATACCCTTCTTGTAAGGTACGATGCTTGACTTTGGAATTGTATTGTGCTGCCACTTTTTGCTTGTGGGCTGCTGCTTTGAGGGCTGCATCATTTCTTCTCTCCTCAATTAGATCCAAAGACATGTAAAGGAGTTCTTCGTTCTCTTCTGGGTTATAGTGGATCCTACAGTGGGAAGGCACGATGGTTTCAACTGGGAGCATAGCCTCCGATCCGTATGCCAAAGAGAAAGGAGTATGCCCTGTTAATGTTCTGAAAGATGTGCGATAGGCCCATAGTGCCGTAGGAAGTTCATCCACCCAAGCGCCTTTTGACTTTTCGTTCTTTTTTATTAGAGTTTTGAGAACTTTGTTGACGGCTTCGACTTGTACGTTTTCCGGGGGATAAGCTACGGATGAGAAGCTTTTGTGAATTCCATGCCCTTGGCGCCAGTTGGCAAACTCCTCGCTGTCAAACTGAAGTCCATTGTCCGATATGATTTTGAATGGGACTCCGTACCTGCATAGAACATTTTTGATCAAGAAGTTAATAACTTTTGCTGAAGATACCTTATTTAGGGGTTCTGCTTCCACCATTGGTGAAATAGTCGACTGCTACTATAGCATATTTGGCCCCGCCTCGGCCCACTGGCAGTTCGCCAATCAAGTCAATTCCCCGTACTGCAAAGGGCCAAGGGCTGTTCATTTGAGTAACCTCAGTTGTTGGTAGCCGCAGAATTTTAGCAAACTTCTGGCATCTGTCACATTTTCTGACGAAATCTAAGGCGTCCTTGCTTAAGGTGGGCTAGAAATATCCATATCGGAGTATCTTTTTTGCTAAAGTTTGCCCTCCGGTGTGATCTCCGCAGCTTCCTTGATGAATGTTGGATAAGATTTCCTTGGCTTCCCTTCCAGCGACACACCTTAATAGGGGGTTAGAGAATCCGCGTCGATAGAGGGTGTCCTCTTGTATAATGTAGTGGGAAGCTTTCCTCAAGATTTTCTTGACTTCGTTACGCCCGTTGGGTAGTGTGCCACTTTGTAAGTAGTCTCGAATGGGAGTCATCCAAGTTGCTTCTTCGGTTGCAGCTATCAGATTCACTTGCTCAAAACATGGGGTCAGTTGCTTCGAGATGGCTACTGCTCCGGAAATATCGCCGTCTCTCACGCTTGCTTGCTTCGCCAATTCGTCGGCCTCTTGGTTCTCTTCCCGAGGGATGTGTTTGACTAAGTAGTGGTCCAATCGACTGAGAAGTAACTTGGTCTTCTTTAAATATGCTATGAGTCGTTCTTCTCGAGCTTGGAATTCTCCTAGTATTTGATTAACAATGAGTTGAGAATCGCTATGAAGACACAAAGAATTGGCTCCGATTTCCAAGGCAAGTTCTAATCCAACTATCACTGCTTCATACTCTGCATCGTTGTTGGTGGCAGCGAACTCCAACCTTATAGCATAGTGCAGCTTATTTCCCCTAGGAGTGATTATTACCACACCTACCCCCGAGCCTTGTTCGTTTGACGCACCATCCACGAAGAGATTCCACTTGATGTCTTCTGCTATTTCAAATTGCTCCTTACTTTCGTTGGTAGTGAATTCTGCAATGAAATCGGCCATGGTGTGTCCCTTGATAGCGGTGCGAGGGTGATAGGTGATATCATACTAACTTAGTTCAATGCACCATTTAAGTAGTCGCCCAGAAGTGTCGGGATGATGGAGTACTTGCCTCAGTGGTTGGTCGGTCAGAACTTTGATGGAATATGACTGGAGGTAGTGACGCAGTTTCCGTGATGTGATTAGTAAACAGTATGCTAGCTTCTCAAGTTTAGTATGTGGCATTCTATGTCAGGGGAGATTCCGGTCATGTCAGCATGTGACCATGCAAATACATCCAAGTTGTGGCGGAGAAAGTCAATGAATTGTTCCTTCAACTTTGTTTTTAGTTGGGACCCGATTTTCAATAGCCTACTCGAGTCATGTTTGTCTATAGATACAAATTCCATAGCCTCTGCAGGCTCGGCGGTGGCCTCCTCCTCCCTGTCCCTGGGGCCTAATTCATTGGAGGGATCGCTGGTATATCGAAGAGGAGGGGCTTTCTTTAGTTGCTATGCTTCCAAACTTTTTGTGCAGAGGGTAACCTCTACACTCTTCCGTTTAACCTTCCTGTGGTTGTTGTGAAGTTCAGTTACATAGTAGTCTCGAGCAACGTCTTGGTCTCCCTCTACTTTCCCTACTCCATTGTCCGTTGGAAATTTCATCTTTAGGCACTATGGGACCAGGACAATTTGGAGGTCAGACAGGGCTGGCCTTCCCAAGAAAGCGTTGTAGTTTCTTCCTTCTGATGTGTTCTTGAATCAAGTCCCGGAGATGATGGCATTCATTGGTATCATGCCCATGATATTCGTGGAAGCGGCAGAACTTTCCAGACTTCTGTGAGTTATCTGATTCCTTCTTGTACGGTGGGCGTTCGTATCTAACTTCGCCTTGGGTGGCAATGAAGATGTTTTTCGACGGTTTCATTCAAAGGAGTGTAAGTGTCGAATCCCGGTCCTGGCCGATGTAGGCGCTTTTCTCCTTTCTTGCCCCCAGCATTGTCTCTAGAATCATTTCTTCGAATGTCCTTTGCTACAGCGGGCGCGTTGTTGTGAGTTGCCTTATTTTGTTGCCCTGACTGCCCCTCAGTGGCAGCGTCTTCAAGCCTCGTATATTTCCCGGCTTCATGGAAGAAATCGTGTAAAGTAGCTGGTTTTTCTTTTGTTAGTCTTCTAGCGAATTTAGTATCCGGATGCACACCACTACAGAGGGCCATTAAGACAAGCTTCTCATCGGCATCTTGGACTACGGCCGCTGCGGCATTGAATCGGGTTAAATATTGCTGCAGCTTCTCTCCAGGTTTCTGTTTGATATTGGATAAGGAATAAGCGCCTTGGGTTGTTCCACATGAATGCGGAACTGGCTGATAAACATTTCTTTCAACATCTCCCACGAGCTGATGGATCCTTGGGGTAGATGGCAGAACCAGGAGGTAGCTAGATCTGCTAAGAATAGTGGAAAGCATTTGCATAGTACTCCCTCTGTTGCTCCACTCATGAGCATATGCTGTGTGTATCTCTGTAAGTGTACAACGGGGTCGGAGGTTTCTTTGTAAGGTTCCATTGTTGGCATCTTCCATTCTCGGGGGGTGATAGCAATTTCGATATTGCGGGCGAAAGGGCTAGTTACCCTAGCGCCTATCCCTCGATCTCTTTGATCCCATTGGACGCACTCTCTGAACAAACGTGCCATCCTTTCATCAGAATTTGGAGCAGATAGAAACTAGTTTGGTTCTATTCTGTGGGATTGATTCCGTCCAGATGACCTGTAGGGATGGTACTGTCTATCATTCCTCATATTTTCCAGTGGCTGCCTTTGATCTTCTGGGAGCATGCTACGGTCAGCTACAGTTGGCCCTTGCCTTGATCTTCCCCCGCTGGGTTCTGATCTAAGCACTTCCTCGGGTCCAACTTCGGGCTGGACTCTAGCTTGGCCCCGTTCACTGGCGTTTCCGTGGTTAGGTAGTATGACATGCTCAGCTATAGTTGACCTTCGCCCGGTACCTCCCCCGTTGGGTTCAGTACCAAACGTTTCCTCAGGCCTAACTTCGGGCTGTGCTCGATCTCGGCTCCTACCATAGCTACTTCTGCCATTAGCTCCTTCGAAGAAGGAAGATCTTTGTTGTCTCTGAGATCCTCCAGACTGGGACTCGCCCCATGATTCAGTGTTGCGATTGGACTCTTCAGCATCCCTTAAGCGTGACATGAGATGGTCCACCAAGGCTTCCTGCTGGGACGTGAAGCGGTTAGTTACTTCAACCACAACCCTGTCTAAATCTGCCAGAGTAATTACTGCGGGCTGTTCTGTGGCAGGAGTGGTCGGATCAGCCTGTCCTTCATTTGCTACTGCTGCTGGAGGAGGACGATTTACTTGATTCGTGACAGCTAGATCTGGAAGACTGCTGGATGCGATGTTTTTTCCTTTGTTAACATCTTTTCTCTGTTTGGGAGGCATGTTTTCCAAGTGGCGAACGATGCTGTTAGGAAAAATGTTAAGTGGATGAAGCTGAAGCTTCGAGCTTCTAGTTCTCAGTGAAAGCACCAAAAATGTTTGCACAAAAAATGGACAAACACCTCAAAGTCGTATGATTTAATAGATTTTATGTTATTCTTAGTGATTTGGGTGATTTATGCAAATATATGAAAAGAAGGGGCTAAGCTGTAAAAGACACGCAGATTTATAGTGGTTCAGCCAGAATGTGCCTATGTCCACTTTATATGTTATTTCTCTTTTCTTGTTTAGATTACAAGTACAAAGCTTTGATACAAGTATCTGAAAGTTCTCTCCATGCTTGAGCTCTCAAACTTGTCCCTCATTGTCATTCCCCTGCCCTTCTATTTATAGAGTGAGGCTGGGGGTAGGGGTCTTGGATGTATATAGCTGTTGGTGGGCCTGGGCTGATGCGATCTGGCCTGGCAGTGTTGATCCGGTACGCCTTGGTCCGGTTGTGAGTGGATGGAGTTGGTTCGGTGGGAGGAGTGGAAGGAGTTGGTTCGGTGGATGGCTGGTCCGGTGAGGCCTGAGGGAGGCTGGTTCGGCTGCTTTGGTTCGGTAGCTCTGGACCGGTAGAGGGCTGGTTTGGCATCCTTGGTCTTAGGGGTTGGTCCGGTAGAGGCACCTTGTAGTTGGTTCGGTAGGCAGTGAAGCAGAGGCTGGTTCGGTTATGCCTAGGAAGGGGTTTGGTTCGGCCATGCATAAGAGGGGAGTTTGGTCCAGTAGTAGGCGAAAACACTCCCAACAGCACGGATGTTTGCAAAAAGAAAAGAAAAATCTCTCAAAAAGCCATAAGCCAATGTTAGTTGTCTATACCCCTTTTAAAATGCAAGAATATATATATATATATATATATATATATATATATATGCAGAGTCTTAATTAATAGGCACCTATGTTTTATTGCCTATTTGTCTTTGTTTGGTTATGAATGATATGGAATGCCATGACATGAATGCTTGTTTTAGTGAAATGATTCACTGAATGGTTTAGTCATGAAAAATCAAAAGAGTTATTATTAACTTAAAACTGATTAGGAAATGGGGTCAAGAGCACTGCAGGAATGACTTGTGTTCTTAAGCAATATAAGTTGACACATGGCTTGTTTAAGTCCTGAGATCTTTGTGTAATGGAGTGAATTAGTCCATTACAATGTGTCCATTGATTCATATAATTGCAGATGACACCAAGATAGATAAATATATCAATTTGATATAAGGAGGAACTAAAGTTTTCCTGGAATGAAATCTGAGTAGGGAATAAATGATTTGATTCATTTTAGTGATTTCTTTGTTTTGTATGGATGCTTGTTTGATTTATGACTGAGTTGTGTGAATGTATGACTGCACCATATCTTTTTAAGGTTTCTGGAAAGGAAGACTTAAGTGTGCACCTGCACACTGACACAGAACATGCACACCATGATTTATTTGTTTTCTAAAGGCAGGATATATATATATATATGTATATATATATATGTTTCAACTTTAACTTGATTTACAAATTGTTTTAGTGGATTTTCTTATACCAGACATATGTCTAACCCTAGTGTGCTAATGGCATATGGGGTGTCTCATTTAATATGGGGCAGCTTCAAATGCATTTTCAGGGACTACAACAACTAAGTAGGAGTAGGAGCAAGGCTATGAGAAGAAGATTATAGCATGCTAAAAATTAGTTAGATAAGAGCTTAAAAGATAAAATCTGCATGTATTGTTATTTTTAAATTATGACTTGTATTAAGTACTAAATGATGGATGGATATTTTGCTAAGTATTTTGCTAAGGAATTGACTTGTAACTGAGTTTATAAAATTTGGATATTATCTGAAAAGTTGGAGAAATTAATTTATGATTTTTGTATGTAAATCTGAGCAAGAATACTATGGTAAATGGAACGGTTATATTTTATAAATGTATTAGTCAATCTTGAGTCTTTGAACAAGATTAAATATTGGAAATCTGGATAGTGAGTCTCAATATACAATATGGTCTATTCATTCATCATGATATATGCATATAAGAGTCTAAAGGCACAGGGAAAATGTGTTATGTGTCTGCATATTTTGATAATGCAATTTGTACTAAGAAAATGTTTTATACTTCATTCTTGAATAAAGCAACAACCTGTATCTATAGGAGTTGAAAGTCATGTACATGATAGTTTGTATATATGCAAGTTTAAACATAATTTGTTCAAATATTGCACATCAGTTACCTCTGCACTTTAACACAAAATCTGAACTCCTTTTACTCAAGCTATGTTCAAATGCATTTTAAAAACCCTATGGCTTATACCAGAACAAAGAGTCTGGCTGAACCATGTTATGGATACCCAGGTTCTCAGGAAACAGATTCATGGTTGCATTTGATTTAGCTTAGCATCCTGGCATTAAAGAATTAAGTTCTTTTTTGGAATATGATATCTCACTCAAAAATATTCCAGAAAAGAGTTTGTACTCTAGACAGATTTTAAAGAAAATCAAACATAGATAATGATATAAACTTATATCATTTTTCAGAGCATAAACACTACACCATCAATTTAAAGGCAATCATAACACAATTATAATGTTTTCATGAATTAAACTTCATTGAGAATACAACAAGTAATCAAGGGTTAAAAATCATATTGTTACCTATATGTATGGAATTTTATTGTATGGATTAAATTGAACTATGGATGGATTGATTAAATTTAATCAATCAAATTATCCTCTTGTTTACCATAACTCTGATTAAACAAGAGAGGCACATGCATCTTCATATGTGTGTGCATATCTTTGTGAATACACTAATATATCTATATTAGTAAAGATTTTGATCTTGGATAAGTTGTTTATCTGATAAAAGGAAAAATGACTATAGGCTTTAGAAATATATATATATAATATATATATATATATGTCTCTATGTAAAAAAATCCTTACAAATTAAGGTATAAAAGAGAGGGTCATTTCATTTGGTATCAGAGCTATGTTACTAAAACATAGTTGAAAAATTGAAATCAAATTCTTCTTTGAAACTAAAAACTTAAGAAACAAAATATAAGTAAAATATTTTGTAAGGATTGATCACTGGATGATCTAGTTTGAGTTAGAAAAAGAAAAATTAACCAGCTATGTAAATTATTATTAGCAAACTATGGTAGGAAGACCACCAAATCAGGGAGCAGGATCCTCCAATGCACCACCAATGGTCAATCTACAAGATTTGGTGAGAGCATTTAAGGATGGGGCAGGACAAAGGCAAGAAAATCCCCATGAAGAGCTCTTAAAATTACTCAAGACTTATACTCATTTAGGAGGCAAAAGCTTTGAAGGGACAGAAAGTGTTATGGAAATTCAAGCATGGTTGAGAACATTGGATAGGATTTTCAATGACATGTAGCTTGATGATCAAAGGAAGAGACAAGTGGCTTCAAGACAGCTGAAAGGAGTAGCTTTAAGTTGGTGGGAAGTAATCATTACAGGGAGAAATGAGAATGAAATCACTTGGAATCAATTCAAGGAGATGTTGGAAGCAAGATTTGTACCAGCATCAGCTAAGACCACTTTACTAGAAGAATTTATTAGACTCAGGCAAGGAACTTTGAATGTCACTGAATACACTGAAAATTTTGAGGGGCTTTCCACATATGGAGCAATGCTAGTGGCAAATGAAGCATCCAAAAATGATAGATACAGTAAAGGTTTGAACCCAGGACTTTGCAGAGCCATGTTACCTTATGTTGACAGGACTTTTGATCAAGTAATAGACTTGGCTTTGAGATTAGAGCAACATGACAAGGAAAGGGAGAAGTTCAGAAATTTTAAGAATAATAACACTAAGAAGGGTAAGGGGAGATATCACCCTTATGATAAGAAGAAAGAAGAGGCCAGTAACAAAGGCACTGGAGATATCAAAGCTAAGGAAACCAAGAAGAAAATTGTGTGTCATCAATGTTGAAAGGAAGGACACATCAAACCAAGATGTCCAGTATTGAAAGGAGGAGCTTTCAAGTGCTATCTATGTGGGAAAGAGGGGCATATGAAGAGAAATTGTCCTGAGTATAAACAGCAAGGAAAATTGGCAAACTTGGAAGGCAAAGGCAAATCCATAGTGGAGATTAATGCTGAAAATCACAGTCAAGTGGAAGGTACACTATTTATTTGTACCATACCCATAGCAGTAGTATATGATACCGGGGCAACTCACTCTTTGATTTCTTATGAACTAGTTAAAATGCTAAAATTGAATTGCATATTGGTTGAAACCCCATTGCATATACAAAGTCCACTGGGGAGTTCTAGTGTTTTAAATATGATTTGTGTGGATGTGGACTTAAACATTGGAGGAGATACTTTTATTTCCAATTTATATGTTTTAAACTACCCAAACATAGGTGTTATATTGGGGGTAGACTGGTTAAGGCAATTTAAAGCCATAATTAACTTGGATTCATCCACCATATCATTGCAAAACCTTAGAGGCCAGAGAATCACAATTTTGTGTGAAGTAGCTAAGGAAAGAATAATGTATCATTTAATTGGCTTGGAAAATGATTTCAGTGAACTTACTATTGAAGAAATTCCCATAGTCAATGAATACATGGATGTGTTTGGGAAGGTTAAGGGTGTTCCAAACCATAGACCAGTGGAATTCCAAATTCATTTAGTTCCAGGAGCAAGCCCAGTGATTAAAAAGCCAACTAGAGTGAGGCCAAATGAACTAAAAGAATTAAAGAAACACTTAGAGGAATTAGAAGAAAAGGGTTTTATAAGACCAAGTAATTCTTGCTAGGGAGCACCAGTGGTATTTGTTAAGAAACAAGATGGTTCCTTAAGACTTTGTACAGATTATAGAGAATTGAACAAAGTTACTATTAAAAATAAATACCCATTGCCAAGAATAGAAGATCTTTTTGATCAATTAGCTGGGGCAAGAGTGTTTTCTAGACTAGACTTAGCATCTGTTTTTCATCAAATGAAGGTGGAGGAGTCAAGTATCAAGTACACTGCCTTTAACACTAGGTATGGGTTGTATGAATTTCTAGTTATGCCATTTGGCTTGACTAATGCACCATCATACTTTGTAGATTTAATGAACAGAATCTTTAGAGATTATTTAGACAAATTCATGTTGATTTTTATAGATGACATTTTAATTTATTCCAAAACAGTGGAAGAACATAAAAGTCATTTGCATCTGGTTTTGTCTAGATTGAGGGAAAAAGATTTAAAGGAAAATTTTTCAAAATGTGCATTTTGGAAAGAGGAAGTACATTTCCTTGGCCATGTCATTTCTGCCAAAGGAATTTCTGTGAACCCCAATAAAGTAATAGCTATTCAAGCATGGAAGAGGCCTAGCACTGTGAGTGAAGTGAGATCATTTATGGGGATGGCAGGATATTATAGGAGATTTATAAAATATTTTTCAAAAATTTCTACACCACTCACTAACCTAACCAGGAAAAATCAAGATTTTGTTTTGTTAGAGAAGTGTGAGAAGTCTTTTGAACAGTTGAAGGAGGCATTGGTGAATGCTCCAATCTTGAAAGTACCCCAGGGAAATGAAGAATTATTTTTATACACTGATGTTAGTGGGTTTGGCTTGGGTGCAGTGTTGATGCAACAAGGCCAAGTCATTGCATATGCATCCAGACAACTCAAACCCCATGAAGTAAGGTATGCCACACATGATCTTGAATTAGCAGCTATGATCTATGCTTTGAAACTTTGGAGACATTATTTGTTAGGAACTAAGTTTGAACTTTACACTGACCACAAGTCTTTAAAGTAATTATTTTCACAAAAAGATTTAAACATGAGGCAATATAGATGGGTGGAGTTCTTAGCTGCTTATGACTTGGACATACTCTATACACCAGGTAAAGCAAATAAAGTTGCAGATGCCTTGAGTAGACAACATGCTAAGTTAGCTATGTTAATGATGGAAGAATTTAAGGATTTGTCTATACTCACTGACTTGGAAATTGAAGCAAATAATAAGGTACAGATGGTACCAGTAGAAGGAGATAAGAGTAAAGGAAAATTGAGTTTAATGTCTCTACAATCAGATTTAATTTTGAAGGTAGGAAAAATGCAAGAACAAGACACAAACTTTTTGGAGAAGAAAATTCTCATATCAAAAGGGGAGGAAGTGACAAATTACCATATTGATAAAAATGGTTATTTAAGAAACCAGAATAGAATATGTGCTCCAGAAAACATGGAATTGAAGGAGGAAATTTTGAATGAATATCATAGAAGTAAGTACTCCATACACCTAGGCAGTACAAAGATGTATCAAAATTTAAAAAGAGATTTTTGGTGGAAGGGAATGAAATCAGATGTAGCCAAATATATTGCAAGATGTATGACTTGCCAACAAGTCAAGGCAGAAACACAAAAGCCATCAGGGCTGTTACAACCTCTTAGCATACCACAGTGGAAATGGGAAGATATATCTATGGATTTCATAGATGGACTACCTAGATCTAAAAGAGGAAACACAAGTATATGGGTGATAGTTGATAGGCTAACTAAAGTGGCACATTTCATCCCAGTCAAATCAGAAAGGAATGCACCAAAATTAGCAGAAGTATTTATGAAGGAGGTGGTAAAATTGCATGGCATTCCCAAAACTATTGTGAGTGATAGGGATACCATCTTCACATCAAGGTTCTGGAAAAGTTTTCAAGAAGCCATGGGAAGTGAATTATGCTTAAGCACTGCCTACCATCCACAAACAGATGGGCAGACTGAGGTGGTGAACAAAGTTCTAGAGGACTTATTAAGGGCATGTGCACTGGATTTTGGAGGCAACTGGGAAGACTATCTCCATTTAGCTGAATTTACATACAATAACAGCTATCAAAGCACCATAGGGATGGCTCCATTTGAAGCCTTATATGGCAAGCCATGTTTGTCACTTGTATGTTGGGTAGAAGCAGGAGAAAGAGCTAATTTAGGGCCTGAGTACATACAAGAAGCTAAAGAGAAAATTGAGTTGGTAAGGAGAAGAATTGCAGCAGCTCAAGATAGGAAAAAGAAATTTGCAGACATGAAAAGGAAGCAGGTGGAATATGAAGTAGGAAATTTTGTTTTCATCAAAATCTCACCTATGAAAAATCTACTGAGGTTTGGGAAACAAGGCAAGTTAACCCCAAGTTATATTGGGCCATACAAAATTCTGGAAAGAATTGGTTTCTTGGCATATAAGTTGGAATTACCAGAAAACATGCAAGGGATGCATGATGTTTTTCATGTATCACAATTGAGAAGGTGGGTCCATGACAAGGCAGAAATTCTTGAGACCCCAACCCAAGTGTAAATAAATCCTAATTTGATTTATGAAAAGGATCCAGTGGGAATTTTGGCAAAGGATGTGAAGAAGTTGAGGAATAAATCACTGAAACTTGTGAAGGTACAATGGAGTCTTGATCCTAGTGATTGCACATGGGAATTAGAAGACAAAGTTAGGATGAACTACCCTAAGCTATTTTCAGATTAAAGGTAATTCTGATTTTTAATTTGCTTTCCTTTTGGATGCATGTATTTTTTAGTTATTGGGATAGAACTAAAAATCTATTGGGTTGAGAATGTATTTGTTCTCTGAATTAAGTTTAAAATTGAATTAAGCTTAGGAAAATTATGGGGCACAATTTCTAAAAGGTGGGGTGTATGTAATGACCCAAGATTTTAGGAATTTATTTTTGAAAATATAAATAAGTTTAAATAATTTTTAAACTAATTTTAAAAGAAAAGGGGGGAATTGATATGGCTTGATATGGTGTAACTATATGTGTTACATGTGTGCACAGGAAATACACATGAATAGAAGCTTAATTCCTGAATGATATGAATGAACACATGTTGATGTGTATGGAAATATATATATATATATATATAGATAAATAGATTAAATCCTTAAAATCTATATGCATAAATAAATAAATAAATAAATATATATATATATATGGATGCTACTGATTGTATTTGAGTGTACATGTGCATATGTGTTCAGTAAAAATAATGTATAGATATATATATGTGTACTAATTATTTCTGTAAGACTTATATATACATATATGTATGCTAATCAAATAAAAGAGTTCAAATCAGTAAAATAAAAATACACAAATATATTTTTAATTATAGGCAGAAAGAAAAGAATGAAGATATAAAAGGAGTAATCCTTTTATAAATAAATAAAGGAAGTACATGCTATTTAAGTGAAAGATAAAAATAGAAAAATAAGATAAAACAGAGATATACTTTGTATAGGCAGAATTAGGAAGAACACTTGATATATATAGAATAACTAATGGAAATCAAGTCACACTATTAGCATGACAGAAGACAAGAGGAAAAGCATTTTTCTGGAAAAGTAAAATTTCTGAAAATAACCAAAATGATAAAACCACTTTTCTCTTCACAAACTTGAGCCGGGGAGGGTAAGATTTTGGGTTTAAATAAAATGCAAATGGCATGATTTCTGATGGGCAAAAATGACTTTAGCTAGCACCTTAAACCCTAAGAAGAACCCTGCATAAATAGGCAGTGATAAGAGGAACCTTCTCTTCTTCCCGGATAGCTCTTAAGAAAAATATATATATCATCTAAATATAAAACAAGTGAAGAAAAAGGGTTTGAAGGCAGAAGCATATCAATCAACTGAGAAGTGAAAGAGATCTAGGTGAGAAAACTCACTCAAAAATCTAAGGCACTAAGTCCTAATGAAGGCAGCCAGTTTATAAGTTGATTTTTCTTAAAAATGTATTTTCATATGTGGTTGTCTTTCTTTGATTTTAGAGATGAAAATGCTTTGATCTTTAGTTGGTTGTTCTGCTTATTTTCTTATATGAAAGTTCTAAGTATTATTAGTATACATGTTTTAAAAACCCAGATCTCTCTGATATGTTAATATATAGGAAAATAAGTAAATACCCAGAGAATCAAATGATGAATATAGGCAAGTAGTGTTGGTTTTGGCATAACCCAGAAAATATAAACATGTTGAGCTGCAATATACTTGTGTATAAGGGCTGAGGCTTGAAACAAAAAGGAATTAGGGGTGCAATAGGGTTGCCTATGTGCTGATGCTCCTGATTCAATGAAAATATATAAATAGTCATACACATAGCAAATAGATTTTGTGATTCACTGAAACTTGGTCATTCTTAGTTTAACTTAAGCACAGATGTTTGCAAAAAGAAAAGAAAACTCTCTCAAAAAGCTATAAGCCAATGTTAGTTGTCTATACCCCTTTTAAAATGCAAGAATATATATATATATATATATATGCAGAGTCTTAATTAATAGACACCTATGTTTTATTGCCTATTTGTCTTTGTTTGGTTATGAATGATATGGAATGCCATGATATGAATGCTTGTTTTAGTGAAATGATTCACTGAATGGTTTAGTCATGAAAAATCAAAAGAGTTATTATTAACTTAAAACTGATTAGGAAATGGGGTCAAGAGCACTGCAGGAATGACTTGTGTTCTTGAGCAATATAAGTTGACACATGGCTTGTTTAAGTCCTGAGATCTTTGTGTAATGGAGTGAATTAGTCCATTACAATGTGTCCATTGATTCATATAATTGTAGATGAGACCAAGATAGAAAAATATATCAATTTGATATAAGGAGGAACTAGAGTTTTCCTGGAATGAAATCTGAGTAGGGAATAAATGATTTGATTCATTTTAGTGATTTCCTTGTTTTGTATGGATGCTTGTTTGATTTATGACTGAGTTGTGTGAATGTATGACTGCACCATATCTTTTTAAGGTTTCTGGAAAGGAAGACTTAAGTGTGCACCTTCACACTGACACATAACATGCACACCATGATTTATTTGTTTTCTAAAGGCATGATATATATATATATATACATGTTTCAACTTTAACTTGATTTACAAATTGTTTTAGTGGATTTTCTCATACTAGACATGTGTCTGACCCTAGTGTGCTAATGGCATATGGGGTGTCTAATTTAATATGGGGCAGCTTCAAATGCATTTTCAGGGACTGTAGCAACTAAGTAGAAGTAGGAGCAAGGCTATGAGAAGAAGATTATAGCATGCTAAAAATTAGTTAGATAAGAGCTTAAAAGATAAAATCTGCATGTATTGTTATTTTTAAATTATGACTTGTATTAAGTACTAAATGATGGATGGATATTTTGCTAAGTATTTTGCTAAGGAATTGACTTGTAACTGAGTTTATAAAATTTGGATATTATCTGAAAAGTTGGAGAAATTAATTTATGATTTTTGTATGTAAATCTGAGCAAGAATACTATGGTAAATGGAACGGTTATATTTTATAAATGTATTAGTCAATCTTGAGTCTTTGAACAAGATTAAATATTGGAAATCTGGATAGTGAGTCTCAATATACAATATGGTCTATTCTTTCATCATGATATATGCATATAAGAGTCTAAAGGCACAGGGAAAATGTGTTATGTGTCTGCATATTTTGATAATGCAATTTGTACTAAGAAAATGTTTTATACTTCATTCTTGAATAAAGGAAGAACCTGTATCTATAGGAGTTGAAAGTCATGTACATGATAGTTTGTATATAGGGACAGTTTGGCACAGGTCCCTAATAAGTTTCAAAATACACAAAAACCCCAGTAAAATAAAGTTTGTAAATTAGGTCCCTAGAATTAAGTTACTGAATAATGACATACACTTATGCAATTATTCAGTGAATAATTGCAGACATTTATGCAATTATATCAAAAAATTGCGGAAAATTCCGCAATTATTCACCCAAAAAATTGCGGAAATTTACGAAATTTTTTCAAAAAGTTGCTGAAAATTCCGCAATTATTCACCAAAAAAATTGCATAACTATATTCATTTACTTAGTAACTTAATTCTATGGACCTAATTTACACACTTTTTTTTACTGGGGTTTTTGTGTATTTTGAAACTTACTAGGGACCTGAGCCTAATATTCACTTGTATATATGCAAGTTTAAACATAATTTGTTCAAATATTGCACATCAGTTACCTCTGCACTTTAACACAAAATCTGAACTCCTTTTACTCAAGCTATGTTCAAATGCATTTTAAAAACCCTATAGCTTATACCAGAACAAAGAGTCTGGCTGAACCATGTTTTGGATACCCAGGTTCTCAGGAAACACATTCATGGTTGCATTTGATTTAGCTTAGCATCGTGGCATCAAAGAATTAAGTTTTTTTTGGAATATGATATCTCACTCAAAAATATTCCAGAAAAGAGTTTGTACTCTAGACAGATTTTAAAGAAAATCAAACATAGATAATGATATAAACTTATATCATTTTTCAGAGCATAAACACTACACCATCAATTTAAAGGCAATCATAACACAATTATAATGTTTTCAGGAATTACACTTCATTGAGAATACAGCAAGTAATCAAGGGTTAAAAATCATATTGTTACCTATATGGATGGAATTTTATTGTATGGATTAAATTGAACTATGGATGGATTGATTAAATTTAATCAATCAAATGATCCTCTTGTTTACCATAACTTTGATTAAACAAGAGAGGCACATGTTCATATGTGTGTGCATATCTTTGTGAATACACTGATATATCTATATTAGTAATGATTTTGATCCTGGATAAGTTGTTTATCTGATAAAAGGAAAAATGACTCTAGGCTTTAGATATATATATATATATATATATATATAATATATATATATATATATATGTCTCTATGTAAAAAAAATCCTTATAAATTAAGGTATAAAAGAGAGGGTCATTTCATCTGTTATACCCAATAACAATTGTGTTGCAGCCAACCTGCAACATCCAGAGTGATGACACCCATTCAAGTTTCATTCCATATCGATAATTATAAACTAAGTCATGTAACTTATAAACATTGCCCTCTATGAATTGCAATACTCGTATGAATTGCAATATCCGTGTAATAACACACATTGCCACTTAGGCTAGGATACGTCATTTACCCCTTCACGCTTGCCAAACACATCAGGAAATCCGGCATAGACCTTTATATATATATATATATATATATATATATATATATTATGGTCAACATAAGTCTAGGTTGAGTCAAAATTTTCTCAATGACCGGTGCAACGGTGTGGACCACCGATCTAGGTATAATTTTTCTTTGAATTTATGTATTTTGATTTTTAACTAATTGTTCTTGTGATTTCTTAGCATTTTAATCTCATGATTATGTAACACATATTCATAACATATTATACCATTAGTCCCACAAATTTTTATCATCATTTACTATTTTTAAATTATTATTTCTTTAACTTTCATATATTAAAATATACTATATAAATTCATGTATATTGTTTAAATTCGAAATAAAAATATATTTCTTACTAAAATATATGTACTAAATCTCCTAAAATCAAATCTTGATTTTAAGCCATATTTTATATGTATAATTCATATATACGTTTTTCACTATTTAGTGCATTTTCACTAAATAAATCATATTTATTAATATATATCACAAAAAACAGAAATAAAATTTCTAAATTCATATAAACATGTGCTTTAACTTCAGATATCATTTTCATGCCATTTTGATATGATTATATACAGCAAATCATTAATTTACAAATCTAGACTTATTTTCACATATTATGAAACCATATATATATAAATTCATATAAATTGAATTAGATTGCATAAAAATTCATTTTAAACCTAAAACCATTGTATTAAGTCCTAGAAAATATTTCCATGTCAATTTGACATATTTAAATGTCTGAAACCATCAAATTTATAAGTTTGGACTATTTGTGCACATAAATGAAATATCACTATATTAATTCATACAAATCATATTGAATGCATAAACAATATATTTAGGTCTACAAATATTATATTTCATCTCGGAAATTTATTTATATAAATTTCCCATTAATTTACTATGATTTTTCCCAAATGTCTCAAATTCGCCTAGTTTTGCATATAAGTTTACATTTACATTATATAATTCCACCAACCCATTTAGTTTCTCAAAAATAATTCATTAATCATGTTAGGCAAAGTTTCTAGAAATCATAGAGCCTAATTTCGAATTTAATTACCAACTTAAATCATATTAAACTATGAAATATTGAGAGTAAACATAGAATTTAGGTAAACCCACTCACCATAATCGATTTCTCTTAATTTCAAATCTCTAGTCTTGCTTTCCTTCACCATCTAGAGGTTAAAACTCCCTTCAATTTTTTTTCTAATACCACTAGTGACTTCTATGCACTCGTCCTTTCTACTGTCTTCGATTTATGGTTTTAATTGCTTAATTTGATTTTAGGAATTAGGGTTAATCAGAGCGTTCGAGGAAGAAACTTGAAATTAGTTTTTGAAATGGAAAGTGGGATACGACTTTTCATTTTGAGTCCAAGAGTTAGACAACCGCATGTTCGCCTAAATTCAAGTTTGGATTCAAATCGCATAGCGCCTATTCGACTTGACAATGTTTCGGGCCATATCTCCTTCATACGAGTTCCAAACAACACAAACGAATATACCATGCGAATCAAAAAATGAGATGATCGCAATGGCCCTGGTTTCATGTGACAACCTGATTTTTCATTCACGAAAAAAATCGAACCATCAGGATTAAAGAAGAAGGAGGTAGAAGAAAAGAAAACAACATCAATAGAATCTAACCATCGTAGCGGAATAAAATATAATAGATAACAACTGATCTTTACACAAAAGTAAATTTGTTTATACATTACATCATCAGAGTACACATAACACATCACTGGACAGTAATCATAACATGTCCTCACAACAACAGAATATACTGCAAATCAACACAGCGGAATATTTAAAATAAGTACGGAAGTACATCTCGCCATCTAGCTCATCTCCTGAACTCCACAACATCCTTTCCTGTAATCTATAATAATCGGTCTGACCCGTGCATTATAGTTAAATAACACCCGAGTCAGTCTGGAATACCAGCGTGAGAAAACCACACTCAAATTGATTATTAAAGTTTCAAAATCCTTTGAAATCAAAAGCATCTCGTAAGACCACGCTACAAATAAACATGTCGGGTTTTTACCTTACGATAGCTAAAACACTTTTATCAAATCCGTTTGATATTATAATAGTGTCTATATACAAATACTTATTCAAATAGCTGAAATTGTTACATGATTAAATTCCAGCATACTAGCCACAAAGTGGGTTCTACAAACAAAAACCGTAAAAGGCACGTAGGGAGAATGGATTTCCAACTAATGACTAGGCACTGGGGTACCACCTGTCACAGTACCTGGTCTAGACCAGTGTACCGAGGACCACGCCCGATCCCCTACAACACAAGACCAGAACTACCCCTAACTGGATAATTCCGAGTAAGATCACCCCACGGTTGGGATCAGCAATCGCACAACTAAGCCGAAATAAAAAGGGACATCTAGACAGGGATGACCTCACCCTAATGGGCGCTACCCATATAGCCTTGCTGCATAACCCCTGATTTTCAGTCATTCCCGGTTGATGAGGCTTGAGGCTAAGTGTTACCTTTTTAGAACGTTTCACTTAGAATGCCCATCGTCCACTTGACGATGTTCCGAAAACATTCATCCATACAAATCCATTCCGGGTTCGAACGGAATCGAAGGCACTATTCCTACCACATCCATTTTGGAATCACCCTCAGGATTAGTAGCGACTAGCCCTTGCACTTCACTGCTCCATCTTCGATTCCAAACTCGTTTTCCAACGAAAACGTACAAACCGGATCGAAGTGGTTTTCGAGAAATTAATCTCGATCCCGGTCTCTTCGAAACCATCAGCGCATTGGCCAATATTGATAGTCGGTTATTTAACTATCAATTAATATTCACAAACAATCATCAAGCCATAATAATTTCTCCTAAATTATTACAATTCTCAAAATATCTTTGCAAGATATATTTCCATTTTCAATTCCTTTGATAACAGTTTCAAACCATCTTTCCCTTACGGAATAATTTACCAATATTTTCTATTTCCACTAAAACACCAAGTACAAAACTTTAGATTTTCAAAAGAATTTAAAACTCTTTATTATAAAATAGCCTTTAAGACATTTAAGTTAAAATCTACTTTAATACTTATTCAAAAATATATACTTTAGGAATATTTAAAATAAAGCCACTTTATAAAATATAAAACTAAATTTTTCTCTTTCTAAAACATAATACCAAGTCGCTTTTAAATAATTACTGCTAAGATAAATTTTGAAAAATACTTACTTTTAAAATTTAAACATTTAAAAATAATAAATTTTCTAAAAACATGCTCTTGAAACAACTTTTAAAAAAAACTTTTAACTTATACTTAAAAATGTGCTTGAAAACATACTTGGCTATTCAGGGAAAATATACTTCTCTTTCCCATCTTTTAAAAATAAATCTCTATTTATTTTTAAACAAATTTACCCATTCCTTTAATAAATTCCCACTGTGAATTTATTCTTCCAAATATCCACCGATATATTACTTCACCTTTATAAACCCAGTTTATAAATTTGATGGTCTCATCCATCTTTAAACACAGTTTCAAACACTTTACCAATTTCCAAATTGATTTCCAAATTACTCCATTTTGAAATAAGTGCCTTTATTTACTCAATTTATTCCAAAATCCATTAATTTCAAATTTTATTTCTTAATTATGATTTAAAATCTTTTTAACTGAAAATACCAATTTCAGAATATTATTTTTCTTCAAATTCCTTCTTTATCCTTTCAAATAAATTTAAACCTTGAATTTTTAAAATAAATTATTCATTCCTTTAAATAATAACACTTGAGATTTTACAACAATCACTTATTCCCATTTATTCAAAAATCTCATTTCCCATACTTAAAATTTTATTTATTTGAATTCAAAGGTCAACTTTTATTCTTTTCCAATTCATTCTTTAATTTATCCAAATTTCTATAATTATTGACTTAAAAATTCACTCCTTTAATTGCTTTTCAAAAATCCAATTCTATATATTTGGTAACTTAGGGTACCGAAATATTCAAGCAAACCATAGCATTCAATATCCCAATTATCAGTATAATTCATCACAGAATATCAAATATTCATAACATGGAATATTAAACAATCTAAATAATTTTGAGGAATCCAGTTGGATCCCTCCAACCTGTTTCCCTACATCCACGGATGTTAGCACAATACCAATTTCACTTCGAGGTGGAATGTCGCGGTATATGGGTTTTTATAATATCATCCGCTATTATGCGGCGCATAGGGTCTCATCCGCTATATAATGCGGGAAATCAATCACCCCAATATATAGTATATACTACTATATATAATATTCCATTCAGGCTGATAATAAATTATCAATCCAAGCAATCAATCAATAATTTAAATTTAACAATTTAAATTCACTAGTAAATCCAATTTGAGTGAGATTAACTCAGCTTTGCTTTATTTGCAATCCACTTCGACCTTGACTTGGTTTCTTCACGATTTAAGACCTTGTATAACAATTTATATAATTTTTATTAATATTCGAACCAATCGAATAATTAAATTTCCATTTGATAAATTTAATTTAAATTTTCTTAAATAAATTACTTAGTAACTAAAATGATTTAACTAGGTTGACCTGGACAAATTTATCACTAAATCCTTTATTTAAAATAAGTTAGTATATTAAGATATGTAAATGTATATTTATTTGTTTTTGAAAACACATACCCTTATGGAAATAGTCTGTATAGATTTCAAAAATCTATATACATATATATACCTATAAAAATCATCCATCTTACCATTTAAAAATTTCTATTTCCTAAATCTTAAGTGTATATATCATTTCCTGTTTAAACCTTATCTTTACTTTTAAATCAACACTGATATATATATATATATATATATATTTTTCTCAGTTTACAACATATTTATTATATTTGAATTAAAATAGAATCTATACCTTACTGCCTTCGACAGGCACACCCACGCTCTCAGACTCGACATCGACCTGACTAAAACTGCGCATCACCATTGACGGCCTCCAACAAGATCGAGACTTCCATCCACCACATGCTCAGCGATGCCCAAGACCTCACGCGGCCTCCACTTGCTCGCTGTTCGAGCTCAACTACATCGCGATAACCCTAAACCCTAACGTCGACCTGCCCACCCCTAGCCGAAACCCCCTCGAACACGACCACTAGAAAATGATGCCGCGACCTCCAATTCGAAAAGTAGAAGGGAAAAAGAATGGATCGCATGCGATTTTAAACGAGGCAGTCAATCTCTATTTTGATTTGGGAATGATTCTGCGATTCCTTGTTTTGATTCGAAAAAGAAAAGGGCTGCCATTTTTGCTTTCTCTATATTTTCGTGAGTTATGAACTGAATGCGGAGGAAGCGAGGAGATATGATTTTGAAAAGGAAAGTAGCGTGCTTGAACAAGAAAAGGGACAGGATTTGATCCCTTGCGTGCGCAACAAATTTTGTTTTGAAAATATGGAAGGCGGCTTGACTTGATTTTTGACAAGATAAATATATATTTTTAATATTGGAAATATCTTGTTTTAGCAACTTAAAATTTCGAACCCCTATCGAGGTGTGCCACTAGGCGTTTATAATGTTATATCCCTATTCCGAACGCAATGGAAAAGGCTTCGAGTCCTAATTCGATCGTATGGAGAAGATAGCTTTTTGGACCCAGTTATAATATTGAATTCGATATAAATTTCAGCGCGTTTATATATCGTACGCTCACACAACAACTCCAATCACTATGAAAATTGAAACTCGATAATAATACACTATTACGGATCCAATGGAACTGGTTTCGTCGAATTCCGAGACTGTGCCTCGGAAGGCAATTTTTAAATATCGATTTAAACGATATATTTTCAAAACTTAACAAAACACTTCCAAATTTAGTTTCAACACTTTTACTATCTTCAGCACTATCAATATAAATTTTCTAAGCCTTTAAAATATTTTTAACAAGCTTAAAATTTCAGATTCAACCATTTACCCAATTTCCAATTATTTAATTAAACAATTAAATCACTCAATAAATAGTGGCATTTGAAATTCCTGTTAGAAATTAACATTTAAATATTTAAAATCAATTAAATATCCCAATTTCAAATGCTCAAAAATTCCAGGTCGTCACATTCCTCCCCCCTTAAAAGAATTTCGTCCCCGAAATTGCTAGTTAGGAAGAATGCTCCAATACCCGTTTACTATTTCCCAAATCAAACAGCTCCAATAGCTTTTCAAAACAATTCCTTTATTAACGACACACTATCCCTCTTACTAACTTCTTAAACTCATCCATAATTTTCAAACAACATTACTTACTTATCAATTCAGATTTAAATTTAAATCCAAATTTTAAATTATCAAAAATTTTCTAACTCTCTAAATTCTCGAAAATTTCGCCAGCTTCTCCTTTGCGCGGCTAGCTCGGTACAACTACAAAATGCCTCTATGGGCCTCCAAATTGCAAAAGAAAACAAAAGGCCAAGTGGCTAGATCAGAAAATCATCAAATTTAAAATAGAAATTTAAACACATACCTTTTGTCGAGCCATTAAATTTTATCTTTTGAAATCAAAAATCCCAATTTCTTTTTCGCTTTTAAATACCTGTATTCTACTTAGCAATAATATCCAATCACAGAATTCAAAATCATTTTATTCACTTGCTTTACACATTTTTAATATTTGCTTTACTTAAGCCCATACGATGCACATATATCATCTGTACGCAATACCAAATCTGATCGCTCACTTGATCACACAATTTCACTTCCGAACTAGTATCGTCCACCCGACTTCCTAGTGCGGACTCAGATCTGGTTTCTTGACCAGAAACCGCCATTCTCCTTGCATAGCCACAAACTATGATAGAGAATTTTCAGAGTCAATCAAAAATCCATATCCATGGTTCGCCGTCGAAAATCGAGTGAAAAATCCTAACTCGGATCGGTATAATTACCTCGAAATTTTGTGCTCGAATTCTGGATCAAATCGCATGCGAATAAAATAATATACGTACATCCTACGTATTAATTTCAATTGATTATCAACTATTTAAATTTCTTTTATTCACATTCATTTTATTTCTATTTACTTATTCACTATTTTCATTTTCACAACTTTCAGTTTTAATCTTCATTCCAAAATTACTTAGTATATTTCCAATACCAAATTTACTTAAGAACTTCACCATTCATTTCTTAAGTCCAATATAAATATTTCTTATATTTATTTTTACTACTTCACTACCGAAGTTTATATTCAAATTGAATTCCAATTCCATATAAAATCAATTTGCTTCAATTTATTAGTTATTTTCAAAACTAAATACCTTCTCCCGATTTTCATTCAGATTTTCATTTTCAATTCTACTTGAATTCAATTTATCTTCAAACTCTGAATATTGAATTTTATTCACCTTATCTCAATCCATATTTAATTAACCATTTCCTTTTATTAGTTTCACTTACTAATTTATTTAAAATCTCAAATAAAAGTTTATTTGCAAAAAAATTCTTCCTTTAGTTTCTTCGAACAATTACTTTGATTTCACCTTACTTTACATACACAATTTTAAATCATATTTCAATATTCAGTTTCAATTCTATTTGCTTACCAATTTTAAATCATTTGTCGTTAATGAAAATTTTAAAAAATTTCTACCTCCCAAAATTTTCGGAAAATTTTGGCAGATTCTCCTTTGTACGGAGGATCTTTTGCAATTTGCCAAGAGATATAAATATATATACATCGACCCACATGGTCAGAAAACAAAAAACAAACAACAGTTCATATTTCCTATCTTTTATTGCGTAGGCGTACCTTTATTTAGCATTTTTTAGCAAGCGGCTTATTTATTTAGCAATTGGCGCGATCAAAACCAGCCAAACGGCTTCCAAAACCTGTACTCACTCAATTTAAATGTGTAAGTGACATACATAGGAAATTCATTTACATTTCACTTATTCTCAACAGTAAACACATAGTTTTCATAAGCAAAACATTCAAAATTCTTTCCATTAGCAATTTATATGGCCTCTTTACAAATTAAATTGCTTACAACTACCTCACACATCATTTCTATTCAATTCAAGTGATTTACAACCCACTTTCTTACATTCTATTCATTTTGCATTCCATATTCATTACATCAAATACTCATTCCATAATTTATTTACAAACCACACACTTGCCACATCAAATTGGTATTCAACTTGCATTTAACCAATTCAAGTTCCATTTCCATATTTCATTAACTGATTTATTATCAATTAGTTTATTCAAATTTTATACCCAATATTTTATTTTTATTTCAAAAATCACTTTAACTATTTTGCTTGAGTTCAGTCTATTTTATAACTTAAGTTTTGGATTTTTTTTAACTCGAGATTATACACTTTATTTAGCCAAGTATATATTTTTATTATTCCATAAACATTTTAAATAAGATTCCAGAGTTTAAACAATTTCCCAAAATTTCGAAATCACCTTTGAAATTAATCATATCCAAACTTCTTAGGTATATCCAATTATCCCTTTGAATTTCAAAACCAACCCATTTTGCAAACAATTCCAATTTAAAACAATTTGGTAGCAATTCCTCTCCTGGAAACACGAAAATGAACATCGATGATGCTGCAGTCATCACCGAAGTTATTTTCCAACGACCAAAAGAGAGTTAAATGCTTTTATCTCTTTAAAATCCCTCAAATATTTTTAAATTCCAAATATTCCAGATTTCATGTCCAATTCAAAGATATTTCCAAAATAATATCACTATTATTTCTCCAAAGCTTTTGAAAACCATTTTCAAACCCAAAAGAATTTAAACCTTTTCCCAAAATTCCAAATTCGAAATCCATCCAATTCAGATTCAAATATTACTTTGGAATTTTTATTTCAATTTTAATTATAAATCACATTTATAATTCACATTTACAAATTCCATTCTATTATCTGATTTTATTTCCTTAACTTTGGTTATATTTCGATTTCTTATTCACTTTTACACTTAAATGATAATAAATTAATATTATCGCTTCCTAACAACCAAGCAACCAAATACTATAATAATTTACAAAAATTATTTCCTTATATACAAAAATAATTTGGGCAAAATTATTTCATTTACCCATTTTAAAACAATACTATGTTGAATTGTTCTATTCAAATGTTTAGAAACCCCTTCGATACAGTTGTCCAGACTGGGCCGACGAAGGTTCATATGCCACTCAATAAATCAATTAACACAATATAAAATCATTTTATATTCACTAACAAATACACGCTCATATCTATTAATACACTCTAACTCATTCTACAGTACTATGGACTCTATTTCAATGAGTAATCCCCACTAGAGCCAAGGTTATCACCAGCCTAAGCTCTGATACCAACTGTGACAACCCGATTTTTCATTCACGGAAAAAATCGAACCATCAGGATTAAAGAAGAAGGGGTAGAATAAAATAAAAAAACATCAATAGAATCTCATCTTCATATAGGGGCAAAATTGTCATTTTTATGCATTTATTAAATTGTGAAAACTTACTTGGAATTTTCTATGTTGTTTTGTAGGAAATTTGGTGAATTTTACAAGTGGTTACATGATGATATATGCATGCAGAAGAGTGAAGAGAACAAATGAAGATGGAAATAATTCAAAGTGAAGATAATGGAGGACCCCACCTACCCACCTACCTTAATGTACAAATTAGAGGCTAATGCACATGCTTATGGAATTAATGGCTTCATGTACACTTATATGAGGATTATTTGAAGCTAATGATTACTTGGCCTCCACACTTCCTAAGAGGGTATTTTGGGCATTCTCCAAAAATATGAATTAGGGTTTAACACATGTATAAAATCCCCTTATGTTTCATGTAACTCTCTTCTCTCCCTTAGTCTCTCTTAGGCCTCCTTCTCTTTAGTTTAGTTTAGATCAAATAAAAGAAAGCTCTCTTTCTCTTTTCCTGGCTACTTAGCCATTTTTATTTCATGTAATTTTCCTTTTTTTTATACAATGTAATTATTGTTTCCTTTTAATTACATGTTCATTTCCTTTCATGTTGTAGTGTAGATTTACATTCATCCAAAGTAGATTAGTTTTAATTCTTGTTAATTAGCTTCTTTTTTCTATTAGCTTTCATTTTCCTTTCCTTTTGCTTTCATGTTGCTAGCTACATTTGTTGTTTTGATAACAAATATGAGGGGCTAATCCCTTCAATTTAAGGGTAATGAAGCCTCTAATCATGTAGCTTCAACATTTTGATAATTATAGCTCTCTTTTTGTGCTTAATGACAATGCTTGAAGTGGTTTAATTTGTTGTTTTTGCTTTGAATTTGATAGCCTATATTGTTGACACCAAATAGGGTATGCTTAAACAATCACTAACACAAATGCCTCTTCATCAAAATATGATTATGGCATAAGTAAGTGATTTGAAATTAAAATATGATGGTCTATATTTCTAATCAATAGTTAATAGGCCATACTTAAAATATATTTCATTTTCATTTTCATTATCAAATTTCATGAAAGTTAGTAAGTGGTTTAAGGGGTGTGTTATAGTTTTATGGCTTATGTTGGCTAATCAATAACACAAATATGTCATACTTATGATAAGCACATCAATTAAAGCACTAATGACCATAAAAGAGAGATTATGATTTCATATGTGTTGAACTACATAATCTAGAGAGTGGATTTATTCTCTAAATTGTCATTTAACTCTTATATTTGCATCTCTTTTCTTTTAGTTAGTTAGCTAGTTTTCATACATTTTTAGTTTAATTCACTCTCGACTTCGGTATAATTTGATTGAATAGGAAATTAAAATCATCAATTCCCTGCGGATCGACCTGTATTCGCCATATACTACAAGTGTACGTCATGCGCTTGCAGTAAATTTTAATTTAAATTCGTTCGACGGTTTTCTAAACCGATAGATTTTCCGTAGACGAACAAGTTTTTGGCGCCGTTGTCGGGGAGTTGTTTTGATTTTTAATTTTCTATTCTTCGAATTATTTTCGTTTGATTTTTGTGTGTTTTAATTTTTATGTGTTTGCATTTAAAAAAAAGGTTTGTGTGTAAGTTTGTTATATGATTTGATTTGTGTGATTGTTTATTGTCTTCTCTTCGCATTGCTTTTGAATATTTTCTACAAAAAAGAAGAAGCTAATTAACAAGAATTAAAACTAATCTACTTTGCATGAATGTAAATCTACACTACAACATGAAAGGAAATGAACATGTAATTAAAAGGAAACAATAATTACATTGCATAAAAAAAGGAAAATTACATAAAATAAAAATGGCTAAGTAGCCATGAAAAGAGAAAGAGAGCTTTCTTTTATTTGATCTAAACTAAACTAAAGAGAAGGAGGCCTAAGAGAGACTAAGGGAGAGAAGAGAGTTACATGAAACATAAGGGGATTTTATACATGTGTTAAACCCTAATTCTTATTTTTGGGGAATGCCCAAAATACCCTCTTAGGAAGTGTGGAGGCCAAGTAATCATTAGCTTCAAATAATCCTCATTTAATACATGAAGCCATTAATTCCATAAGCATGTGCATTAGCCTCTAATTTGTACATTAAGGTAGGTGGGTAGGTGGGGTCCTCCATTATCTTTACTTTGAATTATTTCCATCTTCATTTGTTCCCTTCACTCTGATGCATGAATATATCATCATGTAACCACTTGTAAAATTCACCAAATTTCCTACAAAACAACATAGAAAATTCCAAGTAAATTTTCACAATTTAATAAATGCATAAAAATGAACATTTTGCCCGTATATGAAGATGAATATGTGACAATCCCAAATAATTTGAATTTTGGTTTAAACAAGTTAAAATACCCAATATGATAATTTAATTAATTTAAATAGATTAAATATGGTGGTAAAAATATACACATTTATGTGCACACCATCTAACCATCGCAACGGAATAAAATATAATAGATAACAACTGATCTTTACACAAAAGTAAATTTGTTTATACATTACATCATCAGAGTACACATAACACATCACTGGACAGTAATCATAACCTGTCCTTACAACAACTGGATATACTGCAAATCAACACAGCGGAATATTTAAAATAAGTATGGAAGTACGTCTCGCCATCTAGCTCATCTCCTGAACTCCACAACATCCTTTCCTGTAATCTATAATACTCGGTCTGACCCGAGCATTATATTTAAATAACACTCGAGTTAGTCTGGAATAGCAGCGTGAGAAAACCACACTCAAATTGATTATTAAAGTTTCAAAATCCTTTGAAATCAAAAGCATCTCGTAAGACCACGCCACAAATAAAAATGTCGGGTTTTTACCTTACGATAGCTAAAACACATTTATCAAATCCGTCTGATACTATAATAGTGACTATATAGAAATACTTTATTCAAATAGCTGAAATTGTTACATGATTAAATTCCAGCATACTAGCCACAAAGTGGGTTCTACAAACAAAAACCGTAGAAGGCATGTAGGGAGAATGGATTTCCAACTAATGACTAGGCACTGGGGTACCACCAGTCACAATACCTGGTCTAGATCAGTGTACCGAGAACTGTAACGACCCCGAATTTTATATAAATTTAAATTCATAATTAAATGAATTTTTGAATAAAAATTGTAAAATTAAATTGATAAAATGGAGCGAGTTTCCCCGGATGCAAGTATATTCTGTATGAATCATTTCAATTTAAAATATTGTAAATATATAGATATATATATTTTGACTTGAATTTAAAGTGTAAGTAAATGGTTTTAAAAATAAATATAGAGTTAAATAATAATAGAATGTCTTTACAAATGAATTGATATGTTTAAATAGAAATTGTCATTGCAAATTACTTATAAATATATATACAAATATAATAGTATGGTTAAAACATAAGTATAATCACATAAGTCGAAAATTTATAACATAACTAGAACAACTTTTGTAATATGTTTATAAAACAAAAGAAGATCAAAATCAAAGCCTTGTTTTCAAGTGCAATCTGGAAATTTAAAAGCATCATAGAATTAAAGTTTTTTTTGAAGGCAAAGCAAATGAAGTTGTAAGAGAAGCACACCAAAACAAATCTCTCAGCCGAAATGCAAAGCTTGTTAAACAAGACTTAGGCAAGTATAAGAAAATATAGATAAGTATAGGATGGAACATCAAGTACAAACAACATTAAATGCTCTTATTCTTGGCAGCCAACAAAATCTATACGATTGTATACAAATTCCTTTCAGCCACCAACCATAGAGAAATATCTCTGACCATTTTAAAAAAAAAATACAAAACCTGTAACCTGTTTATACATAAGCCTGTAAGCTATTCTTTCCATCACTTTCCATATCCAGTTCGAGCTAAATACAAAACTAAGTTGAAAACTCCATTAAAACCAAAACCACATTCTACAATCATCAAACAACTCAAAGGTAGAGAGCAAGATGATTTGGAAGAATAATCAAAATGGAAACCTGTTTCCAGTTTTCAAGTTCAAAACAGATTTCAAAGATAAAGTCTCTGTCCTTCCTCTCCAAAGTGGTGAGTAACACTTTATTTTAAAAGGTTAATCTTAAGTGAATATGGTACATACTATTCTCTGTGCAGATGTATACTTTGTATATATATATGTTGTGCAAAAGTCTGGACACACTTATTTCTTGTATGCTCTGTTGTCTGTAGTAGTTTTGAGTGAATATGAAGATGAACCTTTATCACTTAATCTAGTTATTGTTTGAATGTATGGTATAAACAACAATTGTTTGTTTAACAAAAATCTAGATGTTAAAATTTTAAATGAGTTAAACTAGCAGGTAGAAGACTCTGTAGAACTAGGAAAACATATACAACTTCAAATATGTTTAAATTCAAACTTCTGATTTTAAAGATTCAAGAATATAAATTGAAACTATATACGAATTTATGATTTTTAAGACAAGAATTACAATTTTTAAACAAAGGAGTGAAGAGCAGTTTTACTTCTATGTTTTGAACGTTTTGAGTCGCCATGGTCGATGTAGTCGACCGGGGATGTTGGGTCTTGGTCGAGAGGTAGAGGAGCGACCAGGGATGTTGGGAAAAATGGACCGGTGGTGGCTAGAGCACGGTGGTGGCAGTGGTGGAGGTTTAAAATTTTTAAACCTAATTTGTGAGAGGCTGTCAATTTCGATTCGATGGTCCTCTTCGATCGATCGAGTTCGACGAGGTTCTGGTGGATGGAAGAGGGGAGGTTGACGAGTGTTTGGCCAGAGTTTCCGATGTAACGGTGGTGGGAGGCGCGAGAACGAGGTGGTGACAGGCTTTGGTGGTGATTCCAGTTTTGGTTCCAGGTTGGGTAGTATACTCGTTTTCGATTTCGTGGTTATCTGATGGTGTTGGGTGGTTGCGACTGAAGCTGGGGATGGTTTGTGACTTGCTCGAAGTTTCGGCGACGACCAGTGATGGTCGGAACTCCGGTGCATGTGCACGAGTATTTTCGTGTGCACTGGGAAATGGAGGGTTGGAAGGGAAGAGCACGGGTTGATATGTGTTCTGCTCGAAGCAGGCTCATGATTTCTCGGGGTAACTCGAAGTAAAATCTGGAAAGGGCTCGGGTCATCTTGTTCAAGTTAAACAGTACCAGTTTTAACAGTTTTTAAATGTTGGGTTTTAAAATTTAACCAAATTAAACTGGGCTAATTTAAATGTTTAAATTTCAGTTTTAAAATGAAGAGAAAGTTTATAAATTTAAATACTTCGAATAAGTTTCAATTTTTGAACTTAAGTGGATTTGATTTAAAATTCCTTTATAACTAAGTATTATTTTAATTTGTGAAATAAATTGCTTTATGCTGAACTGCGATACCTGTGATGAATATATTACTATGTGAATATGAAAACCTTTTGACCCATAGAATGACATTTGAATATCGATGCGACAGGGAGTCGGATTCCAGTTGGTTATCCGAAACCCACATCGAATTATAATAGTGAATCTTTGTGACTGATAAATTTATTTTATCTATGAATCTGTGAATGAAGATAAGCGTTATGGATTATACCGCTTATCGATATATCTGTGATGATTGATGATGTTGCACTATTGTGTGAAACCCCTGGACTACACCATACACACACAAATATGGATTTCACGTGGAAATCGGTTAAGTCACAGATAATTTAAATTCAATGTTTTTGAAATTGAAATTTTAATTTCAATTGATTTTGAAATTGGAAATTTGGGTTTAAAGTGAAAAGATTTTGAAATGGGATTTCAAAGATAAAAGTTATTTTGAATAACTTAATCGAGTTTTGAAATTTAAATAATTTGATTTAAATTTGAATTCGAGTTTGAAATTGAATCCTATGATTTGAAACTAGGGATTAAAGATGCTGTACAAGTTATATATGGGTTAAACCATTTTATAGATATTGATTTGGGAATTTGAATTTTAATTCAAGGGTTTTAACTCGTGTAAATATAACTTGATTTTTATGAAATGAAACTATTTGTTTTCAAATAGTAAAAGCTTTCACATAAGTAATGAACTTCCAATTTGTGTTGAAAGAATTTCAAGTTTGAAATGGAATTGAAATCTTTTGAAAACTATGAAATGAGTCTTTGATTTCAAAGACCGGATGAGTTAATCTAACTTGAAATGGAATTGTTTTGGAAGACTATGAATGAATCTTTGGAAACGAGTTTTGAAAGCTATAAGTTAAATCTTGATTTAACGATTTAACGAGTTAATCCAATTGAAATGGAAATTGTTTTGAAAATCCATGAATGGATCTTTGTGAACGGGGTAAACTTTGTAAATTGAATCTTTTTGTTTAAAAGATTAAAAGTGTGGAAATTGTTTAAACCATTGAAGGTTTTTGAATTTAATCTTTTTGTTTAAAAGATTGGAAATGGTAATTTGGTTTAACCACTCGAATGAAAAGTTTTTGGTCTTTAAGCTGTGATTTAACTGAGACCTCAGTATCCATATGATTTTTAATTGCGCTCGTTATTCGGTTTAGCCGAGAGAGGACCTTTGTGTCATATAACCCATTCCGAATAGTGATACGACGATATGGATCGCATTTGAAGACCGGTGGTGAAGACCGGGTATTTGCGAGAGCGATAGGATGACCTATCGATTGTCTCTGCACTGAGTAGCTACGGTATAGAGATTTTCCTAAGTGATGGGAAGTCCGATCAGGATTGTGAATACCCGGATTGCAAGGGCTTCTTTGGAAGTGCCTTCGGTTCTGTTCGGACCCGGAACAGACTTGTATGGATGTGTGTCTGACATTACACTTTGAGATGTAAAGCTGGTTTCTATCAAATACATTTCTGTTGGTGGCGGAGAATTTATTCTCTTAGCTTAACACCCTTCTCTGATACGTACGAGCTCAGAGGTTATGTAGTTGATGGTTACTAGTGATACATTCCCAATTTGGTAATGTGGCATACGAAGTGCTGCTGATCATTGGTTGATCAAAGCGTGGCTTTGTGGACGAGACTTCGTCGAGCCTCACAACCCGGTAATGGTCGAAACAGGAATGTTGCGACAAAGGTTTGTAGGGGTAGCGCCCCTAGGGTATGTCATTTCCTTCTGGATAAAAGGTGATATCATGGTATGGAGCCCAGATATTTTACCTATGTTGATTTTACTTCTTGGTGGTTGCTTTATGATTGAGGATCCCGGGATAAAGGTCGGTAACGATCGGGGGATGACATGACTCGTGTGTTAGTTACCTAGTTACAGCTGTACAGCGTGAGGTAGCGTCAGTGTGTTAGTTACCTAGTTACAGCTGTACAGCGTGAGGTAGCGTCGGCCTTTTGTTTGCAGAGATCCGGTAAGGATCCGGGGCGTCTTTCCAGAGGCGTTTCTATTTCGGTAAGGAAGTTCCTTAGCCTGATCATTTGTTGGAAATCCAAAGAAACAATACGAACCCAGTACGGTTTTAGTTGTATTACCTGCTATGGAATGTGGCGGTAACCTGCTATTGAACGTAGTAGCTATAGTAGGCATACAACAATGGTTGTATGCTGGCTAAGATTAATATTATATTTTCGAAATGGTTTTCGACACTATGCACTAATGATAATAATATCGAATGATTTTGCGTAGTAAGCATTTTTGACTATCATAAGAAGAAATCTCCTCCAAGTCTGCGATTGCATTGTGTGTGTGGTGGGAGGTCTTATGGTAGTTTCATTTTCCAAAAGCATTGCGGGTTTCAATGTTTAAAAGCCTATTGTGTTTGTTTAAAGATAAACTGTTTTGTTTGCTCACACCAGTCCCATGACTGATCCGGAGTTTATTGTTCCCTTCCTAAACTCTGGGTGCCCACCATTTTCCACACGGGCAGTCTAGAGTTGGGTTTTTCAGATATTTAGGTTTAGTAGATTATCTGGAGCTAGTTCAGTTCTTGGAGTTCATGGACTGATGTTGCTTATCTTGGAGCATTCTATTGGAGACATTCTATCCACTGCTGGTGTTATCTATTTTATTTCCGCTGCTATTTCTTGTAAAATATCTCTGATATTGTTGTATCATATTGATATCATTGTTGTATATCATTTTGGATATTGTATTCACTGGATTGTATATGATATCATTTATTTCTTTCTTCCGCTGTGTTGTTGTACTTAATGGTGTTATAAGCTCCGGCGACTCGGATTTGAACGATCGAATCTACGGCATTCGAGTACGATGTAAAGTATGGATGTCGATTTTCGAACGCGAAAATCCGAATCGTTACATGTGGTATCAGAGCTAAGGTTGAACTTTAGCTCAGGAGTATAACACATTAAGTAGCTCATTAGAGATAGGGTGAAATATACCCTAGAATGAGTAATTCTCAGATATCCGTCCGTATGTCTCAGTAAATTCTCTTACTATCCACTGATAGTAAGTATGAGTATAAGAAGAGGATGTGATAGGGAACAGGAAAATACGACTATAAATGGTCGATACTCTGTAACACCAAGGAAACGATCTTTTATCTATCAATCTCTTTGGTTCAGCACCTTTTCTCAATTCTTTGATAGTTTCTGGTAGATCCAGAAAGAAGATTCGATATATATGAATATGGGACATAAACTCCGGAATGGCCAAAATTTTCTGTTTGGATGAGTTGATTGTTTTGTTTGCAATGGTTGATAGGTATAATTTAGTTTTTGAACTGAAAGTTTTGAAATTGTATCCATATATCTATCTATTCTTTGGGTCCGGATATATTCTACGAATGGTTAGTTATCCTTTTGAACTAACCGATGCCATTGTATGTTTCGTAGATCTGGATAACCCGAGTATTTTGTGAAGTGTTAAACAAATTCGTTCTTGTATCTGTTATCGATATTCTGATTTGGTAAACCAAATGCAGAATAGATGTTCATTTTGATTTGATGAAACATTTTTCATCTATCTTTTTGTCTCCTTAGCAAATTTCGAGGATGAAATTCTTTTAAGGGGGGAAGTCTGTAACGACCCCGAATTTTATATAAATTTAAATTCATAATTAAATGAATTTTTGAATAAAAATTGTAAAATTAAATTGATAAAATGGAGCGAGTTTCCCCGGATGCAAGTATATTCTGTATGAATCATTTCAATTTAAAATATTGTAAATATATAGATATATATATTTTGACTTGAATTTAAAGTGTAAGTAAATGGTTTTAAAAATAAATATAGAGTTAAATAATAATAGAATGTCTTTACAAATGAATTGATATTTTTAAATAGAAATTGTCATTCCAAATTACTTATAAATATATATACAAATATAATAGTATGGTTAAAACATAAGTATAATCACATAAGTCGAAAATTTATAACATAACTAGAACAACTTTTATAATATGTTTATAAAACAAAAGAAGATCAAAATCAAAGCCCTATTTTCAAGTGCAATCTGGAAATTTAAAAGCATCACAGAATTAAAGTTTTTTTTGAAGGCAAAGCAAATGAAGTTGTAAGAGAAGCACACCAAAACAAATCTCTCAGCCGAAATGCAAAGCTTGTTAAACAAGACTTAGGCAAGTATAAGAAAATATAGATAAGTATAGGATGGAACATCAAGTACAAACAACATTAAATGCTCTTATTCTTGGCAGCCCACAAAATCTATACGATTGTATACAAATTCCTTTCAGCCACCAACCATAGAGAAATATCTCTGACCATTTTAAAAAAAAAATACAAAACCTGTAACCTGTTTATACATAAGCCTGTAAGCTATTCTTTCCATCACTTTCCATGTCCAGTTCGAGCTAAATACAAAACTAAGTTGAAAACTCCATTAAAACCAAAACCACATTCTACAATCATCAAACAACTCAGAGGTAGAGAGCAAGATGATTTGGAAGAATAATCAAAATGGAAACCTGTTTCCAGTTTTCAAGTTCAAAACAGATTTCAAAGATAAAGTCTCTGTCCTTCCTCTCCAAAGTGGTGAGTAACACTTTATTTTAAAAGGTTAATCTTAAGTGAATATGGTACATACTATTCTCTATGCAGATGTATACTTTGTATATATATATGTTGTGCAAAAGTCTGGACACACTTATTTCTTGTATGCTCTGTTGTTTGTAGTAGTTTTGAGTGAATATGAAGATGAACCTTTATCACTTAATCTAGCTATTGTTTGAATGTATGGTATAAACAACAATTGTTTGTTTAACAAAAATCTAGATGTTAAAATTTTAAATGAGTTAAACTAGCAGGTAGAAGACTCTGTAGAACTAGGAAAACATATACAACTTCAAATATGTTTAAATTCAAACTTCTGATTTTAAAGATTCAAGAATATAAATTGAAACTATATACGAATTTATGATTTTTAAGACAAGAATTACAATTTTTAAACAAAGGAGTGAAGAGCAGTTTTACTTCTATGTTTTGAACGTTTTGAGTCGCCATGGTCGATGTAGTCGACCGGGGATGTTGGGTCTTGGTCAAGAGGTAGAGGAGCGACCAGGGATGTTGGGAAAAATGGACCGGTGGTGGCTGGAGCACGGTGGTGGCAGTGGTGGAGGTTTAAAATTTTTAAACCTAATTTGTGAGAGGCTGTCAATTTCGATTCGATGGTCCTCTTCGATCGACCGAGTTCGACGAGGTTCTGGTGGATGGAAGAGGGGAGGTTGAAGAGTGTTTGGCCAGAGTTTCCGATGTAACGGTGGTGGGAGGCGCGAGAACGAGGTGGTGACAGGCTTTGGTGGTGATTCCAGTTTTGGTTCCAGGTTGGGTAGTATACTCGTTTTCGATTTCGTGGTTATCTGATGGTGTTGGGTGGTTGCGACTGAAGCTGGGGATGGTTTGTGACTTGCTCGAAGTTTCGGCGACGACCAGTGATGGTCGGAACTCCGGTGCATGTGCACGAGTATTTTCGTGTGCACTGGGAAATGGAGGGTTGGAAGGGAAGAGCACGGGTTGATATGTGTTCTGCTCGAAGCAGGCTCATGATTTCTTAGGGTAACTCGAAGTAAAATCTGGAAAGGGCTCGGGTCATCTTGTTCAAGTTAAACAGTACCAGTTTTAACAGTTTTTAAATGTTGGGTTTTAAAATTTAACCAAATTAAACTGGGCTAATTTAAATGTTTAAATTTTAGTTTTAAAATGAAGAGAAAGTTTATAAATTTAAATACTTCGAATAAGTTTCAATTTTTGAACTTAAGTGGATTTGATTTAAAATTCCTTTATAACTAAGTATTATTTTAATTTGTGAAATAAATTGCTTTATGCTGAACTGCGATACCTGTGATGAATATATTACTATGTGAATATGAAAACCTTTTGACCCATAGAATGACATTTGAATATCGATGCGACAGGGAGTCGGATTCCAGTTGGTTATCCGAAACCCACATCGAATTATAATAGTGAATCTTTGTGACTGATAAATTTATTTTATCTATGAATCTGTGAATGAAGATAAGCGTTATGGATTATACCGCTTATCGATATATCTGTGATGATTGATGATGTTGCACTATTGTGTGAAACCCCTGGACTACACCATACACACACAAATATGGATTTCACGTGGAAATCGGTTAAGTCACAGATAATTTAAATTCAATGTTTTTGAAATTGAAATTTTAATTTCAATTGATTTTGAAATTGGAAATTTGGGTTTAAAGTGAAAAGATTTTGAAATGGGATTTCAAAGATAAAAGTTATTTTGAATAACTTAATCGAGTTTTGAAATTTAAATAATTTGATTTAAATTTGAATTCGAGTTTGAAATTGAATCCTATGATTTGAAACTAGGGATTAAAGATGCTGTACAAGTTATATATGGGTTAAACCATTTTATAGATATTGATTTGGGAATTTGAATTTTAATTCAAGGGTTTTAACTCGTGTAAATATAACTTGATTTTTATGAAACGAAACTATTTGTTTTCAAATAGTAAAAGCTTTCACATAAGTAATGAACTTCCAATTTGTGTTGAAAGAATTTCAAGTTTGAAATGGAATTGAAATCTTTTGAAAACTATGAAATGAGTCTTTGATTTCAAAGACCGGATGAGTTAATCTAACTTGAAATGGAATTGTTTTGGAAGACTATGAATGAATCTTTGGAAACGAGTTTTGAAAGCTATAAGTTAAATCTTGATTTAACGATTTAACGAGTTAATCCAATTGAAATGGAAATTGTTTTGAAAATCCATGAATGGATCTTTGTGAATGGGGTAAACTTTGTAAATTGAATCTTTTTGTTTAAAAGATTAAAAGTGTGGAAATTGTTTAAACCATTGAAGGTTTTTGAATTTAATCTTTTTGTTTAAAAGATTGGAAATGGTAATTTGGTTTAACCACTCAAATGAAAAGTTTTTGGTCTTTAAGCTGTGATTTAACTGAGACCCCAGTATCCATATGATTTTTAATTGCGCTCGTTATTCGGTTTAGCCGGGAGAGGACCTTTGTGTCATATAACCCATTCCGAATAGTGATACGACGATATGGATCGCATTTGAAGACCGGTGGTGAAGACCGGGTATTTGCGAGAGCGATAGGATGACCTATCGATTGTCTCTGCACTGAGTAGCTACGGTATAGAGATTTTCCTAAGTGATGGGAAGTCCGATCAGGATTGTGAATACCCGGATTGCAAGGGCTTCTTTGGAAGTGCCTTCGGTTCTGTTCGGACCCGGAACAGACTTGTATGGATGTGTGTCTGACATTACACTTTGAGATGTAAAGCTGGTTTCTATCAAATACATTTCTGGTGGTGGCGGAGAATTTATTCTCTTAGCTTAACACCCTTCTCTAATACGTACGAGCTCAGAGGTTATGTAGTTGATGGTTACTAGTGATACATTCCCAATTTGGTAATGTGGCATACGAAGTGCTGCTGATCATTGGTTGATCAAAGCGTGGCTTTGTGGACGAGACTTCGTCGAGCCTCACAACCCGGTAATGGTCGAAACAGGAATGTTGCGACAAAGGTTTGTAGGGGTAGCGCCCCTAGGGTATGTCATTTCCTTCTGGATAAAAGGTGATATCATGGTATGGAACCCAGATATTTTACCTATGTTGATTTTACTTCGTGGTGGTTGCTTTATGATTGAGGATCCCGGGATAAAGGTCGGTAACGATCGGGGGATGACATGACTCGTGTGTTAGTTACCTAGTTACAGCTGTACAGCGTGAGGTAGCGTCAGTGTGTTAGTTACCTAGTTACAGCTGTACAGCGTGAGGTAGCGTCGGCCTTTTGTTTGCAGAGATCCGGTTAGGATCCGGGGCGTCTTTCCAGAGGCGTTTCTATTTCGGTAAGGAAGTTCCTTAGCCTGATCATTTGTTGGAAATCCAAAGAAACAATACGAACCCAGTACGGTTTTAGTTGTATTACCTGCTATGGAATGTGGCGGTAACCTGCTATTGAACGTAGTAGCTATAGTAGGCATACCACAATGGTTGTATGCTGGCTAAGATTAATATTATATTTTCGAAATGGTTTTCGACACTATGCACTAATGATAATAATATTGAATGATTTTGCGTAGTAAGCATTTTTGACTATCATAAGAAGAAATCTCCTCCAAGTCTGCGATTGCATTGTGTGTGTGGTGGGAGGTCTTATGGTAGTTTCATTTTCCAAAAGCATTGCGGGTTTCAATGTTTAAAAGCCTATTGTGTTTGTTTAAAGATAAACTGTTTTGTTTGCTCACACCAGTCCCATGACTGATCCGAAGTTTATTGTTCCCTTCCTAAACTCTGGGTGCCCACCATTTTCCACACGGGCAGTCTAGAGTTGGGTTTTTCAGATATTCAGGTTTAGTAGATTATCTGGAGCTAGTTCAGTTCTTGGAGTTCATGGACTGATGTTGCTTATCTTGGAGCATTCTATTGGAGACATTCTATCCACTGCTGGTGTTATCTATTTTATTTCCGCTGCTATTTCTTGTAAAATATCTCTGATATTGTTGTATCATATTGATAACATTGTTGTATATCATTTTGGATATTGTATTCACTGGATTGTATATGATATCATTTATTTCTTTCTTCCGCTGTGTTGTTGTACTTAATGGTGTTATAAGCTCCGGCGACTCGGATTTGAACGATCGAATCTACGGCATTCGAGTACGATGTAAAGTATGGATGTCGATTTTCGAACGCGAAAATCCGAATCGTTACAAGAACCACGCCCGATCCCCTGCAACACAAGACCGGAACTACCCCTTACTGGATAATTCCGAGTAAGATCACCCCACGGTTAGGATCAGTAATCGCACCACTAAGCCGAAATAAAAAGGGACATCTAGACAGGGATGACCTCACCCTAACGGGCGCTACCCACTTAGCCTTGCTGCATAACCCCAGATTATTAGTCATTCCCGGTTGATGAGGCTTGAGGCTAAGTGTTACCTTTTTAGAACGTTTCAGTTAGAATGCCGATCGTCCACCTGACGATGTTCCGAAAACATTCATCCATACAAGTCCGTTCCGGGTTCGAATGGAACCGAAGGCACTATTCCTACCACATCCATTTCGGAATCACCCTCAGGATTAGTAGCGACTAGCCCTTGCACTTCACTGCTCCATCTTCGATTCCAAACTCGTTTTCCCACGAAAACGTACAAACCGGATCGAAGTGGTTTTCGAGAAATTAATCTCGATCCCGGTCTCTTCGAAACCATCAGCGCATTGGCCAATATTGATAGTCGGTTATTTAACTATCAATTAACATTCACAAACAATCATCAAGCCATAATAATTTCTCCCAGATTATTACAATTCTCAAAATATCTTTGCAAGATATATTTTCATTTTCAATTCCTTTGAAAACAGTTTCAAACCATCTTTCCCTCACGGAATAATTTCCCAATATTTTCTATTTCCACTGAAACACCAAGTACAAAACTTTAGATTTTCAAAGAATTTAAAACTCTTTATTAGAAAATATCCTTTAAGACATTTAAGTTAAAATCTACTTTAATACTTATCCAAAAATATATATACTTTAGGAATATTTAAAATAAAGCCACTTTATAAAATATAAAACTAAATTTTTCTCTTTCTAAAACATAATACCAAGTCGCTTTTAAATAATTACTACTGAGATAAATTTTGAAAAATACTTACTTTTAAAATTTAAACATTTAAAAATAATAAATTTTCTAAAAACATGCTCTTAAAACAACTTTTAAAAAAACTTTTAACTTATACTTAAAAATTTGCATGAAAACGTACTTGGCTATTCAGGGAAAATATACTTCTCTTTCCCATCTTTTAAAAATAAATCACTATTTATTTTTAAACAAATTTACCCATTCCTTTAATAAATTCCCACCGTGAATTTATTCTTGAAAATATCCACTGATATATTCATTCACCTTTATAAACCCAGTTTATAAATTTGATGGTCTCATCCATCTTTAAACACAGTTTCAAACACTTTACCAATTTCCAAATTGATTTCCAAATTACTCCATTTTGAAATAAGTGCCTTTATTTACTTCATTTATTCCAAAATCCATTAATTTCAAATTTTATTTCTTAATTATGATTTAAAATCTTTTTAACTGAAAATACCAATTTCAGAATATTTTTTTTCTTCAAATTCCTTCTTTATCCTTTCAAATAAATTTAAACCTTGAATTTTTAAAATAAATTCTCCATTCCTTTAAATAATAACACTTGAGATTTTGCAACAATCACTTATTCTCATTTATTCAAAAATCTCATTTCCCATACTTAAAATTTTATTTATTTGAATTCAAAAATCAACTTTTATTCTTTTCAATTCATTCTTTAATTTATCCAAATTTCTATAATTATTGACTTTAAAATTCACTCCTTTATTTGCTTTTCAAAAATCCAATTCTATATATTTGGTAACTTAGGGTACCGAAATATTCAAGCAAACCATAGCATTCAATATCCCAATTATCAGTATAATTCATCACAAAATATCAAATATTCATAACACAGAATATTAAACAATCTAAATAATTTTGAGGAATCCAGTTGGATCCCTCCAACCTGTTTCCCTGCATCCACAGATGTTAGCACAATACCAATTCCACTTCGAGGTGGAATGTCACGGTATGTGGGTTTTTATAATATCATCCGCTATTATGCGGCGCATAGGGTCTCATCCGCTATATAATGCGGGAAATCAATCACCCCAATATATAGTATATACTACTATATATAATATTCCATCCAGGCTGATAATAAATTATCAATCCAAGCAATCAATCAATAATTTAAATTTAACAATTTAAATTCACTAGTAAATCCAATTGAGTGAGATTAACTCACCTTTTCTTTATTTGCAATCCACTTCGACCTTGACTTGGTTTCTTCACGATTTAAGACCTTGTATAACAATTTATATAATTTTTATTAATATTTGAACCAATCAAATAATTAAATTTCCATTTGATAAATTTAATTTAAATTTTCTTAAATAAATTACTTAGTAACTAAAATGATTTAACTAGGTTGATCTGGACAAATTTATCACTAAATCCTTTATTTAAAATAAGTTAGTATATTAAGATATGTAAATGTATATTTATTTGTTTTTGAAAACACATACCCTTATGGAAATAGTCTGTATAGATTTCAAAAATCTATATACATATATATACCTATAAAAACCATCCATCTTACCATTTAAAAATTTCTATTTCCTAAATCTTAAGTGTGTATATATCATTTCCTGTTTAAACCTTATCTTTACTTTTAAATCTACACTGATATATATATATATATATATATATATATATATATTTCCCAGTTTATAACATATTTATTATATTTGAATTAAAATAGAACCTATACCTTACTGCCTTCGACAGGCACACCCACGCTCTCATACTTGACATCGACCTGACCAAAACTGCGCATCACCATTGACGGCCTCCAACAAGATCGAGACTTCCATCCACCACATGCTCAGCGATGCCCAAGACCTCATGCGGCCTCCACTTGCTCGCTGTTCGAGCTCAACTACATCGCGATAACCCCAAACCCTAACGTCGACCTACCCACCCCTAGCCGAAACCCCCTCGAACACGACCACCGGAAAATGATGCCGCAACCTCCAATTCGAAAAGTAGAAGGGAAAAAGAATGAATCGCATGCGATTTGAAACGAGGCAGTCAATCTCTATTTTGATTTGGGAATGATTCTGCGATTACTTGTTTTGATTCGAAAAAGAAAAGGGTTGCCATTTTTGCTTTCTCTATATTTTCGTGAGTTATCAACTGAAGGCGGAGGAAGAGAGGAGATATGACTTTGAAAAGGAAAGTAGCTTGCTTGAACAAGAAAAGGGACAGGATTTGATCCCTTGCGTGCGCAACAAATTTCGTTTTGAAAAGATGGAAGGCGGCTTGACTTGATTTTTGACAAGATAAATATAAATTTTTAATATTGGAAATATCTTGTTTTAGCAACTTAAAATTTCGAACCCCTATCGAGGCGTCCCGATAGGCGTTCATAATGTTATACCCCTATTCTGAACGCAATGGAAAAGGTTTCGAGTCCTAATTCGATCGTATGGAGAAGATAGCTTTTTGGACCTAGTTATAATATTGAATTCGATATAAATTTCAGCGCGTTTATATATCGTTCGCTCACACAACAACTCCAATCACTACGAAAATTGAAATTCGATAATAATACACTATTACGGATCCAATGGAACTGGTTTCGTCGAATTCCGAGACTGTGCCTCGGAAGGCTATTTTTAAATATCGATTTAAACGATATGTTTTTAAAACTTAACAAAACACTTCCAAATTCAGTTTCAACACTTTTACTATCTTCAGCATTATCAATATAAATTTTCTAAGCCTTTAAAATATTTTTAACAAGCTTAAAATTTCAGATTCAACCATTTACCCAATTTCCAATTATTTAATTAAACAATTAAATCACTCAATAAATAGTGGCATTTGAAATTCCTGTTAGAAATTAACATTTAAATATTTAAAATCAATTAAATATCCCAATTTCAAATGCTCAAAAATTCCGGGTCGTCACATTTCATCTCCGAATTTCAGTGTCTTAAAAATGCCATTTTGCCCCTCCTTTTTTTTGATTTATTTAATTAATCCATCAATTCCACTATTTTTATGTTATTATATTATTATTATTATTTAATAGAAATATTATTCGAATTTTCGGGGTATTACATTCTCCCCCCTAAAAAGAATTTCATCCTCGAAATTACTAACGCTATATTCAAATCAATTAATCACATCATTTATTTGAAATCAAACATATCAATGCAAACGTTAGCAACCATTAAAATGATCATCCATATCTATCACATACAATTTCTATCATGAAACTTCCGTAGTGAAGGTACATTTTGACAACAAATTAGAAACATATATACATGTATGCATTTCATGTCTTATAGAATACTAGTTAATGCAAAAATGCAATAGGTAATCTACCTCCTGAACTAGTTGGCCTATTGAATGTATGTAGTACATATGACATATAGGCATGACGTACTACATCCTAGAGTGAGCATATAATCTCTATATGTATGCACTATCATCTAATGCAAAACATCAAAACATATACAAAAATGAGCAACTTACATAAATCAAAACATAATAGCATAATCAAAGGTCAAGCAATCATGGCTTATAGCATAATCAAGACAACTAAATCAATAAACTAACAATTGTACCCTAAAAAGCAGTAATTAACTATAGCAACCATACCTAGTAACCTTATTATACTAATAAACAAACAAATGGAAAAATATTTTGGAAAGGAGTCAAAATGAAAATATCGGATCCTCTCCTCTACTTTCCAAATATTCCTATCCGGATCGTTCTTCCCAACTCAACTTATTAAGCTTTAATACTAGTATATGTAATCTTTTCCAAAATACTACTTTTGAATGTATGTGAATAGCTATAACTTTACAATCCATGTTATCAATTCTGGTAAATGCCAAATTGAACCGAAGCCAAGAGCCTTGGCATAAACATGCCCTAATCTAAAATGTAGTCTCCACAATCCCCTAAATGCACATACACAATATCCAAATCATCTCAGTAGCTTATACATCCTTTTATCTGTTGGATGCTGGGGTATGACAACTCAAAAGTGGATGGTGTCTCACTTAACCAAACCAACAATTGAATCTCTAAATGATTTCTTCTTTTTCCTTGAGCACCAAAATCGAGCGATACCTTATCCCGGTGGACCAAGCTTAAATTATCCTTAAATTTTCAGTCCAATTTAAGTGGTATCATTTCACTTATAATATCATTCCTCGAATAATCTGACAATCATGATACTGAATTACCATGTCTTTAATCCATAAAGTTTCCAAATTTTATTTCAAGTCCTAAAACATACACATAGGAAATCGATTAAGAAATCAAATAAAGTAAACCTATACTATTCAACCATTCAAACATAGCAATCAAAGTCCTAATCTAAGTGAAATCTAATATTCTAACCTAAAATTTTGTTTGTGTTAAAAGTGATTGACTATGTGGTACATCGTTCACGTGCACCGCGTATGCAACATAAATCGTGAACCCTTTAGCCAATGCTTCACAATAGCTTCCTTGAATAGGTAGTATCTCTTCAATCTTGGGGATGATTGAAAAGAATAAATGGAATCCTTTCTCTAAACCATATTCAAATTTCCAAATCTCATTTTTTTAGTGAAAATCACCTCTGCATCTGCATGCGTGCAAATCAAGGTATCTTTCCCTTATTCATTTAATTCGGTCTAATCCAAATAGATTGGAACTTTTTATTCTACATCAATTAGTGACACCTTCATTTTATAATCTCAACTCCAACTCAATCTGAAATATCATTTATGAATGAAGCCAAAATTTATATCATTCCTTGATTTACTAAAACATGCTTATCCACATAACTTAACTTACTTCACTCCATAATGTTGATACTACAAACGCGTATAATCCTTAGTACCAACTTGCCACCCTCTAAATTCGGGATATTGTTTAAAATAACAAACCCAAGCTTGATCCTTTCCTTATACAACCAACCAATGTTACGTTTTCCAACATATCTTTTCACTAATTTTCATTTTTCCACACTATAGACAAGGCAACTAAATAGGGTAGCGTCTCACCATATCAATCCAATAAAAATCAAGGTAACATCACACTACTAATCCATATCTAGGAAAATTGGAAATAGATGATGTCCTAGCATAGTGAACGTAAGAAGAAACTCATGTCACCTCTACTCGAAACAATATACTTTCAATTGCAACTATCACTCAAAGGTTAACAAACTATAACTATTACCCCAATTCATATTCTGTAAGATGACAATCACTTACTTGGAGAGCAACATTCATCCAAGCCAAAAAACTTGAATGGTGTAAAATTACCCAAAATGTCAGGTCAATGACACCCATTTTCAAACCAATATAAATCGCCTACAAAATAAACAATGGTGGTGTAATGCTGCCTTCATTGTCGGATCAAGGACACCCAACCACCAAACGAATCCAATTATCTACCTTTTTAAAGATATCACGTAACAAACCATTCTAAATATCATTCGCCTCCATCTTTGATCATTACTGTAATGATATAGAACAAAAGAATGAGAATGTCATTCATTTCAATTTTTGTACAATTGATCGATCACCGAGTCAGATCACATAGTAGGATCATTATGTCAATGGGACTCTATCCTTAAATAAACACTAGGCCCTTCAAATGAAGCCTTCATCCACATATCAAAATATTTTCAATCAACTGAAATTCCAATACCATCACTACTAATATTACTATCCAACTTTCCTGGTGAAACTTTATTCCAATCAAATATGCAAAACTTATATATCCTACAAGTATAATTTTGGTTCAAATTCCTTTGTTTAAATCTTAACCTATTTATTTTACTTTTAAGTTAGCATCTCTTCTCCATGCAGTTTCAACAAAATAATTTATACTTACATCCCTCTTACCAAAATATGACCTTTATACCTTAACTCGGAAACTTTCCTATTTAACTTCTAACTCTTATTAGCAGTCATATGCCTAAGTGGCTTATCAATTGGCGTGATGAGTTTAACTACTTGGAGAGGAAGTTCAGAATCTTTAACAAATGCATATGGGATTAATATGTTGCACTATGGACAGTAATTCATCTTTGTGGGGCTATCGAAATCATGACATACAACAAGATCGTGCCCATCCACTTGTCCTTATCTGATCAAAATACTTATCATTATTCAACATCATCACATAACGAGTCATCCAATCTATTTTAAATCAATCCATATCCTAAAAGTATATTTATGTCCCAAAAGGACTCTACATCATAAGAAACAAATGCTAAATCATGGCAATATTAGGTAAATGGTTCGATCCATAGGGTGGATTCGATACCATAACTGATATAAGCACCTCGTTAGATTTAAGGTCTAAACTATCTAATATGACAATCTACTCATTTTCCATCATGGTCTACTCTCCTTTCTCTTGGGCATATGGTGGTGTGCTTGCACTTGGGACCTCTTCCAATGAATTCGGTTCAACAATCCGACCATTCTTATTCACTTGCTAATCAATTAAACCATTTTCTCTAAAGATAATAATTTAACAAATTGAAATTTCCTTCTCATGTTTTCAAAATAATATTTAAAAGATTTACCCAAAAATTAAAATTCCTCAAATGTCAAAATTAAAAACTTCCCTTCGACTTTAAAATTTTATTTCACCAAAACTTCCTGTTTATTTAGAAAACCATAAAACAATCCTTTCATAATATATTTTAATCTCTCTCACACACACACATATTGATGCAGCCCAAACTGACCAAGTCTTAGGTCGCGAGCGACCTAACATGCTGTTAAATCGCGTGCGACCTAACGAGGAAGATACCCAGCTGGAACGAGCTAACGAGTTAAAGAATAAGGCGCTCAAACGACCTAAAAAGTTACCCATTCCTTTAGGCCGCTCCGAGTTACTCAAACGACCTAACGAGTTACGACCTAAGCTAGGTCGCGAGAATGAATTACGACATATGTTAGGTCGCGGAGAAGAGATACGACCTAAGTTAGGTCGCGGGAAGATATGGGAAGATAGGTCGCTCACTATAGGTCGCGAGGCATTAGGTCGCTAAGATTTCCTGAAGCAATGTTTTTAGGTCGTTCGACCTTATGCTGCTGTGAAGTTAGGTCGCTGCCATCCATTTTTAAGTCGCTCAAGTATAGGTCGCAAGACTTAAGTCGCTGGAGGAGCTTAGGTCGCTGCTGCCGTGTGTGTGTTGTATTTTAGGTCGTTATGTTGTATTTCTTATGTCGTTGTAATGTGTTGTAACATGTTTTCTTATGTTGCTTTGTATATAAGTCGTGGGTCGCGTCTGTTAGGTCGCGTGTGTTGTATTGTTAGGTCGTTTACGACCTAAGTGTTGTGTCATGAAAGTGCGTGAGTTGTAACCCTATAAATAGGGAGTGTTGGTCATTTGTAATAGTTTAGTTGATTTTGAATAAAACTTGTTTGTGTGCTTTGTGCCACTTCTCCAATTGGTAGTTGAGTGTGATCTCCTATCTCCACTTTGGGTAATCGAATGCGCTCGATTCAACGACTGCTGAAGCTGATTCACGGAATCAAGTGCGCGAGATCAACATATGAAGAATCGTAGATCTTTAAACACGGTATCATGCGCGATCAACGTGTTTGAGAGAGCTAGAATTCGGCATCTTTGGATCAACGGATTTGGGCCTTTGGTATTCTTCAATTCACCGATTGCTACTTTCACCATTTTATCATTTTCGTTATCCGCTGCTGCATCATTTTCTATGCAGCAGCGGATAACGAAAATGATGAAACGGTGAAAGTAGCAATCGGTGAATTGAAGAATACCAAAGGCCCAAATCCGTTGATCCAAAGATGCTGGATTCTAGCTATCTCAAACACGTTGATCGCGCACGATACCGTGTTTAAAGATCTACGATTCTTCGTACGTTGATCTAGCGCATTAGATTCCGTGAATCGGCTTCAGCAGTCGTTGAATCGAGCGCACTCGATTACCGAATGTTTGGAAAGGAGATCACACTCAACTACCAATTGGAGAAGTGGCACAAAGCACACAAACAAGTTTTATTCAAAATCAACTAAACTATTACAAATGACCAACACTCCCTATTTATAGGGTTACAACTCACGCACTTCCATGACACAACACTTAGGTCGTAAACGACCTAACAATAAAACACACGCGACCTAAAAGACGCGACCCACGACTTATATACAAAGCGACATAAGAAAACATGTTACAACACATTACAACGACATAAGAAATACAACATAACGACCTAAAATACAACACACACACGGCAGCAGCGACCTAAGCTCCTCCAGCGACTTAAGTCTTGCGATCTATACTTGAGCGACTTAAAATGGATGGCAGCGACCTAACTTTACAGCAGCATAAGGTCGAATGACCTAAAAACATTGCTTCAGGAAATCTTCGCGACCTAAGGACTCGCGACCTATAGTGAGCGACCTATCTTCCCATATCTTCCCACGACCTAACTTAGGTCGTATCTCTTCTCCACGACCTAACATATGTCGTAATTCATTCTCGCGACCTAGCTTAGGTCGTAACTCGTTAGGTCGTTTGAGTAACTCAGAGCTGCCTAAAGGAATGAGTAACTTGTTAGGTCGTTTGAGCGCCTTATTCTTTAACTCGTTAGCTCGTTCCTGTTGGGTATCTTCCTCGTTAGGTCGCACGCGACTTAACAGCACGTTAGATCGCTCGCGACCTAAGACTTGGTCAGTTTGGGCTGCATCATCCTCCCCCGGTTAGGAAAAATTCGTCCTTGAATTTGCTCCCTCCTCTTCCATAACAAGCTCATCCCCATGATACGGAATCAAGTATTTGACGTTAAAAACGTCTGCTGTATGAATATCATCCGGAAATTCCAACTGATACGCATTATCGTTGACCTTCTTCAAAATTTTCACTAGACCAATTTTTCGAGCTTTCAACTTGTTGTAAGTTCCAACAGGAAAACGATCCTTTTCAACACAACATAAACCAAGTCACCTTCTCTGAAATTCACACTCCTTCGCTTTTTATCTGCCAGTTGTTTATACTTTTCTTTCGCCTTCTCCAATCGTTCCTGAACGATTTTATGACATTCTGTCAATCCGTCAACAAAATCAACAGCCCGCTTAACTGTCCCCTTCGGTTGTGGCACTATCGTCAAATCCAACGGACCCTTTGGCACGCTTGAATATACAACTTGAAACGGACTGTAACCAGTACTTGGATTAACAGCATGGTTATGTGCAAATTCTGCCTGACACAACTTCATATCCCAACTCTTCAAGTTATCTTTCACAAGACATCTCAATAAATTTCCCAATGATCTATTCACCACTTCCGTTTGCCCATCTGTCTGCGGATGATAGGCGCTACTAAAATTCAGCTTCGTTCCAACCATCTTCCACAAACTTAACCAAAAATGGCTTAGAAATCTAGTATCCCGATCAGAAACAATAGATTCAGGTATCCCATGTAATCGATACACCTCTTTAATGAATAACTCAGCAACACGGACGGCATCGGCTGTCTTCTTACAAGCAATAAAATGTGCCATCTTGGAAAATCTATCTACCACCACATAAATGGAATCATTTCCACGCCGAGTTCTTGGCAACCCCAAAACAAAATCCATGCTGATATCAACCCTTGGTCTGGTAGGCACAGGTAATGGCATATACAATCCCGCATTCGTCGTTGTTCTTTTGGAAACTTGGCATATATGACATCTTTCCACAAATCTTCCAACCTCTTTCTTCATAGAAGGCCAAAAATAAGATTGCGAAATCAACTGCAATGTACGGTCTCTTCCCACATGTCCTTCCTCATGCAACTCCTTCACAATCTTCATTCGTAAGCTACCTTCTGGTATACATAATCGATTCCCTTTAAAAAGAAAACCATCCACCAATACAAACTCATCCGTCTTTCCCTCCTTGACTTCATCTACAAACTTCGCAAAGTAAGGATTGTTATCCCAACTTTTGGCAAAGTCGAGATACCCAAAGATTAACTGAAAATCAATGATTGTTAGTCATGAACATCGATTGTGCATCGCAGGTTCACCACGGATATCGATGAATTTTGTCCGAGTCCGGATCGGGCTACAATTGACAAGACACGTCAAGCAGAGCCGTGAAAGTCAACGTTCCAAATATCAAGTCAATCCGAGGTCTCACGCTCAAGATATCATCGGAGCAAGTGGAGAACATAACCTCGAGTTCGCACCCATATGAGTCGAATCCATCAGTTTCGACTCCACCTGGTTCGACTCGATTTACTTTATATTCATCAGCAGGGCTTATGTTCGAATCGACTTGAGACATCGTTGGTTCGAATCCATCCATGAGAACATAGTTCGAATCCATGAAAAAGGACCGTAGCTTTGACTCCATCGATCAAGCCTTTGCCTCGAATCGATCACGACATGCCTTGATTCGAACCCATCAGAGTACGCCTTGCTTCGACTCCATTGATCAAGCCTTTGTTCGAATCCAATAGCTCGAATCCAATGGAACGTTCCCACCTTCGAATCGCTTCAAACAGTGAAGTCTTCGTATCAATCGACTAAGGTTACCCAGATCGATTCGAAGGAAGCATGTCTTCGAATCGATCACCTCGAATCCACCACGTCTACATAGCCAAAACCCCGGCCACGACTCAGTAAAACTAGGAGAAAAAGGAGGATCGACTCGAAGATTACGCGCCACATCACCACGAGCACGCGTACCATGATCGATTCGAAGCAATCGATTCGAACGAAATCGATTCGAACAGAACGCTACATCCAGAAATACAACCTTGAATCGATCATAACTTGAGATCTACACATCCAAATGCTATGAAATTTTCACAGAAGCTTGAGCACATGTTGAAGAATGTTCACGCCAAATTTTAGCTCGATTGGATGATTTCTTGATCGATTCGAACCAAGGGTCGAATCGATCCCAAAGTAGGCCCGGATCTACAGATTTCGGCCATGTGGGCCCCCTGACGTACCAGAACTGGTCTCCCCTCAATTTAGGCGAAATATCAGCCTCCTACACCTATAAATAGAGCCCCTGGTCATTCAGAAAAGGGGTGGGACAACTTTGAGAGCAAAGAGCGCCCAGATTCTGCCAGATTTACTCCAGATCACCATTGCTGCCTTAGATTCAGACCTAGTTCAGCAAATCAGTTGTAATAGAACATACGAAATTGTAATCTTCAAGCATCGAGCAATAAAATCATAAAAACCTTGAAGTGGACGTAGGCTGGAGATAGCCGAACCACTATAAATTGCGTGTCACTGTTCATTATTTCTTGATTGTTGTTTGTTACTTATTTAAGATCTGTGATTTGTGTGAATACTGTTGATTCGTATTCATACGCTGGTGCTTTCACTACACTTGGGGTTTGTGATCATTTTTGGTGCAAACACTTTGGTGCTTTCACTGAGAGGAACTAGCACCCGCTACACCAAATTCAAAATTAAGATTCGGAATTTTAAGGATTCAGATCTGACTCTACAATGACTCGACAAACTAGACAAAGAACTGAGAGGAGCCAACAGGCAGGAAGTCAAGAGGCATCCTCTGGCGCTGGAGAAGGACAAGCTTCGATCTACATTACTAGAGATGAGATGGAAGCAATGAATAACTTAATGCAGGAAAGAATGATGAAAAGCCAACAAGAGATGCTGCAGAATTTCTTCGAGCAGATGAGAGCTGCAGGGACGCAGAACCCTGGACCAGCTACAGCGGCTGTGAATATGGAACAAGGAGCTAGGGCTATGGAACCCAACAGAGGACAGAATGCAGAACCAGAAGGCAATCAACAAGGGCTTGGGGGCAGGACCGCTGGATCCAACGCAGAAGTACCTTTGGAAGGAGCTCAGCCGGCTAGGGCCAACACAAATGCTAACGAGCCACCCGAAGAGTACGTACCAGAATTCCCTACGAGACTCGGAGGGCAGGACAGAGACATGACAAGGGGGCAACCCCTAGATGGAGATGAAAGAATGATCGGCCTAGTGAGACGACTCATGAGAGGAGGGTTTTCAGGAGGAGGATTGGAAGAAGTTAGTCGGAGTCCGTTCGCTCCGAATATCAGGAATGCAAGGAACCCTCCGAAGTTCAAACTACCAACGCTGAATCCTTATGACGGAAAATCAGACCCGACCATGCATATCACCAGATATATCAGACACATGGAAGTGCTGGGAGCATCCGAGGAAGTGATGGCACGATGTTTCCCCTTATTCTTATCAGATTTGGCTGCGCTTTGGTTTAGGCAGCTAGAAACCGGATCAATCAGGACATGGGGCGAGCTTGTGGATTGCTTCATGAAGCAGTTTAGGGTTCACGTGACAGGACCTAAGAGCGTGATGACTTTGGCATCAATAAAACAAAGGACCGGAGAGTCCATAAAAGATTTTTTGTTACGATTTAATGCAACGGTGACTTCTGTAGATCGCCCGGACCCATCGATGATTTTGATGGCGGCAATGGCAGGAGTTGGAGAAGGCACCGAATTCAAAGACTCTTTGACTAAAGATCCACCGCAAGATCTTGGAGAGTTTTTCCATGAAGCTGAAAAATTCATTCGATTAGAGGAATCACGAGACGAGAGGCAGGAAATAAATGTTGCACAAGGCGAAGGAGCCGCCAGGGAACAGTCCAGGGCAGACAAAGGAAAGAGAAAGCAGGATGACGCACATGATGGTCCTGATAAACGGAAGAAATTTCGAGAGCCCAGATTCAGGCAATACACAGATTTGGTGGCAGGACTGGAACGAATTTACACTGAAACTCGGGGGCAACTCCCATATCGAAAACCACTTAGGAGAGATCCCACGGAGCGGGAACGCAGGACCGGAAAATACTGCCTATTCCATGAGCTGGATGGGCACACTACCGATGATTGCCGCCACCTGAAGGATGAGGTGGAAGAGCATGCCAGGAGTGGTAGATTACCACAATATGTCAGAGAACGTGCAACGGCGGTCAGGCCCGAACAACTACCGCCTCAACCTAACAGGACTGATCCTGGATCGGGATCACGACTCGTCATCAACTGATTGTGATGGCAAGGGCCAAGTCCAAGATTTGGACTTTGGTCGATTAGTTTTCTTAGATTTGATTTCCAAAATAAAACGGCTATCCCACTTACTCATGTACGGGAACCGGAGAGATCCCTAGGCATGCTCTGAGATGGAAATAGACCGCTCCGCCCGGAGAGGCATTATCTTGTTTTTTCCTGGTGTTTGAGATTGAACATCTAGGATTTGAATTTAATAAATAAACACTTATTAAAATCAACCTTTGGCCGGAGAGTTAAAGGATAAACATTAAATATCAATATAAACATGATTGCTTTATGACCTTACCCGGAGAGGCGGGGTCCGGAGTGCAAGAAGTGAGTTGCTTCGCCGGAGAGCGACAGGATCGACTCACTTAAGCATCGTTTCCCATTCACCGGAGAGTGATTGGATCGGGATTCGATAAGAGCCCGGAGAGGCTATGATCGACCTAAAGATTTAGGCCATGACATCGCTTAACGTTCAGATACACTGAACCGGAGTGCAGGAGGTGAGTTGCTTCGCCGGAGAGCGACAGGATTGACTCACTTAACGTTGTTTCCCCTTCACCGGAGAGTGACAGGATGGGATCCAGCATGAGCCCGGAGAGGCTATGATCGGTCGAGAACGACCAAGACATCGCTATACGCCCTAGCTGGGGCTAGAGTGCAAGGGATAGAAAGCAACGCCGGAGTGCAATAGGATCTTTCTATTCAATCGCTAAATCTAGAATGGGTTTGACAAGGGTCCGGAGTGACTATCAATAGTACGGAGAGACCGTAGAATTTCATTCTTAACTTCCACTGGAAAAAATTGATAACAATTCGGCTTCGAACAGCCATGGACTTGATTGAAAATGCTATAAGCTACGAGTAAAACATGAACTCACTACATCCGACTTAAGATTGATCAAAACACGCCTTTTACCAAAAAGGCATGTTTTGGGGGGCAAAATGTTATCCCAACTTTTGGCAAAGTCGAGATACCCAAAGATTAACTGAAAATCAATGATTGTTAGTCATGAACATCGATTGTGCATCGCAGGTTCACCACGGATATCGATGAATTTTGTCCGAGTCCGGATCGGGCTACAATTGACAAGACACGTCAAGCAGAGCCGTGAAAGTCAACATTCCAAATATCAAGTCAATCCGAGGTCGCACGCTCAAGATATCATCGGAGCAAGTGGAGAACATAACCTCGAGTTCGCACCCATATGAGTCGAATCCATCAGTTTCGACTCCACCTGGTTCGACTCGATTTACTTTATATTCATCAGCAGGGCTTATGTTCGAATCGACTTGAGACATCGTTGGTTCGAATCCATCCATGAGAACATAGTTCGAATCCATGAAAAAGGACCGTAGCTTTGACTCCATCGATCAAGCCTTTGCCTCGAATCGATCACGACATGCCTTGATTCGAACCCGTCAGAGTACGCCTTGCTTCGACTCCATTGATCAAGCCTTTGTTCGAATCCAATAGCTCGAATCCAATGGAACGTTCCCACCTTCGATTCGCTTCAAACAGTGAAGTCTTCGTATCAATCGACTAAGGTTACCCAGATCGATTCGAAGGAAGCATGTCTTCGAATCGATCACCTCGAATCCACCACGTCTACATAGCCAAAACCCCGGCCACGACTCAGTAAAACTAGGAGAAAAAGGAGGATCGACTCGAAGATTACGCGCCACATCACCACGAGCACGCGTACCATGATCGATTCGAAGCAATCGATTCGAACGAAATCGATTCGAACAGAACGCTGCATCCAGAAATACAACCTTGAATCGATCATAACTTGAGATCTACACATCCAAATGCTATGAAATTTTCACAAAAGCTTGAGCACATGTTGAAGAATGTTCATGCCAAATTTCAGCTCGATTGGATGATTTCTTGATCGATTCGAACCAAGGGTCGAATCGATCCCAAAGTAGGCCCGGATCTACAGATTTCGTCCATGTGGGCCCCCTGACGTACCAGAACTGGTCTCCCCTCAATTTAGGCGAAATATCAGCCTCCTACACCTATAAATAGAGCCCCTGGTCATTCAGAAAAGGGGTGGGACAACTTTGAGAGCAAAGAGCGCCCAGATTCTGCCAGATTTACTCCAGATCACCATTGCTGCCTTAGATTCAGACCTAGTTCAGCAAATCAGTTGTAATAGAACATACGAAATTGTAATCTTCAAGCATCGAGCAATAAAATCATAAAAACCTTGAAGTGGACGTAGGCCGGAGATAGCCGAACCACTATAAATTGCGTGTCACTGTTCATTATTTCTTGATTGTTGTTTGTTACTTATTTAAGATCTGTGATTTGTGTGTGAATACTGTTGATTCGTATTCATACGCTGGGGCTTTCACTACACTTGGGGTTTGTGACCATTTTTGGTGCAAACAAGGATCATCAACAAATAATTCTGGCAATACATCAAACCCCGTCACTTCAACCTTCATTGTAGTCAACAAATGATTCCTTCGACTCAATGCATCTGCCACACGGTTTGTAATTCCTGATTTATGCTTCACCACAAATGTAAATTGTTGCAAGTATGCGATCCACGAAGCATGTCTGGCTGCAATTTTGTCCTGTCCCTGCAAATGTTTCAGTGCTTCATGATCAGTATATAGAACAAATTCTTTATGGAACAAATAGTGTCTCCAATGTTTTATAGCTTGAACAATAGCATAGAATTCCACATCATAAGTATTATATCTCATCTTGGCTCCCGATAGCTTCTCACTGAAATATACAATAGGACGTCCCTTCTGACTTAACACCCCTCCAATCCCAACTGTAGATGCATCAGTATGTAATTCAAACAACAACTGAAAATATGGTAATACTAGAATTGGTGCTGTCGTTAATAGTTCTTTGATTCGCTCAAAAGCAACCCCCGCTTCTTCTGACCATGAAAATTGTTTCACCTTCATACAATCAGTAACTGGTGCCATCACGCTACTGAAGTGTGGAATAAATCTTCGGTAGAATGAGGCTAAACCATGAAAGCTTCTAACTTCTGTTATCGTCCTGGGTTGTGGACAATTTCTGATTGCTTCAACTTTATTCTGGTCCACCTGTATACCTCCTTCAGATATAATATATCCCAGAAATAAAACACTATGCGTCATGAACACGCATTTCTTCGTTGCAGCATAAAATTGTTCCTGTCGCAATATCATTAACACTTCTCTCAAATGATGCAAATGTTCTTCTGTGCTTCTACTATATATCAGTATATCATCAAAATACACCACCACGAATTTCCCAATGAATGGTCTAAAAATCTGATTCATCACCCGCATAAATGTACTCGGTGCATTCGAAAGACCAAACCACATAACCAACCATTCGTACAATCCTTCTCTCGTCTTGAAAGTTGTCTTCCATTCATCCCCTGGTCTAATTCGAATTTGATGATAACCACTCTTCAAATCGATCTTTGAAAAGATAGTAGCTCCACTAAGTCGATCCAACAAATCATCCAATCTAGGCATATGAAATCTATATCTCACTGTAATCTTGTTTAGTGCTCGGCTATCAGTACACATCCTCCACGTTCCATCTTTGTTCGGCACTAACAAGGCAGGTACAGCACAAGGACTTAAACTTTCCTGTACACGCCCTTGCTCAGGCAACTCTTCCACTTGCCTTCTCAACTCTTCATGTTCCTTTGGACTCATTCTGTATGTGTTCTATGTGGTAACACATCTCCTGGAACAAGATCAATCTGATGTTGAATGTCCCTCAACGGTGGTAACTCCGTTGGCAACTCTATAGGAAATACATCGTCAAATTCTTCTAGCACTGGTTTAACTCCTTCAGGAATTTCAACCACTTCATTACTCTCACATCCAATCAACAAAAATACTTCAGGCTCCTCTTCTATCTCCTTAACAAACTCCTTCAATGATAGCAAAGTTTTAAGTTCTTCAATCTCCTCTAACTTGCTTTCTTCTTGATGTCTCTTCTTACGAATTAAAGTGATTTTTGTACCCTCAAACATGAAACTATAACTGTTAGTACGTCCATCATGTTGCACCGCTCTATCATACTGTCATGGTCTCCCCAACAACAGATGGCATACATCCATGCCCACAACATCACACCAAATTTCATCCTTGTACTTCTTCCCAATCGAAAACACAAGCTCTTCGTCCAACCTTCACCTCACCACCTTTCCTCAACCAAGCTAACTTGTAAGGTTTCGGATGCTTCTCAGTCTTCAATGCCAACTTCTTCACAGCCTCTGTAGAGATAATGTTATCGCAACTTCTCACATCGATGACAAACTTGCAAACCCTTCCCAAGATAGTACATGTTGACTGAAAGATGTTACTCCTCAACCAGCTAGTCTCTTCCACTTGCTTTGGTGTCAAACACGATCTCTTCATCATCAATGAATACCCTTCATCTCCCGACACATTTTCTTCCTCCACATCATGTAGTGAATTAGAACATTCAGCTTCTACCTCCTCATCCTCTGCCTCAGCAACCATCACTCGCTTCGTTGGCTTTAGACATTCATTGCTTTTGTGACCAATCTCCTAACGATTGAAACATTTGATACCACTATTGATCCTGGTCTTAGCAACTTCGTTAACAACCGGTTTTGCAACAGCCTTCGAAACATTCGCATTGCCACTAGCCCCTTTCATTGGATTGTTGGAATTTGTAAACACATCACCTCCTCGTCTCCCTTGGTTCTCCCAAGCAAGTGCTTTCTGATGTGCTTCAGCAATAGTTCTCGGATCAAACATATTCACCATATCTTGAATCTGCATTCTCAACCCTCCAACAAATCTAGCTGTTAACTGTTCCTCCGTCTCCATGATATCATTCCTTGCAATCAATTGATAAAATTCATCAGCATAATCATTAACAGTCTTTGTTCCCTGTCTCAAGTTCTGCAAACGTTGATACATAAGAGATTGATAATTGGAAGGTAAGAAAGTAGCTTTCATCAATTTCTTCATCTTCTCCCATGACTCAATCTTTGATTTTCCCATTCTCTCTCGTGTAAGTTTAGTTTGTTGCCACCATGCCATAGCTCTTCCTTTTAAACGAGTAGCAACCAACTTCACTCTACGATGCTCGGGAACTTCTTTGAAGTCAAAAATCTCTTCAACATTAGACAACCAATCAAGGAATTCTTCAGCTTGCATACTACCCTTGAATTCTGGAATTTCATTTTCATCCCCGACTCCCATCTACGGTCATCTTCAACATCCCGATATGCATTCCGTACTTGGTCTCGATCTCGATAATGAATATTACTTCTATCACTCTCTTCATCATAATCACGTGTACTTTGGTATCGATCTCAACCATCAACATCTCTTCGATCACGCATGTCTCTTCGACTATGTCTTTCATCATCATGATATGGCTCATACTCAAACTCACGTTGAGTTCTTCTTTCTTCATGTCTATACTCATGGTGATCTCTACTCATCGAAACTGATGATTCTCTTCTACCTCGTTCAGAATGTGGTGACACCCTCCTCGCTTCCATAACTGATGGCGAAACTCTGTTTCCTCCATGGTTCGAGATTGGCGACCTTCTCCTTTGACCTTGGTTCATGTCCATCATCAATTTCTCTATCCTCCCAATACCTTCATCCAACTTCTCATTGAATTTTTTACTAATGCGTTGTTCCATTTGTTCGGCATCTTCCCTTTTGTATAAATCTTCAACATTTTGATGACGGTTAGCTCTTCTCGGCGGCATTGTCAAATGAAACAATCTTCGACTTTCGCTTGAACAAATATGAACTTGAACACTCTCGGATCTATACTTCAAACTCTCGGCCTTGAACAAATAAAATGATCAATGATGTACGACTTCAACTTGCTCTCGGCTCTAACACTTCAAATTCTTTAAATAAAATTGGCTCCAAGACTCGACTTAGCTATGATTGGCTAAGTCTCGCTCTAATACCAAATGATGCAGCAGCGGATAACGAAAATGATGAAACGGTGAAAGTAGCAATCGGTGAATTGAAGAATACCAAAGGCCCAAATCCGTTGATCCAAAGATACCGGATTCTAGCTATCTCAAACACGTTGATCGCGCACGATACCGTGTTTAAAGATCTACGATTCTTCGTACGTTGATCTAGCGCACTAGATTCCATGAATCGGCTTCAGCAGTCGTTGAATCGAGCGCACTCGATTACCGAAAGTGGAGATAGGAGATCACACTCAACTACCAATTGGAGAAGTGGCACAAAGCACACAAACAAGTTTTATTCAAAATCAACTAAACTATTACAAATGACCAACACTCCCTATTTATAGGGTTACAACTCACGCACTTCCATGACACAACACTTAGGTCGTAAACGATGTAACAATACAACACACGCGACCTAACAGATGCGACCCACGACTTATATACAAAGCGACATAAGAAAACATGTTACAACGACATAAGAAATACAACATAACGACCTAAAATACAACACACACACACGGTAGCAGCGACCTAAGCTCATCCAGCGACTTAGGTCTTGCGACCTGTACTTGAGAAACTTAAAAATGGATGGCAGCGACCTAACTTCACAGCAGCATAAGGTCGAACGACCTAAAAACATTGCTTTAGGAAATCTTTGCGACCTAAGGCCTCGCGACCTATACTGAGCGACCTATCTTCCCATATCTTTCCGCGACCTAACATAGGTCGTATCTCTTCTCCGCGACCTAACATATGTCGTAATTCATTCTCGCGACCTAGCTTAGGTCGTAACTCGTTAGGTCGTTTGAGTAACTCGGAGCGGCCTAAAGGAATGAGTAACTTATTAGGTCGTTTGAGCGCCTTATTCTTTAACTCGTTAGCTCGTTCCAGCTGGATATCTTCCTCGTTAGGTCGCACGCGACTTAACAGCACGTTAGGTCGCTCGCGACCTAAGACTTGGTCAGTTTGGGCTGCATCACATATATACGTACATATATTCAAGATCTAATGTCACAAACTTGTCAGTTTTCATCCAAATTACATATATTTAAAATATAAGGATTCTTCTTACTATTGAATAGAAACTTTAAATTCCTTTGTAAAAATCCTTTAAATATATCTATAATCCTTGGCAAATACATATATTTGTAAATCCCTCCATAAAAGAAATACTATAATTTAAAATTCTAAATCAATCTCTTTTAAACAATTATTTTATAAAATATTAGCTTTTAAGACTAAATTCTTTAATGAAACTCATCACTTCCTTAACATGCGTATTTATCAAGAAATTTCAAAAGATTATATATATTTTGTCACAAGTTCCTAGCCAGGCCCACACCACTGAATAGGGTTTAGTCCCAACATAGTGTTTCCACATAAACTAGAGAAATCCTCGCAAAGCATTAGGGAATCAACACCCAAGGTGGTTGGTAATCCCTATACAGTAAGTGCATGTTCTTTGGAGTGTCCACTTGTATGGCTTATCGCATATAGATAAAGGTGGAACAAACGAGAATGTTTCACACTAGAATATCCCTAGTATTAGTTCAAGCACCATTTTTAGTTCTAATTTAATCCCAATGATATCTATCTCTATTCCAAATTCTACTCCTTCTAACAAACTCGTTCTATGTTATCCTAAATTGATATTCATTACCAATTCCCCAATCGATGGTTAACTCAACTGGAATAGAAAATGGTGTATACGTATGTACTCAATATAATATACATTCATACACATATTAATAAGTTTATCAAATACAAATACACTCTCTCAATATGTTCCTAATCCTTAATTTTGGGCACATTTTTCTTCGATACTAGGTGTAAGAATCTAGTATTTTCGTACCTTTGATTTTCGACGTAAAACAACATCTTTAACAGAAAAGTCGAAAGTAATGGATCATTAGGTAATTGATGTAAGGAAAACAAAATAGAAAATTGATTTGCCTTTTAGAACTCACAACGGAAGGAACACACAATATAATAATCAATTAACATTATGTCATTCCCAAACCAATCCATACATAGTTGCACATGTTATTGATATGTACAATACAAACCCAAATCTATACAGTATATCAAGCATCTTACTTATATATGCATATCATCACACATCATACTAACATATATAACATGCCTTTCTCACCTAAGCCTCTAGTGTTATTATAATCTAAATTGTCTCCATCAACCTATTATATATCATAAATGTAATAACCCATACCCCAATGGACCTGAATTTCCGCTAAATCTAAAACCCAAGTCTACCAAAGTACGGATCGTCGGTTTGGTATCTTGTGAATAAAAAAATAAATGCATATCACACCATCGACATAGCTCACAGCGGAATAGTAAACTATAGTAAATCACATAGTTACTGACCAAGATTGATATTTCCAATATCTAGTGCCCTTGTTAGTATCGAGCATGCATAAGGAAACCTATCCTTCCACTGTTCCCGCCTTGCATCAGTACTTATCCCTATAAAACTATCCGGTGGGTTGTAATGAGGAGGGGGTTAGAACAATGTTCTGGTGACTGGTAAATTATACATTTTATACATAACACTAGTTTATGCCGTAAGCCTTTTATCACATGTTATACCCTTTTATTTACAAAGTCGTCTCGACTCCACGTACACGTACGATACACCCCATTACCTAAAGTAAACCATAACTACATACATGTGTGTATGTATATATATGTATGTATGTATGTATGTATGTATGTGTGTGTGTGTATATATATATATAAGTACCACAGTTCCTCTTTGGACCCAAATACTATCCCTGCTAGTATCCCTAACCGGTACCCTATCAGGATCCATTATCAATGCAGTATCATGTCCTCGTCGTTGTGCGTATCGAGGAACTCCTGTAGTTCCTAATAACGACGTCACAATAATTTAGCCGTAATTTATCTCGCCTAGGGGATTTTCTACTTGTTTGCTTCTTAATTGTGGACTCAGCTCCACGGACTATAGAGGACTCAGCTCCTCGGACTATTGTGGACTCGGATCCACAGACTACCTTATTTGTTTTGAAAAATCTTACGTAAGGTTTATCTATCCTTGCCCCTAACAAACAAACGAACAAACAACTAGGGTGGTGCATGATATTAGCGTGATCTACACTAGTAGGAAGTGTAGCCCGTTAGGTGTAACCCTTTTCTTTCCCGTTGACCCCTTAGGACCGATGACATACTCAACCTATGTACAACTCCTACTCCCTAATATGGTAACAACACACTGACATAACATCGAGCCTAGCATCCCATTTAGATTGCCTAGCACAATCAGGGTAATACCCCCATAAATGATTGAAGCAGACACTATTAGGGTATTCCTTCACCTATACACAAGCGTATATAATTCCACCTGTCTTATAGCTGGATATGTCCCACATCAGTATTATGTATACACAAATGCAGGTAGCCCCTTGCGGTGGGCAGACTTCTACTATGTATCACTACTTACCTCGCATTCCAACCCATTCTAATGACTTTGTCCTTCTTATCCACTTAAGTTATTTACTAACTTTAATAATTCACACCCATCATAAACACATACTTGCGGCTATATATATATGTATGTATATATATGTGTGTGTGTACATACATATACATACATACATACATACATACATACATATATATATATATATATATATATATATATATATTCATTCATTCTTGTTTAATTTTTACACCTCTACTGATCACCATTAACAATTTTTAACTACTTCTTTATGCGTTTACACCTTATTTAATTTAAGCTCATTTACTGTTTCCCCTTAAAAGATCTAAATATTTTTTTCCCATTTACTTCCCTTTTCCTCACTATTTGCTTTCCTATTTCTATTCCCTTTTTAACTTTTTATCCACTCCCTTATTTGGAGGACTCTCTATAACCTTTATTTTAAATTATTGTTGCCTACATTTTCATTTCTTTTATTCAATTTCCATCTTGCTTATACTATGCACATTCTTTTCTAGACCATTTTTATCACATTTATAATTCTTCAATTGATCCTTAGGGATTTCTACATTTTAATGCATTAGAATTATGTATCTCCCAAAATGGAAAGATTAACAATGTAAATTTCTATATCTTAGCCAAAAGGAGAATTCATGTTACGTTTGAAATTACAAGGAGTTATTTTTTTCAAGGTTATTGAAATAGACAGTACAAAATACGAAAAATATCCCAGTTTTATATATCTCTTTCTTTTTAGGTGTATTCCTTGTCATTTCAACCGACATACTTTTATTTTATAAATCAAACTTCATAATCTATAGAAATTCATGATGTAACACCCTATATTCCAATGAATTAAAATACTACTTAGATCGCTACAATTTATTGTGATAACTCAATTACATTTTTTTACTTGCATAAGTCATTTTAAATTTACAAATCTAGAACAATCACATATTTTATAAGTTTCGGGGACTACCACTAACCAATACTAAATTCAAGGACTACAATATCCAACTTTTTATATACTTACATACATGCAACATACAATTTAAGTTATCAATCACGGAACATGTAGGTGGGGTTTATAATTTTATTACATGTATACAAATTTTAGCCTACAACTGAAATTTACATTTCAGGCACACATGAATAGATTCATAACGATATAAATCAAATATTATACAAAAAATATAATTTCTCACTCACCTTTTTAGCTTTTTAAATCTTCAGATCTAATCCCTGTTATTCCAGTTTGACTCCCTTTATTTTCCTTATTTGGATATATACACTGCAAGCATACACATATTTATTAAAAATCTAGAGTAGAAAAGAGATTTTAATTTAATTTACAATTTTAGATCCGGATTTATAACCTACTTCGGTTTTGACGATTTGATTCGACCTTATTCTTCGTATCAATCAGCCTCTACTATTCTCCACTTGTATATACATATAAACTATAACTATTTTTAAGAATTAAGAATTTTGTGGAGAAGAGAAAATGGTAGAGCTCCAGCATTGTCCTAAAAATATGAGAAAAAAGGTGAGGGTTTAGATGCGTATTTATAGGGGTTCAAATCAATGTCAGCTGTCCGATTAAATTATATTTAATCTAGGCCGTTTGACCACGTTTTATTGTCGATTTTCAGCACCATCATTTGAGCACAATTCCCTTGTGGTTGACCGCTACTGATCGACCGACAAGCATTTGGGGTCGTCCGGTCGTGTATTATTGCTGTAATTAATTAACGTTATTTAACTTGTTTTATATGCTTCGTTCTTTAACCGGTTGATTTAATTTCTTTCCATTATCATCTTTCTTAACATTTAAGCAACATTAATTATCCATTAACTTTAACTGATGATAATGAATGCTAGTTAATTATTTTTTTAACCTTAATTACATGTATAACTATTTTCGACTCGAAAACTTCAAACGTTAATAACTTTTTCATTGAACTCTAATCAGAAAACTTTATATATGAAAATTGATCACGAAATCACCACGAACCCAAAGGTGAATGTTTCGTAGCCAGATTTTGATTTTTGTAAAAACATTATTTTCGATGTTAATACCTATTAATTAATTTCTTTTCAAATCAATTATCATAAAAATTATGGGGTGTTACATTCTAACTCCTTAAAAGAATTTCGTACTCAAAATTCCTTAAGGGCTGAATCATGTAACATAACGTACAATTATTCTAGACTAACCAACAAATTAGTGTGCAACCAATTTTTGCAACAAATCATGTACAAGTGCCACTAGTAAAAAAAGTGCAAATTGCTTCGCCTCATTTGCATCGGTTGAAGTAAAAACTGATGCAAATAGAACTATTTGCATCAGTTCCATCTTAATAACCAATGCAATTGGTACGTGAAAAGCAATAGGTAATAAAAAATCAAATTTGCATCAGTTGTCACCAACAACCGATGCAATTGGTACGTGCAAATATTTTTAGTCGCATCGGTTTTAAATTCAACCGATGCAACTACATTAGTTTGCATTCATTTTCCATCAGTTTGCTACTCCAACTTTCATTTTCCCTCCCCTTAACTTTTCATTTCCCGCTTAGCTTTCATTTATCCCTCCACTTCCCCGTAACCCGTTAATCAACACAGCCACGCAAATATCTCTGAACTCTCTAATTCACAAACAAAATTCTCAAATCCAAATGAATTGCAAATTCTCGTTTGAAATTCAAATCAATTTCAAATTCTCATTTAAACGATTCGAATTGGGTTTGGAGGGGATGGAGTTGCGGTCGGCTGAAGGAGATGGAGTGTAGGATTCGAGTTGAAGTAGTGGTTTTTGATGAAATGAATGGAATTGAGTGCTTCGGTTGGAATGTTTTGAGGTGTGGCGAGTAGATTGTTGCGTTGCTGGTGGTTCTCGATTTGAGGTAAAGTGCGGAGGAGGTATTGTTTGTGGCGTTTGAGGGTACTGGCAGCGGTGACTGGGGATGGTGACGACTTCGACTGCGGAGGTGCTCGATTGTGGTAGGAACATGATTAAGAGCTTGGGCTTTTTTGTTTACAGAAGTAAACAAGTTAATTATGGCCGGTAGAAGAGTTTACAGAGGTTCAGAAGTGAATGTTTGTTGCAAAATGAAGATTCTTCTACTGGAAATTTTCAGGCTTTGCTCTCCTCGGATTCTTCTCATGCTGGATTTTCCGGTAAGTTTATTGCATTCTGAATCATTTATGTATGTATAGTTGGATATACCATGTTAACAAGAATTTTATAAAACTATCAAAATTTGGAAACTTGATTATAATTCTTACCGAGATAGGAAAATTTGACTGTTGGATAAACATTCTTGAGAAGAATACAAATCGAAGAAGATTTAGACGACTGCCTGCACCAACCAGAGAAGAAAAGAAGGTTATCCGCCACTCAAGTTCAGTTTCTTGAGAAAAGTTTCGAGGTAGAGAATAAGCTAGAACCTGAAAGAAAAGTTCAGTTTGCCAAAGAACTAGAATTGCAACCTAGGCAGGTTGCAATATGGTTTCAAAATCGTAGGGCGAGGTGGAAAAACAAGCAGCTTGAGAAAGATTATGATGTGCTCAAATTAAAATACAATGCTTTAATGGTCGATTATGAGAGTATGTTGGATGAGAAGGAAAAGCTTAAAGAGGAGGTATGGACCTATATCTCTGTGGTTTTTGTTGAATATGTTCTTAGAACTATAACCTTTGTCTACTACCTGTTAAGCATTATCTTGTTTTCATTATGATTCATAACGTTGCATTTGCAAATATTCAACAGCTAGCTCATCTTACAAAAAAAGTACTTATACAATAAAACCAGAATAACACAGCAGAAACAGTGGAAGTAGATAATCTACTCGATCAAAAGTCTGTTATAGACATGAAAAGTGGAGAAAGCCAATTAATAGATGTAGCGGTGAAACAAGATCAAAGTTCAACAAATAGTGCGGAGTCGGAATCTGGTAGCCCACATGAAACGAGTAGATTAAGAACTGATTCCTTTAATGCATTTGAGACAACTCATTCTGATTTTATGTCATAGTGAATAAAGCGATATCCACATACGTTGAAAACCAGTTTATTCTTGCAGTGAATGTACAACACAAACAATTTGATTTACATTTTTGTTTTTTCATTTTCTGGAATGATTTGCTGGACCTACAAGTGATGTAAATAACTACAGCTGAGTTGGGTGATTCATTGATACAGTTGTGGTTTTTGAATGAATACGCCGACAGTGTCATATAGGGAAAACCATATTAACAATTACAGGTACTGATTAAATACTTGATGCAACCTTTATTTGAAACATAAATTGAATTCTATCTGCTTAAATAATTTTTTAACAAAATCAAATGCAGGAGAAAGAAATGAGTTAACAACTATAGGTGATGTAGGTAATGCATTGAGGAAGTTCTGGTACATCTCAGCATGGCTTTAAATGGTAAACATATGTAGATGTATGCTTTTTCAGTCAATGCTTACTAGTGCAATATGAGTATAATAATTTTCATTTCTAATTTCATACGCATAGCTCAGTAAGGAAGTTTATTTTATTTTCCCTTATTTATTTCAAGTTAACTTAGTTAACTATTGTCGGTTATAAAACCACAACTTTCATGTGTTAAATGAATTGTTAAATTATTCATGTGTGCATCTAATTTCTAAGGCATGCATTTTTCCATCTCAAAATTTGGTGCATATCAGGCTATTCTATTGAAAATTGATCAAGTATTATTTTTTTACAAATAAACTCAGTGTTAAAAAAATGCATACATGTAAACACTGATGAATCTGTGGCTTGGGGTTGAGCTGTAACTAATTCAAAATTTTTGTAATTTCATTTAAATTTTCTTTTGTTATTAATCTTCATTTGGAGTTCTTCATAGTTGATGTCTTTCTTCCATTTTTCTCTTCATTGTTTAAATCAACTGATAATTCAAGCGTATGTTACAGAGTAGTCCTATGTACAGTGTGCACACCAACTGAAGAATTTTCAGTAACTCAATGTGAATTAACTATCTATATCCTTATGAGTTAGCATGGCTATTTGGTTAATGTAGTGTACATTTATGATGGACTGACAGGTTACAAAGTGTACACAAACATGTAGCTGCAAGACGTTGATGCTGATTTGTTGTTCTTTTTTTCTTTTTTGTGGAAATGCAGGATGATGCCAACATGGAGAAAAATAGTGCTGGCATGGTTGGATGAGTCATGTAATCAAGAACAATTGACCCAGGCAAGGTGATGTTTTGATCAACTTTGGCTTAATATATGGTGGTGACGTTATGTACAAAGGAGGAGTTGCAAATACTTCTGAAGTCAAATGTTCTGTCCATTAATAGTCAAATGTTATGTACAAAGGAGGAAATGATGGTTGCATAGTTTGAATGAGGCAAGATGATGATATGTGATGGTTTGGGTTAAATGAGAGGAGTGTTTCAGACAGTTTTTTATATGCATAGGAGCATATAGTAAGATAAATCATCAGCTGCAACAATCCATCTGTCCTTTTCAGGTTGAGAAGAATTACGAAAGTGGCACATCAGGGAAAATCTAATGGTGATTTATAGAGCAGCAGCAGTAAGGGCTGTAGTTTGTATATGCTGCCGTTGTTGAGAAGAAGTTGTAGTGAAGTGGCACGGCTGTTGCAGTTTGTTTTGAAGTAAGGTGAATTATTGGTAAGAGAAGATGGTGGTTATGGTTATGGACAGAGGAGATGCAAGTGTGGGCAGTTTCTTGTTTTTGTAACAGAGGAGCAGTGAAGTGGTTAGTGAGTGAATGCTTGTGTGAAGTTCTGGACAGAGGATGTTGAAGTGGTGGATGACAGTGGAGTTTTGGCAAATGTGGTGCTGTGATGGAACAATAGAAGTGATGGTAGTAGTATAGTTATGCTGTTAAATATTTTTTGTCTTAAACTATATTTTGGTTATAGTATGGTTATGCTGTTAAATACATGTTTTAGACTAGTTGTAAAGCAAATTCAACTTCTTTTATTGATCAGTTTGGTTGTTTGTATATGTTTTATAATGAAATCTATTGAATGATTGTAATATGGCATGCAATAATTATTTGTTATAATGATTGTAATATGCCATGATATTTTGCATCAGTTGTTAGTAACAACCGATGCAAAAAGGACCTTTTTGCATCGATTTCAGAACTGATGCAAAAGTGTTAAGCCTGTTGCATCGGTTGCATATGCATCGGTTGTTGAACTGATGCAAAAGGTGGGTAAACAACCGATGCAAATGGCCTGTTTTGTAGTAGTGTGCATGGTGTATCACAACATATATGATATGCATATTGAGCAATTCTAAATCGGTGCCTCCTATATGAATGTGTAACAACCCGATATTTTCAACCATTCGCATCCGCACATGTCGGACTTGAATTGCTCAAAATACCGCGTTGTAAATAAAATTTGGCAAATCTCAGAATATACAGTAAATAAATAATCACAGATCACAGACATAGAGTAAAATAATGCAGCGGAAGTAAAAGAAATAGTAGTTCATGAAGCTACTATATAAATATACCAGAGTTAAATAAGATACAACAAAAGAAATAGAGTACAACAGAAGTCTCAATAAAATAACCAAGTACGAGCTGAATAGAACCACAGAACTGAAATAGATAGGACATGACAAGCAGATAATCTCCAGCGATTCAAATCTCCAAGAGAGTGGAAATCCAAATCTGTGAATAACTCAGGCTGACCCGAGCGTAAAGCAAAACACAAAACACTCGAGTTAGGAAAATATATACTTGTATAATGTAAACCAACTCAACTGAACTATAATAAGGTACAAGTAACTTAAAGAATGCTTGGGATCGCCCATTCTTCAAGGATCCGTGTGACGACCCGGCTTTTTCTCTACAAAAAGTCGTATCATCAAGAAGAAAGAAAGGGATAGAAAAGAGATAAGATAGAGAAGAAAGAAAGAAACACATCAGAATCTAAACAGCGGAACGAATAAATTATATTAATCAAATAAGATATTACATTGTATCATATACATCAGAGATACACAGCTTATACAACACATACTAGACAGTTATAAACATCTGTCTAGTCATTATAACTCAAATACACTCAACAAATGACTCATACAGACTAACACAGCGGAACACTATATCTACGAACGCTGAAGCCTCCTGCTCCATTGCTCCTCCAAAGATTCGTCAAAGCAAACCTGAATCCCTTGGCTACTCGTAAAAATTTGAGTACCCAAGGTTTAATAAAACAGAAAATAAACACTTGGGTCAGACATGGGTCTGGTGTGAGTAAACGGTTAAAGTTGCTTAACTTCAAAACCTTTTGAAAACAAAGGTATCACGTAAGACTCCCCACAAATAAACATGGGTAAGTTTTTACCTTACGCTAACCAAAACATTTGATAGGAAATCCAGTTATATTATAATAGGGTCTAGGGTTTTCAAGTAAAATACAGAAATAGCTGGAATGCTTACATCTCACGTTCCAACATAGTTGGGCACAACTAAATCGTACGGCACTTATTGGATTTTGGATTCCATACAATGGCAGAGCTACCGGGGTACCGCTCGTCACAGTACGTGGCCTAGATCAACGTACCGAGGATCACTCCCAATCCCCTGCAACACAAGGCCGGAACATCCCTTACTGGATAATTCCCGCATAAGAAACCCCGCGGTTGGAGCCAGCAACCGCCCACACAGCCGAAATAAAAAGGGACTCTAGACAGGGGAATCTTATACTACTTGGGTGCTACCCACTAACCTTGCTGCACCTCCCCTGTTTTAGCCATTCCCGGTTGATGAGGCTTGAGGCTACGATTACCTTTAATCAGAACACATCACTTAGAATGCTCATCGTCCACCTGACGATGTGCTGAAAGCATTCAATCCATACAAGTTCGTTCCGGGTTCGAACGAAACCGAAGGCATTATCTCGTTACACTCGTTTTGGAATCACCCTCAGAGTTAACGACAATAACCCTTGCACTCTAAATCTTCATCTTCACTTGAGATTCACGACCTATCGTTAATTTGGATCGATGTGGTATTCGGGTCTCCAGACCTGGAATACCGGTATACGGAAACCCGATCCCGGTCTCATCGAAATCCAAAACGTATCTTTTAAGGCCAAGTTGTTTAAAGGTTTAAACAATTTGATTCAATTCAATACTTGAATTCACACAGCATTAACATAGATAAATATCACACATTTATCACGGATATATCCAATATCCTATCACAGAATATCATAACATATCATCCAATAGATATCATCCAATTTAGATATTCTATATTAACAATCAGCTATAAGCAACAATTATTAACCCTATATTATAATTAATTTAATTATCTTAAATTAAATTAATTACTTAAGAATTAATTATCTAATCTTGCTTAATCAATCATTAATTAATTACAATCTTTAATTAACTCATTAAATATTAATCATCCTTGATTAATTATTTATTAATTACATAAAGTAATTATCCTTTAATTAATTTCGCAAATTAATTATTCTTATTCATTAACAGTAATTAATCTTTAATTACTTTCATTAATTACATTTAATTAATGATCCTTAATTAATTACTTCCATTAATTGATTAATTATAATTAATTACATAGACCCTTAATTAATTACATTAATTAATTAAACTTTAATTAATCACTCCCATTAATCCACCTTAATTAATTATAAACAGTAATTATCATCCTGTAATTACTTACCTTAATTAGTTAACTCCTTAATTAATTATATTAATCCTTTAATTAATTACATCAAATAATTAATCCTTAATTATTTTTGCAAAGTAATTATACTTCAATTACTACCCATTAAATAATTCCCTTTAAATTAATTACATCCTGTAATTATACATTAATTACTTATACTGAGTAATTTCACTTATCAAATCTCTTTAAGTAATTATACTTAATCAAATACCAAGTTACTATCTTTAATTAATTTACAAATTAATTAACTTAAATTAATAACATCCATTTATTATTTACAAATGAGTAATTCATTCCTTAATTACTCTTAAACAAAATTAATTAACTTTAATTACAGATTATTTATTCTTTAATTATTAATTAATAAACCTTAATTATCAATTAATAAATCTTAATAAATTAATTAATCCTTAATTATTAGTTAATTAACCCTTAATTACCATTTGATTAATCCTTAATTTAATTACAAATTAATCACCCCTTAATTAATAATTAATAAAACTTAATTATTAATTTATAAAACTTAATTACAAATTAAGTACTTCTTAATTAACATTGAGTTTACCTCTAATTACTTAATTAATAAATCTTAATTACTTAATTAATTACTACTTAATTATCAATCAATTTATCTCTAACTACTTAACTTAATCTTTAATTACAAATAAATCTTTAATCATTAAAATCTTATTTATTAATCCTTTGGAGTTAATTGTCATTAACTTATCTTAAAACCCTTAATTAATCTCAAAACTTAAATAAAACATTTATTATTTAAAGAATTTATTAAGGAATGTTAAAACTTGATTCTTATTTAACTTTTAAAACTTGTTAATAGTCAAAAGTATTGACCCGAGACAAACAGGACTTGCCCGAACTAAAACTCGAGTTCTCAACTTTTTTCCCCCGAGTTTCCCTACTCTTCTTTTGAAAACTTTGTTTAAATTTTTTTTTTAAAAAAAAAACTGTTATACTAAATACTCACACGAGCAACTCGAAACAACCCCGTGCCATCTCCCTTTTTCCCCGAGCTTCTCTCGCGTCTTCTCTCCTGCTTCGTTTCTTCGAGCCTCTCACGTATACATCCCGAGATCCAACCCGAGAAGCTTCCTTTTTCCCCAACATTGCAAACAACCAGATCAAAATATACTCGTGCACGTGCACCAGTGCCGGAATCACCTTCCACCTCCGATGAACTCTCCAGCATGACGAACTTCAATGCAGCAACCATCTCCAATCCTCAAAATGCCATCACCAGCCTCAAATCAATATCTAGCTACCCAGTTGGATACTGGAACCAACAATCATGGCCAAAACCCCACGAACTCACGCCTCCGACCATCAAATGACGCGCCACCACAATCGCACTACCTTCGATCATCCACGAAGCCGTTACACTTGATCCCATTGAACTCGATCAACTTGAGACACTGCCACGATCCATTTTCCAGACCACACAAAATCTAGGGTTTAAACCCAATTCGATCGATCATCAATGCCTCAGTGATAAATAAATTCGTCTACCATTTTTTCCAAACTTTCTGATAATCAAACTATCTCCAGACGAAACCACGATCACCAAAAATGTTCCGATCGCCAGAAAATGCTCAGAAAACATTTTCCCGATATTCCCAAAATGCTTCTTCCTTTTAATACTAAAAATTCTGATTTTCCTTTTAAAATTCATATCTTATAAAGACAATTCAATTTATATAATTGATTCATCAAATTACACCATTTGATTTTAACATTAATTAGAATGGTTACTAAATTCCTAAATTTCCAGAGGATTTTCAAACATCAGATACTTGAATCTATTTTAGTACTTAGATTTTTAATATACTAAACCATTTTGTTTGTAACCCAAAGTTAAACAATAAACAGGTAAAGAAATTTGGAATTTAATTCTACTATTTGAAACTTGTAGTACTAAACAGAGAAGAACATGGATTCAATCAGACATGCACACATGAATAAAATCATATACACAAAATTTTACACTTATTTATACACATGCAGATCATCATCACATATTTCACATGTAATCAGATAACTGTCTACTTAAACTTTTAATTTAAATGTTTATTCTCAGGAAAATAACAGAGAATAATGTACATTCATATGCATAACAAACTCTTATGTAAACATCCATTTATATCCAATCATTCAAGTAAACATTTCATCGTGTTATTATAACATTTATCAGACATATCAAACATAGTAGCAGATTTTAAAACTGTTTTTTTTTTTAAATTAGATTTACTCACCATTTTGAAGTTTGAAGCAGAAACTTGAAAAACCGGAAACTTGAAAACTTTGAATTGCAGAGATGATTTTCTCTTTAAAACCAGAATTTGAAAAATGCTTGAAACTGAAGTAGCTCCTTGGTTTTGAAAACTGAATGCTAATTATCTTACACATGTATTTACAAGTCCTTACAATTAAACACTTGTAATTATTTACTTTTTATATTTATCTACTATCAACTAAATACTTTATAAATTCATATAAATAAATTCCTTTAAGGAAAATGATATAAAAGAAATCTTATTTTTAAATAAAAACTTTATTCATATATTTTTAAATCCAAACTATATTATTTCATTTTAAGATATATATACATCTTTAAATTCAATTTTTAAATTCAATTCAAAGTCAATTAAAAATCCAAATTAAAAATCAATTCAAATATATATATATATATATATATATTAGATTTAAATAATCACATTATTAATTGTCAATAATTATCCTATTTAAAATCAATTTTAAATACACATATATATTTTTAAACAATACATATTTAATTTGAAAATAAGTCTATTTAAAAATCTATTTCTACTTATATTTAAAAACAACTCAATATTAAATTGTTTGAGAACAACAACCTTTATCAATATTTAATAATTAATTTAAAAGATTATCTCATTTTAAATTCTCTGAAATCCCGGGATATCACAATCCGTTAAACTATCTACTATGTAGTAATATTCGCTATTATAATAATGTCTAATATAAAGTAAACATACTTTTAAATAGCATTAAGGCTTTACATTTTCCACCTTAACACGTAATAGTCCCAGTAGTCTATCCAGTATTAGCATACTCCCAAAATGGGGGCTACCCTCGATACTCCACAGGCTACGGGAGAAATCACAAATCGTAGTAAAGCTCGATATGGTAGGTGACATGGCACACAAGGCAATTGTGACGACTCGGAATTTTTGTATATTTGAAATTGGAATATTTAATTAATTTTAAATATTCAGAGGTTAATTATTAACCTAAATTTCAAATATCGCTGTTTATTGAGTAATTTAATTATTAAATTAAATTATTTAAAATTGGGTAAAATGCTAAATCGGGAATTTTAAACCAGTTAAAAATAGTTTGAAGGCTTATAAAATTTATATAGATAATACTGAAATGGATAGAAGTGTTGGAATCAGCTTTAAAAATGGTTTGTTATGTTTTGAAATTTTATATCATTTAAATTGAATTTAAAAATAGCCTTCCGAGGCACAGTCTCGGAATTCGACGAAACCAGTTCCATTGGGTCCGTAATATTGAATTATTATCGGATTTCAAATTTCGTATTTTTCGGAGTTGTTGTGTGACCATACAGTGAGCAAACGCGTTGAGATTAAATCGAAAATTTAATATCAATAATATAAGCAAAACACTATAGCTAGATATTTTTTCCAACACGTTCCTTTTCCTTCTCGAACACGCTATTCCCTTCCATCTTTGCTCGTTTAAAACAAACAGAAAATATACAGATAAATCAACTTCAAAATAGAGCAAAACGATATTAATGGCCGAAGCCTGTAATTGATCCTCAAATAAAATTTGTCATTCAAATAATAATCAACGGCCGAGCGAGGTCGAGCCTCTTCCAAATTATAGCGAGATGATGGCAGAAATCTCAAATTCGTTCGAGACATAGAGGAGGCGCACGTACGCGTTCGATCAGGGGGGGAGGCTGGAGCAAGGCGAGTCTGGATGTCGCGAGTCGCACGGCGATTTCGAGCGACGTGGTTGGAGGGTTTGGGTAGTTTAGGGTTTGGCTTTGTAGTCGTGGACGACTAGCAGAATCGATGTCGCGATATCATGGCGTTGGGCTGGGTCGTGGTCGACGTCAGTGGAGAGGAAGAATGATTCTCGATTTTGGAATTTGGGGATCGTCGATGTAAGGCCGCGATGGGGAAGTCGGAGCTCACGAGAAACGATGGCGGCGCGACTGAAGAGGAGGACGCTGGCGTGCGTTTTTGTGATAGGATGAGGTATTCGTTTTTTACAGTTAATTTTTGATTTAATAAATATACAAATATAACATGTTTTCATTCACTCAGTTTAATTTTAAAATAATGGTGATTAATTTGTTTAAATAACTAATTTAATTATGTTAGTCACTGAAAATATTTTAGGAAGTGAGTTAAAATTAAATTGTTAGTTAAATTAAATAATTAGTTCATTGAATTAATTTGGAAGTAATTGAGCATTCGATTTGTTCGAATATGTATTTAATCAACTGTAAATATCTATACAAGGTCTAGAATAGAGAAACAAGCTGGAATGGAAGTGTTTGGGAAATGGATTGCAAAATAAAAGCAAAGGTGAGTTAATCTCACTCAGTTAAATTTAAATGGTTAAATTTAAATAATTGATTGAATGGTTGAATTGATTTGGATGTGCTATATCATATATAGTAGTATATACCAATATATATATATATATATATATTGGCATATGTATGTATTGGAGTTGTTATTCCCGCATTATATAGCGGATGAGACCCTATGCGCCGCATAATAGCGGATGAATTTTATTTAATCCCATATACCACGATATTCCACCTTGAAGTGGAATTGGTATTTTATATTGTGCTAACGTCTGTGGATGCAGGGAAACAGGTTGGAGGGATCCAACTGGATTCCTCAAAATATTTAATTTTGTTTAAATATTCTGTGATATGATTGTTGATATCCTGTGATGATTTATATTGGATAATCTTGTTGGATTGAATTTCCCTGTTTAATGAGTTATCAAAAGCAATTGAATTGGATTTTTGGAAAGAAATAAAAGAGTAAATTTTTAAGTCAAATAATTCTAGTGAATTTGAATAACTTAAATAATGAATTGTAAAAGAAATAAAGAAATTTCTAAATTCGAACAAATATGATTAAAGGGGATTTTGAATTAACATGAGGATAATGAATGTTAAACTAAAGTGATATTATTGGAGAGAATAAAGAAATTATTTTTGAATGTAAGGATTAAATTTAATAAAGGGATAAAGAAGGAATTTTGGAAGTTTAAATTGGTATTTTAAGTTAAAAGGGTTTAACTCAAAATTAAGAAATAAAATCTAAGAGTAAATGTAATTTGAAATAAATGAAGTAAATAAGAAATTTATTTCGAAGTAAAGTAAATGGGAAAATCAATGGGAAATTGATTTGGTTGTTTAAAATTGGAATTTAAAAGAGAAGTGAGTTTTTGGAATTTATAAACTGGGTTTATAAAGTAAAATAAAATAGCAGGGGATATTTGGAAATATAAATTCAAGGTGGGAATTTATAAAGGGATATGAATTGGTTTAAAAATAAGTGTTGATTTATTTTTAAAGGATGTGAAGAGAAGTGTATTTCTCTGGATAGCCAAGTACGTTTTTCAAAGCAATGTTAAATATAAGTTAAAAGTTTTAATATGTTTTAAAAAGCATATTTTAGAAAATTGATTATTTCTAAAGGTTAATTTCCAAAGTAAGTATTTTCAAAAATCTATTATTGTAGTAATTATATAAAAGTGATTTGGTATTATGTTTTAAAAAGAGAAAGTTAGTTTATATTTATAAAGTGGTTTCATTTTAAATGTTCCTTAAGTATATATTTTAGTAAAGTATTAAAAGTAGTTTTAAACTTCGATGTTATAAAGTATATTGATAATAAAGTGTTTTTAAATTATTTTAAAATCTAAAGTATTTTGTACTCGGTGATTCAGTGAAAATAAATATTTGGGAAATGTATTCCGTAAGCGGAAACTATTTTCAAATGAGCTTTGAAAATTTGGAAATATATCTTGGAAAGATATTTGGGCAAATAAATAATGTGGAAAATTATTTATTTTGTGATGGTTGCTTGTGGATGTTAATTGATAGTTAAATAACCGACTATCAATATTGGCCAAATGCGTTGATTGTTTCGAAGAGACCGGGATCGAGTTTCCGTATACCGGGATTCTAGGTCTGGAGACTCGAATACCACTTCGATTCGGTTCGTACGTTTCGTGTAACGTGTTCGGAGTCGAAGATGGAGCAGTGAAGTGCAAGGGCTAGTCGCTACTAATCCTGAGGATATTCCAAAATGGATGTAGTAGAAATAGTGCCTTCGGTTCCGTTCGGACCCGGGACGGACTTGTATGGACGAATGCTTTCGTGACATCGTCAGGTGGACGATGGGCATTCTAAGGGATATGTTCTGGAAAGGTATCGTTTAGCCTCGAGCCTCATCAACCGGGAATGACTGAAAATCAGGGGTTATGCAGCAAGGCTTCATGGGTAGCACCCACTTGAGAGTAAGGTCATCCCTGTCTAGATGTCCCTTTTTATTTCGGCTTAGTGGTGCAGTTGCTGATCCCAACCGTGGGGTGATTTTATTTGGAATTATCCAGTAAGGGATGATTCCGGCCTTGTGTTGCAGGGGAGCGGGCGTACTCCTCGGTACTGTGATCTAGGCCACGTACTGTGACAGGTGGTACCCCAGTGCCTAGTCATTCGTTGGAAATCCATTCTCCCTATGTGCCTTGTACGTGTTTTGTTTGTATACCTAGTATGCTGGAATTTAATCATGTAACAATTTCAGCTATTTGAATAAGTATTTGTAAATAGACACTATTATAATATTAGAGGATTTTATAAAAAGGTGTTTTAGCTATCGTAAGGTAAAAACCCGACATGTTTATTTGTGGCGTGGTCTTACGAGATGCTTTTGTTTTTCAAAGGATTTTGAAACTTTAATAATCAAATTGAGTGTGATTTTCTCACGCTGGTATTCCAGACTGACTCGGGTGTTGTTTTATATAATGCTCGGGTCAGACCGAGATAAACAGGTTCAGATTGATGCTGTGAAGCTCAGGAGATGAGCTGGATGGCGAGACGTATCTCCCGTACTTGTTTATATATATATTCCGCTGTGTTGATTGTTGTACTCTGTTGTATTGAGGACATGATATGATTATTGTCCAGTTGTATGTTATGTGTTCTCTGGTGTATACTCTGATGCTATATTATATAAAACTGATACAGTTTTGATTTGTGTAAAGATCTGTTAATATATATTATATTTTATTCCGCTGCGATGGTTAGATTCTGTTGTTGTTTTCTATTTTTCTTCTTCTTCTACCTCTTCTTCTTAAATTAAATGGTTTGATTTTCCGGGTCTGGAAAGTCGGGTCGTTACAGTTGGTATCAGAGCTTAGGCTAGCGATAACCTTGGCTCTGGTGGGAATTTTGAGAGTATTAATAGATATGAGCGCGTATTTGTTAGTGAATATAAAATGGTTTTATATTGTGTTGACTTATCGGTTGAGTGTTTATGGATTCTGGTCGATGTGTGGGACGCCACAATATCGATAGGGGTTTCTAAACTCTTAAACAAGATAAACTGACACAGTATTGTTTTAAAGAAGGGTAAATGAAATAATTTTACCCAAATTATTTTTGTATAAAAAGGAAAGTTTTGTAAACTATTCTAGTTAATATATATATGGTTGTTTGGATGTTAGATGTGATAATATTGGATTATTATCATTATTATATGGAAACTTAACTAGAAATTGAAATTTATAACCAAAGTAAAGAATCAAATTTTATAATAAAATAAAATTTGAAATATAGATTATAAATGTAATTTATAAATTGGAACAAACTCCATATCCAAATGAGATAGTAATTTAAAATAGAATTCCAGAGAAAGGTTTAAATTTAATTGGATGGGTTGGAAATTTGGAATTTTTGAGAAAGGACTTAAAATTCCTTTGGATTTGAAAACGGTTTTCAAGGGTGTGGGAGAAATAGTAGTGATACTATTTTGGGAAATATTTTAAATTGGATTCAAATTCTGATGAGATTGGGTATTCAAAAATATTTGAAATGATTTAAAGTGATAAAAGCACTAAACTCTCTTTGGTCGCTGGAAAATAATTCCGATGATGATCGCGACATCATCGGTGTTCATTTTCGAGTTTCCAAAGAGAAATTGCTACCAAACTGTTTTAAATTGGAATTGATTGTGAACTGGGTTGGTTTTGAAATTCAAAGGGATAATTGAATTTACCAAAGGAGTTTGGATGTGGTTGATTTCAAAAGTGATTTTGAAATTTTGGAAAATTGTTTAAACTCTGGAATCTTATTTAAAGTTGTTTATGGAATAATAAAAATATTTATTGGCGAAATAAAATGTATAATTCTGAGTTAAAAGATAAAATGTGAATAAAATTTATTTTAATAGAAGGAAGTACGAATATAAAAGAATGTGACTTATAAAATTTAGAAGTAAGATAAATAAGCCAAATAAAATTGTTTGTAATGGTAATGAATATAAAAATCCAAAATTTAAATTATGAAATAGATTGAACTCAAGTAAAATTGTCAAGTAAAATTGTTAAGAGTGATTTTTGAAATAAAAATCGAATATTAAGTATAAAATTTGGAAACAAACTAATTTGATAATAAATTAGTTAATGAAATTGTCACGACCCGCCCTTCTCTGCCCTCGAAAATCGACACAAAATACTCAACAGTATAATATGCCGACGATCGAACGCCAGAAAAGACAGATTGTAGGAAAAGAAAGAAGGTAGAAGAAGAAGAAGAATGAACTAAACAACATCAAAACCTCACAGTCGCAGCGGAATAAAATATAATATATATAGAACAGAACTTTACACAAATCAAAACTATATCTGTTTATATACAATACATCATCATCAGAGTATATCAATACAACCAACCATAACCAGTCAAACAATCTCAACAATCACAGCAGCGGAATAATACAAGTACGAGAAATACGTCTCGGACTCCAGCTCCTCTCCTGAGCTCCATAGCAACCTATCCTGTAATATACTCGGTCTGACCCGAGCATTATAATAAAATAACACCCGAGTCAGTCTGGAATACCAGCGCATCATAAATACACCCAATTGATTATTAAAGTTTCAAAAATCCTTTGAAAACAAAAGCATCTCGTAAGACCACGCCACAAATAAACATGTCGGGTTTTTACCTTACGATAGCTAAAACACTTTTTATATCAAATCCTCTGATATTATAATAGTGTCTATTTACAAATACTTATAAAATAGCCGAAATTGTTACATCTATTAAATTCCGGCATACTAGCCACATCGTGGGTAATACAAACAAAACTCGTACAAGGCACGTAGGGAGAATGGATTTCCAACGAATGACTAGGCACTGGGGTACCACCTGTCACAGTACGTGGCCTAGATCACAGTACCGAGGAGTACGCCCGCTCCCCTGCAACACAAGGCCGGAATCATCCCTTACTGGATAATTCCAAGTAAAATCACCCCACGGTTGTGATCAGCAACCGCACCACTAAGCCGAAATAAAAGGGACATCTAGACAGGGATGACCTTACTCTCAAGTGGGGGCTACCCACGAAGCCTTGCTGCATAACCCCTGATTTTCAGTCATTCCCGGTTGATGAGGCTTGAGGCTAAACGATACCTTTATAGCACATATCCCTTAGAATGCCCATCGTCCACCTGACGATGTCACGAAAGCATTCGTCCATATAAGTCCGTCCCGGGTCCGAACGGAACCGAAGGCACTACCCCTACTACATCCATTTTGGAAATATCCTCAGGAATAGTAGCGACTAGCCCTTGCACTTCATTGCTCCATCTTCGACTCCGAAATCGTGTTCGCGAAACGTACAAACCGGATCGAAGTGGTTTTCGAGTCTCCAGACCTAGAATCCCGGTATACGGAAACTCGATCCCGGTCTCTTCGAAACGATCAGCGCATTTGGCCAATATTGATAGTCGGTGATTTAACTATCAATTAATGTTCACAAACATCCATACCCATCCATCACACAATAAATAATCTCCATATTATTTATTTTCTTCTAATATCTTTCAAAGATATATTTCAAATTTTCAAAACTCGTTTGAAAACAATTTTCCACTCTTCCTTTACAAGGTAAATCTTTTACCCTTTATTCCCATCGGGAATAACCAAGTATAAAACAATTTGCATTTAAAATAGTTAAAAATACTTATACTGAAATATACTTTAAAATATGAAAATTACTTCTATTTATTTACTCAAAATATAAATTTAAAATATGTGAAGAAAACTAGTTATTAACACATAAACTTTGATTAAAAAAAAATAAGGGTTTTAGTTTAACTAAATTCAAAATAGCGTTATAAGAAGGAAAATGCTAATTTCAATAACTTAAGCTAAAACCAACTTTTAAATAATCCATTTGTAAAATAATTGCTAATATACTCCCAAATTATTACGGTATTAAAATTATTTATTTATTTCTTTAAAAATAACGATTTCTTAAAAATACTTTTAAAACGGTTTAAAACTTAACCTTTATTTAAATAAAATCTTTTTATAAACATTTACTTGGTTTTCCCAGGGAAACACTTTCCCGTTTCTAAACATTCCAAAGTACTCTTTCATATAAATCCACTGATTTATTTCAAGTCAATTATGTTTTACAACATAAATCCCAAATCCCATATTTAACTATGACTTCATCCGAAGTTCACACCCAATTTCCCATATCCGGAAATTCATTTTTATATCATAGTTTAAAACATTTTAAATTAAACATTTTTTTTTTTGTGAATTTCCAATGGAAGCCAAATTTCCAATTCACTTAATTAAATTGCAATGAAATACGGCATTTCAAAACATTCTATTTTTCATTTGAACTTGTTAATTTATAGGTCGGAAACTCCATTTTAACATACTTTTAATTCCCGGATAACATTAGTCATTATTAAAATAAACACCGTTATTTTAAACAATTTATAATTTCATAATTTTAATCTCCAGAAAATTTATATTTCATATTTATCGATTGATAAATTTTCCCTCACTATTAAATCCGAATTTTACCAATTTTCATTTTTCTTTTCAAATCCGATTTCAAATTTTATTCTTTGAAATTCTAAATTTAACAATTCATTTTATTTCGTAAAAACACAATTTATCCATTTATAATTAAGTTCTGTGATTACAATTTATACCACAATGTCACAGGACAACTAAATTTCCAGATTTACCAATAACATCATATAAACAGGTATCACTATCAATTATAAAATAATTGCTACATTGTGAGGAATCCAGTTGGATCCCTCCAACCTGTTTCTCCCTGCATCCACAAATATTAGCACATCACAATATAAATATCAATCCAGACTGATAATAACAATTATATTCAGCCATCCACACAGATATTTAAATATTAACTATTTAAAATGCCTAGCATCCAGATGTGAGTGAGAAAAACTCACCTTGAGTTTCGGCGAGCGTTCGAAATTTTGAATTAAACCGGACGACGTCCGATTTAACCTAAATTTCTACTTGCCCGGAATGAATCCGATCTGCACCACAGCGAAGTGTTCGTCTCTGCGATTCCAATGCCGCGAATTTCGTCGAATTCTGATATAGTATGAATTAGTTATGATTTTATAAAGTTTGTATATATTTTTATAAACAATTTCTTTTTATAATTTAATTTAATTACCCATAACAAAATCATAGCCGTTCAATCACGCAAAAGAAATCAGGCCACGCATCTCTTCTCCTCTCACGCGACATGTCCAGGCCACGTGAACCCATTCGTCGTCCTTAGGGCTTGAATCCATCTCCTCTTCGTCGATCTTGCCAACGATCAGGATATGCCACTCGAACTTGCATCGCGATACCCTTCCCCGCCCAAAACCTTGCCCAACTCGGTCGACCAAAGCTCACAAACGACGAGCTTGAACACTGACGAACGCGGCCCCCCTAACTCTCTCTCCGATCAGCTAAATCCAATCTCCACCGTTGGATGTGTAGATCTCACTGAGATCTACAATTGTCTAGTTGATGATTCCTGCTATAAGTCGAAGGATTGGGAGAAATCGAGGAGGAGACGAGGTTGATTTCCGGCCATGAAATGTAAAAGTGGCGGCCGTGAAGAAAGAATAAGGGTTTGGGATAAATTGTATACATATATAAACGTTTATATATATTAAATTAATATTAAATTCGATGTAAATGAACATACACAAACGAACTCCAAATCTCACGTGCCGCCAGGTGTTCCTAGGGTTTTTCCGCGTTCTGGACACAATGGAATAGGTTTCGTAAGCTAATTTGATCGTATGAGCGAGATACGGAATTAAACGATCAATTTGAAATTAAATCGGTTAAATCGATTTCGATGCGTTTCGAGCTGCCACGGTCAAACGACAACTCCGATCGCTACGAAAATTGAAATCTGATAATAACTATCTATTACGGATCCAATGGAACTGGTTTCGTCGAATTCCGAGACTGCACCCCGAAAGGCTATTTTACCCGTCTATTAAATCGAGAAATTTTCAAAATTTACGAAAACACTCAAATTTTCACTTTTAAAATTTTATTAACTCAATAATAAGTCATATAAAATGTATAACCACATTTAAAATCATTCCGGCTCAATCCGGACTCAAAATCTGATTATTTGCATTTTAACAATATTAAATTCATTTTTAAATTAATATAAAATCCCAAATAAAAATTTATTCACTTTAAAATTCATCTAAAATTCTAACAATATTATTTATAACCAATCGAACCTAAAAATACATGCAAACACCATTTTTATAATCATTTATCCCAAATTCACCTTTTATCCCAATTTCGAATATTTAATTATTATTCAATTTCAATCGAATTATTATATTTTAAAATCTATAACTTGTTTTTATAAATTGAATCCAATTCTCTTTGTTCCAAAATTATCAAAAATCCTCAATGAACATTTAAAATGAATTAAATGTCCACAATTTAATAGCTCAAAAATCTGGGATGTTACATTCCTTCCCCCTTATAAAAATTTCGTCCTCGAAATTTGCTAAGGTAGAAAATACTCTCCAACCTATTTACTTACCCAATTTGCTTAGTTAAAAGCTTATATTCACTTTCCCAAAAAGTTTCAGCTCCAATTCAAAACCATTTGCTTTATTTACTCTAAAGCCTTTATTTTAACATTTGCTTTCAAAAATTCAATTTCTTAGCAAATCAAAAACCCAAAAATTTTCTAACTCCCAAAATTTCTAAAAAAAAATTTGGCAGAGTCTCCTTTGCACGGAGGAGCTTCTGCGATATCGCAGGATACACAAATATATATACATCGGCTCACATGGCCGGAAACCAAAATATATCACAATATATATATCATTTTCCCAATTATATTTGCGTAGGCGTACCTCTTAGCAAATTTTTAAAAGCAAGCGGCTAATATCTCGCATATGCGCGCTCCAACTCTCTCGAACGCCTCCCGCACCTGTACTATACTCAACAAACTCATCAAATTTTAAAGATAAGAACATTTCATTAGCATTTCCAATATAAATGCAAACCAAACATATTCATTGCATAACCAATCCAAGCAATTCCATCATTTAACAATGTTAACCATATCTTATTAACAATTCAAAGATTTCAATCACCTTTCAATTTACTTATTCAAGTTCGACTTCATTTTATTCCACTTGAATGATTTACACTCAAATTCTCTATATACCATTCATATTTGTTACAACCAATTCATTTCTATTCCAATATGATTAACATATGCCTTACTTACATCTCTTATTTAAATTTAAATTCCCTATTTGATTCACCATCAAATTTTATTTTAAATTTGAAGCATTTGCATTACTTTTATGATCCACTTCCATTCACATGCAACATTACTCATTAAAAGGTCAATTCATTCCTATTGATTCAAAATCAATTCCATTCGCTATTTTTGAATCAATTCACTTGCATTTATACGCAAACTCTTTGAATTAGATTCCCATCCATTTCTATTTATTCAAAATCAATTTCCATTGCTTGTTAAATATCTCAACTCCGAATACAAGAAATTTTTACGTCATTCAAGCAAAACAATTGCCACTTAAGCTTATAACCATTTAAAATTATTTCCAACTTGGATTCATATAAATTTTATTCCATTACAAGGTTCACAAACCAAATATTTTCTCTTTCCACTGTAATTGTTAAATTATATTTTCCTTACATCTTTATTTCCATTAACCAAATTCAAGTTTATATTAATATCATTCGATCCTGGGTTATATTCAACTCATACATTCATAATTTACCACAATAATTAATGAATATCATTTCACTTTCAATTCAATTTTATTATCCAACAAATTCCATTCAAATTTCTTAATAAAGCTCATCCACAATCATTTGTTTCTTTCAAGTTACTTAAGTTCTTTCACAAAATTTCCATCATCTTCTTATATCAATTCTATTTGATTTCCATTTGATTCTCATCCAATCAATTTCAATTCATTTACAAAGTTTAATGCTCTTCGTTTATTTATCCAATCCATTTTAGATTTATTTTATCAACAAAGAGACCATTTAAATTATTTCTCTCATTTGAATTTACTTACAATTCAAACCATCACTATTATAATCAAATCCCCTTATACATTCTCACCTCCAACATTTATTACCAAACTTAAATTTCATTCAACAACTGGATTTTTTTTTCCTTACTTTCTAAATTTTGACCAAACTATCAAAATTCTATTTATTGAAATACAAATTCCATTTAATTTAGCTTACATAAGATTTATTTCTAAACAATCATTTTGGATTTAATTGAGTAAGCATTTACTTCATTCAACATCACTTCATCTAAATTTAAATTTCCATTTAATTAAATTCTTATCCAAATTTAATTCAAGGTTAACTAGATTATATATGCATTTTCACTTTAATTCCTTTCCAGAATTAATTCAAGTTCATCTAAATTTTATTTAGCCCACCTGAATTTAAACCATTTCCTTTACTACCTTAAATAAGAATTTAATTACATTCATTCTTATTCATAACACAACAGAAATTTTAATATTCAGCTTAATTCCATCTTAGTCGAAGTTAGACCAAATTCAATTTAATCTTAATTCTCCATATTCAAGTTCAACTTATTTACTAACTTCAGTTCACTTACCTCTTTTATATTTTATCATTGTTTCACCTTACTTTGCATTCCAAAATTATCAAAAATCCTCAATGAACATTTAAAATTAAGTTCGAATTCACCATTCCACTTAACCATTTTTATTTGTGATTATAATTCCATTTTACTTGAGTTAAAATCAAATCTTCCATTCTCAAGTTCTCCAACTTATTTACTTATAAGTTTATATTGCTCATTTCAAACCAATCCACATTTTTTTATAATCACAATGTCAAATTTCAACACTTAATAACTTAAGAATATGAATTCATTTGCACAATCATAAGCATTTACATTTCACCGTTATCTCAACTTCCATTTAATTCCAATTCATTTAGATTTAATTCAATTTCAAATTCTTAATTTTATTTAACTTATCATAAGTTAAATCCAGATATATTCCATTCACCTTCATTTATTCAAAGTAAATTTACATTCCATATATACTCAATTCTTCTTTAAATCAACTCCCCTTTATAAGTTATATAGTTGAATCATTTCAACTTTCACATTTTTATTTTAAAATAGAATTCCCAGAATTCAATTTACCCGGATTTATTTCAAAACCAATTCGAAATAAAAATCAACACATTTCTCTTTTGATATTCAAATCAAATACCAAATTCCAAAACAAACTGCTTTTACCAAACAATTTTCCTTTGAAAATTCCAAAATCACTTGTTTCCCAAACAAGTCCAAACAATGTCATAACCAACTATTTTGGTAGCAATCCATCACTTTAGAAACTCGAAAATAAATTCTAATGATGTGGCCAGCATCATCAGGATTATTTTCCAGCGACTGAAGTGAGTTCAATGCTCTTTACTTCTGAAATTCTTCTCAAAGCAATTCCCATCTCAAAATATTTTTCCAAATGAATACCCCTAACTTCCAAATGCTTTTGAAAACATTTCCAACATTTCCACAAAGTTTAATTCCCAAAACTTTGTTTAATTCCATTTGAAATCCCTTTCAAAATTTCCGGGGTCAAAATTCTAGTTTAAATCAAATTTTAATTTTTACTTTTCTTATTTAAAACATATCCAGTCAATTCCATTTGGTTATAAACCATTTTAATATTTTAACTTCTTATTTTCTTATATATATCATTTCAAATTTTAGATCATGTTTTAATTTCTTATTTGATTATAGAAGAACAACCAAACAAGCATCCAATACATATAATTTAGAAAACTATTTCTTTATATCAAAATATAATTTTGGGTAAAATTATTTCATTTACCCACTTTAAAAACAATACTATGTCGGTTTATCTTGTTTAAGAGTTTAGAAACCCCTATCGATACGGTTGTACTTCCCGCACCGACCAGAATTCATAAACACTCAACCGATAAGTCAACACAGTACAAAAACAATTTTATATCCACTAACAAGTACGCTCTCATAGCTATTATTACACTCAACTCATTATAGAGTACTTCTGACTCTATTATAAATGAGTAAATTTCCCCACCAAAGCCTAGGTTGTCGCCAATCTAAGCTCTGATACCAACTGTCACGACCCGCCCTTCTCTGCCCTCGAAAATCGACACAAAATACTCAACAGTATAATATGCCGACGATCGAACGCCAGAAAAGACAGATTGTAGGAAAAGAAAGAAGGTAGAAGAAGAAGAAGAATGAACTAAACAACATCAAAACCTCACAGTCGCAGCGGAATAAAATATAATATATATAGAACAGAACTTTACACAAATCAAAACTATATCTGTTTATATACAATACATCATCATCAGAGTATATCAATACAACCAACCATAACCAGTCAAACAATCTCAACAATCACAGCAGCGGAATAATACAAGTACGAGAAATACGTCTCGGACTCCAGCTCCTCTCCTGAGCTCCATAGCAACCTATCCTGTAATATACTCGGTCTGACCCGAGCATTATAATAAAATAACACCCGAGTCAGTCTGGAATACCAGCGCATCATAAATACACCCAATTGATTATTAAAGTTTCAAAAATCCTTTGAAAACAAAAGCATCTCGTAAGACCACGCCACAAATAAACATGTCGGGTTTTTACCTTACGATAGCTAAAACACTTTTTATATCAAATCCTCTGATATTATAATAGTGTCTATTTACAAATACTTATAAAATAGCCGAAATTGTTACATCTATTAAATTCCGGCATACTAGCCACATCGTGGGTAATACAAACAAAACTCGTACAAGGCACGTAGGGAGAATGGATTTCCAACGAATGACTAGGCACTGGGGTACCACCTGTCACAGTACGTGGCCTAGATCACAGTACCGAGGAGTACGCCCGCTCCCCTGCAACACAAGGCCGGAATCATCCCTTACTGGATAATTCCAAGTAAAATCACCCCACGGTTGTGATCAGCAACCGCACCACTAAGCCGAAATAAAAGGGACATCTAGACAGGGATGACCTTACTCTCAAGTGGGGGCTACCCACGAAGCCTTGCTGCATAACCCCTGATTTCCAGTCATTCCCGGTTGATGAGGCTTGAGGCTAAACGATACCTTTATAGCACATATCCCTTAGAATGCCCATCGTCCACCTGACGATGTCACGAAAGCATTCGTCCATATAAGTCCGTCCCGGGTCCGAACGGAACCGAAGGCACTACCCCTACTACATCCATTTTGGAAATATCCTCAGGATTAGTAGCGACTAGCCCTTGCACTTCATTGCTCCATCTTCGACTCCGAAATCGTGTTCGCGAAACGTACAAACCGGATCGAAGTGGTTTTCGAGTCTCCAGACCTAGAATCCCGGTATACGGAAACTCGATCCCGGTCTCTTCGAAACGATCAGCGCATTTGGCCAATATTGATAGTCGGTGATTTAACTATCAATTAATGTTCACAAACATCCATACCCATCCATCACACAATAAATAATCTCCATATTATTTATTTTCTTCTAATATCTTTCAAAGATATATTTCAAATTTTCAAAACTCGTTTGAAAACAATTTTCCACTCTTCCTTTACAAGGTAAATCTTTTACCCTTTATTCCCATCGGGAATAACCAAGTATAAAACAATTTGCATTTAAAATAGTTAAAAATACTTATACTGAAATATACTTTAAAATATGAAAATTACTTCTATTTATTTACTCAAAATATAAATTTAAAATATGTGAAGAAAACTAGTTATTAACACATAAACTTTGATTAAAAAAAAATAAGGGTTTTAGTTTAACTAAATTCAAAATAGCGTTATAAGAAGGAAAATGCTAATTTCAATAACTTAAGCTAAAACCAACTTTTAAATAATCCATTTGTAAAATAATTGCTAATATACTCCCAAATTATTACGGTATTAAAATTATTTATTTATTTCTTTAAAAATAACGATTTCTTAAAAATACTTTTAAAACGGTTTAAAACTTAACCTTTATTTAAATAAAATCTTTTTATAAACATTTACTTGGTTTTCCCAGGGAAACACTTTCCCGTTTCTAAACATTCCAAAGTACTCTTTCATATAAATCCACTGATTTATTTCAAGTCAATTATGTTTTACAACATAAATCCCAAATCCCATATTTAACTATGACTTCATCCGAAGTTCACACCCAATTTCCCATATCCGGAAATTCATTTTTATATCATAGTTTAAAACATTTTAAATTAAACATTTTTTTTTTTGTGAATTTCCAATGGAAGCCAAATTTCCAATTCACTTAATTAAATTGCAATGAAATACGGCATTTCAAAACATTCTATTTTTCATTTGAACTTGTTAATTTATAGGTCGGAAACTCCATTTTAACATACTTTTAATTCCCGGATAACATTAGTCATTATTAAAATAAACACCGTTATTTTAAACAATTTATAATTTCATAATTTTAATCTCCAGAAAATTTATATTTCATATTTATCGATTGATAAATTTTCCCTCACTATTAAATCCGAATTTTACCAATTTTCATTTTTCTTTTCAAATCCGATTTCAAATTTTATTCTTTGAAATTCTAAATTTAACAATTCATTTTATTTCGTAAAAACACAATTTATCCATTTATAATTAAGTTCTGTGATTACAATTTATACCACAATGTCACAGGACAACTAAATTTCCAGATTTACCAATAACATCATATAAACAGGTATCACTATCAATTATAAAATAATTGCTACATTGTGAGGAATCCAGTTGGATCCCTCCAACCTGTTTCTCCCTGCATCCACAAATATTAGCACATCACAATATAAATATCAATCCAGACTGATAATAACAATTATATTCAGCCATCCACACAGATATTTAAATATTAACTATTTAAAATGCCTAGCATCCAGATGTGAGTGAGAAAAACTCACCTTGAGTTTCGGCGAGCGTTCGAAATTTTGAATTAAACCGGACGACGTCCGATTTAACCTAAATTTCTACTTGCCCGGAATGAATCCGATCTGCACCACAGCGAAGTGTTCGTCTCTGCGATTCCAATGCCGCGAATTTCGTCGAATTCTGATATAGTATGAATTAGTTATGATTTTATAAAGTTTGTATATATTTTTATAAACAATTTCTTTTTATAATTTAATTTAATTACCCATAACAAAATCATAGCCGTTCAATCACGCAAAAGAAATCAGGCCACGCATCTCTTCTCCTCTCACGCGACATGTCCAGGCCACGTGAACCCATTCGTCGTCCTTAGGGCTTGAATCCATCTCCTCTTCGTCGATCTTGCCAACGATCAGGATATGCCACTCGAACTTGCATCGCGATACCCTTCCCCGCCCAAAACCTTGCCCAACTCGGTCGACCAAAGCTCACAAACGACGAGCTTGAACACTGACGAACGCGGCCCCCCTAACTCTCTCTCCGATCAGCTAAATCCAATCTCCACCGTTGGATGTGTAGATCTCACTGAGATCTACAATTGTCTAGTTGATGATTCCTGCTATAAGTCGAAGGATTGGGAGAAATCGAGGAGGAGACGAGGTTGATTTCCGGCCATGAAATGTAAAAGTGGCGGCCGTGAAGAAAGAATAAGGGTTTGGGATAAATTGTATACATATATAAACGTTTATATATATTAAATTAATATTAAATTCGATGTAAATGAACATACACAAACGAACTCCAAATCTCACGTGCCGCCAGGTGTTCCTAGGGTTTTTCCGCGTTCTGGACACAATGGAATAGGTTTCGTAAGCTAATTTGATCGTATGAGCGAGATACGGAATTAAACGATCAATTTGAAATTAAATCGGTTAAATCGATTTCGATGCGTTTCGAGCTGCCACGGTCAAACGACAACTCCGATCGCTACGAAAATTGAAATCTGATAATAACTATCTATTACGGATCCAATGGAACTGGTTTCGTCGAATTCCGAGACTGCACCCCGGAAGGCTATTTTACCCGTCTATTAAATCGAGAAATTTTCAAAATTTACGAAAACACTCAAATTTTCACTTTTAAAATTTTATTAACTCAATAATAAGTCATATAAAATGTATAACCACATTTAAAATCATTCCGGCTCAATCCGGACTCAAAATCTGATTATTTGCATTTTAACAATATTAAATTCATTTTTAAATTAATATAAAATCCCAAATAAAAATTTATTCACTTTAAAATTCATCTAAAATTCTAACAATATTATTTATAACCAATCGAACCTAAAAATACATGCAAACACCATTTTTATAATCATTTATCCCAAATTCACCTTTTATCCCAATTTCGAATATTTAATTATTATTCAATTTCAATCGAATTATTATATTTTAAAATCTATAACTTGTTTTTATAAATTGAATCCAATTCTCTTTGTTCCAAAATTATCAAAAATCCTCAATGAACATTTAAAATGAATTAAATGTCCACAATTTAATAGCTCAAAAATCTGGGATGTTACAGAAATTTAAAGTGGTTAAATTTAGAGTAAACTGTGAGTTAGCAATAGAGTTTGGAAATAAACTCGAAGTTTAAATAGAATTTGACCTGGACTGACAATGAATTAAAATAAGTAGAGGTGTTGTAAAATAAAATGGAATTGGATTAAAGTGGTGATAGTTTGTATTGCGAATAAAATCCAATTTAGTAGAGATAAATTGAAATGGCCTTGCTATTAATCAAATAAATTTGTAGAGTGAAATGAGATTTGATTGAAATAGAATCAAGTTAAATAGAGTTGGATTGAATAACTATGGTTTGAGTTGAAAATAAAATCCAAGTGGGAAGGAATAAATTGAAATGAATTGAATGAGATGGTGTGTAAATGGATTTAAAGCATTTAATTTGTGTTGGAGCCTGATAAATTCACTTATGAAAGTGTTTAGTGAATATTGCTTATGTTATGTATGTGTTAGCTATTGAAATTAATTGGAATGTTAACAAATTTTGAATATTTGTCACTAACCTGTTTAAATGGAGTTAGTACAGGTTTAGGGAAGCCGTATGGCTGGATTTGGCCGTGTGCATTTCTAAAATAAATCACCGCTTGCTTTAAAAATTCTAAAAATAAGGTACGCCTGCGCAAAAATTCAAAATAGGAAATATGAACTGCATATATTGATATATATTGTGATTTCTGGCCTGAGGCCGATGTATATATATATTTGTGCATCCTGCGATATCGCAGAAGTCTCCCCGTACAAAGGAGACTCTGTCAAAATTTTCCATAAATTTTGAGAGTTAGAAAATTTTTGAAAATTTTCATTTACGATAAATGATTTAAATTTGTTAAGCAAATGAAATTAAAACTGGATATTGAAATCTAATTCAAATGTGAATGTAAGGTGAAGTGAAATCAAAGGAACTAAAGAAAGTAAAGTTCGTAAATAAACTGTTATTTGAGGTTTAAATTAAATAGTAAGTGAAACTAATCCATATTCAAAATGGAAGCCAATTTGAGTTTAAATGAAATTGTAAGGGCTAAGTAAATAGTAATGAAAATAAACTTCAATGGGGAAGTGAAAATAAATATAAACTTCAAAAATGAAGTAAAACAAATCCAAGAAGTATATAAAATGTTTATATTGGACTTAAGAAATGAATGGTGAATTCTTAAGTAAATTTGGTATGGAGGAAAATTATTCTAGGTGAATAATTGAATGACGATTAAAATTTGAAGACGTGAATGGGATAAGTGTGATAAGTGAATAACAATCAAATGAATGTGAATAAAAAGGAAATTGATATAATTGATAATCAATTGGAATTTGTACGTAGGATGTACGTATATTATTTTATTCGCATAATGATTTGATCCGGATTCGAGCACAGAATTTCGAGGTAATTATACCGATCCGAGTTGGGATTTTTCACTCGATTTTCGACGGTGAACCTGGATATGGATTGTTGATTGATTCTGGATATTCTCTATCATAGTTTGTGGCTATGCAAGGAGAATGACGGTTTCTGATCAAGAAACCAGATCTGAGTCCGCACTAGGAAGTCGGGTGAACAATACTAGTTCGGAAGTGAAATTGTGTGATCGAGTGAGCGATCGAATGTGATATTGCGTACGGATGATATATGTGCATCGTACGGGCTAAGTAAAACAAATATTGTAAATTTGTAAAGGAAAGTATAAAATGACTTTGGAATTGTGATTGAATATTATTGCTTAGTAGGATATACAGGTGTATAAAAGCAATGGATAAATTGGGATTTTTATTTTTGAAGATAAAATTTAATGGCCCGACCAAAAAGGTATGTATTTGAATTTCTATATGAAATTTGATTGGGGTTTTGATCCAGCCACTTGGCTTTTTGTTTTCTTTTTGAGATTGGGAGGCCGTAGAGCCATTTTGTAGTAGTACCGAGCTAGCCGCGCAAAGGAGACGCTGGCTAAATTTTTCGGAAACTTAAGGAGTTAGAAAAATTTTGAGAAATTTTGATAATGTAAAATTTGAATTCAAATTTAAATTTGAATTAATAAGTAAGTGATATTGTTTGGGAATTATGGGTAAGTTGTAAAGTTAATAAGTGGGATAGTGTGTCTTGGATAAAAAGATTTATTGGGCAAGTTGCTTAAAAACTATTTGGGTGAGGAAATAGTTAATAAGTTATGGATCGTTCTTCCTAACTGGTAATTTCGGGGACGAAATTCTTTTAAGGGGGAAGGAATGTGACGACCCGGAATTTTTGTATATTTGAAATTGGAATATTTAATTAATTTTAAATATTCAGAGGTTAATTATTAACCTAAATTTCAAATATCGCTGTTTATTGAGTAATTTAATTATTAAATTAAATTATTTAAAATTGGGTAAAATGCTAAATCGGGAATTTTAAACCAGTTAAAAATAGTTTGAAGGCTTATAAAATTTATATAGATAATACTGAAATGGATAGAAGTGTTGGAATCAGCTTTAAAAATTGTTTGTTATGTTTTGAAATTTTATATCATTTAAATTGAATTTAAAAATAGCCTTCCGAGCCACAGTCTCGGAATTCGACGAAACCAGTTCCATTGGGTCCGTAATATTGAATTATTATCGGATTTCAAATTTCGTATTTTTCGGAGTTGTTGTGTGACCATACAGTGAGCAAACGCGTTGAGATTAAATCGAAAATTTAATATCAATAATATAAGCAAAACACTGTAGCTAGATATTTTTTCCAACACGTTCCTTTTCCTTCTCGAACACGCTATTCCCTTCCATCTTTGCTCGTTTAAAACAAACAGAAAATATACAGATAAATCAACTTCAAAATAGAGCAAAACGATATTAATGGCCGAAGCCTGTAATTGATCCTCAAATAAAATTTGTCATTCAAATAATAATCAACGGCCGAGCGAGGTCGAGCCTCTTCCAAATTATAGCGAGATGATGGCAGAAATCTCAAATTCGTTCGAGACATAGAGGAGGCGCACGTACGCGTTCAATCAGGGGGGGAGGCTGGAGCAAGGCGAGTCTGGATGTCGCGAGTCGCACGGCGATTTCGAGCGACGTGGTTGGAGGGTTTGGGTAGTTTAGGGTTTGGCTTTGTAGTCGTGGACGACTAGCAGAATCGATGTCGCGATATCATGGCGTTGGGCTGGGTCGTGGTCGACGTCAGTGGAGAGGAAGAATGATTCTCGATTTTGGAATTTGGGGATCGTCGATGTAAGGCCGCGATGGGGAAGTCGGAGCTCACGAGAAACGATGGCGGCGCGACTGAAGAGGAGGACGCTGGCGTGCGTTTTTGTGATAGGATGAGGTATTCGTTTTTTACAGTTAATTTTTGATTTAATAAATATACAAATATAACATGTTTTCATTCACTCAGTTTAATTTTAAAATAATGGTGATTAATTTGTTTAAATAACTAATTTAATTATGTTAGTCACTGAAAATATTTTAGGAAGTGAGTTAAAATTAAATTGTTAGTTAAATTAAATAATTAGTTCATTGAATTAATTTGGAAGTAATTGAGCATTCGATTTGTTCGAATATGTATTTAATCAACTGTAAATATCTATACAAGGTCTAGAATAGAGAAACAAGCTGGAATGGAAGTGTTTGGGAAATGGATTGCAAAATAAAAGCAAAGGTGAGTTAATCTCACTCAGTTAAATTTAAATGGTTAAATTTAAATAATTGATTGAATGGTTGAATTGATTTGGATGTGCTATATCATATATAGTAGTATATACCAATAAATATATATATTGGCATATGTATGTATTGGAGTTGTTATTCCCGCATTATATAGCGGATGAGACCCTATGCGCCGCATAATAGCGGATGATTTTTATTTAATCCCATATACCGCGATATTCCACCTTGAAGTGGAATTGGTATTTTATATTGTGCTAACGTCTGTGGATGCAGGGAAACAGGTTGGAGGGATCCAACTGGATTCCTCAAAATATTTAATTTTGTTTAAATATTCTGTGATATGATTGTTGATATCCTGTGATGATTTATATTGGATAATCTTGTTGGATTGAATTTCCCAGTTTAATGAGTTATCAAAAGCAATTGAATTGGATTTTTGGAAAGAAATAAAAGAGTAAATTTTTAAGTCAAATAATTCTAGTGAATTTGAATAACTTAAATAATGAATTGTAAAAGAAATAAAGAAATTTCTAAATTCGAACAAATATGATTAAAGGGGATTTTGAATTAACATGAGGATAATGAATGTTAAACTAAAGTGATATTATTGGAGAGAATAAAGAAATTATTTTTGAATGTAAGGATTAAATTTAATAAAGGGATAAAGAAGGAATTTTGGAAGTTTAAATTGGTATTTTAAGTTAAAAGGGTTTAACTCAAAATTAAGAAATAAAATCTGAGAGTAAATGTAATTTGAAATAAATGAAGTAAATAAGAAATTTATTTCGAAGTAAAGTAAATGGGAAAATCAATGGGAAATTGATTTGGTTGTTTAAAATTGGAATTTAAAAGAGAAGTGAGTTTTTGGAATTTATAAACTGGGTTTATAAAGTAAAATAAAATAGCAGGGGATATTTGGAAATATAAATTCAAGGTGGGAATTTATAAAGGGATATGAATTGGTTTAAAAATAAGTGTTGATTTATTTTTAAAGGATGTGAAGAGAAGTGTATTTCTCTGGATAGCCAAGTACGTTTTTCAAAGCAATGTTAAATATAAGTTAAAAGTTTTAATATGTTTTAAAAAGCATATTTTAGAAAATTGATTATTTCTAAAGGTTAATTTCCAAAGTAAGTATTTTCAAAAATCTATTATTGTAGTAATTATATAAAAGTGATTTGGTATTATGTTTTAAAAAGAGAAAGTTAGTTTATATTTATAAAGTGGTTTCATTTTAAATGTTCCTTAAGTATATATTTTAGTAAAGTATTAAAAGTAGTTTTAAACTTCGATGTTATAAAGTATATTGATAATAAAGTGTTTTTAAATTATTTTAAAATCTAAAGTATTTTGTACTTGGTGATTCAGTGAAAATAAATATTTGGGAAATGTATTCCGTAAGCGGAAACTGTTTTCAAATGAGCTTTGAAAATTTGGAAATATATCTTGGAAAGATATTTGGGCAAATAAATAATGTGGAAAATTATTTATTTTGTGATGGTTGCTTGTGGATGTTAATTGATAGTTAAATAACCGACTATCAATATTGGCCAAATGCGTTGATCGTTTCGAAGAGACCGGGATCGAGTTTCCGTATACCGGGATTTTAGGTCTGGAGACTCGAATACCACTTCGATTCGGTTCGTACATTTCGTGTAACGTGTTCGGAGTCGAAGATGGAGCAGTGAAGTGCAAGGGCTAGTCGCTACTAATCCTGAGGATATTTCCAAAATGGATGTAGTAGGAATAGTGCCTTCGGTTCCGTTCGGACCCGGGACGGACTTGTATGGACGAATGCTTTCGTGACATCGTCAGGTGGACGATGGGCATTCTAAGGGATATGTTCTGGAAAGGTATCATTTAGCCTCGAGCCTCATCAACCGGGAATGACTGAAAATCAGGGGTTATGCAGCAAGGCTTCGTGGGTAGCACCCACTTGAGAGTAAGGTCATCCCTGTCTAGATGTCCCTTTTTATTTCGGCTTAGTGGTGCGGTTGCTGATCCCAACCGTGGGGTGATTTTATTTGGAATTATCCAGTAAGGGATGATTCCGGCCTTGTGTTGCAGGGGAGCGGGCGTACTCCTCGGTACTGTGATCTAGGCCACGTACTGTGACAGGTGGTACCCCAGTGCCTAGTCATTCGTTGGAAATCCATTCTCCCTACGTGCCTTGTACGTGTTTTGTTTGTATACCTAGTATGCTGGAATTTAATCATGTAACAATTTCAGCTATTTGAATAAGTATTTGTAAATAGACACTATTATAATATCAGAGGATTTTATAAAAAGGTGTTTTAGCTATCGTAAGGTAAAAACCCGACATGTTTATTTGTGGCGTGGTCTTACGAGATGCTTTTGTTTTTCAAAGGATTTTGAAACTTTAATAATCAAATTGAGTGTGATTTTCTCACGCTGGTATTCCAGACTGACTCGGGTGTTGTTTTATATAATGCTCGGGTCAGACCGAGATAAACAGGTTCAGATTGATGCTGTGAAGCTCAGGAGATGAGCTGGATGGCGAGACGTATCTCCCGTACTTGTTTATATATATATATTCCGCTGTGTTGATTGTTGTACTCTGTTGTATTGAGGACATGATATGATTATTGTCCAGTTGTATGTTATGTGTTCTCTGGTGTATACTCTGATGCTATATTATATAAAACTGATACAGTTTTGATTTGTGTAAAGATCTGTTAATATATATTATATTTTATTCCGCTGCGATGGTTAGATTCTGTTGTTGTTTTCTATTTTTCTTCTTCTTCTACCTCTTCTTCTTAAATTAAATGGTTCGATTTTCCGGGTCTGAAAAGTCGGGTCGTTACAGCAATGCCAGGGTAGAGATACCAATTACGCACACGGACTGATGGAAACGCATAGCAGCCACTACCGCTCCACCTCGAACAACACTCCCAAACCAAGGGTGCGCACCAAATCAATCTCAAGTAATAGAATAGTATCGAAGAAGTGTGTCCGATAAGAGGTGCTACCTCACTGGTCTGAGATCGCTCTTGTTTTAGCCACCTTATGCCAACTCACGGGAGTTGGGTCCACGTATATATACCTTAGGATCATCGTCACCATCCTACTTCATTCTGGAAACTCCACCGCGTACACAGTTGTCAAAGTGTTTTTCGGTATCGACAGAGAGTATGTCCATATCTGATCCCGGTCTCTTTAACAACCAATCGTTATTATAACCCGTGGTTATAATTTAAAAATAGTTTATACTTCAAAATAGAATATCATTTCAAATCCAAATCTTTATCAAAATAAAGATTAAATCAATTTCGAAACGTTTCAATATATTTAAAATATTATATCATTTCAAAACTTCATTTCAAATCATTTCAATATATCAAAATATCATATCTTTCCAAAACTCCATTTCAAATCATTTAAATATATCAAAATATCATATCCTTTCAAACTTCATTTCAAATCATTTTAATATATCAAAATATCATATCCTTTCAAACTTCATTTCAAATCATTTTAAATATATCAAAATATCATATCCTTTCAAACTTCATTTCAAATCATTTTAATATATCAAAATATCATATCCTTCCAAACTTCATTTCAAATCATTTTAATATACCAAAATATCCTTTGAGTACAAATCTAAATATTCAACTTTTAAATACTTTTTAAATTTAAAGATATCATTCATTTACTATCATTTCAAGTCACCTTTTAAATAGTTTATATTTCAATCAAAATAATTCATTTAAACCATTTAAAAGTGTAATTATTATACTTTCAAATCAAGTATTAAAATTTCCAAAGTTTCAATTCAATTCAATCATTTATTTCAATTAAATTTCCGTAGACCACTTCAAACCTTATAAATTTCAAATATAGATTTAATCCCCAAAATAACTATTCAAATTATAAAATAAATTCCAAAGCTTTATTATCCTATATTTCATAAGTCCAATATCTTTTAAATGGATTCAAATTACAAGTAAACCAAATATTTTTCATACTAATATAAACTTCAATTATTCATTCCAAGATTTAATATCATTTCAAATTCATTTCAAAATATCAAAATATCATTTCAAAACATCATTTATTTAATTTAAATTTTAATACCATTTAATCACATTTCAAAATAGTTGTATTTCCCAAATCAATTATTCCATTTAAATCATATAAAGTCAATTCATTATATTTAATAATTAAATATTTAATTTCCAAATTTAATCTTTTTCAAAGATTATTTATTCATTTGAATATTTTAAACAAAGAAAATTCAAATTTCGTAGCACTTAGAAAATGCCACGAAATGTTATGTTTTAAAAATAGTTCATTAACAAAAGACAACATTTAAAATGATGTAATATCTTAATTTAGTTTCAATTAAAATTTTAGTTAAATTTAACAACTATAGCACTAACAAAGTGCTATAATAACCCTTAGTTCAAATTTGCTATTTGGTTCATTTAAAACAACTACAGCATTTTCCAATGCTGTAATATCTTTACAATACATTTCAAAAATGTTGTCAAATCAAATTCAGAGTTTTATTTACAATTTCACACATAATTAACTTTTAATATAAATCATTTTAACTTATAAAATCATATATTTTTACATAAAAAAACAATCATTTAAATACCTTTATTTCTATGATTTTATAAAGTCAAATTTCCATACAAAAATCAAATTAATTAACAATTAAATTTTCATTTCTTTATTTAAAAATTTAACTTAACACTTAAGTTTAAATTTCCAAAATATAACTTATTTCCATTTATTTCACTTATTTAAAAATTCACTTTTAAACAAATTTCACAATTCTCAATTTAAGTTATATTTCCAAATTCAGCTTAAATATTCATTTATTTCATATTTTATTTATACAAATCATTAACACTTTTAAAAACTACTATTAATTAAAAAAAATCAATAAATTCATCTTTTAAATTAAATTTGTCATATTTTCTTACTTTACATAAATTCCATTTATAACCAAAATCATAAATTCTAAAATTAACTTGTATTCCAAATTCTACTACACCGTTTACTAAATTCACTTATTTAATTTGTAGAAAATCACAAATATTTTATAGAAATCATTTTAATAAAATTTAAATCAAAATATCATAATATTTACATTTTTAAAATATTTTAAAATTTTCAGAAAAATATATAAACCACGGGTCTGTATACAATTTTCTAGCCTAGGTCAAGTGATACAGATATGTATCATTTCAATCCGCAGTTTACAAGAAAAACCGGGTTCTATCATTTCAAACCCACAATCCCAAGTTAAATAAAATAAATAAAACCGTTCAGGCTTATCATTTCAGCCCATAACGATTTTTTCCTATTCTAAAGTCCGTTCGGGTATGTATCATTTCAACCCATATTGATTTATAATCTACAGGGAACTTGTAGTGTGATAAACTGATAAAAATGAATAGAATAACATCATATAACAGTAATGGATGATATAACATATGTAATAACAGGGGTAAATATTATATGATCATAATATAACAGTTATAACAGGATGATATAATTTACAGATTCAAATGGTGTCAGTTTACTAGTTATATAAGTACACGTCGTCTGGTGAGAATTACTCACTTGTTCAAAGCTGGAGATTGCTGCCAAAGCACACAACACAATAAAATGAAGGCACGATGACATGGATATGACTTGAGAGTGGAGAGCCAAAGCAATTAGACTTGTTCAAATATTTACACAAAACAATGCAAATATATGTGAGTTTCAACGCAAGTTATCACCAAATAGCATTAGAAACAAAAGCCCAAAACAACACTAAACTAATTGCACTTGTTCTCAACCTCATATTCTTCAGTTAGACATGGAATAAGCTCAGCTAAGGCAGAGGATTGGGTCAGGTTTGGAGTCCAAAGAAGTCGGCCATCATGGTGTAAAAGTGATGGGATGATATAGGTGCAAAACTATACAATTTCAAGGCAACTACAAGGCAACAACTTCATCTCTATTCTCCTATTGTGCTCGACCAGAGGCTAGGTGGGCCCAACCAGTGGTGCAGGTGGTGGTGGGTGATGTGGCAGAGGGTGGAGGTCAGGTCAGAGGTGGTGGTGGTGGAGGTAGTGGCGGCTAATGGTGGTAGAAGGAGGAGATGATAAACTAGGCTAGGCTAGTGCAATAGGTGATAGGTTGTGATTGTTTTTGGTGGATTTTGTATAGATCTTGGCCTTGGGTTGGTTCGGCTTGGGGAGGAGGTGAAATAGGGTGGGTGATGGTAAGAGAAAAGGGGTGGTAGAGGTCTGGTCAGATCTGGTTGAGGAGGAGCCAAGCTATGAAGGTGAGAACAAGTACAAAATTTCAAAATAGAAAAGTAGAAAAACAAAGGAAGAAGAAGATAATTTTTACCTCAACTCCTTCAAGCCATGGCCATATATTTTTTTTAGATGAGAAATGGATCTGAGATCCACGTGAAAAATGAAGGAGGAAGTCACGGCTAAATAAAGAAAAAAATAAAATTAAAAAAATGGCCAAAGAGTAAATGAGGAAACGGTAAAAGAAACGACTTACGTTTCAAAAGCTTTTAAAAGCTTTCCAAATTTCCTAAATTTATTCCTATAAGTTTTCCTTATTGAGAATAATAATAATTTCAGTCACAAATTCGATAATATAACAAAATATGAAATATATATAAATATTTATTAATTATATAAGGTTAAACTAAGAAAATAGCACAAAATTGCAAACTAGTCTAGAAAAAGGGAAAATAAACAGAATGAACTTTGGAAAAATTTATATGGACTTGTAAAAATATTTATAACAAAGATAACAACATAAAAGTAAAAATGCATTCACAAATAAATATATAAATTTTAATTTAAATAAAATTTAAATGAAGAAATTAGAAGAAGAATAGAAAACAACCTTTTAAAAATAGGGAATAATTACAGTAAATTTTGAAAAAAAAATCCTATTATCATTTTAAAAATATTTGAAAGTCAAAATATTCATAAAATAATATATTGACCCAGATTAAAATGAAATATGACAATAACAATATAATTTATACAATTTAAAAATAACAATATTGTAGAAGAAACAAATTGCAGTCAATATTGAAATATACATAACTTTCACTGTTTAACTCCATTTTCAACGAAACGAAAAGCAATGTTCAAGTTATTACATCTATTTTCATAATAAAAGATAAAATTTAAGATTTTAAAATAATTTAAATTTGAAGTTTAAAAGTCAAAGTTTGAATGGTTTGACCAGAAATTCACTTTACAGTAAAATATTCAAATTATACTAATTTGAACTATAAATCACTTAATAATCATCATTTATATTTAAAAATGAAATGTTTGAAATAAAACAAATTAAAAATAATTTAAAAATAAAAGAAAGTCCAATTTAAATATTATACAAAATCTAGGGTTGTTACACTCTCCCTCACTCAAAACTTTTCGTCCCCGAAAAGGAATGAGGTACGGGAAAGCACAGAAAAAGATAGAGTGAAATAAAATTAAGGTAAGATGACAAGGAGATTTAAATTATACCCGATAACTATTGCTATAGGTATGTTTAACAAGGTGGAGATGATCTTTCAAAGATTCTCCAAAATCAAGAACACAAGCACGCAAAAATAGATTCAAAATGAGTGCCAAATATTATCAAAGATTATAGAAAGATTTCTATACCAGTCTATAGCAAGATAAGGATGATAAGGACAACTAAAAGATAGTTTGAAAAACAAAATAAGGAAATAAATTTGAAAGCACGGAAATTTCAACTTAAATAGAGAATAAATCTTTACACAAGTTAAATAAATCTTAACTATCTCAAATTTCATTATCTTATTATCCAATCCTCTTAAATTAACAATTTTTAAAACCATGGGTTTGAAAAAAAATCATTTATTACACTCACAATGTACTTAATAAATTTTATTCTTCTTTATTCCTAATTAAAATTAAATTTATTCCTCTCAATATATTTATCACTCATGTTAAATATACTTACACTTATTATAACTGCTTTCTTTTATCCTTAGTTCTTTTAACATTATTTCATTGTAAGTTATTCAATTACCCTTTATTATATTTACCTCTGTTAATCATTTTATAATTAAAATTTAAGTGTATAACATTTATTATAACCACTCAAATTTCATTTATAAAATCTTTTTATATTGTATATTATCCAATTACATTGTTAACTTCTGAAATTAAGGTAAGTTATATTTGAATGCAATTGTGTTATACAAATAAAACTTTCCAATTCAATTATCTCAAGTTTGAATCATTTATCCAAATTTTTTGATTTTCTTTTTTATAATTGAATTTAAGAATTAAATTTCCGATTTCTTCAAACCATTTGAGATAAATAAATGTATGTACATAACTTATCAAATCAAATTTAAATCATATATCTATATATATTATAAATCAAGTCATATTTTAGAAATTCAAATCAATTAAATTCCCCAAAACAAAACTGTAGCAAGACTACAAAACAGTCTCTTAACTTCGAAACTCGAAAATGAACGTCGATGATGTCGCGATCATCACCGAAGTTATTTTCCAGCGACAAAGAGAAGAGAACTTTAAAATTCTTTGGAAACAAATTCTATTTGAAAATACTTTAAATAATATATCCCTTTTTAAAACTTTAAACCAAAGTTCGAAATAATCGGAATTAAAATTCTCAAATTCTTGTTTAAATTCATTTGAGTTCCCAAACCAATTTATAAACAACTATTTATAGATTCATTTGTAGAACAATAAATGATAAATCAAGTATTATCATTTCAAATTATCAATTTAAATCATTTTATTAAGTTCCATACATATATATATATATATCCAAATTTTATTTCATTAATCAAATTTTAAAATAATATTGTGTCAGTTTGTTCTGTCAAAGTGTTTTGGAAATTTTATCGATAGCGTTGATCAGACGAATCGATCGGAAGCCCAAATCAATGTCAACAACTAAAACAACACCATATATAAAACAAAACATAGATTTACAAGCATAATTTAAAAAATGTTTGGAGATAGTTTGGAAACAAAGACAAGATGATTAATTAACAAAATATGAAGATGGATAAGCTTAGATAAATCGCGGGCAACCTTAACCGGGTCAACCGTGACTTAATGAATAAGATCAAATGTGTAATTTTTCTAGGGTAAATCTACATCTGATCTCAAGAGATAGAATTTGGAATAACAAAAGATATTAGCATCTAAACCAAGGATAGATATAAATCTCTGGTGAATCAATGCTAATTTGTAAAGGAGTTTCCCTTTTTACAAGTCATTAGAGTATTGGCGAGACCACCAATTCACTATAAAGATCATTCGAAGTGGAGTTATGGAATACTCCAAAATCAAAAGAAGATGAATAGTGAGGGGAAAGAATGGATTTTGGAACCGCAGGAAACGTTCCAAAATTCAAAGGAAATTCGAATCAAAAAGAAGAGATTCAAGCTCGAATGAATGTGATTATGTAAATAAATTTACCATACATTCTAAGTTTTGCCTAGAGCTACCAAAGCTCTGATACCAACTGTAACGACCTGATATTTTCAACCATTCACATCCGCACATGTCGGACTTGAATTGCTCAAAATACCACGTTGTAAATAAAATTTGACAAATCTCAGAATATACAGTAAATAAATAATCACAAACACAGAGTAAAATAATACAACGGAAGTAAAAGAAATAGTAGTTCATGAAGCTACTATATAAATATATTAGAGTTAAATAAGATACAACAAAAGAAATAGATTAGAACGGAAGTCTCAATAAAATAACCAAGTACGAGCTGAATAGAACCACAGAACTGAAATAGATAGGACAAGACAAGCAGATAATCTCCAGCGATTCAAATCTCCAAGAGAGTGGAAATCCAAATCTGTGAATAACTCAGGCTGACCCGAGCGTAAAGCAAAACACAAAACACTCGAGTTAGGACAATATATACTTATATAATGTAAACCAACTCAAGTGAACTGTAATAAGGTACAAGTAACTTAAAGAATGCTTGGGATCGCCCATTCTTCAAGGATCCGTTAAACTATCTACTATGTAGTAATATTCGCTATTATAATAATGTCTAATATAAAGTAAACATACTTTTAAAAAGCATTAAGGCTTTACATTTTCCACCTTAACACGTAATAATCCCAGTAGTCTATCCAGTATTAGCATACTCCCAAAATGGGGGCTACCCTCGATACTCCACAGGCTATGGAAGAAATCACAAATCGTAGTAAAGCTCGATATGGTAGGTGACACGGCAATCAAGGCAATGCCAGGGTAGATATACCAATTACGCACACGGACTGATGGAAACGCATAGCAGCCACTACCGCTCCACCTCGAACAACACTCCCAAATCAAGGGTGCGCACCAAATCAATCACAAGTAATAGAATAGTATCGAAGAAGTGTGTCCAGTAAGAGGTGCTACCTCACTGGTCCAAGATCGTTCCTGTTTTAGCCACCTTATGCCAACTCACGGGAGTTGGGTCCACGTATATATACCTTAGGATCGTCGTCACCATCCTACTTCATTCTGGAAACTCCACCGCGTACACAGTTGTCAAAGTGGTTTTCGGTATCGACAGAGAGTATGTCCATATCCGATCCCGGTCTCTTTAACAACCAATCGTTATTATAACCCATGGTTATAATTTAAAAACAGTTTATAGTTCAAAATAGAATATCATTTCAAATCCAAATCTTTATCAAAATAAAGATTAAATCAATTCCGAAACGTTTCAATATATTTAAAATATCATATCATTTCAAAACTTCATTTCAAATCATTTCAATATATCAAAATATCATATCTATCTAAAACTCCATTTCAAATCAATTAAATATATCAAAATATCATATCCTTTCAAACTTCATTTCAAATCATTTTAATATATCAAAATATCATATCCTTTCAAAATTCATTTAAAATCATTATAAATATATCAAAACATCATATCCTTTCAAACTTCATTTCAAATCATTTTAAATATATCAAAACATCATATCCTTTCAAACTTCATTTCAAATCATTTTAATGTATCAAAATATCATATCCTTTCAAACTTCATTTCAAATCATTTTAATATACCAAAATATCCTTTGAGTACAAATCTAAATATTCAACTTTTAAATACTTTTTAAATTTAAAGATATCATTCATTTACTATCATTTCAAGTCACCATTTAAATAGTTTATATTTCAATGAAAATATTTCATTTAAACCATTTAAAAGTGTAATTATTATACTTTCAAATCAAGTATTAAAATTTCCAAAGTTTCAATTCAATTCAATAATTTATTTCAATTAAATTTCCATAGACCATTTCAAACCTTATAAATTTCAAATATAGATTTAATCCCCAAATGTAACGATCCAGAATTTTGAACAAATTAAATTGAAAATATTTAATTAATTTTAAATATTTGAACGATGATTTAATTTGAATCCCGAATATAACTTTGAATTTGGCGATTAAATTATAAAAATTAATCTATTGAAACTGGATGAAAATTTGAATCTTCAATTTAAAGTTGAAGAAAAATATTTCGAAAGCTTTTAAAATTCATATTGATATTTCTGAAGATAATAGAAGCTTCGGAATCGGATTTGAAAATGATTTATTCGATTTTGAAATTAAATCGTTCAGTCGATATTTAAAAATAGTCATTTTTCAAACAGTCTCGGAATTCGACGAAACCAGTTCCATTGGATCCGTAATATTGAATTATTGTCGGATTTCAAATTTCGTATTTTTCAATGTTAATACGTGAGCACACGGTGAGTAAACGCATTGGATTTTTATCAAGATTCGATTTAAATTAAATTTAAAAAAAATTTAATTAGTCAATATCAATACACGTTTTCTTCCCTTAGTTTCAGCCTAGAATCACGATAAAAGATTCGTGCAACCCATGTTCTCCTGTCTCCCTCCCTCTTGTATTTTAAATAATCACGCAACTCCGTTCAGTTCAAAATCACAAAACGAAATATAAAAATGGCCGAAGACATTCTCTTGTTCAAATTCAAACGAACGAATTTTTCTTTTCTTTTCGTTTCCTCTTAGATTCAAAATCGGCCGAGCCTTCTTCTTCTATTCAAAACATAAATCGAATTCTCCTAAAAAAAAATGGCAGAGGAACGAAGGGGCTAGGGCAGTGGCGTACCCTAGTTTCTATCGCGTGGGGAGGCGCGCGACAAGGGGCAGGTGACGATGTCGAGCAGCTCGGCGAGTTTAATGGTCGACGAATTTAAGGCGGCGCGTCGCGATGGAATTGGGGGATAGGTGTGACGACCGCCCATGACACCTGCACCGAATCTAGAGATAGTGCGCTGTAAAGTGTGCCAGGCGACCATAGACGATTGTCAAGGTAAGATTTAAACAAAAGGATCTATCGTATTACTCACAGCGCATGGACAAAATACAATAGAACATATGTATAGTGAAGCTTTACAGAACAAAATGACATCATATAAATCTCCATAATAGTTGAATACAAGCATCCACATAGTCAATACATCCAGCCTCACTACAAATCTCTCAGAGAATACAAAACAGCGGAATATCCAGTACATATAAGAAAATAATATGCAACCCTCTAGCTCGTCTTCGATATCAGCATCGTGAGAAGAGAACAGCACCTGTCACCTGCTACCTAGTCTGCCCGTCCCAAAATGGACGAACAGCCCAAGGCAATAAGAATTTAAAACAAAAAGCCTTGAGTCAGACAACAGTCTTAGTGAGCAGTAAATTAACTAACAACATACCAAAAGAGCATAAAGGAAAAGGAATAGGAATACAACCCTCCCACTCCAACCTCATTCTACAGTGATAGCCCCCAGACACACACTAAGCAGAAGCAAACATAGCAGAGCATACAATTTAAAGTAAAGCTACTATCACTCGAGTCAAGGGCGATGTTTTCCAAGTACCAAGGCCTAAATCAGATAAGCACCCAGAAAATACCGCTCTTGAGTCCGAATGACGATACAACCACACATCCATGACTCTGGCTATCACTGTTATCATTGCTTCGATATCACCGTTAATTGAATGACCGGCACATTCTTTCAGCCGTCCGTCAAGGGCTAATGGAAACCCCGGTTCTAGACATAACTCCCGCACGTCGTCGCAGCCCGTGCCTAGGACTATCGAATCTGCCCAGAGTACTCGACCATCAACAGTTGGCCATTGGGACTATCGAATCTGCCCAAACGTACTCTTGCTTAGAGCATGCTAGAACCTTCAACAACGATGCTATCCAAGCCTCCTAGTCATCCTCCTCGACGACTATTCTCATATCCATTCATTATCTTCAACTCGAATCATATCACCGAGTTATCAACATGCTTGGAATGATCCCGTCTGGATTAGACCAAGTCTTCATCATATGATGCCTCTCTTCATTACACCCTTGCAAAGCTTCATCTCAACTTCACATCATCAAATCTATGCATAAGAGCTTCATCATCCCGCTACATATGCCACGAGCAGCTTTTCCAATTCAAGAGCCTTTCCCTTAGCTTTTGAATCACCTTCGATCTAAATCTAGTCATCAATCATCTAGTTCATAACAATCAATCAAATCAAACATCAATCCAAGCAATCAAGCATTCAAAAATGATCTAAGTAGACAATTATAACAATAATGGCATTTTCGTAATTAAAGAGTTGAAAGTCCAATAAGCATGAAAACATGTATTATATCTCTACAAACTTGATGAATGAACTTGCATAGGTTAACATATGATAAAATGGATGCAACATCATCATGAACAATGGATCTATATGGATCTACACATAGGATGAAGAAAATGCATGGAAATCTCTATTTTAACACCAAAACGAGCCAACAATCCGATATACTCCTTTGGATCCGTGTGAGAGATAATCACCACTCACCAAATCACCTAAACAACCTCAAATCAACACACTTCAGATCTGGACAGCGAAGGATGAAGCTAGATCTATCACAAATCCGCTTCAAATGAAGAAATCTCTCTTGAAAAGATGAAGATCTTCAATCCAAGCTTTTGAATCTTCAATCTCGATCTTCGATTTGGATGGATGGAAGCACTAGATTAGAGTGGAGAAAAGAAGTGAAGAAGTGTAGAAGTCGAGCTCTCAAAATGGCAGCACTTCGTCGCTTCAAAATCCGGATCCCAAAAAGTGAGAACAACCCCTCCTATTTATAGCTGAAAACTGCCTGAGTCGTAACTCGGCTATCTCCTTAAGTCGTTGCCGACCTAACATATGCCGACCTACGACCTAAAAACCCCCACGACTTAACAGAGCCTCCGACCTAACCCTTAGCCAACAACTCCGACCTAACAGATACGCGCGCCTCAACTCCTACGATCTAACACTTCTGCGCATACGACCTAACTACTAAGTCGACCTACGACTTAACACATACTTCGACCTAACACTTAGACGAAACCCAACGACCTACGACTTAACAGGTTACGACCTAACACTTAGACGAAACCCAGCGACCTACGACTTAACAGGTTACGACCTAATTCCTTAAGTCTCCACGCGACCTAACATAAGTCGCGAACAACTGGGATGCGACCTAACTCTACCCAGACTTACGACTTAACTCCTTAAGTCGCTCACTACTACTTAGGTCGTTGCCGACCTAACTACACTGCTAACTTCTATAGGTCGTCCCAACCGACCTAACAACTTAATTACTAAGTCGCTAACCCGGAACCACTAGGTCTGCCTACCCTTGAGTCGCCATATCCTTAAGTCGGTCAGTCTTTAGGTCGTTAACTCGCCCTGCCGACCTAATTACTTAACTAAATCCTAGGTTGCACAATTTTATAGGTCGCTCCAACTAACCCACGACCTAACACTAACTCGCAAGTCCTTAACTCGGTCACGACTTAGCTCTTAGGTCGTCCACGACCTAGGACTTAGACAAATTTCCCCAAAAATCTGAAATGACTTAAAAATGCAAAAATTCCAGATTTGACGAACTTTTCGATCCGTGAAAAATACGGGTCGTTACATTCTCTCCCCCTTAGGAATTTCGCCCCCGAAATTCCAAGCAACCAAAGCAATCAAAGACTATTCTGTACGCCTACCATCCATAGCAATCAACAAACCATGCATCCAATTCTAACTTAGCGTACAGAATTCTAAAATTAGAACAAGTTACAATATCGTGAGATGACACGACACCTTAGGGCCATACCTTGAAGAGTTCAGGATGAGCTGCTTTCATCCTCTCTTCCACCTCCCACGTACAGTCGTTATCATCATCACTCCATTGTATCTTGAGCAACTTAACTACCTTCCTCCTAAGCTGTTTCGTGTCGGTTTCCACAACACGAAGTGGCTTACGAGGTCTTCTATCAACTGGATCAACTTCAAAGTCTTCATAGCTATCAGCAGAAACCACTGCATTCGAGTCATGCACATACTTCCGTAGATACGATACGTGAAAAACATTGTGCACACCCGACATCTTCTCCGGTAACTCCAATCTATAAGCGAGCTTTCCAATTCGCTCGATGATCGGGAATGGTCCAACAAATCTCGGAGTCAATTTTCCTTTCTTCCCGAATCTAATAACATTCTTCAGTGGAGAAATCTTCACAAAAACCATATCCCCTACGTCGAATTCCAAATCCTTTCGACGCTTATCGGCATAACTCTTCTGACGGTCTTGGGCTGCCTTCATTCGTTGCCGAATGATCTCTATGCAATCTGAGGTCTGACGAATCATCTCTGGCCCAAGTATCAGCTTTTCTCCAGTTTCCAACCAACATGTCGGAGAGTTACACGGTCTTCCATACAACGCCTCATACGGTGCCATACTAATGCTTGACTGGTAACTGTTGTTGTACGCAAACTCCACCAAATGAAGGTGATCTTCCCATGATCCTCCGAAGTCCAAAACACATGCTCTGAGAAGATCTTCCAAAACTCGGTTGACTCTCTCGGTCTGACCATCTGTTTGGGGATGATAAGCTGTACTCAAACACAACTCGGTTCCCAAAACTTCCTGGAAGCTCTTCCAAAATCCACTAGTGAACAATGGGTCTCGATCGCTCACTATGCTCTTCGGAATACCATGGAATCGAACTATCCACTTAATATACAACTCAGCCAACTTTGATGCAGTCCTAGTCGATCGAACAGGAATGAATCGTGCACTCTTAGTCAGACGATCCACAATGACCCAAATCCCTTCATTTCCCGTTCTGGTTCTAGGCAATCCATCGATGAAATCCATCGACACTTGTTCCCACTTCCATGTAGGAACTTCTAATGGCTGAAGCAATCCACTTGGCTTCTTCTGTTCAGCTTTAACCAACTGGCAGTTCATACACTTGGAAATAAAATTTCCAACATCCTTCTTCATACCTTCCCAATAGTAGGTTCTCTTCATATCCCGATACATCTTATTTCCACCTGGATGAATTGTCAACTTCGAGTGATGACTTTCCTTCAGAACTTCACTCCTCAATTCATCTATATCGGGAACAACTAGTCGTCCTTGCTTCCGAAGCCAACCCTCTTGATTGACCTCGAATCCTTTATCCTTTTCTGGATCCAATCCAGATTCCAACTCACGGATAATCTTGACAAGCTTATCATCTCGCTTTTGGCTCTCACCAATCCTTTCCACAAGAGTGGGTCTTATCGATAAGTTTTCCAACATCTCAGGTTCCAATTCACATCTAGGCCTGAAGTCAAATCCAGCTAAATACTCGAGACTCTTCCATTCTGAAAACATGGCTCCCAATCCTGCATGTCTTCGACTTAACGCATCTGCCACTGCGTTACCTTTTCCCGGAGTATAAGCTATACCAAAATCATACGATGCCAAAAACTCTAACCAACGTTGCTGCCGAAGATTCAAATCCTTCTGGGAGAAAAGATACTTTAACGACTTATGATCCGTAAACAACTCGAATCGAACTCCCAACAGATAATGTCTCCACATCTTCAGAGCAAATACAATCGCCGCTAATTCCAAATCATGAGTTGGGTAATTCCTTTCATGCGGCTTCAGTTGTCGACTGGCATACGCAACAACTTTATCCTTCTGCATCAGCACTGCTCCAAGTCCAGTACCACATGCATCGGTGTAAACCACCATCTCATCATTCCCACTTGGAATAGTCAAAACAGGAGCACTCGTCAGTCTCTCTTTCAGGATTCCGAAAGCTTGCTCACACTTAGCATCCCAACTGAACACTTGGTTCTTCTTCGTCAATCCTGTTAATGGTGCAGCTATCTTGGAGAAGTCTTTGATAAACCGTCGATAATATCCTGCTAATCCAAGAAAACTTCTCACATCTAATGCATTCTTAGGTCTAACCCAATCCTGGATTGCTGCCACCTTAGCGGGATCAACCGCTATTCCACTTCCAGAAATCACATGGCCTAAGAACCTCACTTCACTCTTCCAGAAGTGACACTTCGAAAACTTAGCCTTCAGCTGATGTTTTCGCAAGATCTCCAAAACGATACGCAAGTGCGTCTTGTGCTCTTCTTCCGTTCTGGAATAAATCAGAATATCATCCACGAACACAAGTACGAACTTGTTCAACTGATCTCTGAACACTCTATTCATAAGATCCACAAAATATGCTGGCGCGTTAGTCAATCCAAACGGCATTACCAGCCACTCAAAGAAACCGGATGGTGTCCTAAAAGCAGTCTTCGGCATACTATCCTTAGCCACTCTCAACTGGTGAAATCCCGTTGCCAAATCCATCTGAGAAAACACCTTAGCTTCGTGAAGCTGATCAAACAAGTCGTCTATCCTTGGCAATGGATACTTGTTCTTCTTAGTCACCTTGTTCAGCTCACGATAATCGACACACAATCTCAATGATCCATCTGCCTTGGTTGCAAACACAACTGGTGCACCCCACTCGGACACACTACGCCGAATGAATCCTTTCTGTAAAAGGTCATCAACTTGCACCCTCAACTCCTGCTGTTCCCTAGGCGCCATCCGCCTAAGAGGCATCACAACAGGTCTGGCTCCTTCAACTAGATCTATACGAAACTCGATCTCTCTATGCGGCGGCAACCCTTTGACTTCGTCAAAGACATCCTCGAATCTATTTGCGATCGGCACTAAAGACAGTCCATCCCGTGGAACAACTAGCGAATACATGAAGCTCATGAAGACGCCTTCTTCATGCTTACATCGTATCACAATCTTTCGCCCCTCCACATTCTCGACTGTCACCTCCAGCCTCTCACAATCAACCTTAGCCGCATACTTCCTAAGCCAGTCCATACCCAAGATAATTCCGAACCCCGCAAAGTTCAGAACAAAGCAATCACAAACAAAAGAGCAACCATGACTCGATACAACTAGACCACGGCATAACATACACAAACAAGACGAACCCCCAACTGGATTAGTCACAACCAGTGGCCTATCAACAATATCCGGCTTCAAATTTAACCGGCCTACTAGTTCATTACAAACAAACGAATGCGAAGCTCCAGTATCAAACAAAACTCTAACTGGAACACCACATAGGAAAAGAGTACCTTGAACAACCACACTCTTTCCCTTCTCTTCAGCAGTAGGAGCTTTCGAAGACGATGGAACAGCTCCTAAAGCATAGGCTTGCACAATCTGCCTGTCCTTCCTTGGTTCTGGACAATTCTTCCTGAAATGCCCCGGCTTGTCACAGTTGTGACACTTCATCGGTGCCTTCGGATTCTTACAATCCTTAGAGAAATGGCCCTTCTGTTGACAATTGTAGCAAGTCACCTCGCCTTTCGGCTTCTTCTGGCCATCCTTACCTTTCTGCTGCTGCTGCTTCCTCTTCTGGTTTCCACCCTGCTGTGGTTTAGATTCTCCCTTGGTAACAGCAACAACAGGTCCTTCCTTAGGAAACAGACTCTCATGCCTAAGAGCTTTCTCCACAAGCTTCTCAAATGAATCGTCCAAATGATCCACCAACTGTCTCCCAAGATAACTATCCAAGCCGGTCACAAACTTCTCATTCTTCTGATAAGCAGATTCAATATATGACCGAGCATACTTGGACAAAGCTTCGAACTCAGAAACATACTCAAGAACAGATCTTCCACCCTGCTTGAGCTCTACAAACTTCTTGAACAGAACAGACTTCTGAGCTGTAGAAATGAACTTAGCTTCAAATCTGACTTGGAATTGCTCCCAAGTAATCTCTTCTTCCGGAGTAGTGATGGTAATAGAGTTCCACCAATCAGAAGCTCTCCCTTGAAGCTGCCTCGATGCCAACTTCCTCTTAGTTGCATCATCAATTCCCAAATCACCAAAGATCCTTCTACAAGCATCTATCCACCTCTGGACTTCAATGGTAGATTCTGTTCCCAAGAAAACCTTCCCTCCAAGAGCAGTATAATCCTTGCACAGCTTAGCAAAATCCACTGGTTTCGAAGTTTGGACTTGAACTCCAACATCAACTGCCGCCCCCGGAACTGGTATCCTTCTCATGATCGAAGTCATCATAGCTTCGAACATGGCTGCATAATCAGCAGTCTCTTCAGTAGCACGACCTCCCCTAGCAGCTGGTCTCCCTCTTCGACTCATTCTCAATATCTATAAAAAGGAATGATTAGAACATCTAGAGAAACAACTGCATAAAGGACTCAAACTCTACTAAGCTACTATATTATATATAGTAATCATCCATCAAAATACAATTACGTCTCTCATACGTAGTTATGACAACGAGCGTTGGGTAAAACCGATTAACCAATGCTCTGATACCAAATGTGACGACCGCCCATGACCCCTGCACCGAATCTAGAGATAGTGCGCTGTAAAGTGTGCCAGGCGACCATAGACGATTGTCAAGGTAAGATTTAAACAAAAGGATCTATCGTATTACTCACAGCGCATGGACAAAATACAATAGAACATATGTATAGTGAAGCTTTACAGAACAAAATGACATCATATAAATCTCCATAATAGTTGAATACAAGCATCCACATAGTCAATACATCCAGCCTCACTACAAATCTCTCAGAGAATACAAAACAGCGGAATATCCAGTACATATAAGAAAATAATATGCAACCCTCTAGCTCGTCTTCGATATCAGCATCGTGAGAAGAGAACAGCACCTGTCACCTGCTACCTAGTCTGCCCGTCCCAAAATGGACGAACAGCCCAAGGCAATAAGAATTTAAAACAAAAGGCCTTGAGTCAGACAACAGTCTTAGTGAGCAGTAAATTAACTAACAACATACCAAAAGAGCATAAAGGAAAAGGAATAGGAATACAACCCTCCCACTCCAACCTCATTCTACAGTGATAGCCCCCAGACACACACTAAGCAGAAGCAAACATAGCAGAGCATACAATTTAAAGTAAAGCTACTATCACTCGAGTCAAGGGCGATGTTTTCCAAGTACCAAGGCCTAAATCAGATAAGCACCCAGAAAATACCGCTCTTGAGTCCGAATGACGATACAACCACACATCCATGACTCTGGCTATCACTGTTATCATTGCTTCGATATCACCGTTAATTGAATGACCGGCACATTCTTTCAGCCGTCCGTCAAGGGCTAATGGAAACCCCGGTTCTAGACATAACTCCCGCACGTCGTCGCAGCCCGTGCCTAGGACTATCGAATCTGCCCAGAGTACTCGACCATCAACAGTTGGCCGTTGGGACTATCGAATCTGCCCAAACGTACTCTTGCTTAGAGCATGCTAGAACCTTCAACAACGATGCTATCCAAGCCTCCTAGTCATCCTCCTCGACGACTATTCTCATATCCATTCATTATCTTCAACTCGAATCATATCACCGAGTTATCAACATGCTTGGAATGATCCCGTCTGGATTAGACCAAGTCTTCATCATATGATGCCTCTCTTCATTACACCCTTGCAAAGCTTCATCTCAACTTCACATCATCAAATCTATGCATAAGAGCTTCATCATCCCGCTACATATGCCACGAGCAGCTTTTCCAATTCAAGAGCCTTTCCCTTAGCTTTTGAATCACCTTCGATCTAAATCTAGTCATCAATCATCTAGTTCATAACAATCAATCAAATCAAACATCAATCCAAGCAATCAAGCATTCAAAAATGATCTAAGTAGACAATTATAACAATAATGGCATTTTCGTAATTAAAGAGTTGAAAGTCCAATAAGCATGAAAACATGTATTATATCTCTACAAACTTGATGAATGAACTTGCATAGGTTAACATATGATAAAATGGATGCAACATCATCATGAACAATGGATCTATATGGATCTACACATAGGATGAAGAAAATGCATGGAAATCTCTATTTTAACACCAAAACGAGCCAACAATCCGATATACTCCTTTGGATCCGTGTGAGAGATAATCACCACTCACCAAATCACCTAAACAACCTCAAATCAACACACTTCAGATCTGGACAGCGAAGGATGAAGCTAGATCTATCACAAATCCGCTTCAAATGAAGAAATCTCTCTTGAAAAGATGAAGATCTTCAATCCAAGCTTTTGAATCTTCAATCTCGATCTTCGATTTGGATGGATGGAAGCACTAGATTAGAGTGGAGAAAAGAAGTGAAGAAGTGTAGAAGTCGAGCTCTCAAAATGGCAGCACTTCGTCGCTTCAAAATCCGGATCCCAAAAAGTGAGAACAACCCCTCCTATTTATAGCTGAAAACTGCCTGAGTCGTAACTCGGCTATCTCCTTAAGTCGTTGCCGACCTAACATATGCCGACCTACGACCTAAAAACCCCCACGACTTAACAGAGCCTCCGACCTAACCCTTAGCCAACAACTCCGACCTAACAGATACGCGCGCCTCAACTCCTACGATCTAACACTTCTGCGCATACGACCTAACTACTAAGTCGACCTACGACTTAACACATACTTCGACCTAACACTTAGACGAAACCCAGCGACCTACGACTTAACAGGTTACGACCTAACACTTAGACGAAACCCAGCGACCTACGACTTAACAGGTTACGACCTAATTCCTTAAGTCTCCACGCGACCTAACATAAGTCGCGAACAACTGGGATGCGACCTAACTCTACCCAGACTTACGACTTAACTCCTTAAGTCGCTCACTACTACTTAGGTCGTTGCCGACCTAACTACACTGCTAACTTCTATAGGTCGTCCCAACCGACCTAACAACTTAATTACTAAGTCGCTAACCCGGAACCACTAGGTCTGCCTACCCTTGAGTCGCCATATCCTTAAGTCGGTCAGTCTTTAGGTCGTTAACTCGCCCTGCCGACCTAATTACTTAACTAAATCCTAGGTTGCACAATTTTATAGGTCGCTCCAACTAACCCACGACCTAACACTAACTCGCAAGTCCTTAACTCGGTCACGACTTAGCTCTTAGGTCGTCCACGACCTAGGACTTAGACAAATTTCCCCAAAAATCTGAAATGACTTAAAAATGCAAAAATTCCAGATTTGACGAACTTTTCGATCCGTGAAAAATACGGGTCGTTACAATAGGCCGGGGTCGCTCGCGATCGCTAGTCGCGCTCGAATGGGGGGGGAATCGATGCAGCAGTTTTGAGCACATGCTCGTCGCGAGGCAACGTCGCAACATATGTGGATTGGGGGGGGGGATCGGCGATGGTCATCGATGATGGCGGCGCTCGAGTAGACGGTGGCTCAGCGATTAGGCAGGTTGATCGATAAAGCTTTGATCGATTTAAGGTAATCTGAATTTCGAGTCTAAGTTATTAGTTTTTCTTTCTCTGCAGATTGAAGTAATTAGAGTAAGGTTTCGAATAAAGGAAAAAAAGAAACAGTTTTGTTTAATTTATATACATATATGTATAGGCAGGAGGAAATTTATATACAGTAAGTGTTATAGAAATATATATATATATATATATATATATGAATTTTAAATTCAGATTCTTTTTCTAAAAAAATGTTAAGTTGTTAACAGTAAAAGAAAAAGATGATACTGTAATAATTTTTGTTTATAAGCAGAAGTATTTAAAATAAATAGATAGATAGTTTAAAATTTGTAAATTAACTGATGATGGAATTTGCAGCAAAGATTTATAAATGAAAATATTTGGGAATGAACAAAAGAATAAATTTTTAGTTGAGATTAAATTAATGATTTAAAATCGATCATTGGTTAATTTAATTTATCAAATGAAGTTTAAATTATTCGATTGGTTCGAATATTAATAAATTTATATAAATTGTTATACAAGGTATAAATCAAGGAAAACAAGCCGGAAAGGAAAATGGATGGCAAATTAAAAAGCTAAGGTGAGATTTTTCTCACTCAAATTGAATGTGGAATTTTTGCAGTTATTTATTGACTGATTGATTGCTATTTGGATGTGGTATTAGATATAGTAGGATATATCTATTATATATATAGCAATATATACATATTGGCATATGTATATATTAGATTGATTGATTTCCCGCCTCGTATAGCGGATGAGACCCTATTGCGCCGTTAGTAAGCGGATTTTTATAAAACCCATATACCGCGATAATTCCGTACTGGAGCGGAATTGGTATTGTGCTAACGTCTGTGGATGCAGGGAAACAGGTTGGAGGGATCCAACTGGATTCCTCACCAGTAGTTATTTATTTACAGATATTGTGATGTATTCTGTTATCATATGTTGAGATATGATATTGACTGTTGTGATTGACTAATTGATGCGTTGCATCATTGGATTCAAAATTTTGAAGTTTAAAAATAACGATCTTTAACTTTAAAAGAGATTTTTAAAAGTGATTATTTGAAAGTATACGTTTTATTTGAATTTTTGAATTGATTTACTTCAAATAAATAAATGTTATAAATTTAAAGTTATGGGAATTATAATGTTTGTAAATTATAACCGAAAGATAAAATTTCTTTTGAAATAAATGGTTAAGTCATAAATAAAAAGATTTGAATTGAGATTTTTGAATTATTAAAACGATGTATATAAAAGATGTATAAAATTTGATTTTTATAAATATAAAATATTGGGATTATAAAACGAGTTTTAATAAGTGTTAAAATGAAGAATAAAGGGATGGCATAAGTGAACGAAATTTTATATTTATAAATTATGAAGTTACAAAATAAATAGATTTTTGTAAAACAAAAGACTTATGAGTGATTTACTTATAAATCGGGTTTCGACATTTTAATTAAGAGTTGTGAATAAGTATGAATGGTTTATAGACGAGATTTATAAAATATATATTTTATAAATCCAAACAATGGAATTTTAAACGTAGTTCGGTTGTTGTTAAAAATAAGATTTTAAATGAAATCTTATAAGGAATAAGATTTAAAATTTGTGAAGCCTTAAAGGAACGAATGTTATAAATCCATGAAGTATAAGTACTTAACCTCTAATATGGACTTTTGGTAGATAAAGTTGAGTTATAAAATGAATTGAATTATAAAGAAGATTTATAAATCAAAGTTGTTAGAAAATAGAAATAGGATTTATAAATGTTGTTTTATAAATTCGAAATCAATTGGATTTGATAAAGTAAATATAGGAGATTATTAAAGAAGATATATTCGCGATTTTGGATAGCGAATTATCTTTGAAATAAATGTGTAGAAATGATTGAAATTGGGTTAAGTGAATTATATTCACGATTTTGGGACAGTGAATATATTGTTAAGGAAAATGGACTTATTTTCGAAGAAGGGATATTAAAAATAAAGTTAAACATTTTACAGATGTTTTAAAATGTATTATGAATCGAAAGCATAGATTTCAACATTCATTGTTGAAATAGACGTTTTCGAGAAATTTAAGGAAATGATGGACTATAACACTGTTGTTATATTAAATGATTTTCGAAAGAAAATGTTTTATGTAGTATTGGGATTTACATATATTTATCTTAAAATCCGAATCCCTATACTAGTGATTTTGAGTCGTCGTAACGATGTTTTACGTGACATTCATTTTGACTCAAATAAATGTGTTTTAAGAATGATTTCCTTAAAGAACGAAATATATACTTAATATTGATTTAAGTATATCGAATATTTTCTAAGTGTTGAAAATAAATGATTTGTGAATTACTTATTTTTAAATAAGTATGGAAATGCTTTTCCAATATGAAATGAACTGTTTTGAGATTTTATCTTTTAAAGATAAATTGAAATGTGGAAATTGAGTTGAAATTGTTTTCAAATGGTTAAGTGTGGAAAATAATATATCTAGTAAAGATATTTTTGGAAATTAAATAATTCGGGAAATTATTTGGAATCTGATGATGTAGCGCATCTTTATTGATAGTTAAATAACCGACTATCAATAATTACCTTGAATATGGTATTTGTTGTGAATTGGATGAATTTGAATGCCACACTTATTTTTGAATAAGCGCTCACTATTCGGGTTAGCCGGGAAAGGACCATGGGGTCGTATAACCCATTCCGAATATGTGATACGTCGTTATGAATTGCATTCGAAGACCGGTGTGGAAGACCGGATATTTTTGAAAATGGAAGGATTACCGTCGAGTTACTCTACATCGGCTGATCTCCGATTTAGAGGTTTTATCACCCTTAGTGACGGGAAGTCCGGACGTGATTAGAAATTTATCCGAAAATGCAAGGGCTTCGTGAGAAGTGCCTTCGGTTCTGTTCGATCCCGGAACAGACTTGTATGGATTGTGTGTCTGACGTTACAATTTGAGATATAAAGCTGATTTCTTTCAAATACATATCTGTTGGTGGCGGAGAATTTATTCTCTTAGCTTAACACCCTTCTCTGAGACGTACGAGCTCAGAGGTTATGTAGTTGAAATTTATCAGCGATATATCCCAATTTGGTAACGTGGCATACTGAGTGTTGCTGTGAAATGATCAGTGTTTGATCATTTGTGATATGATCATTTGTTTGATCTTATATCTTTGTGATCATAGCTTGATCATTTTGTTTGACCCGAAGCAGGGCTTTGTAGAAAGCGTAGGTTTGTGGACGAGACTTCGTCGAGCCTCACACCCCGGAAATGGTCGAAACAGGAAGAATGCGGCAAGGTTCTAGGGAGTAGCGCCCCTTAGTGTATGTCATTCCTTCTGGATAGAGGTGGTATCATGGTATGGAGCCCAGATACTTAACCTATGTGGTTGCTGCATTATTATCTATGTGGTCTGTTGGAAATTGGGGATCCTCGGGAAGATCGGTTACGATCGGGGGATGGCATACGCGTGTCAGTAGTTACCTATTTTTGCAGAGGTAACCCGGCCTTGTGTTGGCAGAGATCCGGTTAGGTTCTCGGGTCGTCTATTCCAGGGACGTACCCATCGTGGATAGGAAGTTCCTTAGCCTGACCATTTGTTGGAAATCCAAACTCCAATACGAACTTTGTACGGTATTAGTTGTAGAACCTGCGATTTACGTACGGTGGTCACCACTGTTTAGATGGTAGCTATAGTAGGCATACGATACTGCTCGTATGTTGGCTAAGATTAATATTATACTTTCGAAATGTTTTCTACACTATGCACTAATAATAATATCAAAAATGATTTGATTTTGCGTAGTAAGCATCTTTGACTATCATAAGAAGAAATCTCCTCCAATTCTGCGTTTGCATTGTGTGTGTGGTGGGAGGTCTTATGGTAGTCTCATTTTCCAAAATGCATTGCGAATTTGTTTTATTTTCTTTGTGAAAGAATAACTGTTTTACGATCTCACACCAGTCACCATGACTGACTCGGAGTTTATTGTTCCCTTCTAAACTCTGGGTGCCCACCAATTTCCACACGGGCAGCCTAGAGTTATGTTATCAGGATAGTCTGGATATTCTGGAGCTTTGGAGATAAGCTGGATGGCGAGACGTAGTATTTGTATCTGATATATTTATTCCGCTGTGTATTCTGTATGACGCCAAGTTATATAACTGTCCATTGTTGTATATTGACTCTGATGATTGATGTATGTATAAACTGATATAGTTCTTTGTTTTAAAAGACTATTGTTTATTTATTATATATTGTTCCGCTGCGATATGTGAGATTCTGATATTGTTTTCTGTCTCTGTTCTGATGTGTTGTTCTTCTTTCTTTTTTCTACTCTCTTCCTTCTGTCTTCTATCTTTTCTTCTATTTCTTCTTTCTAAAACCCTCACTATTGGAGTTTCCAGCACTCGATTTCTCGGCAGTCGATAAAGTGAGTATCGATGTCGAATTTTCGAAAGTCGAAAATTTCGGTATGTGACAAAGTGGTATCAGAGCATATGGTTAAGCGACAACCCTGCTCTGTTGGGTATTACTCATTAGAGATAGAGTCAGCAGTACTGTAGAATGAGTTGAGTGTAATAATAGATATGAGCGCGTATTTGTTATTGAATATAAAATTGTTTTGTATTGTGATGATTGGTTTATTGAGTGGTATATGAACCTTCGTCGGCACAGTCTGTGCAACTGGATCGAAGGGGTTTCTAAACACTCGAATAGAACAATTCGGCACAGTATTGTTTAGAATGGGGTAAATGAAATAATTTTGCCCAAAACTATTTTTGTATAGAAAAGAAATGATTTTCTATGAATTATCATAATATATAGATGTTTGGTTGTTAGGAAAGTGATGATATTGAAATGTTATCATTACTATTGAAACTGAATAAGAAACTGAAATTGTAACTCCAAAGTTAAGAAATAAATCCATATACAAATGAAATTTGAGAATATAAATTATAAATGTGATTTGTAATTTGAAACGGAATTCCAGAGAAGTATTTGGAAATGTTTTGAAAAGGATTTGAAAATTTTGGAGATTTGAAAGTTTAAATCTTTTTGATTTGAAAATGGATTTCGAAGGTTTTGGAAAGTATTTTAGAGAGATGAAAGCTCTAAACTCTTTTCGGTCGCTGGAAAATAACTTCGGTAATGACTGCAGCATCACCGGTGTTCATTTTCGGGTTTCCAAAAGAGGAATTGCTGCTAAATTGTTTGTAAATGAAAAGTGTTTGAAAAAATTTGGATTTTTGTTTTGGAAATTCAAAGGATGATTAGAATTGATTTCAAAATGATTTTTGAAAAGGTTGAAAAAGACTCCGGAATGCTATATAAAAATAATTATGAAATATTATTAAGTTGATAACTTATGGAATTTGAATATTGATAGAATAAATTCAATTTAAAGGAATGGAATTAGTAATAAGAATATATAAATGATTATATAAATCAGAATGTAAATAAGTTCTTATAAAAGATTTGAAAATGAATAGAACTGGAATTGAATTTGATTTGTGAAGTATTAAACTAAAATTTGTAAGTGAAGCGTATTAAATGAAGTGAATAAGATTGAAACTGAATGTTAAACTTCTTTTGAATTTGGTAGTAAATGAAGTTGAAACCGAATTTGAATAAATAAATTGGAGTAGTAACAAATGAGATTGAAATGTAAAATGGAATGGATATAAATATGTAACTAGATATTATGGCTAGTAGGATATACAGGTGTAAAGGAATTGGAATTGAATTGCAAAGATAAATTTGAATTGCTCGACGAAAGGTACGTATTTGAATTCCAATATGAGTTTTTGATGATTTCTTCTCTAGCCGCTTGGCTTTTTCTTTTTCTTTTTGAAATCTGAGAGTCCGTAGGGACGTTTTGTAGTCGTACCGTATCAGCCGCGCAAAGGAGACGCTGACGAAATTTTTTGGAAATTTAGGGCGTTAGAAAATTTTTGAGAAAATTTTGAAAGTTTAAGTTTAAATTTGAATTTAAATTTGAATTTTGAGGTAAACAATGATGTTTGAAGATTTTGAAAATGTTTAGAAAGATAGTTGGAATAATAACGAATCTTTAGTAGGAAGATTTATTTTGAAAGAATTTGATAAAACTATTAGATTGTGAAAAAGAGTAGACGAGTTAAGGACCATTTTTCCTAACTTGTAATTTCGAGGACGAAATTCTTTTAAGGAGGGAAGTCTGTAACGATCTAGAATTTTGAACAAATTAAATTGAAAATATTTAATTAATTTTAAATATTTGAACGATGATTTAATTTGAATCCCGAATATAACTTTGAATTTGGCGATTAAATTATAAAAATTAATCTATTGAAACTGGATGAAAATTTGAATCTTCAATTTAAAGTTGAAGAAAAATATTTCGAAAGCTTTTAAAATTCATATTGATATTTCTGAAGATAATAGAAGCTTCAGAATCGGATTTGAAAATGATTTATTCGATTTTGAAATTAAATCGTTCAGTCGATATTTAAAAATAGTCATTTTTCAAACAGTCTCGGAATTCGACGAAACCAGTTCCATTGGATCCGTAATATTGAATTATTGTCGGATTTCAAATTTCGTATTTTTCAATGTTAATACGTGAGCACACGGTGAGTAAACGCATTGGATTTTTATCAAGATTCGATTTAAATTAAATTTAAAAAAATAATAATTAGTCAATATCAATACACGTTTTCTTCCCTTAGTTTCAGCCTAGAATCACGATAAAAGATTCGTGCAACCCATGTTCTCCTGTCTCCCTCCCTCTTGTATTTTAAATAATCACGCAACTCCGTTCAGTTCAAAATCACAGAACGAAATATAAAAATGGCCGAAGACATTCTCTTGTTCAAATTCAAACGAATGAATTTTTTTTTTCTTTTCGTTTCCTCTTAGATTCAAAATCGGCCGAGCCTTCTTCTTCTATTCAAAACATAAATCGAATTCTCCTAAAAAAAATGGCAGAGGAACGAAGGGGCTAGGGCAGTGGCGTACCCTAGTTTCTATCGCGTGGGGAGGCGCGCGACAAGGGGCAGGTGACGATGTCGAGCAGCTCGGCGAGTTTAATGGTCGACGAATTTAAGGCGGCGCGTCGCGATGGAATTGGGGGATAGGCCGGGGTCGCTCGCGATCGCTAGTCGCGCTCGAATGGGGGGGGAATCGATGCAGCAGTTTTGAGCACATGCTCGTCGCGAGGCAACGTCGCAACATCTGTGGATTGGGGGGGGATCGGCGATGGTCATCGATGATGACGGCGCTCGAGTAGACGGTGGCTCAGCGATTAGGCAGGTTGATCGATAAAGCTTTGATCGATTTAAGGTAATCTGAATTTCGAGTCTAAGTTATTAGTTTTTCTTTCTCTGCAGATTGAAGTAATTAGAGTAAGGTTTCGAAAAAAAGAAAAAAAGAAACAGTTTTGTTTAATTTATATACATATATGTATAGGCAGGAGGAAATTTATATACAGTAAGTGTTATAGAAATATATATATATATATATATGAATTTTAAATTCAGATTCTTTTTCTAAAAAAATGTTAAGTTGTTAACAGTAAAAGAAAAAGATGATACTGTAATAATTTTTGTTTATAAGCAGAAGTATTTAAAATAAATAGATAGATAGTTTAAAATTTGTAAATTAACTGATGATGGAATTTGCAGCAAAGATTTATAAATGAAAATATTTGGGAATGAACAAAAGAATAAATTTTTAGTTGAGATTAAATTAATGATTTAAAATCGATCATTGGTTAATTTAATTTATCAAATGAAGTTTAAATTATTCGATTGGTTCGAATATTAATAAATTTATATAAATTGTTATACAAGGTATAAATCAAGGAAAACAAGCCGGAAAGGAAAATGGATGTCAAATTAAAAAGCTAAGGTGAGATTTTTCTCACTCAAATTGAATGTGGAATTTTTGCAGTTATTTATTGACTGATTGATTGCTATTTGGATGTGGTATTAGATATAGTAGGATATATCTATTATATATATAGCAATATATACATATTGGCATATGTATATATTGGATTGATTGATTTCCCGCCTCGTATAGCGGATGAGACCCTATTGCGCCGTTAGTAAGCGGATTTTTATAAAACCCATATACCGCGATAATTCTGTACTGGAGCGGAATTGGTATTGTGCTAACGTCTGTGGATGCAGGGAAACAGGTTGGAGGGATCCAACTGGATTCCTCACCAGTAGTTATTTATTTACAGATATTGTGATGTATTCTGTTATCATATGTTGAGATATGATATTGACTGTTGTGATTGACTAATTGATGCGTTGCATCATTGGATTCAAAATTTTGAAGTTTAAAAATAACGATCTTTAACTTTAAAAGAGATTTTTAAAAGTGATTATTTGAAAGTATACGTTTTATTTGAATTTTTGAATTGATTTACTTCAAATAAATAAATGTTATAAATTTAAAGTTATGGGAATTATAATGTTTGTAAATTATAACCGAAAGATAAAATTTCTTTTGAAATAAATGGTTAAGTCATAAATAAAAAGATTTGAATTTAGATTTTTGAATTATTAAAACGATGTATATAAAAGATGTATAAAATTTGATTTTTATAAATATAAAATATTGGGATTATAAAACGAGTTTTAATAAGTGTTAAAATGAAGAATAAAGGGATGGCATAAGTGAACGAAATTTTATATTTATAAATTATGAAGTTACAAAATAAATAGATTTTTGTAAAACAAAAGACTTATGAGTGATTTACTTATAAATCGGGTTTCGACATTTTAATTAAGAGTTGTGAATAAGTATGAATGGTTTATAGACGAGATTTATAAAATATATATTTTATAAATCCAAACAATGGAATTTTAAACGTAGTTCGGTTGTTGTTAAAAATAAGATTTTAAATGAAATCTTATAAGGAATAAGATTTAAAATTTGTGAAGCCTTAAAGGAACGAATGTTATAAATCCATGAAGTATAAGTACTTAACCTCTAATATGGACTTTTGGTAGATAAAGTTGAGTTATAAAATGAATTGAATTATAAAGAAGATTTATAAATCAAAGTTGTTAGAAAATAGAAATAGGATTTATAAATGTTGTTTTATAAATTCGAAATCAATTGGATTTGATAAAGTAAATATAGGAGATTATTAAAGAAGATATATTCGCGATTTTGGATAGCGAATTATCTTTGAAATAAATGTGTAGAAATGATTGAAATTGGGTTAAGTGAATTATATTCACGATTTTGGGACAGTGAATATACTGTTAAGGAAAATGGACTTATTTTCGAAGAAGGAATATTAAAAATAAAGTTAAACATTTTACAGATGTTTTAAAATGTATTATGAATCGAAAGCATAGATTTCAACATTCATTGTTGAAATAGACGTTTTCGAGAAATTTAAGAAAATGATGGACTATAACACCGTTGTTATAGTAAATGATTTTCGAAAGAAAATGTTTTATGTAGTATTGGGATTTACATATATCTATCTTAAAATCCGAATCCCTATACTAGTGATTTTGAGTCGTCGTAACGATGTTTTACGTGACATTCGTTTTGACTCAAATAAATGTGTTTTAAGAATGATTTCCTTAAAGAACGAAATATATACTTAATATTGATTTAAGTATATCGAATATTTTCTAAGTGTTGAAAATAAATGATTTGTGAATTACTTATTTTTAAATAAGTATGGAAATGCTTTTCCAATATGAAATGAACTGTTTTGAGATTTTATCTTTTAAAGATAAATTGAAATGTGGAAATTGAGTTGAAATTGTTTTCAAATGGTTAAGTGTGGAAAATAATATATCTAGTAAAGATATTTTTGGAAATTAAATAATTCGGGAAATTATTTGGAATCTGATGATGTAGCGCATCTTTATTGATAGTTAAATAACCGACTATCAATAATTACCTTGAATATGGTATTTGTTGTGAATTGGATGAATTTGAATGCCACATTTATTTTTGAATAAGCGCTCACTATTCGGGTTAGCCGGGAAAGGACCATGGGGTCGTATAACCCATTCCGAATATGTGATACGTCGTTATGAATTGCATTCGAAGACCGGTGTGGAAGACCGGATATTTTTGAAAATGGAAGGATTACCGTCGAGTTACTCTACATCGGCTGATCTCCGATTTAGAGGTTTTATCACCCTTAGTGACGGGAAGTCCGGACGTGATTAGAAATTTATCCGGAAATGCAAGGGCTTCGTGAGAAGTGCCTTCGGTTCTGTTCGATCCCGGAACAGACTTGTATGGATTGTGTGTCTGACGTTACAATTTGAGATATAAAGCTGATTTCTTTCAAATACATATCTGTTGGTGGCGGAGAATTTATTCTCTTAGCTTAACACCCTTCTCTGAGACGTACGAGCTCAGAGGTTATGTAGTTGAAATTTATCAGCGATATATCCCAATTTGGTAACGTGGCATACTGAGTGTTGCTGTGAAATGATTAGTGTTTGATCATTTGTGATATGATCATTTGTTTGATCTTATATCTTTGTGATCATAGGTTGATCATTTTGTTTGACCCGAAGCAGGGCTTTGTAGAAAGCGTAGCTTTGTGGACGAGACTTCGTCGAGCCTCACACCCCGGAAATGGTCGAAACAGGAAGAATGCGGCAAGGTTCTAGGGAGTAGCGCCCCTCAGTGTATGTCATTCCTTCTGGATAGAGGTGGTATCATGGTATGGAGCCCAGATACTTAACCTATGTGGTTGCTGCATTATTATCTATGTGGTTTGTTGGAAATCGGGGATCCTCGGGAAGATCGGTTACGATCGGGGGATGGCATACGCGTGTCAGTAGTTACCTATTTTTGCAGAGGTAACCCGGCCTTGTGTTGGCAGAGATCCGGTTAGGTTCTCGGGTCGTCTATTCCAGGGACGTACCCATCGTGGATAGGAAGTTCCTTAGCCTGACCATTTGTTGGAAATCCAAACTCCAATACGAACTTTGTACGGTATTAGTTGTAGAACCTGCCATTTACGTACGGTGGTCACCACTGTTTAGATGGTAGCTATAGTAGGCATACGATACTGGTCGTATGTTGGCTAAGATTAATATTATACTTTCGAAATGTTTTCTACACTATGCACTAATAATAATATCAAAAATGATTTGATTTTGCGTAGTAAGCATCTTTGACTATCATAAGAAGAAATCTCCTCCAATTCTGCGTTTGCATTGTGTGTGTGGTGGGAGGTCTTATGGTAGTCTCATTTTCCAAAAAGCATTGCGAATTTGTTTTATTTTCTTTGTGAAAGAATAACTGTTTTACGATCTCACACCAGTCACCATGACTGACTCGGAGTTTATTGTTCCCTTCTAAACTCTGGGTGCCCACCAATTTCCACACGGGCAGCCTAGAGTTATGTTATCAGGATAGTCTGGATATTCTGGAGCTTTGGAGATAAGCTGGATGGCGAGACGTAGTATTTGTATCTGATATATTTATTCCGCTGTGTATTCTGTATGAGGACAAGTTATATAACTGTCCATTGTTGTATATTGACTCTGATGATTGATGTATGTATAAACTGATATAGTTCTTTGTTTTAAAAGACTATTGTTTATTTATTATATATTGTTCCGCTGCGATATGTGAGATTCTGATATTGTTTTCTGTCTCTGTTCTGATGTGTTGTTCTTCTTTCTTTTTTCTACTCTCTTCCTTCTGTCTTCTATCTTTTCTTCTATTTCTTCTTTCTAAAACCCTCACTATTGGAGTTTCCGGCATTCGATTTCTCGGCAGCCGATAAAGTGAGTATCGATGTCGAATTTTCGAAAGTCGAAAATTTCGGTATGTGACACCAAAATAACTATTCAAATTATAAAATAAATTCCAAAGCTTTATTATCCTATAATTCATAAGTCAAATATCTTTTAAATAGATTCAAATTACAAGTAAACCAAATATTTTTCATACTAATATAAACTTCCATTATTCATTACAAGATTTAATATCATTTCAAATTCATTTCAAAATATCAAAATATCATTTCAAAACATCATTTATTTAATTTAAATTTAAATACCATTTAATCACATTTCAAAATAGTTGTATTTCCCAAATCAACTATTCCATTTAAATCATTTAAAGTCAATTCATTATATTTAATAACTAAATATTTAATTTCCAAAATTTAATCTTTTTCAAAGATTATTTGTTCATTTGAATTTATTAAACAAAGAAAATTCAACTTTCGCAGCACTTAGAAAATGCCACGAAACGTTATGTTTTAAAAACAGTTCATTAACAAAAGACAACATTTAAAATGCTGTAATATCTTAATTTAGTTTCAATTAAAATTTTAGTTAAATTTAAAAACTATAGCACTAACAAAGTGCTATAATAACCCTTAGTTCAAATTTGCTATTTGGTTCATTTAACACAACTACAGCATTTTCCAATGCTGTAATATCTTTACATTTCATTTCAAAAATGCTGTCAAATCAAATTCAGAGTTTTATTTACAATTTCACACACAATTAACTTTTAATATAAATCCTTTTAACTTATAAAATCATATATTTTTACATAAAAAAACAATCATTTAAATACCTTTATTTCTATGATTTTATAAAGTCAAATTTCCATACAAAAATCAAATTAATTAACAATTAAATTTTCAATTCTTTATTTAAAAATTTAACTTAACACTTAAGTTTAAATTTCCAAAATATAACTTATTTCCATTTATTTCACTTATTTAAAAATTCACTTTTAAACAAATTTCACAATTCTCAATTTAAGTTATATTTCCAAATTCAGCTTAAATATTCATTTCATATTTTATTTATAAAAATCATTAACACTTTTAAAAATTATTATTACTTAAAAAAATCAATAAATTCATCTTTTAAATCAAATTTGTCATATTTTCTTACTTTACATAAATTCCATTTATAACCAAAATCATAAATTCTAAAATTAACTTGTATTTCAAATTCTACTTCACCATTTACTAAATTCACTTATTTAATTTGTAGAAAATCACAAATATTTTATAGAAATCATTTTAATAAAATTTAAATCAAAATATCATAATATTTACATTTTTAAAATATTTTAAAAATTTCAGAAAAATATATAAACCACGGGCCTATATACAATTTTCTAGCCTAGGTCAAGTGATACGGATATGTATCATTTCAATCCGCAGTTTACAAAGAAAACCAGGTTCTATCATTTCAAACCCGCAATCCTAAGTTAAATAAAATAAATAAAACCGTTCAGGCTTATCATTTCAGCCCATAACGATTTTTCCCTATTCTAAAGTCCGTTCGGAGATGTATCATTTCAACCCATAGTGATTTCTAATCTACAGGGAACTTGCAGTGTGATAAACTGATAAAAATGAACAAAATAACATCATATAACAGCAATGGATGATATAACATATGTAATAAAAGGGGTAAACATTATATGATCATAATATAACAGTTATAACAGGATGATATAATTTACAGATTCAAATGGTGTCAGTTTACTAGTTATATAAGTACACATCGTCTGGTGAGAATTACTCACTTGTTCAAAGCTGGAGATTGCTGCCAAAGCACACAACACAACAAAATAAAGGCACGATGACATGGATATGACTTGAGAGTGGAGAGCCAAAGCAATTAGACTTGTTCAAATATTTACACAAAACAATGCAAATATATGTGAGTTTCAACGCAAGTTATCACCAAATAGCATTAGAAACAAAAGCCCAAAACAACACTAAACGAACTGCACTTGTTCTCAACCTCATATGCTTTAGTTAGACATGGAATAAGCTCAGCTAAGGCAGAGGATTGGGTCAGGTTTGGGGTCCAAAGAAGTCGGCCATTATGGTGTAAAAGTGATGGGATGATATAGGTGCAAAACTATACAATTTCAAGGCAACTACAAGGCAACAACTTCATCTCTATGCTCCTATTGTGCTCGGCCAGAGGCTAGGTGGGCCCTACCATTGGTGCAGCTGGTGGTGGGTGATGTGGTAGAGGGTGGAGGTCAGGTCAAAGGTGGTGGTGGTGGAGGTAGTGGCGGCTAATGGTGGTAGAAGGAGGAGATGATAAACTAGGCTAGGCTAGTGCAATAGGTGATAGGTTGTGATTGTTTTTGGTGGATTTTGTATAGATCTTGGCCTTGGGTTGGTTCGGCCTAGGGAGGAAGTGAAATAGGGTGGGTGATGGTCAGAGAAAAGGGGTGGTAGAGGTCAGGTAAGATCTGGTTGAGGAGGATCCAAGCTATGAAGGTGAGAACAAGTACAAAATTTCAAAATAGAAAAGTAGAAAAACAAAGGAAGAAGAAGATAATTTTTACCTCAACTCCTTCAAGCCATGGCCATATATTTTTTTTAGATGAGAAATGGATCTGAAATCCACGTGAAAAATGAAGGAGGAAGTCACGGCTAAATAAAGAAAAAAAAACGGCCAAAGAGTAAATGAGGAAACGGTAAAAGAAACGACTTACGTTTCAAAAGCTTTTAAAAGCTTTCCAAATTTCTTAAATTTATTCCTATAAGTTTACCTTACTGAGAATAATAATAATTTCAGTCACAAATTCGATAATATAACAAAATATGAAATATATATAAATATTTATTAATTATATAAGGTTAAAATAAGAAAATAGCACAAAATTGCAAACTAGTCTAGAAAAAGGGAAAATAAACAGATTGAACTTTGGAAAAATTTATATGGACTTGTAAAAATATTTATAACAAGGATAACAACATAAAAGTAAAAATTCATTCACAAATAAATATATAAATTTTAATTTAAATAAAATTTAAATGAAGAAATTAGCAGAAGAATAGAAAACAGCCTTTTAAAAATAGGGAATAATTACAGTAAATTTTGGAAAAATCCTATTATCATTTTAAAAATTTTTGAAAGTCAAAATATTCATAAAATAACATATTGACCCATATTAAAATGAAATATGACAATAAAAATATAATTTATACAATTTAAAAATAACAAAATTGCAGAATAAACAAATTGAAGTCAATATTGAAATATACATAACTTTCACTGTTTAACTCCATTTTCAACGAAACGAAAAGCAGTGTTCAAGTTATTACATCTATTTTCATAATAAAAGATAAAATTTAAGATTTTAAAATAATTTAAATTTGAAGTTTAAAAGTCAAATTTGAATGGTTTGACCAGAAATTCACTTATAGTAAAATATTCAAATTATACTAATTTGAACTATAAATCACTTAATAATCATCATTTATATTTAAAAATGAAATGTTTGAAATAAAACAAATTAAAAATAATTTAAAAATAAAAGAAAGTCCAATTTAAATATTATACAAAATCTAGGGTTGTTACAGAATGTATCTTTTAAAAAAAAATGGAAATATGATGCAAACAACCTATATATATATATATGTATTTCTATATGTTCGCAAATTTTGAAAATCAAAATCTTTCTTTTACGTCCAAATTTTCCCACACTTCTCTGAATAGAAGTATAATTCAACCAATTTTTCATTCAATCCCCACCATCTAAAAATCTTAGCATACCATTCCTAACATACAAATTTTATAAAAATCTAGTTGTTTAAACCTATATTCTTATTCCGAAAAAGGGTTTAGATGGAAAATCCATATTTCTTTTCCTTCTCCTATGTACCCTTTCTCCACTATACCTTGGAACCTTCACTTTCGCCCCTAATTCTCTTTCAACTTTTTCAAATATAGTCCACATAATTAAATTTTATTTTAAATCAGAATTATTTTAAAAACCAGTTTTTTTAGCTAAGGACAAGGTATGGGGAAATAGATTCCATATCTAAGATGACTTTTCCATTGTCACTAACTAAAACTTATTTTACTTACTCTATTGCACAGTAAAATTTCGATATGCTAACCTATCGAACTCTTCCCCTACTAAGCATGTGGCATTTCCATAATAAATTCTTTTTATCTTCCTCCGCACAAAATTTTTTTAGACTTAATTTTTAAATACTTGGAAAAACTCTTAAAATTTTAAAATTTTACCACCATTTTTCAAAACTTTTCCTAAAATTATTTTATCTCCAAACATTATGAATTTTGAACAAAACTTCGAAAAGTGCATGTGTGTGTGTATTCAAAACAATTCATGTCACATCCTACGCAGTCTTGATCTAGTCGATAGTTTAACATCCATAATGGACTCTATTCTATTACACGGTACATGTCAATTTCAAAAACCTTTCTTTAAATTTTTAAATAACAACCAACACTCAGGTTCATTTATAAATTTCAGCTTTTAAGGCATATGGACACTGACCCGTGTCTTCGCAACAAACTTTCTCTATCCTTCGCTCTCCAAAATTTATCTTTCCAAAATTTTAAGGCTTTTGGGACTTAAATTTACTTTTATTTTAGTAGCTAAATACCTAATTTATTTTATGAACTTCCATCCTTTTACTTATTTATTTTGTATTAGTTAAGTGTCTACATGCGATTTCCTTACACATTTTTCTAGTTAATATAGCAGTTCACCTAGAAAATCAAATTTCACAAGGAACATTTCTCATGATATAGTACGCGTTTTACAGAAACAACTAATGCTTACAACCCAAACCTTAAAGAAATAAGTGTTGGAAATTGCCCCTCAACATTAGCTAGCAATAACGACGTTGTGGCCTTATCACTTCTTACTTAAATTAAATGGACCTTTCTAACATGCTATATTTCCGTAACCCACTTGTCTTAACTTTTCTTTATGGGTTCTGATGAATAAGGTCTATCCATTACTTTCATCACCATATCCAATTATGGAATAAACTGCATCGCCACACTATAATGGTTAAGAAATAAAAACTATGCATATTTTGAATAACTCATGGGTAAATTGGAATAGCGGAATAACTTCTCTACCATCTATCTTGCCTTTCTTATCTTTGAGTCTACCAATGTCTTCTATGCATGTTCACCATCTCATTACCCTCTGTCACCATCTTATTTTAATCCAAAACTCTTGATAGTCTCTCAAATATTAGTATTTACTTTCTTTATCCTTAATCTCTCATACGAGCCTACTCTAGAACTCGTAGAAGTGTACTTTAATACCATTCATCATTCTTTTGTGGTTCTTCTTATGGCTTGCATATATGTCTAACAAAATATTCCAAGGTTCTCACCAATATTCCTTACACTTTATAGGGATTCCTTATTACTACTCTATGAGTAGTCATCGCTATCTTCTTCATAGCCTAATCTTTTACCTCGTCTTACCTAAGCAGCCATTCCTATCCACTCCATATTTAAAATTTCGGTTTGGTCTTCGCCATTTTTTTTCAAAAATTTAAATTTATAGTACTTAATCCTAAACTTTTTTCTTTACAAGTACAACTTAGAAACTTTTTATTAAATTCAAAAATAACTTGGTGTCTTAACTTTTAAAACTATAATTTAGATTCTTTTTCCGAATTTAGCCTATTCACCAAGTCCAAAAGAAAGTGTTAGAAATTCAATTTAAAAAAGTTTCTTTCCTTTTTCTTCAAATCAACTTTTCCTTTTAAAGACTTTTTCAACAACAAGGATTTTACTTCTTAAAAATTGGTATTTTAATTCAAACTATTTATTAAGATTTTCTTTTAAAGATTTGGTTGTTATACCAAACCATTTCTTTTCAAAAACGCACTTTATAGTATTTCTAAAACATCTTTTAGATTTTTTAACAATTAGAATAGGAGTAGACAAGGACAATTCTTACTCTATTATTTTCTTACTACTCATGACATCTCCACTTTCATCCTTAGCGGAGGTTCTACTAGCAGATTAACGGACTTCTAAAAGATATGTGCCATTACTGTACCTATTACGAAAACAATATATTTTTCTTTTTTTTAATTTCTTATACCGTTTCTAATTACTAACATCATTTTATAAGAAATTATAACCTTGTTTCTATTTATATTTCATAATTTTTCTACTATTTAATTTTCTTCTTCCTAACTTGCTCTTATTTAAATTGCCTCTATGTATATAGTTTTCCTCTTAACTGACTGTCCTCTTTATTGGACCATTGTAGCGCGTTTACCTACTGCTTTGCTTTTGGGTCTTAACCTTCTTTCATATTATCTTTACCCCATTTCAAACTTGTACCACTTCTTATTGTAAACCCCTAGAAGGGATTTCATAACTTAAAAATTTTCATTACAGAAAAACCCACAAGCTATATTTACTCCACCATGTTTTTCAAAAGAAATAGCTTTTTATAATATTTCCTTTATTGAAATCTTAGATTTTAACAAATTTTAATTTCTACTAGAACTTTAAATTTAAATAAAATATAGATATATTATTTTTCAAAAATTTAACGTGTACTTACTCTTCAATAATAGGGTTTGTCCACTTTTAAGTAAGCACTTTGAAAATCATTTCAAATATATCGGTAGTATATATTTTTCTCAGACCTTTAAAATAGTTTCAACTTTTATATTAAATACTTTCATATGGGGTCGGACTTAGAGTGGATTTTTGTTTGTCCTAACTTTTGGATTTCTGTTCCTTCAACTTACTTATTGACTTATCTTTTTCCATAATATTAAAAATTCGGCTATTTTCTAAGAGTTACTAATTCATACCTTCCTTTGTGAATTTAATTGCTTTCGGATATCTGCAACATATGAACTCTTACTTCCCCCTTATCTAGACCTACTGTACATCATCAATCGGCAATTCTGTGTGGATCTACAGCCATTAGGATATCAAAAGCCCAATTAGCGAGTCACCTAGCTTCAGGGACCTTCCCCATGCTACACTCGTGCTCTTCTTAAGTCAACACCTTTCCATTCGAACTATTTCCCATAGGGTAATCGGGTAGGTGTACATCTTCAACTTCTTCCATTGTTCCAACTCATAATCGACTTATCCATTTCCAATGCATGGTTACAACTACTCTATAGTCGGAATTCATAGGATTTGGCATATTATATATTTATATTTATAGGCAAAATATTTATATGTCCACTCAACGTTTCCTAATTTTTTAAGATCGGCTAACCTAAGCTCTAATACCAAATGTAACAATCCATACCCAATTAGGCCTTTTCGCTAAATCGAAAACCAAGTCCATCAAAGTACTGATCATTGGTTTGGTATCCTGCAAATATACAAATAAATGCATATCAGAGCACTATCGATATAACACACAGTAGAATAGTAGTATAATAAATCATATAGTTACTGACCAAGATTGACACTTCTAATATCTAGTGCCTTTGTCGGTATCGAGCATGCATAAGTAAACATGTCCTTCCACTGCTCCCACCTTGCACTAGTACTTGTCCCACTAAAGATATCCAGTGGGTTGTAATGAGGAATGTAATGACCCGTATTTTTAATGATAGGATTTTTTTAAATAATTGATTTAAATATCTAATCGTTAATTAAATGAAGGCCAAAAAATATGGTTTTTCGTGTACGATCGAATCAGGACTCAAGACTACTTCCGTTGAGTTCGGATTAATGTTGCGAATTAAAATGAGTATAAGCTTCGCTATATTTGGAGAATGAGCAATCCAACAACCGAAACGATCTTGAAATGCGTGAAATTAGCATCCCGGGGTGCAGTCTCAAACAGCGTCGAGATTTATACCATAGGATCCAAAAAAATAAGATGATGTACATAGACGAGTTTCATGACGATCGGACGCATCATGTGATCGTACGGTCTCGAAACGTATGACCATTTATTTGAGAAAATAAGTAAATGAAATATTATATTAATATAAATTCTATTCAAATCCTTCCCACTTTTCTTTAATCCATTTCACTGTTCCATTCCTGAGAATAAAGTCATGGCTTCCTCTTCCTCTTTTATTCAAAAAAATAAAATCGAGAGATCAGCTCCACTAAAAATTATGAAACCAGATAAGATGAGCTTGTATAGATGAGAGCTCTGTGATGACCATGATGGAATTTTGATCGATCATAATTGGCGACATCGATTTCTTCTTGGCAGAAGGTTTTGATTTGCCAGATCTTGAGGCAACGATAGGCGGATTCGAGATTGGCGTTGCAATTCTCTCGATGGCGTGAACCTTTCCCCATGACGTAGTTTCTCCAATGACTGGACGTAGATCACGATAATTGGCTGGGTTGTAATGTGGCGTCGGGTCATGAATTCATATGGAGGATCAGATCTTGAATGGATGGGTGGAATGCTTGGAGGATATGATTAGGAGTGTGGAGGGATTTCTATTTCATGGATTGGAGGAGAGATAGGGATGGGAGGATTCACATTGTGGATATGTGCATGCATACATGTATATGCATACAGAGAAGAAAGCTTAATAAGGTGTGACGACCCGAAATTTCAGATGTTTGAAATCAGAATATTTAATTGATTGTAAATATGTAAAAGTTAATTTTTACATTGGATTTCAAATATCACTATTTATTTGATAATCAAATTATTGAATTTAATAATTGAAAGTTGGGTAAAATATTGAATCTTCAGTTTTAAGCTTGTTATAAATAATTTGAAGCCTTGTAAAATTTATATTGATAGTTCTGAAGATAATAAAAGCTTTTAAGTTAAAATTGGAAGTGATTCGTTCGGTTTTAAAAATATATCGTTTGAATTGATATTTAAAAACAGTCTTCCGAGGCACAGTCTCGGATTTCGACGAAACCAGTTCCATTGGATCCGTAATAGTGTATTTTTATCGGATTTCAATTTTCGTAACGTTTGGAGTTGTCATGTGATCGTAAGGGATATAAGAGCGCTGGAATCTATATCGAAATTAATATAATAGCTGGGTCCAAAAAGCTATCTTCTCCATACGATCGAATTAGGATTCGAAACCTTTTCCATTTTGCTCGGAATAGGGGTATAACATTATAGATGCCTAGCGGCATGCCTCGATAGGAGTTTGAAATTTTAAGTTGCATTTGAATTTGAATTTGAATTTAATTGAATATATTTATACTAGTCAACTGCAGTTGAAATTATATCTACATCAGTACTTTTGCCTTCCCCATCACAACTTTTTCCTATCACTGTAGCCATCCCTGTAACATCCCATCGTGTCTCCATTCTTATTTTAAAATCTCACGCAAGAAAAAAATCTCGAGCCTATCTCATTTTCATTTCCAATTCGAACGAAATAAAATGTCGCGTATTACTCCTCCCTTTGCTCTTAAATTAAAATCAGATTCCTTTTCACTTTTTTCAATCAAAAAGGGCCAAACGAAATCGTTTACAAAAGAAATCGATCGCACTCAATACGATGAGCGAATCGAATGATTTTCGATCGAGAGAATTGTTGAAGCCGTGTTCGAATCAGTTGCGACGGTGGGTCGGAGTTCGCAAGGCTATAGGCCGAGGCGCGGGATCGCTGAAGCGAGAGATAGAGTCGGTTTTCTCGAAGCTGGGATCAAAGACGTGGTTCGCTCTGAGGGTTCGGCGCTCGAAACTGAAGTCGAAGGCAAGTCGACATTGGGAAGCCAAAGTCACGTTCAGATCTCGATTTCGCGGAGATGGGTCAACTGCCGGTGCGTAGGAAGGGGGGAAGAGTGTAACGACCCAGAATTTTGACCAAATTAAATTGAGGATATTTAATTAATTTTAAATATTTGAACGATAATTTAATTTGAATCCCCGATCTAAATTTGAAATTGGCGATTAAATTATAAAATTTAATCTATTGAATACTGAATAAAAATTTGAATCTTCAATTTTAAGTTGAAGAAAAATATTTCAAAAGCTTTTAAAATTCGTATTGATGATACTGAAGATAACAGAAGCTTCAGAATCTAATTTCAAAGTGTTTCGTTCAATTTTGAAATTAAATCGTTTAAATTGAATTTAAAAGTAGCCGTCCGAGGCGCAGTCTCGGAATTCGACGAAACCAGTTCCATTGGATCCGTAATATCGAATTTTTATCGGATTTCCAATTTCGTATTTTTCGGAGTTGATATGAGAGCATACGGCGTGTAAACGCATTGAAATTTAATCGATTTCAATTTAAATTAAAATTAAAATTTGTCAATATCATCAACACGTTCTCCTTCTTTTTAGCCTTAATTCACGCAGAGAATCATGTCGCGAAATCGTGCGACCCATCCCTTACGTTTTAAAATACCCCATTCCCTCTGTTCAGATTCAAATCAAACGCAAAGAAAAAAAAAATGTCCTCTTCGATTAAACTCAAAGTGGAATCAAAGACAATGGCAGCCGCTTCTTTTACTTTAAAATCGAAATACAAACGATTTCCCCTTTCCTCTAATTCATTCACGAAATCTTCGAAATGGGTGTGGAAGGCTCGCTGGAAATCGCAGGGGAGGGGTAAGCTCGAACTCGAGCATGCGAAGAGGTGCGAGTACTAGATCGAGGCGTGGAGGCATCGATTTTCTGGGAGCTTGAAGGGGATTGGGCGACGATGGATTCGCCCTGATTCTCGCGACAGTGGCGGCGACGTGGGGTACTGGCGAGCTCGTTAAAGAGGCGATAGGAGGCTCGCGCGTTCGCAAGGCCGTAGGGGTTGCCGCGACGCGTCTTGACAACATGTCTGAGCAATGGCGATCGACTCAGCATCGCGTGGGGGAGCGCGTGGATTTTGGTGGTTTCGTGGGCGCGCAATGAAGATGGCGCGTTCGATTTTGAAGGGGACGTTGACGAACTGGAGGTTGAGTGTCGCGATTTTGGGTTTTGTTTCGTTAGTGTGGTCGCTGGGTGGTTCGAACAAATTGGTAGTCGAGCACGAATGAAGGTAGTACGGTGGCGTTCAGGCACAAGGCAGGGCAAGGTGGTTGGCAAACTTTCTTGGGTGGTGTTTGACGTTCTTCGCGATTGCAGAGTGGAGCTCATCTAGGTCTGGGATTCGAAATCTAAGGATTCGCGATTCTTGCCAAGCTCGAGGCGGCAACCTGGCATTTCTTTAGTGAGGTTCTTGGCTTTGGAATCGTGAGTTTTCTTTTATTGTTTATTTATAAAATTACATGAATATGCTTTTACATGCTGGAGAGAAAAATATATATATAATGGGAGAGAAGTTCTTACAGTAACAAAAGTTCTGTTTTCATTATATACAAGAAAAGCAAAATACATAAGTATAAATTTATCTATATATAATACACATATTTTAGTTTACTAGTTATTTTAATATAAATTTGAGTGATTAACTTTCTAATTAACATGTTCCATTATTTTAGTCATGAAGGAATAATTATAAAGAAATTTAGTTTAAATAAAATTCTTAGAAAATTAAATAAATGGTAATTAATCATCCAATTATTCCAGATATTAATAAACTGTATAAATATTTATACAAGGTTAAAAAAAATCGAGGAGGAGGCAAACTGAATTGGAATGGATGCTAGTAAAATGGAAATCAAGGTGAGATTTTCTCACTCGAAGGAAATTTGAATTTACAGTTATTATTGATTGATGATTGTTATTGGATTGTTGATATTAGATATTTTAGGATATATCTATATATATAGCAGTATATACATATTGGCATATGTATATACTGGATTGTTGATTTCCCGCCTCGTATAGCGGATGAGACCCTATTACGCCGTTAGTAAGCGGATTTATAAAAACCTATATACCGCGATAATTCCGTACTGGAGCGGAATTGGTATTGTGCTAACGTCTTTGAATGCAGGGAAACAGGTTGGAGGGATCCAACTGGATTCCTCACCAGTAGTTATTTATTTACAGGATTGATGTATATTCTGTTATCATATGTGGATATATGATGTTGATGTTGTGATTGACTAATTGATGCGTTGCATCATTGGATTCAATTTTTGAAGTTTTAAAAATAACGATTTTAACTTTAAAAGGGATTTTTAAAGTGATTATTTGTAAATATACGTTATTAAATTTTTGAATTAATTTACAAACGTTAAAATTATTAAAGTTATAAAGGTTAAGATTTTGGTGAAATATAACCGAGAGGTGATTTTTGAAATAAACAGTTAAGTAATTTATAAAATAGTTTAAAATTTGAATTTTTGAATTATTAAAAACGAGGTATATAAAAGATGTATAAAATTGATATTTATCAATTAAAATTATTGGAATTTTATAACGAGTTTTTATAAGTGTTAAATTGTAAAGGTATGAAACTTATAGAATTATAACTTGGGAAGATAGAAGATTTATAGGATTATAAATTGTGAAGTTTGAAGTTTATAGATTTATAAAGTATGAAGTTATAAAATGAATGAAATTGTAGAATAAAGGCTGATAAGAAATTTACTTGTAAATTGGATTTTTGCCTTTAAGTGGGATATTTATCGAAATTGTTAATAAAGAAGATTTATAAACCGAAGTTGTTATAAAACAGAAATGGAATTTATAAGCGTTGTTTTATAAATTCAAAATCAATTGAATTTGATGAATTAAATACTGAAATATGATTAGTGAAGTATATTCCCGATTTTGGACAGTGAATATATTTTTAAGTAAAATGGATAGGGTTTTGGGAAAGCGATATTACGAAATGAAGTTAATTGTTTTAAAAGATGTTTTAAAACGTGTTAAATATCGAAAATCATAGATTTCAACATTTATTGTTGAAATAGACGTTTTCGAGAAATAAGGAAATTTTTTTATCTAGTATTGGGATTTACATATCTATCTTATTTTCGAATCCCTATACTAGTGATTTTGAGTCGTCGTAACGATGTTTTACGTAACATTCGTTTTGACTCAAATAAATGTTGTTATAGTAAACGATTTCCTTAAAGAATGGAATATATACTTAATTTGATTTAAGTATATCGAATATTTTTCAAGTGTTGAAATAAATGATTTGTGAAATACTTATTATTATATAAGTAGGGAAATGCTTTTCCAATATGAAATGAACGTTTTGAGATTTTATCTTCTTAAAGATAAAATGAAATTGAATATTTGAAATCGATTTGAGAATCGTATATCAATAGATATTCTGAAAATATAAATTCAATATGGAATTTATAAAGGAAATGAAAACTGTTTAGAAAAAAATAAACGTTGATTTATTTTTTTAAAGTGTGGAAATTTTTTATCTAGGAAAGATATTTTTGAAAAATAAATAATTGGGAAAATTATTTGGAATCTGATGATGTTGCGCATCTTTATTGATAGTTAAATAACCGACTATCGATAATTACCTTAAATAGGTATTTGTTGTGAATTTGATGAATTTGAATGCCACACTTATTTTTGAATAATCGCTCACTATTCGGGTTAACCGGGAAAGGACCATGGGGTCGTATAACCCATTCCGAATATGTGATACGTCGTTATAAATTGCATTCGAAGACCGGTGTTGAAGACCGGATATTTTCGAAACGGAATGATTACCGTCGAGTTACTCTACATCGACTGATCTTCGATTTAGAGGTTTTATCACCCTTAGTGACGGGAAGTCCTGACGTGATTGAAAATTATCCGGAAATGCAAGGGCTTCGTGAGAAGTGCCTTCGGTTCTGTTCGATCCCGGAACAGACTTGTATGGATTGTGTGTCTGACATTACAAATTGAGATATAAAGCTGATTTCTTTCAAATACATTTCTGTTGGTGGCGGAGAATTTATTCTCTTAGCTTAACACCCTTCTCTGAGACGTACGAGCTCAGAGGTTATGTAGTTGAAATTTGTAACAACCCTGGTTTTTGAAATTACCTTGAATATTAAATTATAATGGTGATTATAATTTAATATTGGAATTAATTGGACTAATAAGTAGAAAATATTATTTATTTTAATAAACAATGGATTTGGGTTAGCTTGGGCTAAATAAAATGATAAACATGAGAGAAATAAAGCTTTACTTTATTTCATGAATGTTGAATGTATTGTTTTGGGTACATTCAATTAAAAATTGATAATGTGTGCAATATTATGATTTTTGCCAATATTGCCATTTTATTAATTTAAATATATGAGAATTGGTTAATATAATAATTATTCACGGGGAATATGATTAATAATGATGCAAAATATTTTATTAGTGTTAGAACATGTATTTACATTCATTGGAATGTAATATACGTTTATATTTAATCAATTTGTATCATATTGCAATTTATTTTGCAAAAGTGTAGAAATTAGTTAAATTTAGTAATATCAGTAAAATAAATAATAAAAGTGTAAAATTTGGGTTTTTACATTTTTATTTGGAATCTAGGTGTTGAGACGATTCCAACAAGTCCAAGTTTGCTAAATTTGGATTTAAATTGAAGAAGTTATGAAGATTTAAATAAATGACATGAACATAATTTGATAAACAAAAACTTGATTAAGTGTTATTGGGTTGCTATTGCTTTTGGCCCAAACCCATTGCCTAGAGAAGCTTCTGGATGAGAAACATGAAAATGAACGTACAGTTCATTCTCTTCTTTCATCTCCTTCCTCAGAAAACTTCCTGAAGCTTTGCAAATGGCCTCCTCAACTTAGAATTCATCCAAATCTCCATTTTATTGCTCGAATTAGATAGATTTTCAGTCCAAAAATAAGAGAAGGTAATCTCTAATCTATTTATCTCTCCAATTTGAGGAGAAATCCATTTTTCATATACTGTAACTTTTTATTTACCCCTCTTTTTGGTTTGCATGGCTTTCTTTTAGCTTCTATAGGTGGAATCGAAGCTCCAGAGCGCTGAAAGCTCAAGTCTTCTTGCCAAAAATCGTCTCCTTTGCTAAGTACAGTAAGTATAAAACTTACAGTAGCTGAATTTTTGCCTCTGGTTGAAAAAAATTCGTAGCTTATTTCTGTCTATTTTGAAGCTGAAACTAATTTTATCATATCTCTCACGTTTATTATCCAAATTGGATGATCTTTGATGTTCTGGAAAGCTTAGGATTTAAGCTAAAAGTTTCATGTTTTGAGTTTTATGAATTTTTGAGTTTAATTTGGTCAAAAATGCACTTCTTTGTCGCTGTCCCGAGAGCAAAAGACAGCGACAATAAATCCATACCTGATAATTGTTTTGGGTATATCTTTTGAATTGTAAGTCCGAATCAGGTGATTCTTTTTTTTGAATTCTAGCTATGAAAATGCTCTTCAACTTTTATGTTTTATGATTTGTCAAAATCTATGATCTACAGGGTCAAAATTGCTCTTTAAGTCGCAGCCCTGTTGTTATGCATATTGTTCTCAGTTATGTAATTTTAAACCTGAGCTAGTATTTTGTGCATAACTTTTGCATTTCTTATATAATTTTTAAAGTTTTGGAAACTGAAGAAAGGGTGTGACAACTTTAATTTGTATCACTTTCTGAAATTCATTGATTAAAATGTTGAAACACCTCTTGCAAACTCGTTGTCCTGTTGTTGTAGTGTACTCAGTGTTTTGTGCAAACCTGAGCTAGTATTTTGTGCATAACTTTTGCATTTCTTATCCAAATCCTATAATTTTTAAAGTTTTGGAAACTGCAGAAAGAGTGTGAAAACTTTTATTTGTATCACTTTCTGAAATTCATTGATTAAAATGTTGAAAAACCTTTTGCAAACTCGCTGTCCTGTTGTTGTAGTGTACTCAGTGTTTTATGCAAACCTGAGCTAGTATTTTGAGCATAACTTTTGAGTTTCTTATCCAAATCCTATAATTTTTAAAGTTTTGGAAACTGCAGAAAGAATGTGACAACTTTCATTTGTATCACTTTATGAAATTCTGTGAATAAAGGATTGAAATAGCTGATGCAAATCGCTATCTTGAGCACTTGCATGTAGTCTTGTGTGTTGTATTTGCTTTGGTTGATGAGTTTTCCGATGATTTGTTTTTTTTCACTTGATTTGCGAATAGTTCGAGCTTAGTATTTTATACCATATGCCGATGATATGAGGCAAGTTATATGACTTTTGGGAACATCTGAGTTTCTATTTTAATGTGGATTTGACTAACGGTTAGTAAACTGTTTAGTGCGAACGTGTGGTATGGGACACATGTTAACACTTTACAGATTCCTCTCCGAAAGTTAGCGACACATTCTAGAATTACTAGTGCTATGACCTTCGGGTCATCTGAGAATCTGAGAAATCTGAAAAAGGTGACCTTGGTCGCCTTTGAGATCTTTGTTGGGTACCTAACTATATTACTAGCACTAGTCTGAGAACTTTAGCACGTGCAACATGCTTTAGCATGTAATTATTGGCCAATCTGAGATTTATTTTATGAGTTAAGAGAATTTTGATTTCACCATATTTTGATGTGTTTACTTAGCCTTATAGAGATGAATAAGGCGAAATATGAGTTCTTGAGGATTTTGGTGATTTCAATTTTATGGTTTTATACTTGGGTTTCATTTACCACTTTGAGAAGTTTATTTATTCATGAATCATATTTGGATGTTTTCTTTATATGCATGAATCCCCTAGTATTAACCCAAGTAAGTGTAGAATTATAACTTCTTAGAGATAGACAATCCTTGATATCAACCTTAGTCATTCTTATCAATTATTGATCCCTTGATGTATGTTTCCTTTATACCTTATCGTATTTCCTTTCTAACGATAAGATTCAGTTGCCTGACCCGTGTGTTTATCACTCGGGTCAGACCGAGTTATTTCAGGTTAGCTATCAGTTTCAGGACTTAGCTTTGATGCATCTGCTTGGATATCAGCCTAGCATTTTTGTGTAGTTTATATTTCTTTCCGTTTGACTCTGATGTGTATTTTGATTCGATGTATATAGTGTGGTCTTTGAACCACTTTTGTATATCGTTTTGTATTGTACTGGGATGTATCGGTGTATATGTATTTATATATATGATGATTACTGTTCTGTGATGTGATATGCACACTATTATTGTACGTTGTTCTGATAGATCCATTAGCCACCTATAGTTTTGTATTAAGCATTTATTGGATATGTCGATCCACTTAAAATAGAAAAAAATATAGAGCATTTATCGACGTATGCAGTAGATGTTTAAGACAAGATTATAGATGGTCGCTCCTAACCAGCCCTATTCTCCGCATTAATAGACAGAATTACCCAGTAATTCTCTTTGTTAATGTGGGTCTCGGGGTGGGGCGTCACAGCTTGGTATCAGAGCTGAGGTCAGAACAAAGTAGGATAAACACAGAACAGTACGTTTATCACGATACTTCGAAGTACAGTACGAGTGAATCATTGTCCTTTATTTGAGCTTGTTTTCGAATCGTGCTTTGATTCCTTGTCGAATCTTTGGTATGGTTGAGATGGAATATTTCTAGGAATATATTATTTTCGTAGTATTTAATAATTGAGTTTGATGTTATCTTATCATGTGAATAATCTTATTAGGAGATTATTCTATTCTTATTTTTGTCGATACGAGTGAGTTCGTATCGATGGAGCTTATTGATTCCTTTGAGAATTCATGTTGTATTTATTTGAGAGTTGTGAATCCTATTAAGGGGATACACAACGATTGGCTTGTAATGAGCATTCTGAGATTTCTATTTGATGTTGCTTTTGTGAGTATCTATTTGTTACTCACAATCTTGAGATGCATTTGATTTGGGATGGATTGACTTATTTGATATTAAGTCCAATCCTTTGTTTTATAGGATCCTATTGTATATTTAGATTTCCTATTTTGGTTGGTTTATTATTTCTGTCACTTTGGAATGTTAATGATGATTCCGAAGTTTCTAAATTCACTCTTGAGTATCGAGATGTTGATGAAATATCTCGAATTCCAGTCAAGGTGACTTTGTTGAGTTTTGATGAGTCTGTTTGGGTTTGATATCCAATCGGGCAATCAAGTGTTAAATTAACCTTAGTCCTAGCTGTTAGCCTTCGGCTATCCTTCTAATAGGACTTCCACTAAGGAATGGGTGAGTTTCTAGATTGTTCGAGTTTGATTGAGTTTATCATTCAGTTTCTTTGAGTTATCCTTTTCGGATACTCAATCGGTGTTATTCGTTGTAGCATTACTTTGTTTGAAGTAATGATATGTTGTTAGTATTCTTCTTCTCATTCGAGAAGATATCTTAACCTTACTCTTATACCTCATTGATATCTTTTTAATCCATTAAGTGGTGCTAGGGTCATTCCTAACTTTGACCCTACGCCGATTTTTCATGAGCTACAAGTTGCGGAGGATAGCGTTACTCTTACCGCATTCCAAACTCGTTATACGTCTTGTGAGTGGTTCGTTATACCATTCAAAATAATGAACACTCCAGTCTTTTCCATCAATCTTGAGGATCGAGTATTCTGGGAATATCTCGATGAGCTCTATTTGTGTTCCTTGATTTTGAGAATAAGTAATAACCTGTGTTTTTAAATTTTTCAAAAAAAATTGAAGATAGGTTTCTAAGAAAAATTGGATTTTGTCTTTGGGAAAAACAAAGAATATTTTTAGTATTATATATAAGGTATTTATTTTTAAAGAAAATGAATTTTTGTGTTGGGTTGTCCATCTAGTGCTTTAAGAATTCTAGTCGATGCGTTTGGCCAACGTTATCGATAGGAATTTCCTAAACGCTATGATGAGATAGTCAGACACGGTAAATTGAGTTTTAATAAGTAAAGTTTGAAAATAATTAATATGATGGATTATTAATTTTATTTTAAATGTTTAATAAAGCCCTTGAACCATAGTGAGTTTTGGATGAGTGGCGAGGCAGTTTTGATCACTCGATCAACTCTGCAGCCAATCAATGAGGTCATTCACTATAAATCAATGGCGAGGAAATACCCTTAAATTATTTGAAATTTATGAAATTTAATATGGTAATTTGGGTAAGTAAAGTGAATAATTCTAATTAAGGAAATGTCTTAATTAGAAGAAAATATCATTTGATGCATTGATTAATAAAATGATGTATTTAAAGTAAAAGAATTCTTTGGTTTGAAAATTAAAATATTAATTGAATATTTTAGTACAAGTAATTAATGATGACTATAAAAATTTATTTTGATGGATAATTAATAATCATCTCTTGATAATGGAAGAAATTAATTATCTCTTCCAAAATGAGTTTTCATAATTAATTGTTTTTAAAGCTAGATTTTGGAAAGTAATGAAAATATTTCCACTTAATAGAATATTTTATGATAATTACATAAGGTTGATCATAATTTTATATGTCTTTGCTTTTTGGGAAAAAAGAGAATCATTTAATAAATGATTTAGCAAAAAGCTTGTTTGAAATTGTAGTTTGAAATTAAAATGGTTTGGGAAAATTTCAAATTTTAAATTGATTTGAAAAACTGAAATTTCATTTAGAAAAGTGTTGTACTAAAACAGAGATAACTTGAGATTTATAACTCCAAATTAGTTGAATCTTTTTGTAAATGAAAGAACATTCAATAAACAATAAAGTTTATTTTTACCACTTTTAAATATTTTTCTTTTTACTAAGCCTAAATTGGGTTTGAAAGTGGATAGGCAGTTCTGCCCTATTGCAAAATTCTCTAAGACTTAAGCTAAAAGTAAAATTAACATAACTTTCAAACCGTAAATCCAATTTTGATGATCTTTATATTTCTGGAAAGCTTAAACTGAGTAGAACAACTTTTATTTTATAAAGTTTTTCATATTTTGTGGTTTGCTGAGTCCAAACGGGTCTTCTTTACAGCAGATCTGAAATAAAATTGTTCTATTTCCCTTAATTGTTAAGTGTAGCACGTCTTATCTATGAACATGAACTAATATAATCTATTTGAGTTAAGTACAGGTAAAAAGAGGATAGTTGGACTATATTTTGATCAAAAAGAATATATATAAGTTTGTGCAAACTCGCTAAAGGAAATGCTAAAAAGGATGGTATGTTTTCGGATTAATTTTAAAGTGTTAAATGATGATATATATTGTGTTTCCGACCTAATGGTCGATGTATATTATATAATTCATTTTTGTAAAATTGTATATGGCCCTCCGTACAAAGGAGACTCCGCCGATTTTTCCGAAAAGTTCTAACACTTAGAAAATTTGAGAAACAAATTGAAAAAAATAATATGTTACAAACTAGAGTATACCTATGGAAGAATTAGAGAATAAACAACTTAAAATTTGTTTACTCTAATGAAGAGTAATAAATTTAAATTTAAAATCCAAGTAAGAAGTTTTGAAAAAAAAATTTCAAGAGTTGAAATTTATGGTTATAACTATAAAGATATTGAATTTTTGGAACTCGAAGAATTATTGATTGAGAGTATATACATATATTTTAGTTCCTTGTGATTATCTTACTCTTGTGCTATTTTCTAACGACGTGCATTTATGCGTTCGTTCGAGTTTGAAACCATCTTTTCGTTGAACTATCTTGCCTCTATTGTGTATATCTTGTATCGGTGTGGTTCCTTCCGTAGTGTTATACAGAAAGATCATATCGATAATCATCTTGTTGATTAGAGTTCGAGTTTGAGTTGTGCTAAGTCCCGACTCTACTCGAGGAGCTTATGAGAAATCAATCTCATTTGATTGATCCTTTGTGTAGCATCTTGTTATGCTCTTATTCGAAGGTGAGACGCCTTCGAAATCTTGTGTATTAATCAGAAAATTCAATGGTTCGGTAATTCCATATGTGCACTTTAAAAACCATAGAATTAATCGAGCAAACTTATCTTGGTCTTCTTTCATCTTGAGTTGAAAGTGAGGAATTTTGATCTCATGCTTGTCTATCCTTCTTTGATTGATGAAATAATTGTGTTGAATACAAACTCTTCTCTAGAAATTGCGAGGACGCAATTTTGATAAGGAGGGGAGTCTGTAACAACCCTGGTTTTTGAAATTACCTTGAATATTAAATTATAATGGTGATTATAATTTAATATTGGAATTAATTGGACTAATAAGTAGAAAATATTATTTATTTTAATAAACAATGGATTTGGGTTAGCTTGGGCTAAATAAAATGATAAACATGAGAGAAATAAAGCTTTACTTTATTTCATGAATGTTGAATGTATTGTTTTGGGTACATTCAATTAAAAATTGATAATGTGTGCAATATTATGATTTTTGCCAATATTGCCATTTTATTAATTTAAATATATGAGAATTGGTTAATATAATAATTATTCACGGGGAATATGATTAATAATGATGCAAAATATTTTATTAGTGTTAGAACATGTATTTACATTCATTGGAATGTAATATACGTTTATATTTAATCAATTTGTATCATATTGCAATTTATTTTGCAAAAGTGTAGAAATTAGTTAAATTTAGTAATATCAGTAAAATAAATAATAAAAGTGTAAAATTTGGGTTTTTACATTTTTATTTGGAATCTAGGTGTTGAGACGATTCCAACAAGTCCAAGTTTGCTAAATTTGGATTTAAATTGAAGAAGTTATGAAGATTTAAATAAATGACATGAACATAATTTGATAAACAAAAACTTGATTAAGTGTTATTGGGTTGCTATTGCTTTTGGCCCAAACCCATTGCCTAGAGAAGCTTCTGGATGAGAAACATGAAAATGAACGTACAGTTCATTCTCTTCTTTCATCTCCTTCCTCAGAAAACTTACTGAAGCTTTGCAAATGGCCTCCTCAACTTAGAATTCATCCAAATCTCCATTTTATTGCTCGAATTAGATAGATTTTCAGTCCAAAAATAAGAGAAGGTAATCTCTAATCTATTTATCTCTCCAATTTGAGGAGAAATCCATTTTTCATATACTGTAACTTTTTATTTACCCCTCTTTTTGGTTTGCATGGCTTTCTTTTAGCTTCTATAGGTGGAATCGAAGCTCCAGAGCGCTGAAAGCTCAAGTCTTCTTGCCAAAAATCGTCTCCTTTGCTAAGTACAGTAAGTATAAAACTTACAGTAGCTGAATTTTTGCCTCTGGTTGAAAAAAATTCGTAGCTTATTTCTGTCTATTTTGAAGCTGAAACTAATTTTATCATATCTCTCACGTTTATTATCCAAATTGGATGATCTTTGATGTTCTGGAAAGCTTAGGATTTAAGCTAAAAGTTTCATGTTTTGAGTTTTATGAATTTTTGAGTTTAATTTGGTCAAAAATGCACTTCTTTGTCGCTGTCCCGAGAGCAAAAGACAGCGACAATAAATCCATACCTGATAATTCTTTTGGGTATATCTTTTGACTTGTAAGTCCGAATCAGGTGATTCTTTTTTTTGAATTCTAGCTATGAAAATGCTCTTCAACTTTTATGTTTTATGATTTGTCAAAATCTATGATCTACAGGGTCAAAATGGCTCTTTAAGTCGCAGCCCTGTTGTTATGCATATTGTTCTCAGTTATGTAATTTTAAACCTGAGCTAGTATTTTGTGCATAACTTTTGCATTTCTTATCCAAATCCTATAATTTTTAAAGTTTTGGAAACTGAAGAAAGGGTGTGACAACTTTAATTTGTATCACTTTCTGAAATTCATTGATTAAAATGTTGAAACACCTCTTGCAAACTCGCTGTCCTGTTGTTGTAGTGTACTCAGTGTTTTGTGCAAACCTGAGCTAGTATTTTGTGCATAACTTTTGCATTTCTTATCCAAATCCTATAATTTTTAAAGTTTTGGAAACTGCAGAAAGAGTGTGAAAACTTTTATTTGTATCACTTTCTGAAATTCATTGATTTAAATGTTGAAAAACCTTTTGCAAACTCGCTGTCCTGTTGTTGTAGTGTACTCAGTGTTTTATGCAAACCTGAGCTAGTATTTTGAGCATAACTTTTGAGTTTCTTATCCAAATCCTATAATTTTTAAAGTTTTGGAAACTGCAGAAAGAATGTGACAACTTTCATTTGTATCACTTTATGAAATTCTATGAATAAAGGATTGAAATAGCTGATGCAAGATCGCTGTCTTGAGCACTTGCATGTAGTCTTGTGTGTTGTATTTGCTTTGGTTGATGAGTTTTCCGATGATTTGTTTTTTTTCACTTGATTTGCGAATAGTTCGAGCTTAGTATTTTATACCATATGCCTATGATATGAGGCAAGTTATATGACTTTTGGGAACATCTGAGTTTCTATTTTAATGTGGATTTGACTAACGGTTAGTAAACTGTTTAGTGCGAACGTGTGGTATGGGACACATGTTAACACTTTACAGATTCCTCTCCGAAAGTTAGCGACACATTCTAGAATTACTAGTGCTATGACCTTCGGGTCATCTGAGAATCTGAGAAATCTGAAAAAGGTGACCTTGGTCGCCTTTGAGATCTTTGTTGGGTACCTAACTATATTACTAGCACTAGTCTGAGAACTTTAGCACGTGCAACATGCTTTAGCATGTAATTATTGGCCAATCTGAGATTTATTTTATGAGTTAAGAGAATTTTGATTTCACCATATTTTGATGTGTTTACTTAGCCTTATAGAGATGAATAAGGCGAAATATGAGTTCTTGAGGATTTTGGTGATTTCAATTTTATGGTTTTATACTTGGGTTTCATTTACCACTTTGAGAAGTTTATTTATTCATGAATCATATTTGGATGTTTTCTTTATATGCATGAATCCCCTAGTATTAACCCAAGTAAGTGTAGAATTATAACTTCTTAGAGATAGACAATCCTTGATATCAACCTTAGTCATTCTTATCAATTATTGATCCCTTGATGTATGTTTCCTTTATACCTTATCGTATTTCCTTTCTAACGATAAGATTCAGTTGCCTGACCCGTGTGTTTATCACTCGGGTCAGACCGAGTTATTTCAGGTTAGCTATCAGTTTCAGGACTTAGCTTTGATGCATCTGCTTGGATATCAGCCTAGCATTTTTGTGTAGTTTATATTTCTTTCCGTTTGACTCTGATGTGTATTTTGATTCGATGTATATAGTGTGGTCTTTGAACCACTTTTGTATATCGTTTTGTATTGTACTGGGATGTATCGGTGTATATGTATTTATATATATGATGATTACTTTTCTGTGATGTGATATGCACACTATTATTGTACGTTGTTCTGATAGATCCATTAGCCACCTATAGTTTTGTATTAAGCATTTATTGGATATGTCGATCCACTTAAAATAGAAAAAAATATAGAGCATTTATCGACGTATGCAGTAGATGTTTAAGACAAGATTATAGATGGTCGCTCCTAACCAGCCCTATTCTCCGCATTAATAGACAGAATTACCCAGTAATTCTCTTTGTTAATGTGGGTCTCGGGGTGGGGCGTCACAAAATTTATCAGCGATATATCCCAATTTGGTAACGTGGCATACTGAGTGTTGCTGTGAAATGATCAGTGTTTGATCATTTGTGATATGATCATTTGTTTGATCTTATATCTTTGTGATCATAGGTTGATCATTTTGTTTGACCCGAAGCAGGGCTTTTTGAGAAAGCGTAGCTTTGTGGACGAGACTTCGTCGAGCCTCACACCCCGGAAATGGTCGAAACAGGACGAATGCAGCAAGGTTCTAGGGAGTAGCGCCCCTTAGTGTATGTCATTCCTTCTGGATAAAGGTGGTATCATGGTATGGAGCCCAGATACTTAACCTCTGTGGTTACTGCATTATTTTTTTCTATGTGGTTTGTTGCGAATCGGGGATCCTCGGGAAGATCGGTGACGATCGGGGGATGGCATACGCGTGTCAGTAGTTACCTATTTTTGCAGAGGTAACCCGGCCTTGTGTTGGCAGAGATCCGGTTAGGTTCTCGGGTCGTCTATTCCAGGGACGTACCCATCGTGGATAGGAAGTTCCTTAGCCTGACCATTTGTTGGAAATCCAAAGAAATAATACGTGACTTGTACGGTTTTAGTTGTAGAACCTGCCATTTAATATGGTAGCTATAGCAAGCATACTATAATGGTACCTATGCTGGCTAAGATTTATATTCTACTTTCGAAATGTTTTCTACACTATGCACTAATAATAATATCAAAAAGAATTTGATTTTGCGTAGTAAGCATCTTTGACTATCATAAGAAGAAATCTCCTCCAAGTCTGCGTTTGCATTGTGTGTGTGGTGGGAGGTCTTATGGTAGTTTCATTTTCCAAAAGCATTTCGAATTGACTTTAAAATTATCCTGTTGTTTATTTTAAAGAATAACTGTTTTACGATCTCACACCAGTCACCATGACTGACTCGGAGTTTATTGTTCCCTTCTAAACTCTGGGTGCCCACCAATTTCCACACGGGCAGCCTAGAGTTTGATTATCAGGATATTCAGGATATTCTGGTGCTTTGGTGTAACGACCCAGAATTTTGAACGAATTAAATTGGAAATATTTAATTAATTTTAAATATTTGAACGATGATTTAATTTGAATCCCCGATTCCCATTTGAATTTGGCGATTAAATTTTATAATTTAATCGATCGAATGCTGAATAAAAAAGTTGTATCTTCAATTTTAAGCTAAAGAAAAATATTTCAAAAGCTTTTAAAATTCGTATTGACAATACTGAAGATGATAGAAGTTTCAGAATTTAATTTCGAACTGTTCTGTTCAGTTTTGAAATTTAATCGTTCGAATCAATATTTGAAAATAATCACTCGAACCGATATTTATAAAATAGTCAATTTTCAAACAGTCTCGGAATTCGACGAAACCAATTCCATTGGGTCCGTAATATTGAATTATTGTCGGATTCCAAATTTCGTATTCTTCGGAGTTAATACGCGACCCTACGATGAGAAAATGCGTTGAGAAATTTAATTGAATTTCCATGTTAAATTTTTTTAAGTTGGTCAACATTTTCTTTCTTAACTCACGCCTACAATCCTGCCTACAATCGCGCAGAAGAACACGAGAGAAATCGTGAAACCCATACCTCTCTGCAAAAATCACGTAATTTGGTTCCCTCTGTTATTTCTTTCTAAATTTATTCCCATCTCGTTCAAATTCGAACAAACAAAATAAATGGCAGAACAAGAAATTAAAATGGCCGCCCTTATTTTTCTTTCTTTCCCAAATATTGAATCTCGCGTTCGACAAATCAAACGACCAGGGGAGTTTCGCGAGTGGCAGGCAACTCAAAGACTGGCTCTCGGCAACCATCTAGAGGGAGAGACGTTCACGCGCATATGCGTGGGTAGGTGCACGCGACTGGATGGTCGCGAATCTGAGCGGCATAGCAACTGGAAGTGGTCGCGATGGGGCAGTATCGCGTACGAACTAGGGCTTGTTGGGGTCGGCGACTAAGAATTCGACTACGGCAGCATCGCGTTCGTAGGCGCGAGCGCGTGAGGCGAGGCGCAGCGATGATGAGGGAGGATGGATTCGTCGAGCGATAAGGTCTGGAGTCGCGACTGGCTGTGGTGAGGCGTTCTAGGGCACATCGATTGTGAAGCTCGAAGTCGCGTAGCTAAGGCAGGGATTGGAAGCGAGGCAATTTTGGGCGAACTCGAGATTCGTGATGTCGTCGCCAGCAAGGAAGAAGGGTTAGCGATGTGAAGTTCATCGATGGTCGTGATTTCGATTTGGGTTGAAGGCCTCTGGGGCTTTGCGAGACGACAGCAGCAGTGTCAGGGCATGGCTTCGAACTGAATTTGTCGGCGACCTGGTAGCACGCGCGAAGTTGTGATGGTGGAGTCGATACTGTTACGAGTTGAGGTATTCGAATTTACTCCTTGAATTTAAATCTAAATTCAACATATATGTATGTGAACAAGATTGTGAAAATAGCAGTTTAAAATGTTTTGAGTTAAAAATATATATATATATATATATATATATATATATATATTTGTATAAGTATAGTTAGGCAAATAGTAATAATAAATATACTAGCTTATTTTTAAATAATGGATTTGATAAATAAAGTGTTAAGTCAACTTATTAAATCTTATGTTGGTCACTAAGACTAATTTGGGAAAAAGTAATTAGTTTAAAATTAAATTTCTTTGATCAAAATTAAATCACTAGTCTAAAATAAAATCATTGTATAATTGAAAGTCAGAAATTGATTTGTTCGACTTAAAATTCGAATATTAATGAATTGTATAAATTTATTTATACAAGGTTAAATCAAGAAAACAATTGGATGGAAATGGATGGCAAAATAAAAATGCTAAGGTGAGATCTTCTCACTCAGATTTATGATTGAATTGCAGTTATTTATTGACTGATTGATTGCTATTGAATGTGCTATTAGATATGATAGGATATATCTATATATATAGCGGTATATACATATTGGCATATGTATATATTGGATTGATTGATTTCCCGCCTCGTATAGCGGATGAGACCCTATTGCGCCGTTAGTAAGCGGATTTATAAAAACCTATATACCGCGATAATTCCGTACTGGAGCGGAATTGGTATTGTGCTAACATCTTTGGATGCAGGGAAACAGGTTGGAGGGATCCAACTGGATTCCTCAACTTTATTTATTTATTTACAGGATTGATGTATATTCTGTTGTCATATGTTGAGATATGATATTGACTGTTGTGATTGACTAATGGATGCGTTACATCATCGGATTCAAATTTTGAAATTTAAAAATAACGATGTTGATTTTAAAAGTGAAACTTTAAAAGTGATCTTTGAAAATATACGTTTATTTAAATTGTTGAATTGATTTACTTTAAAAAGATAAACGTTAAAACTTTTTAAGTTATAAAAGTTGAGATTTTGTGAATTTTAACAAAGAAGCAATTTCTTTTGAAATAAAGAGTTAAGAAATTTATGAAATGGTTTAAGTTGAGATTTTTTTTGAATTCTTAAACCAATGTATATAAAAAGATGTATCAAATTGATATTTATCAATTGAAGTTATTGGAATTTTAAAATAAGTTTTATAAGAGATATGAAATTTATAATTATAAAATGTAGAGATATGAAATTTATAATTATAAAAAGTGAAGATATGAAATTTATAATTATAAAATGTGAAGATATGAAATGTATAGAATTATAAATTGTAAAGATATGAAATTTATAGATTTATAAAGAATGAAGTTGTAGAATGAATGATTATAAGAAAATTTACTTATGAATTGGATTTCTGCTTTTAAATGGAATATTGATCGGATCGTTAATAAAGAAGATTTATAAATCAAAGTTGTTAGAAAAAAAATATAGAAATAGGATTTATAAACGTTGTTTTATAAATTCAAAATCGATGGAGTTTGGTAAATTAAATATAGAAGATTTTTAAAGAAGATATATTCGCGATTTTGGATAGCGAATCTTTATTGAAATAAAACGTGTAGAGATGGCTGAAATTTAGTTAAGTGAATTATATTCACGATTTTGGACAGTGAATATACTCTTAAGGAAAATGGATATGTTCTGGAGAAACGATATTATAAAATGAAGTAATTGTTTTAAAAGATGTTTTAAAACATGTTAAATATCGAAATCATAGATTTCAACATTTATTGTTGAAATAGACGTTTTCGAGAAAATAAGGAGATGATGGACTATAACACTGTTGTTATAGTAAATGATTTCCGAAAGGAAATGTTTATATAGTATTGGGATTTATACATATCTACCTAAATTCCGAATCCCTATACTAGTGATTTCGAGTCGTCGTAACGATGTTTTACGCAACATTCGTTTTGACTCAAATAAATATTGTTATAGTAAGTGATTTCCTTAAAGGATGAATATATACTTAATTTGATTTAAGTATATCGAATATTTTCAAATGTTGAAAATAAATAGATTTGTGAAATACTTATTATTAAATAAGTATGGGAATGTTTTTCCAAATGAAACGAAACGTTTTGAGAATTTATCTTCTTAAAGATAAATCGAAAATGATATTTTTGAAAACGGTTGAAAATTGAATATCAGTAGATATTCGAAAATATAAATTCACTATGGGATTTATAAAAGAAAGGGAAGTTGTCTAAAAATAAATATTGATTTATTTTTGAAGTGTGGGAATTTTACATCTAGTAAAGATATTTTGAAGATGAAATAATTTGGGAAAATTATTTGGAATCTGATGATGTTGCGCATCTTTATTGATAGTTAAATAACCGACTATCAATAATTACCTTTAGATAGGTATTTGTTGTGAATTGGATGAATTTGAATGCCACACTTATTTTTGAATTTACGCTCACTATTCGGGTTAGCTGGGAAAGGACCATGGGGTCGTATAACCCATTCCGAATATGTGATACGTCGTTATGAATCGCATTTGAAGACCGGTGTTGAAGACCGGATATTTTTGAAAACGGAAGGATTACCGTCGAGTTACTCTACACCGACTGATCCTCGGTTTAGAGGTTTTATCACCCTTAGTGACGGGAAGTCCTGACGTGATTGAAAACTATCCGGAAATGCAAGGGCTTCGTGAGAAGTGCCTTCGGTTCTGTTCGATCCCGGAACAGACTTGTATGGATTGTGTGTCTGACGTTACAATTTGAGATATAAAGCTGATTTCTTTCAAATACATTTCTGTTGGTGGTGGAGAATTTATTCTCTTAGCTTAACACCCTTCTCTGAGACGTACGAGCTCAGAGGTTATGTAGTTGAAATTTATCAGCGATATATCCCAATTTGGTAACGTGGCATACTGAGTGTTGCTGTGAAATGGTCAGTGTTTGATCATTTGCGATATGATCATTTGTTTGATCTTATATCTTTGTGATCATAGGTTGATCATTTTTATTGGACCCGAAGCAGGGCTTTTTGAGAAAGCGTAGCTTTGTGGACGAGACTTCGTCGAGCCTCACACCCCGGAAATGGTCGAAACAGGAAGGATGCGGCAAGGTTCTAGGGAGTAGCGCCCCTTAGTGTATGTCATTCCTTCTGGATAAAGGTGGTATCATGGTATGGAGCCCAGATACTTAACATCTGTGGTTGCTGCAAAATTTATTTCTTTGTGGTTGTTGCGAATCGGGGATCCTCGGGAAGATCGGTGACGATCGGGGGATGGCATACGCGTGTCAGTAGTTACCTACTTTTGCAGAGGTAACCCGGCCTTGTGTTGGCAGAGATCTAACCGTAATGTTAGGTTATTTCTCGGGTCGTCTATTCCAGGGACGTACCCATCGTGGATAGGAAGTTCCTTAGCCTGACCATTTGTTGGAAATCCAAAGAAACAATACGAGCCTTTACGATTTCAATTGTATAACCTGTCTCCTCAGGAGGCAGCTATAGCAGGCATAATATAATGGTACCTATGCTGGCTAAGATTTATATTCTACTTTCGAAATGTTTTCTACACTATGCACTAATAATAATATCAAAAAGAATTTGATTTTTTTGCGTAGTAAGCATCTTTGACTAACATAAGAAGAAATCTCCTCCAAGTCTGCGTTTGCATTGTGTGTGTGGTGGGAGGTCTTATGGTAGTTTCATTTTCCAAAAGCATTGCGAATTGACTTTAAAATTTCTCTGCTATTTATTTTTAAAAGAATAACTGTTTTACGATCTCACACCAGTCACCATGACTGACTTGGAGTTTATTGTTTCCCTTCTAAACTCTGGGTGCCCACCAATTTCCACACGGGCAGCCTAGAGTTATGTTATCAGGATATTCTGGATATTCTGGAGCTTTGGAGATAAGCTGGATGTCGAGACGTAGTATCTGTATCTGATAGTATTTATTCCGCTGTGTATTCTGTATGAGGACAGGTTATATAACTGTCCATTGCTGTATATCGACTCTGATGATTGATGTATGTATAAAATGATATAGTTCTTTGTTTTAAAGATTACTGATTTATCTATTATATATTGTTCCGCTGCGATGTGTAAGATTCTGATATTGTTTTCTGTTCTGATGTTGTTCTGTTGTTCTTTCTTCTTCTTCTCTTTTTCTTCTACTTCTTCTTTCTAAAACCCTCACTATTGGAGTTTCCGGCGTTCGATTTCTCGGCAGTCGATAAAGTGAGTATCGATGTCGAATTTTCGAAAGTCGAAAATCCTGGTCGTGACAAAGTGGTATCAGAGCATATGGTTAAGCGACAACCCTGCTCTGTTGGGTGTTACTCATTCAGGCTTTTAAATCTCCCCGAGATGGCCGAGATGAAAAATCCGAGATATTAGCCAAAATCCGAGATTTGGCAGCCTATTTAGTTATAAGTGTTTTAAATATCGCCCGAGATAGCCGAGATATTTTCCCGAGATATTGGCCAAAATCCGAGATTTAAAACACTGTACTCATTAGAGATAGAGTCAGCAGTACTCTAGAATGAGTTGAGTGTAATAATAGATATGAGCGCGTATTTGTTAGTGAATATAAAAATGTTTTATATTGTGTTTGCTTATCCGTTGAGATGTTTGTGAATTTCGGTCGGTATGTGGGACGCCATATTATCGATAGGGATTTCTAAACACTTAAACGAGGCAAGACGACATAGTATTGTTTTAAAATAGGGTAAATGAAATAATTTTACCCAAAACTATTTTTGTATAGGAAAAAGAAATGATTTTTCTATGAAATACTATAGTATATGGATGTTTGGTTGTTAGGAAGTAATAACATTGAAACATTATCATTGTTATCTGAAATCGAATAAGAAATTGAAAATAACAACCAAAGATTTGGAAATAAATTCATATAGGAATAAAATTATGGATATGAATTGTAAATGTGATTTACAAATGAAATTTGAGATTATAAAATCATAAATGTGACTTATAATTTAAAACGGAATTCCAGAGAAGTTTTTGGAAATGTTTTGAAAGGAGTTTGAAAATTTTGGAGATTTGGAAAGTTTAATTCCTTTTTGATTTGAAAATGAATTTCAAAGGTTTTGAAAATTGTTTAGAGAGATGAAAGCTCTAAACTCTTTGAGGTCGCTGGAAAATAATCCTGATGATGATGGCCACATCATTAGAATTCATTCTCGGGTTTCCAAAAGAGAAATTGCTGTCAAATTGTTTAAATAGGAGTTGTTTGAAAATTTGGGTTTTGTTTTGGAAATTCAAATGGAATTTGAATTGTTTTCAAAATGGCTTTGAAATATTGGTAAGACTCTGGGATACCATATTTATGAAATATTATGAAATTGATAACTTATACGGTTGAATTTTGGTAGAATAAATTTAACTTAAAGATGAAGTTAAATAAATGTAAGTACAAGTGAATCAATTAAATGAAATTGAAAGTTGAAATTCATTTCGAATTCGTAAGCAAATGAATTGAATTGAATAATGTAAATTGAAAGATGAATTAAAATTCATATGTTATTGGAAATCCAGTTTAATATGAGTAGTTATGAACCAAAGTGGTAAATCGAAAATAAATATAATGTCTACATGGAATATTTATATTGAACCTAAGAAATGAAGAGCGAAATTCTTAAGTAAATGTGACATTGAAATTATTCTAAGTGATGATTGAATAAAGATAAAACTGGAAATTGAAACTGAATGTTGAAAACAAAGGTGAATTGTGCGAAATTAAATGAAGTTGTAAGATTAGTTTGAAGTGAACTAAAGTTAATTGATATAAATTCAATATTCAGAAGTTAAATAGAATTCAAATTTAATTGTAATTGTGAATTGAATTCAAATGAAAATTGAAATGCAAAATTGAATGAAATAGATATGTAGTTTCAATAGTGAAGTAAAGATGATATAAGCAGTTTATATTGAAAATTTTGTAATCAAATTTGCAAAATGATTTGAATGCTGTAACTAGATATAATGGCTAGTAGATATACAGGTGTTATAAATTGGATTTGATCTTCAAAGATAATTTGAATTGCTCGACAAAAGGTACGTATTTGGATTATAATATGAGTTTTTGATGATTTCTCTCTAGCCACTTGGCTTTTTCTTTTTCTTTTTGAAATCTGAGAGTCCGTAGGGACGTTTTGTAGTAGTACCGTATTAGCCGCGCAAAGGAGACGCTGGCGAAATTTTTCAAAAATCTCGAGTGTTAGAAAATTTTTGTGAAAATTTGAAAGTTTAAATTTGAATTTAAACTTAAATTTGAATTGTTAAGTTAAACAATGTTGTTTGAAACCTATAATTGAAGTTGGAAAGTTAGTAGAATTGATAACGATTCTTTAGTAGAAAGATTTGTTTTGAAAAATTTGATAAAACTATTGGATGTTGAAAATAGTAGACGAGTTAAGGACTTTTTTTCCTAACTTGTAATTTCGGGACGAAATTCTTTTAAGGAGGGAAGTTTGTAACGACCCAAAATTTTGAACGAATTAAATTGGAAATATTTAATTAATTTTAAATATTTGAACGATGATTTAATTTGAATCCCCGATTCCCATTTGAATTTGGCGATTAAATTTTATAATTTAATCGATCGAATGCTGAATAAAAAATTTGTATCTTCAATTTTAAGCTAAAGAAAAATATTTCAAAAGCTTTTAAAATTCGTATTGATAATACTGAAGATGATAGAAGTTTCAGAATTTAATTTCGAACTGTTCAGTTCAGTTTTGAAATTTAATCGTTCGAATCAATATTTGAAAATAATCACTCGAACCGATATTTATAAAATAGTCAATTTTCAAACAGTCTCGGAATTCGACGAAACCAATTCCATTGGGTCCGTAATATTGAATTATTGTCGGATTCCAAATTTCGTATTCTTCGGAGTTAATACGCGACCCTACGATGAGAAAATGCGTTGAGAAATTTAATTGAATTTCCATGTTAAATTTTTTTAAGTTGGTCAACATTTTCTTTCTTAACTCACGCCTACAATCCTGCCTACAATCGCGCAAAAGAACACGAGAGAAATCGTGAAACCCATACCTCTCTGCAAAAATCACGTAATTTGGTTCCCTCTGTTATTTCTTTCTAAATTTATTCCCATCTCGTTCAAATTCGAACAAACAAAATAAATGGCAGAACAAGAAATTAAAATGGCCGCCCTTATTTTTCTTTCTTTCCCAAATATTGAATCTCGCGTTCGACAAATCAAACGACCAGGGGAGTTTCGCGAGTGGCAGGCAACTCAAAGACTGGCTCTCGGCAACCATATAGAGGGAGAGACGTTCACGCGCATATGCGTGGGTAGGTGCACGCGACTGGATGGTCGCGAATCTGAGCGGCATAGCAACTGGAAGTGGTCGCGATGGGGCAGTATCGCGTACGAACTAGGGCTTGTTGGGGTCGGCGACTAAGAATTCGACTGCGGCAGCATCGCGTTCGTAGGCGCGAGCGCGTGAGGCGAGGCGCAGCGATGATGAGGGAGGATGGATTCGTCGAGCGATAAGGTCTGGAGTCGCGACTGGCTGTGGTGAGGCGTTCTAGGGCACATCGATTGTGAAGCTCGAAGTCGCGTAGCTAAGGCAGGGATTGGAAGCGAGGCAATTTTGGGCGAACTCGAGATTCGTGATGTCGTCGCCAGCAAGGAAGAAGGGTTAGCGATGTGAAGTTCATCGATGGTCGTGATTTCGATTTGGGTTGAAGGCCTCTGGGGCTTTGCGAGACGACAGCAGTAGTGTCAGGGCATGGCTTCGAACTGAATTTGTCGGCGACCTGGTAGCACGCGCGAAGTTGTGATGGTGGAGTCGATACTGTTACGAGTTGAGGTATTCGAATTTACTCCTTGAATTTAAATCTAAATTCAACATATATGTATGTGAACAAGATTGTGAAAATAGCAGTTTAAAATGTTTTGAGTTAAAAATATATATATATATATATATTTGTATAAGTATAGTTAGGCAAATAGTAATAATAAATATACTAGCTTATTTTTAAATAATGGATTTGATAAATAAAGTGTTAAGTCAACTTATTAAATCTTATGTTGGTCACTAAGACTAATTTGGGAAAAAGTAATTAGTTTAAAATTAAATTTCTTTGATCAAAATTAAATCACTAGTCTAAAATAAAATCATTGTATAATTGAAAGTCAGAAATTGATTTGTTCGACTTAAAATTCGAATATTAATGAATTGTATAAATTTATTTATACAAGGTTAAATCAAGAAAACAATTGGATGGAAATGGATGGCAAAATAAAAATGCTAAGGTGAGATCTTCTCACTCAGATTTATGATTGAATTGCAGTTATTTATTGACTGATTGATTGCTATTGAATGTGCTATTAGATATGATAGGATATATCTATATATATAGCGGTATATACATATTGGCATATGTATATATTGGATTGATTGATTTCCCGCCTCGTATAGCGGATGAGACCCTATTGCGCCGTTAGTAAGCGGATTTATAAAAACCTATATACCGCGATAATTCCGTACTGGAGCGGAATTGGTATTGTGCTAACATCTTTGGATGCAGGGAAACAGGTTGGAGGGATCCAACTGGATTCCTCAACTGTATTTATTTATTTACAGGATTGATGTATATTCTGTTGTCATATGTTGAGATATGATATTGACTGTTGTGATTGACTAATGGATGCGTTACATCATCGGATTCAAATTTTGAAATTTAAAAATAACGATGTTGATTTTAAAAGTGAAACTTTAAAAGTGATCTTTGAAAATATACGTTTATTTAAATTGTTGAATTGATTTACTTTAAAAAGATAAACGTTAAAACTTTTTAAGTTATAAAAGTTGAGATTTTGTGAATTTTAACAAAGAAGCAATTTCTTTTGAAATAAAGAGTTAAGAAATTTATGAAATGGTTTAAGTTGAGATTTTTTTTGAATTCTTAAACCAATGTATATAAAAAGATGTATCAAATTGATATTTATCAATTGAAGTTATTGGAATTTTAAAATAAGTTTTATAAGAGATATGAAATTTATAATTATAAAATGTAGAGATATGAAATTTATAATTATAAAAAGTGAAGATATGAAATTTATAATTATAAAATGTGAAGATATGAAATGTATAGAATTATAAATTGTAAAGATATGAAATTTATAGATTTATAAAGAATGAAGTTGTAGAATGAATGATTATAAGAAAATTTACTTATGAATTGGATTTCTGCTTTTAAATGGAATATTGATCGGATCGTTAATAAAGAAGATTTATAAATCAAAGTTGTTAGAAAAAAAATATAGAAATAGGATTTATAAACGTTGTTTTATAAATTCAAAATCGATGGAGTTTGGTAAATTAAATATAGAAGATTTTTAAAGAAGATATATTCGCGATTTTGGATAGCGAATCTTTATTGAAATAAAACGTGTAGAGATGGCTGAAATTTAGTTAAGTGAATTATATTCACGATTTTGGACAGTGAATATACTCTTAAGGAAAATGGATATGTTCTGGAGAAACGATATTATAAAATGAAGTAATTGTTTTAAAAGATGTTTTAAAACATGTTAAATATCGAAATCATAGATTTCAACATTTATTGTTGAAATAGACGTTTTCGAGAAAATAAGGAGATGATGGACTATAACACTGTTGTTATAGTAAATGATTTCCGAAAGGAAATGTTTATATAGTATTGGGATTTATACATATCTACCTAAATTCCGAATCCCTATACTAGTGATTTCGAGTCGTCGTAACGATGTTTTACGCAACATTCGTTTTGACTCAAATAAATATTGTTATAGTAAGTGATTTCCTTAAAGGATGAATATATACTTAATTTGATTTAAGTATATCGAATATTTTCAAATGTTGAAAATAAATAGATTTGTGAAATACTTATTATTAAATAAGTATGGGAATGTTTTTCCAAATGAAACGAAACGTTTTGAGAATTTATCTTCTTAAAGATAAATCGAAAATGATATTTTTGAAAACGGTTGAAAATTGAATATCAGTAGATATTCGAAAATATAAATTCACTATGGGATTTATAAAAGAAAGGGAAGTTGTCTAAAAATAAATATTGATTTATTTTTGAAGTGTGGGAATTTTACATCTAGTAAAGATATTTTGAAGATGAAATAATTTGGGAAAATTATTTGGAATCTGATGATGTTGCGCATCTTTATTGATAGTTAAATAACCGACTATCAATAATTACCTTTAGATAGGTATTTGTTGTGAATTGGATGAATTTGAATGCCACACTTATTTTTGAATTTACGCTCACTATTCGGGTTAGCCGGGAAAGGACCATGGGGTCGTATAACCCATTCCGAATATGTGATACGTCGTTATGAATCGCATTTGAAGACCGGTGTTGAAGACCGGATATTTTTGAAAACGGAAGGATTACCGTCGAGTTACTCTACACCGACTGATCCTCGGTTTAGAGGTTTTATCACCCTTAGTGACGGGAAGTCCTGACGTGATTGAAAACTATCCGGAAATGCAAGGGCTTCGTGAGAAGTGCCTTCGGTTCTGTTCGATCCCGGAACAGACTTGTATGGATTGTGTGTCTGACGTTACAATTTGAGATATAAAGCTGATTTCTTTCAAATACATTTCTGTTGGTGGCGGAGAATTTATTCTCTTAGCTTAACACCCTTCTCTGAGACGTACGAGCTCAGAGGTTATGTAGTTGAAATTTATCAGCGATATATCCCAATTTGGTAACGTGGCATACTGAGTGTTGCTGTGAAATGGTCAGTGTTTGATCATTTGCGATATGATCATTTGTTTGATCTTATATCTTTGTGATCATAGGTTGATCATTTTTATTGGACCCGAAGCAGGGCTTTTTGAGAAAGCGTAGCTTTGTGGACGAGACTTCGTCGAGCCTCACACCCCGGAAATGGTCGAAACAGGAAGGATGCGGCAAGGTTCTAGGGAGTAGCGCCCCTTAGTGTATGTCATTCCTTCTGGATAAAGGTGGTATCATGGTATGGAGCCCAGATACTTAACATCTGTGGTTGCTGCAAAATTTATTTCTTTGTGGTTGTTGCGAATCGGGGATCCTCGGGAAGATCGGTGACGATCGGGGGATGGCATACGCGTGTCAGTAGTTACCTACTTTTGCAGAGGTAACCCGGCCTTGTGTTGGCAGAGATCTAACCGTAATGTTAGGTTATTTCTCGGGTCGTCTATTCCAGGGACGTACCCATCGTGGATAGGAAGTTCCTTAGCCTGACCATTTGTTGGAAATCCAAAGAAACAATACGAGCCTTTACGATTTCAATTGTATAACCTGTCTCCTCAGGAGGCAGCTATAGCAGGCATAATATAATGGTACCTATGCTGGCTAAGATTTATATTCTACTTTCGAAATGTTTTCTACACTATGCACTAATAATAATATCAAAAAGAATTTGATTTTTTTGCGTAGTAAGCATCTTTGACTAACATAAGAAGAAATCTCCTCCAAGTCTGCGTTTGCATTGTGTGTGTGGTGGGAGGTCTTATGGTAGTTTCATTTTCCAAAAGCATTGCGAATTGACTTTAAAATTTCTCTGCTATTTATTTTTAAAAGAATAACTGTTTTACGATCTCACACCAGTCACCATGACTGACTTGGAGTTTATTGTTTCCCTTCTAAACTCTGGGTGCCCACCAATTTCCACACGGGCAGCCTAGAGTTATGTTATCAGGATATTCTGGATATTCTGGAGCTTTGGAGATAAGCTGGATGTCGAGACGTAGTATCTGTATCTGATAGTATTTATTCCGCTGTGTATTCTGTATGAGGACAGGTTATATAACTGTCCATTGCTGTATATCGACTCTGATAATTGATGTATGTATAAAATGATATAGTTCTTTGTTTTAAAGATTACTGATTTATCTATTATATATTGTTCCGCTGCGATGTGTAAGATTCTGATATTGTTTTCTGTTCTGATGTTGTTCTGTTGTTCTTTCTTCTTCTTCTCTTTTTCTTCTACTTCTTCTTTCTAAAACCCTCACTATTGGAGTTTCCGGCGTTCGATTTCTCGGCAGTCGATAAAGTGAGTATCGATGTCGAATTTTCGAAAGTCGAAAATCCTGGTCGTGACATTTGGAGATAAGCCGGAGGACGAGACGTAGTATTTGTATCTGATAGTATTTATTCCGCTGTGTATTCTGTATGAGGACAAGTTTATATAACTGTCCATTGTTGTTTATTGACTCTGATGATATGATGTGATGTAATGTAATAACAGATATAATTCTTTTGTTTTTAAATGATATTCATTTATCTATTATATATTGTTCCGCTGCGACATGTGAGATTCTGATATTGTCTCTGTTCTGTATCTGTTGTTGTTTTGTTGTTCTTCTTCTCTTTTTCTTCTTCTTCTTCTACCTTTTTCTTTTTCTTAAAACCATAACTTTTCGGGTTTCCGGCATTCGATGGCTCAGCAGTCGATAAAGTGAGTATCGATGTTGAATTTTCGAAAGTCGAAAATTTTCGGGATGTGACAAGTGGTATCAGAGCATATGGTTAAGCGACAACCCTGCTCTGTTGGGTGTTACTCATTAGAGATAGAGTCAGTAGTACTCTAGAATGAGTTGAGTGAAATAATAGATATGAGCGCGTATTTGTTATTGAATATAAAATTGTTTTGTATTGTGAAGATTGGTTTATTGAGTGGTATATGAACCTTCGTCGGCACAGTCTTGCAAAACTGTATCGAAGGGGTTTCTAAACGCTCGAATAGAACAGTTCGGCACAATATTGTTTTAAAATAGGGTGGATGGAATAATTTTACCCAAATCTATTTTTGTATAGAAAAGAAATCATTTTCTATGAATTACTATAGTATATGGTTGCATGGATGTTAGGAAGTAATAATAGTAAATTATCATCATAGAAATTGAATAAGAAATTGAAATCGTAACTCCAAAGTTAAGAAATAAATTCACATATAAATGAGAATTGAGAATGTAAATTATAAATGTGAATTGTAAATTAAAACGGGATTCCAGAGAAGTATTTGGAAATGTTTTGAAACAAATTTGAAAAATTTTGGAGAGTTGGAAAGTTTAATTTCTTTTTGGAATTGAAAATGAAATTTAAAGGATTTTGGAAAAGTGTTTTGAAGGGATAAAAGCTCTAAACTCTTTTCGGTCGCTGGAAAATAATTCCGATGATGACCATGGCATCATCGGTGTTCATTTTCGGGTTTCCAAAAGAGAAATTGCTGCCAAATTGTTTTTAAATGGAAATGTTTGGAAAATCTGGATTTTGTTTTGGAAATTAAAAGGATAATTTGAATTGTTTTCAAATGGTTTTGAAAAAGTTGAAACGACTCTGGAATCCTACTTAAAATACTTACGAAATATTAATAAGTTGATAACTTATAGAATATTTGAAATTTGATTAGAATGAAATTCAAATTGAAAAACGAATGAATTAGTGAATGAATGAATAAATTGCTATTGCAAGTGCTAGAAAATGAAATTGAATGTTAAAATTCCTTTTTAAATTTGAAGGTAAATAGAACTGGAATTGAATTTGATAAATGAAGTATTAAACTGAAAGTTAGTAAGTGAAGCTAATTGATTATTGACCAAATGAATAAGATTTGAACGAATTAAATTCAATGATTATAAATGAAGATAAATTGAATTTAAATAAAATTGAAATTGTGAATTAAATTCAAATGAATGTGAAAGGTAAAAATTGAATGAATAGGATATAACTTCAATAACGAACTTAAAGATGATATAAGCAGTTATATTGAAAATTTTGTAACAGAATTTGCAAAATGATTTGAATATATGTAACTAGATATTATGGCTAGTAGGATATACAGGTGTATAAAGGGATTGGAAAATTTATTTCACAGATAATTTGAATTGCTCGACAAAAGGTACGTATTTGAATTATAATATGAGTTTTTGATGATTTCTTCTCTAGCCGCTTGGCTTTTTCTTTTTCTTTTTGAAATCTGAGAGTCCGTAGGGACGTTTTGTAGTAGTACCGTATTAGCGGCGCAAAGGAGACGCTGGCGAAATTTTTCGAAAATTCCGAGTGTTAGAAAATTTTTGAGAAATTTTGAAAGTTTAAAATTTGAATTTAAACTCGATATTGAATTCAGAAGTTAACAATGTTGTTTGGAACTTAGAATTTAAGTTGGAAAATTTAGTTGAATGACAACGAATCTTTAATAGAAAGATTTGTTTTGATAAAAATTGATAAAACTATTGATTGAGAAAGATAGTAGGCGAGTTAGGGATTATTTTTCTTGACTTGTAATTTCGAGGACGAAATTCTTTTAAGGGGGGAAGTTTGTAACGACCCAGAATTTTGACCAAATTAAATTGAGGATATTTAATTAATTTTAAATATTTGAACGATAATTTAATTTGAATCCCCGATCTAAATTTGAAATTGGCGATTAAATTATAAAATTTAATCTATTGAATACTGAATAAAAATTGGAATCTTCAATTTTAAGTTGAAGAAAAATATTTCAAAAGCTTTTAAAATTCGTATTGATGATACTGAAGATAACAGAAGCTTCAGAATCTAATTTCAAAGTGTTTCGTTCAATTTTGAAATTAAATCGTTTAAATTGAATTTAAAAGTAGCCGTCCGAGGCGCAGTCTCGGAATTCGACGAAACCAGTTCCATTGGATCCGTAATATCGAATTTTTATCGGATTTCCAATTTCGTATTTTTCGGAGTTGATATGAGAGCATACGGCGTGTAAACGCATTGAAATTTAATCGATTTCAATTTAAATTTAAATTAAAATTTGTCAATATCATCAACACGTTCTCCTTCTTTTTAGCCTTAATTCACGCAGAGAATCATGTCGCGAAATCGTGCGACCCATCCCTTACGTTTTAAAATACCCCATTCCCTCTGTTCAGATTCAAATCAAACGCAAAGAAAAAAAAAATGTCCTCTTCGATTAAACTCAAAGTGGAATCAAAGACAATGGCAGCCGCTTCTTTTACTTTAAAATCGAAATACAAATGATTTCCCCTTTCCTCTAATTCATTCACGAAATCTTCGAAATGGGTGTGGAAGGCTCGCTGGAAATCGCATGGGAGGGGTAAGCTCGAACTCGAGCATGCGAAGAGGTGCAAGTACTAGATCGAGGCGTGGAGGCATCGATTTTCTGGGAGCTTGAAGGGGATTGGGCGACGATGGATTCGCCCTGATTCTCGCGACAGTGGCGGCGACGTGGGGTACTGGCGAGCTCGTTAAAGAGGCGATAGGAGGCTCGCGCGTTCGCAAGGCCGTAGGGGTTGCCGCGACGCGTCTTGACAACATGTCTGAGCAATGGCGATCGACTCAGCATCGCGTGGGGGAGCGCGTGGATTTTGGTGGTTTCGTGGGCGCGCAATGAAGATGGCGCGTTCGATTTTGAAGGGGACGTTGACGAACTGGAGGTTGAGTGTCGCGATTTTGGGTTTTGTTTCGATAGTGTGGTCGCTGGGTGGTTCGAACAAATTGGTAGTCGAGCACGAATGAAGGTAGTACGGTGGCGTTCAGGCACAAGGCAGGGCAAGGTGGTTGGCAAACTTTCTTGGGTGGTGTTTGACGTTCTTCGCGATTGCAGAGTGAAGCTCGTCTAGGTTTGGGATTCGAAATCTAAGGATTCGCGATTCTTGCCAAGCTCGAGGCGGCAACCTGGCATTTCTTTAGTGAGGTTCTTGGCTTTGGAATCGTGAGTTTTCTTTTATTGTTTATTTATAAAATTACATGAATATGCTTTTACATGCTGGAGAGAAAAATATATATATAATGGGAGAGAAGTTCTTACAGTAACAAAAGTTCTGTTTTCATTATATACAAGAAAAGCAAAATACATAAGTATAAATTTATCTATATATAATACACATATTTTAGTTTACTAGTTATTTTAATATAAATTTGAGTGATTAACTTTCTAATTAACATGTTCCATTATTTTAGTCATGAAGGAATAATTATAAAGAAATTTAGTTTAAATAAAATTCTTAGAAAATTAAATAAATGGTAATTAATCATCCAATTATTCCAGATATTAATAAACTGTATAAATATTTATACAAGGTTAAAAAAAATCGAGGAGGAGGCAAACTGAATTGGAATGGATGCTAGTAAAATGGAAATCAAGGTGAGATTTTCTCACTCGAAGGAAATTTGAATTTACAGTTATTATTGATTGATGATTGTTATTGGATTGTTGATATTAGATATTTTAGGATATATCTATATATATAGCAGTATATACATATTGGCATATGTATATACTGGATTGTTGATTTCCCGCCTCGTATAGCGGATGAGACCCTATTACGCCGTTAGTAAGCGGATTTATAAAAACCTATATACCGCGATAATTCCGTACTAGAGCGGAATTGGTATTGTGCTAACGTCTTTGGATGTAGGGAAACAGGTTGGAGGGATCCAACTGGATTCCTCACCAGTAGTTATTTATTTACAGGATTGATGTATATTCTGTTATCATATGTGGATATATGATGTTGATGTTGTGATTGACTAATTGATGCGTTGCATCATTGGATTCAATTTTTGAAGTTTTAAAAATAACGATTTTAACTTTAAAAGGGATTTTTAAAGTGATTATTTGTAAATATACGTTATTAAATTTTTGAATTAATTTACAAACGTTAAAATTATTAAAGTTATAAAGGTTAAGATTTTGGTGAAATATAACCGAGAGGTGATTTTTGAAATAAACAGTTAAGTAATCTATAAAATAGTTTAAAATTTGAATTTTTGAATTATTAAAAACGAGGTATATAAAAGATGTATAAAATTGATATTTATCAATTAAAATTATTGGAATTTTATAACGAGTTTTTATAAGTGTTAAATTGTAAAGGTATGAAACTTATAGAATTATAACTTGGGAAGATAGAAGATTTATAGGATTATAAATTGTGAAGTTTGAAGTTTATAGATTTATAAAGTATGAAGTTATAAAATGAATGAAATTGTAGAATAAAGGCTGATAAGAAATTTACTTGTAAATTGGATTTTTGCCTTTAAGTGGGATATTTATCGAAATTGTTAATAAAGAAGATTTATAAACCGAAGTTGTTATAAAACAGAAATGGAATTTATAAGCGTTGTTTTATAAATTCAAAATCAATTGAATTTGATGAATTAAATACTGAAATATGATTAGTGAAGTATATTCCCGATTTTGGACAGTGAATATATTTTTAAGTAAAATGGATAGGGTTTTGGGAAAGCGATATTACGAAATGAAGTTAATTGTTTTAAAAGATGTTTTAAAACGTGTTAAATATCGAAAATCATAGATTTCAACATTTATTGTTGAAATAGACGTTTTCGAGAAATAAGGAAATGTTTTTATCTAGTATTGGGATTTACATATCTATCTTATTTTCGAATCCCTATACTAGTGATTTTGAGTCGTCGTAACGATGTTTTACGTAACATTCGTTTTGACTCAAATAAATGTTGTTATAGTAAACGATTTCCTTAAAGAATGGAATATATACTTAATTTGATTTAAGTATATCGAATATTTTTCAAGTGTTGAAATAAATGATTTGTGAAATACTTATTATTATATAAGTAGGGAAATGCTTTTCCAATATGAAATGAACGTTTTGAGATTTTATCTTCTTAAAGATAAAATGAAATTGAATATTTGAAATCGATTTGAGAATCGTATATCAATAGATATTCTGAAAATATAAATTCAATATGGAATTTATAAAGGAAATGAAAACTGTTTAGAAAAAAATAAACGTTGATTTATTTTTTTAAAGTGTGGAAATTTTATATCTAGGAAAGATATTTTTGAAAAATAAATAATTGGAAAAATTATTTGGAATCTGATGATGTTGCGCATCTTTATTGATAGTTAAATAACCGACTATCGATAATTACCTTAAATAGGTATTTGTTGTGAATTTGATGAATTTGAATGCCACACTTATTTTTGAATAATCGCTCACTATCCGGGTTAACCGGGAAAGGACCATGGGGTCGTATAACCCATTCCGAATATGTGATACGTCGTTATAAATTGCATTCGAAGACCGGTGTTGAAGACCGGATATTTTCGAAACGGAAGGATTACCGTCGAGTTACTCTACATCGACTGATCTTCGATTTAGAGGTTTTATCACCCTTAGTGACGGGAAGTCCTGACGTGATTGAAAATTATCCGGAAATGCAAGGGCTTCGTGAGAAGTGCCTTCGGTTCTGTTCGATCCCGGAACAGACTTGTATGGATTGTGTGTCTGACATTACAAATTGAGATATAAAGCTGATTTCTTTCAAATACATTTCTGTTGGTGGCGGAGAATTTATTCTCTTAGCTTAACACCCTTCTCTGAGACGTACGAGCTCAGAGGTTATGTAGTTGAAATTTATCGGCGATATATCCCAATTTGGTAACGTGGCATACTGAGTGTTGCTGTGAAATGATCAGTGTTTGATCATTTGTGATATGATCATTTGTTTGATCTTATATCTTTGTGATCATAGGTTGATCATTTTGTTTGACCCGAAGCAAGGCTTTTTGAGAAAGCGTAGCTTTGTGGATGAGACTTCGTCGAGCCTCACACCCCGGAAATGGTCGAAACAGGACGAATGCAGCAAGGTTCTAGGGAGTAGCGCCCCTTAGTGTATGTCATTCCTTCTGGATAAAGGTGGTATCATGGTATGGAGCCCAGATACTTAACCTCTGTGGTTACTGCATTATTTTTTTCTATGTGGTTTGTTGCGAATCGGGGATCCTCGGGAAGATCGGTGACGATCGGGGGATGGCATACGCGTGTCAGTAGTTACCTATTTTTGCAGAGGTAACCCGGCCTTGTGTTGGCAGAGATCCGGTTAGGTTCTCGGGTCGTCTATTCCAGGGACGTACCCATCGTGGATAGGAAGTTCCTTAGCCTGACCATTTGTTGGAAATCCAAAGAAACAATACGTGACTTGTACGGTTTTAGTTGTAGAACCTGCCATTTAATATGGTAGCTATAGCAAGCATACTATAATGGTACCTATGCTGGCTAAGATTTATATTCTACTTTCGAAATGTTTTCTACACTATGCACTAATAATAATATCAAAAAGAATTTGATTTTGCGTAGTAAGCATCTTTGACTATCATAAGAAGAAATCTCCTCCAAGTCTGCGTTTGCATTGTGTGTGTGGTGGGAGGTCTTATGGTAGTTTCATTTTCCAAAAGCATTTCGAATTGACTTTAAAATTATCCTGTTGTTTATTTTAAAGAATAACTGTTTTACGATCTCACACCAGTCACCATGACTGACTCGGAGTTTATTGTTCCCTTCTAAACTCTGGGTGCCCACCAATTTCCACACGGGCAGCCTAGAGTTAGATTATCAGGATATTCAGGATATTCTGGAGCTTTGGAGATAAGCCGGAGGACGAGACGTAGTATTCGTATCTGATAGTATTTATTCCGCTGTGTATTCTGTATGAGGACAAGTTTATATAACTGTCCATTGTTGTTTATTGACTCTGATGATATGATGTGATGTAATGTAATAACAGATATAATTCTTTTGTTTTTAAATGATATTCATTTATCTATTATATATTGTTCCGCTGCGACATGTGAGATTCTGATATTGTCTCTGTTCTGTATCTGTTGTTGTTTTGTTGTTCTTCTTATCTTTTTCTTCTTCTTCTTCTACCTTTTTCTTTTTCTTAAAACCATAACTTTTCGGGTTTCCGGCATTCGATGGCTCAGCAGTCGATAAAGTGAGTATCGATGTTGAATTTTCGAAAGTCGAAAATTTTCGGGATGTGACAAAGAGGCTCAGCTTTGATTCACGTGATGGGAGGTGTTCGGTGTGTGCTCTGTCGTGGCAGTTTTGGGTCGCACGGTGAGGTATATTGAAAATTATTTTCTTTAAATTATAGATTTATATATGCATGTATATATAAAGTAGGGTAAAACTGCTGTTGTTATTTACTAAAACATAAAACAATTTTTAGTAAATTATACACACACACACACACATTTTAATATGTTTGGGAAACCAATAAATAAGTATATATGTATAAGATTTTGGAAATATAGAAATTTTAAAATGTGAGATTTATATAAAATTAGATTATTGGTTTAAAATAAAATCATTGGTTAATTAAATTTATCAAATGGGAATTTAATTGTTCGATTATTTTGGATATTAATAAAAATCATCTAATGTTTATACAAGGTCTGAAATCGGGAAGAAAACAAGGCGGTTTGGATCGGATTGCAAATAAAAATCAAAGGTGAGTTAATCTCACTCATCTGGGTTTAATATTAATTTAAATGGTTAAATTTAAATAATTGGTTAAATGATTGAATTTATTTGATGTGTTATATTATATATAGTAGTATATATTGTATATATTGGAGTGATTGATTTCTCGCATTATATAGCGGATGAGACCCTATGTGCCGCATAATAGCGGATGATATTATATAAACCCATATACCGCGATATTCCACCTCGAAGTGGAATTGGTATTGTGCTAACATCCGTGGATGCAAGGAAACAGGTTGGAGGGATCCAACTGGATTCCTCAAAATTATTTAGTTTGTTCTAATAATTCTGTAACGACCCGATATTTTCAACCATTCGCATCCATTATAAGTGTATAGGTAGACACTCATGCCGGAGTTGAATTGCTCAAAATACCGCGTTGTAATTAAAATTTGGCAAATCTCAGAATATACAGTAAATAAATTTAATCACAAATCATAGGCACAGAGTAAAATAATGCAGCGGAAGTAAAATAAATAGTAGTTCATGAAGCTACTATGTAAATATATCAGAGTTACATAAGATACAACATAAGAAGTAAAGTATAGCAGAAGTCTCAATACAATAACCAAGTACAAGCTGAGTAGAACAACGGAACTGAAATAGATAGGACAAGACAAGCAGATAATCTCCAGCGATTCAAATCTCCAAGAGGGTGGAAATCCAAATCTGTGAATAACTCAGGCTGACCCGAGCGTAAAGCAAAACACAAAACACTCGAGTCAGGACAATATATACTTATATAATGTAAACCAACTCAAGTGAACTGTAATAAAGGTACAAGTAACTTAGAAGATGCTTGGGACCATCCATCCTCTAAGGATTGTTAAACTATCTACTATGTAGTAATATTCGATATTATAATAGTGTCTAAATAAGTAAATTATAATCATATAGAAAATAGCGTCAAGGGGATGGAGAACCTTAACGCGGTCGGATCTTAAAATCATAATCGTAGTAAAGCTCGATATGGTAGGTGACATGGCACAACTACGCAATGCTAGGGTAGATATACCAATTATGCACACGGACTGATGGAGCGCATAGCAGCCACTATCGTCCACCTCGAACAACACTCCCAAATCGGAGGATGGCCATCTAATCAATCACAAGTAAGAGTAAATATCAAAGAAATGTGTCCGAGAAGAGGTGCTACCTCACTGGTCCGAGATCGCTCCTGTTTTAGCCACCTTATGCCAACTCACGGGAGTTGGGTCCACGTAACATACCTTAAGAACGTCGCCACCATCCTAATTCATTGTGGAATCTCCACCGCGTACACGGTTGTCAAAGTGGTTTTCGGTATCGACAGAGAGTATGTCCATATCCGATCCCGGTCTCTTTGCCAACCAATCGTTATTATAACCCGTGGTTATAACTTTTAAAAAACAATACTTTACTTCAAAATAAAATATCATTTCAAACCATATCTTTATCAAAATATAGATTAAATCAATTCCAAACCATTTCCATATATTTAAAATTTTCATATCATTTTAAAACTTCATTTCAAATCATTTTAATATAATAAAATATCATATCCTTACAAAACTTCATTTCAAATCATTTTAATATAATAAAATATCATATCCTTACAAAACTTCATTTCAACTCATTTTAATAAAATAAAATATCATATCCTTACAAAACTTCATTTCAAATCATTTTAATATAATAAAATATCATATCCTTACAAAACTTCATTTCAAATCATTTTAATAAAATAAAATATCATATCCTTACAAAACTTCATTTCAAATCATTTTAATAAAATAAAATATCCTATCAGTTCAAATCCAAATATTCTACTTTAAATACCTTTTAAATTCAAAGATATCGTTCATTTACTATCATTTCAAATCACCTTTAAATAGTTTATATTCCAATCAAAATAATTCATTTAAACCTTTTAAAAGTGTAATTATTATATTTTCAAATCAAGTATTCAATTTCCAAAGTTTCAAACCATTCTGAGTTCGTTTACTAAGTCAAAAACCCAAATTATTAAAATTTCAGCATTTCATAACATTTAAAAACAACTGCTATAAGTTATATTTGAAAACATTTTTAATTCAGCAAAGACAGCACTTAAAACTGCTGTTAAAACTCAGTTTTAGTTGAATTATAGTTCAAAATAGAAAAGACAGCATTTCAGAAGTGCTGCGGTAGTTCAGATTTCAAAACAAGGGTTAAATTTGGTTGCAGAAAAGACTGCAGACCATTATAGCATTTCCAGAGAATGCTATAATAGACTTGAGTTCAATATTAGCCTATAAGTTCAATTACAGCAACTACAGCATTTTAGAATTGCTGTAATAGCTCTTTTTACACAATTTTAGTTCAAAACAGAATCTATAGCATTTCTGAATGCTATTAAAAGTTAATTTCAGGTGTTAGTGTATTTCCAGCAATTAAATAACTTTAATTTAAAACACATAAACATTTTAAAAATCATAATTTAACATTTAAAATGTTCATTTACATATCGTTTAACATATATCTTTTCATAATAAATTTCTTATAATAAAATCCAATTTTCAACAATTTACTTAATAAGTTTAAGTGTAAAAGTTTCCAATTCTTCACATTTCAACAAATAAACTTAACACTTCAAATTTAAATTACCATTTCACAAATTTAACTAAATTTCCAATTTTATTTAATTAACTTAAACTTTTAATTAAAACCAAATTTCACATTTCCAAGTCAAGTTATATTTTAAAAGATCACTTTTAAACATTCATTTATTTAACCACTTAAATTCATAGAAAATCAATAATACTTTAATAAATCACTTAAATTCAAATTTAATCAAATTATCATATTTACCATTTCCAAATAAAATTTAATATCCATTTTATTTATATAACTTAAATATCATTTTTAACCAAAATTCCAAATTTCCAACTTAAGTTATATTTCAAAAATCTAGTTAAACCATTCATTAATTGCATTTTTAACACATGGAAAAAATCATAATTTCTATAATTTAAAACATTTCAAAATCTATTTAAATCAAATTTCATAAATTTATAATTTTTAAAATACTTAAAAATATCCAAAATACTTTATAAAATAACCACGGGCCTGTATATAATTTTCTAACTTAGGTCAAGTGATACAGATATGTATCATTTCAATCCGCAGTTAAAAAGAAAAATCTGGGTTCTATCATTTCAAACCCGCAATCCCAAGTTAAAATAATTTAAATAAAAATCGTTCAGGCCTATCATTTCAGCCCATAACAATTTTTCCCTATTCTAAAGTCCGTTCGGGTATGTATCATTTCAACCCATAATGATTCTAATCTACAGGGAACATGCAGTGTGATAACAGATATAAATAACAGAATAACATTAAATAACAGTAACATATGATATAACAGGTGTAATAACAAGTGTGAACATCATATGATAATAATATAAGCATATATAACATGATAATATATTTCTACAGATTCGTAGGGTGTCAATTTACTAGTTATATAAGTACATATTGTCTGGTGAGAATAACTCACCTGTTTGTGCTGGATGTAACAACCCGCATATTTGTCGATTTTATATTTAAATATTTTATTTAAATATAACATCGTTCGTCGGATTTTAGTCCGAAAAGCTACTTTTTGCAAACAGTCGAATTGGGACTCGAGACCACCCCCATTGAGTCCAAAATGTCGTTTGCGATCTTTTTGAGTGTAAGCTTCGATATGTTTGGAGTTAGGAGAATTTTGCCACTTTTCACTTAGGGCTTTGGGTTGGGTTTCAGCCCAATAACCCCACTTAACCTCCTACCTCTCTAACTCTTCATCCATTCACTCCCATTTCATTTCATTTCCTCAAGCAAACTGAAAATGGTGGAGAGGAAGAGGAATTAGAAATTACAAAACCCTAGTTCCATTTGCAAACTCTTGTTCTAGCTCCAAATTCAAAGAGAACCCATTGGTAAGCTTCATCTCCTTCTTCTCCAACACATTCTCCTTTCAATCTCAGAAATTTCCTAAACCTAAATTCGGGAAATGTTTCTCTTTTGCTTAGATTCAAGCTTGTTAAGTTGGAATTGAAGAGTGATTGCCCTTGCCATCGCTTCAAAGCTTCTTCTTCATTTGTTTGGGTTCAAAGGTGAGATTTTTATCTCACATCTAAGTCAATAATTATCTTCGATTTTTAGGTATGAATTTCTAACACTTATCCTTGTGCAATTCCTTAGTCGTTGTTGCTCGACCGATCGTTATCGATGTCGTTTGGCCATTTTTGGCCTAGGTTCAGGGAATGCCCTGAATAACAGTTTCAGCCGTCTGAACGTATGGTTCAGACGTCTGAATGGAATACTGGGAATTTTCTTCTCCCAGCATTCAGACGTCTGAATCAAAGTTTCAGACGTCTGAATTGGTTCGTTTAGAACCAGAAAAGGAATAGGCTAAAAAGTGCCTATTTCAGACGTCTGAAATCTAGGATTCAGACGTCTGAATTCTGTTCTGGAAAATAGTTTATTTTCCAGATTCAGACGTCTGAATTCTTGATCTCAGACGTCTGAATCTGCTGTGTTTTGCCTAGTTGTTTTTTTAGCTTGAATATCCAACTCTAATCAAATCGGGTTGATTCCCTTTTTGTTGTTATCATTTATTATCGGCCACTTTGTTAAGTCGCCCGCCTTTTTAAACTTAGGTCGAACCCCGTATTACTATGCGTAGGCAATCTCTTCTGAAAAACATTTATCAGAATTTCTACTTTGATGGTTTTGGGATTGACTTCTTTGGACTTTACTCACGTCTTCGAACGTGAATTGATTTGTTTTACAATCGTTTTATGACTTGTCACTTTAAAGATATATGAAGGTTTCAATACTAATAGTAAATATCAAAACTCTTTCATCAAAGCGATTTCAACACTATTTTAAATATCAAAAGTTCGTTTTCTCAAACCGATTTTCAATCTACTAGTATATACAAGCCTTTACTTCACTCGAATGAGAAATCGACTTAAACGGCTTAGTAAAACGGGTGGTATGAAACACTTGCGTTCACTTCGTCGGTTAGCTCTTGGACTTGTTCGATTGAACCCTTTTTGTGACAATTTCCTAGTGAAGATTTACAGCTTGTTCGTAAATATTTAAGTTAAGCAAGTGGTTATGGGACATGAAGCTAAACTCATATATTTACTAGCTTGGTGTGATTGACACTTCCTTATGATCAGGATGATCATTTTTGTGATTTAGACTAGCGATTGAGCGATGTCTCTTTGTCTACGTGGGAGACTATACCCCGATCATGTGATGTTTCGCCATCACATTTCTAGGGTAGCACCGTACGGTCTTCGGGCCATTCCTGTGTGAAAATTTAATGGATAGCTTCCATGAGATAGCTTCTCATCATGTGTTTACGCGTAGGTGAGCTTCATGCTCCCATTCATGTGTTAGGCCTCCCCCCCCCTTTTATGTGTTTTCTGGATTTCTGTTGATGATTTCTGGAATTTTGTGCTTCACCAATTTTCATGATTTTCTTTGATATGATATCAGTTTTTGTGCATTGGTGAATTCATGTGTTATTGATTTGTTATGAATACAAGTTTAGGGTATGATACCCTACCTTATCTTTGAGAAGATTCTTGTGATATTGATTAATCTTTTGTTGATTATCATTTACATACTTATAGTAGTATGTCGTAATAGTTATTTCATGTTCATGTCATGTCATTTACTTTATACCATATCATCTGATATTTATGGTTAGACTGATCCGTTTATTATTTTCTTATAAATAATACTCGGGTCAGACCGAGATGTTACAGGTGCTTCTGCTTGACTTCTCTTCAGGATATTTTGACTTTTGGCTAACTTCATAGATTGTAGTTTTTGGATGTACACATTTGAGATATAGACTCTATGTTGTGTACTTATTCTTTTGTATAGCACGTGATGCTATTCTTATTGTATTATCGTGGATCTTTCTGACCACTACTCTGATGTACACTTTCATGTGTGTTATATATTCATATCTATTTCCGCCTTTGTGATATGAATTGTCTGAGACTGATTTGTGTTATGTTTATTTCTATATTTGTTTCCGAAGATTATATATAGCCACCGTGTGATAGCTTTGTGTTTGTATCGGTATGTTGGATTTCCTCTTTAAAAGATATGCATTCTATTCTATCTGACATATCGGTGCTCGCACAAAGAAGTTACACGGATGGTCGCTCCTCAACAGCCTTATTCTCCGCGCTAATTGACAGCACTACATCGTAGTGTTCTTGGTTAGCGTGGGTATAGAGGTGGGGCGTCACAGCTTGGTATCAGAGCCAAACTTCGGAACAATGTAGAATTATCTAGCAAGGATCATGTCCTAAGTCTTTCTTAGGAGTTGTGCCTTAGGATTTAATTCGAGTCTTCGTACCGATTCATCCTATTTTCTTGTATGATTCCTTGTTTTATCTATCAAGATTGCTTGATATTTTATTCTAAGAATAACCTCTTCCTTCTTCTTCCTTTCTTTCTTATAGAAGAAGAGATGGTTAGTTCTGGCAGTCCTAGCGTTAGTCAATCCAGTAATCCTTCTCTGGATGGCGCATTCCTGTCTGCCCAACAACTTTTGGATCTTGTTAAGAATCAAAAGTTTATCTGTGCTTTGGGTAAGAACCCCGAAATGGTTTTACCTTTGAAACTTGAAGTTCCTTTCAACCAGCTTGTGGATATCACTCTTCGACATGAAAAGGGTGGTAAAGGAATTGATAGTGATATTGGGATTTCTAAGAAGAGGCATATTAAGTTCAAAAGCCCTTGTCCCGATAAGAAGTTGAAGCAATCTACTTTGGTAGCAAAGACTCCAAACTCTTTTTGTAGAGGATGCTACAATTGTAATTCTATGTACCACTACGCAAAGGAGTGTCCGGAACCACTCTTTTGTCGTTATTGCAAAAATTCAAGTCATCATATTTCTGTCTGCCTTATGCTTCTGAGCAAGAAGAAGATGGAACCAGAAACGCCGGTAGTTGAGACTCCTACCGCTAGTCATAAACGATGCTACAATTGTGGTTCCACGGACCACTATGTGATTAAGTGCCCGAAACCCCTCTATTGCCGCTATTGCAAAGGCTCGGGTCATTACTTATCTACCTGTCCCATACTTCAAAGTAGGAGAGAGGGAAAGCTGCAAGCCCCTAGCAATCTTTCTCTGGGTCAGGGTATGTAACGACCCGTATTTTTCACGGATCGAAAAGTTCGTCAAAGTCTGGAGTTTTAGCATTTTGGGCCATTTCAGATTTTAGGCAAATTTTTCCTAAGTCCTAAGTCGTTCACGACTTAGCATGAGTCGTGAGTCGTATACGACTTAGGAGATATGAGTCAGGGATTTGGCTAGTTAAGGGTGTAAGGATAAGTCGTTTGAACGACTTAAGGGGTATGCGCGACTTAAGGACTGGGCGAGATAAGGGTTGAGTCGTACCCTGATGAGTCGTACCCTGATGAGTCGTACCCTGATGAGTCGTACCCTGATGAGTCGTACCCTGATGAGTCGTACCCTGATGAGTCGTACCCTGATGAGTCGTACCCTGATGAGTCGTACCCTGATGAGTCGTACCCTGATGAGTCGTACCCTGATGAGTCGTAGCCTTTGTGATAAGTTGTAGCCAAGTTAACTGTTAAGTCGTAAGGGATCTTGGTTTTGTTGAGTCGTAGGCACATGCTATAAGTCGTAGACGACTTAGGATTTATGAGTCGTTTAACCGGTAAGGCGTGTGTGCATTAAGTCGTAGGCTGGTGAGGTTAAGTCGTAGAAGCGTGTGTTGACTCGTGGCTTGGTTAAGTCGTAGGGGGCTGTTGAGTCGTGGTGTTCTGATGAGTCGGAAACGACTTAGGAGATAGACGAGTTACGACTTAGGGCAGTTTTCAGCTATAAATAGGAGGGGTTGTTCTCACTTTTTGGGATCCGGATTTTGAAGCGACGAAGTGCTGCCATTTTGAGAGCTCGACTTCTACACTTCTTCACTTCTTTTCTCCACTCTAATCTAGTGCTTCCATCCATCCAAATCGAAGATCAAGATTGAAGATTCAAGAGCTTAGATTGAAGATCTTCATCTTTTCAAGAGAGATTTCTTCGTTTGAAGTGAGATCTTGTCGGATCTAGCTTAGTTCTTCGCTGTCCAGATCTGAAGTTGTTATCTTTTGGATTGTTTAGGTGATTTGGTGAGTGGTGATTATCTCTCACACGGATCCAAAGGAGTATATCGGATTGTTAGCTCGATTTGGTGTTAAAATAGAGATTTCCATGCATTTTCTTCATCCTATGTATAGATCCCTATAGATCCATTGTTCATGATGATGTTACATCCATTTTATCATATGTTAACCTATGCAAGTTCATTCATCAAGTTTGTAGAGATATAATCCATGTTTTCATGCTTATTGGACTTTCAACTCTTTAATTACGAAAATGCCATGATTGTTATAATTGTCTACTTAGATCATATTTGAATGCTTGATTGTTTGGATTGATGTTTGATTTGATTGATTGTTATGAACTAGATGGTTGATGATTAGATTTAGACCGAAGACAATTCAAAAGCTAAGGGAAAGGCTCTTGAATTAGGAAAACTGCTCGTGGCATATGGAGCGGGATGATGAAGCTCTTATGCATAGATTTGATGATGTGATGATGAGATGAGGCTTTGCGAGGATGTAATGAAGCGAGGCAATCATGTGATGAAGACTTGGTCTAATCCAGACGGGATAATTCCAAGCATGTTGATAACTCGGTGATATGATTCGAGTTGAGGATAATGAATGGATATGAGAATAGTCGTCGAGGAGGACGACTAGGAGGCTTGGATAGCATCGTTGTTGAAGGTTCTAGCATGCTCTAAGCAAGATTACGTTTGGGCAGATTCGATAGTCCCAACGGCCAACTGTTGATGGTCGAGTACTCTGGGCAGATTCGATAGTCCTAGGCACGGGCTGCGACGACGTGCGGGGGTTATGTCTAGAACCGGGGTTTTCATTAGCCCTTGACGGACGGCTGAAAGAATGTGCCGGTCATTCAATTAACGGTGATATCGAAGCAATGATAACAGTGATAGCCAGAGTCATGGATGTTTGGTTGTATCGTCATTCGGACTCAAGAGCGGTATTTTCTGGGTGCTTATCTGATTTAGGCCTTGGTACTTGGAAAACATCGCCCTTGACCCGAGTGATATTAGCTTTACTTTAAATTGTATGCTCTGCTATGTTTGCTTCTGTTTAGTGTGTGTCTGGGGGCTATCACTGTAGAATGAGGTTGGAGTGGGAGGGTTGTATTCCTATCCCTTTTCCTTTATGCTCTTTTGGTATGTTATTAGTTAATTTACTGCTCACTAAGACTGTTGTCTGACTCAAGGCTTTATGTTTTAATTCTTATTGCCTTGGGCTGTTCGTCCATTTTTGGGACGGGCAGACTAGGTAGCAGGTGACAGGTGCTGTTCTCTTCTCACGATGCTGATATCGAAGACGAGCTGGAGGGTTGCATATTATCTTCTTATATGTACTGGATATTCCGCTGTTTTGTTTTCTCTGAGAGATATGTAGTGAGGCTGGATGTATTGACTATATGAATGCTTGTATTCAACTATTATGGAGTTTTATAAGATGTCATTTTGTTCTGTAAAGCTTCACTATACATATGTTCTATTGTATTTTGTCCATGCGCTGTGAGTAATACGATAGATTCTGTTGTTTTAATCTTACCTTGACAATCGTCCATGGTCGCCTGGCACACTTTACAGCGCACTATCTCTAGATTCGGTGCAGGGTCATGGGCGGTCGTCACATTTGGTATCAGAGCATTGGTTAATCGATTTTACCCAACGCTCGCTGGAGTAACTACGTATGAGAGACGTAATTGTATTTTGATGGATGATTACTATATATGATATAGTAGCTTAGTAGAGTTTGAGTCCTTTATGCAGTTGTTTCTCTAGAGGTTCTAATCATTCCTTTTTATAGATATTGAGAATGAGTCGAAGAGGGAGACCAGCTGCTAGGGAAGGCCGTGCTATTGAAGAGACTGCTGATTATGCAGCCATGTTCGAAGCTATGATGACTTCGATCATGAGAAGGATACCAGTTCCGGGGGCAGCAGATGATGTTGGAGTTCAAGTCCAAGCTCCGAAACCAGTGGATTTTGCTAAGTTGTGCAAGGATTATACTGCTCTTGGAGGGAAGGTTTTCTTGGGAACAGAATCTACCATTGAGGTCCAGAGGTGGATAGATGCTTGTAGAAGGATCTTTGGTGATTTGGGAATTGATGATGCAACTAAGAGGAAGTTGGCATCGAGGCAGCTTCAAGGGAGAGCCTCTGATTGGTGGAACTCTATTACCATCACTACTCCGGAAGAAGAGATTACTTGGGAGCAATTCCAAGTCAGATTTGAAGCTAAGTTCATTTCTACAGCTCAGAAGTCTGTTCTGTTCAAGAGGTTTGTGGAGCTCAAGCAAGGTGGAAGATCAGTTCTTGAGTATGTTTCTGAGTTCGAAGCTTTGTCCAAGTATGCCCGGTCATATATTGAATCTGCTTATCAGAAGAATGAGAAGTTCGTGACCGGCTTGGATAGTTATCTTGGGAGGCAGTTGGTGGATCATTTGGACGATTCATTTGAGAAGCTTGTGGAGAAAGCTCTTAGGCATGAGAGTCTGTTTCCTAAGGAAGGATCTGTTGTTGCTGTGACTAGGGAAGAGTCTAAACCCCAGCAGGGTGGAAACAAGAAGAGGAAGCAGCAGCAGCAGAAGGGTAAGGATGGCCAGAAGAAGCCGAAAGGCGAGGTGACTTGCTACAATTGTCAGCAGAAGGGCCATTTCTCGAAGGATTGTAAGAATCCTAAGGTGCCGATGAAGTGTCATAACTGTGACAAGCCGGGGCATTTCAGGAAGAATTGTCCAGAACCAAGGAAGGACAGGCAGATTGTGCAAGCCTATGCTTTAGGGGCTGTTCCGTCGTCTTCGAAAGCTCCTACTGCTGAAGAGAAGGGAAAGAGTGTGGTGGTTCAAGGTACTCTTTTTCTATGTGGTGTTCCAGTTAGAGTTCTGTTTGATACTGGAGCGTCGCATTCATTTGTTTGTAATGAACTAGTGGGCCGGTTAGGTTTGGCACCGGATATTGTTGATAGGCCATTGGTTGTGACTAATCCAGTTGGGGATTCGTCTTGTTTGTGTATGTTATGCCGTGGTCTAGTTGTGTCGAGTCATGGTTGCTCTTTTGTTTGTGATTGCTTTGTTCTGAACTTTGCGGGGTTCGGAATTATTTTGGGTATGGACTGGCTTAGGAAGTATGCGGCTAAGGTTGATTGTGAGAGGCTGGAGGTGACAGTCGAGAATGTGGAAGGGCGAAAGATTGTGATACGATGTAAGCATGAGGAAGGCGTCTTCATGAGCTTCATGTATTCGCTAGTTGTTCCACGGGATGGACTGTCTTTAGTGCCAATCGCAAATGGATTCGAGGATGTCTTTGACGAAGTCAAAGGGTTGCCGCCGCATAGAGAGATTGAGTTTCGTATAGATCTAGTTGAAGGAGCCAGACCTGTTGTGATGCCTCTTAGGCGGATGGCGCCTTGGGAACAGCAGGAGTTGAGGGTGCAAGTTGATGATCTTTTGCAGAAAGGATTCATTCGGCGTAGTGTGTCCGAGTGGGGTGCACCAGTTGTGTTTGCAACTAAGGCAGATGGGTCATTGAGATTGTGTGTGGATTATCGTGAGCTGAATAAGGTGACTAAAAAGAACAAGTATCCATTGCCGAGAATAGATGACTTGTTTGATCAGCTTCACGAGGCTAAGGTGTTTTCTCAGATGGATTTGGCAACGGGATTTCACCAGTTGAGAATAGCTAAGGATAGTGTGCCGAAGACTGCTTTTCGAACACCATCCGGTTTCTTTGAGTGGCTGGTAATGCCATTTGGATTGACTAACGCGCCAGCATATTTTGTGGATCTTATGAATAGAGTGTTCAGAGATCAGTTGAACAAGTTCGTACTTGTGTTCGTGGATGATATTCTGATTTATTCCAGAACAGAAGAAGAGCACAAGACGCACTTGCGTATCGTTTTGGAGATCTTACGGAAACATCAGCTGAAGGCTAAGTTTTCGAAGTGTCACTTCTGGAAGAGTGAAGTGAGGTTCTTAGGCCATGTGATTTCTGGAAGTGGAATAGCGGTTGATCCCGCTAAGGTGGCAGCAATCCAGGATTGGGTTAGACCTAAGAATGCATCTGATGTAAGAAGTTTTCTTGGATTAGCAGGATATTATCGACGGTTTATCAAAGACTTCTCCAAGATAGCTGCACCGTTAACAGGATTGACGAAGAAGAACCAAGTGTTCAGTTGGGATGCTAAGTGTGAGCAAGCTTTTGGAATCCTGAAAGAGAGATTGACGAGTGCTCCTGTTTTGACTATTCCAAGTGGGAATGATGAGATGGTGGTTTACACCGACGCATGTGGTACTGGACTTGGAGCAGTGCTGATGCAGAAGGATAAAGTTGTTGCGTATGCCAGTCGACAACTGAAGTCGCATGAAAGGAATTACCCAACTCATGATTTGGAATTAGCAGCGATTGTATTTGCTCTGAAGATGTGGAGACATTATCTATTGGGAGTTCGATTCGAGTTGTTTACGGATCATAAGTCGTTGAAGTATCTTTTCTCCCAAAAGGATTTGAATCTTCGACAGCAACGTTGGCTAGAGTTTTTAGCATCATATGATTTTGGTATAGCTTATACTCCGGGAAAAGGTAACGCAGTGGCAGATGCGTTAAGTCGAAGACATGCAGGATTGGGAGCCATGTTTTCAGAATGGAAGAGTCTCGAGTATTTAGCTGGATTTGACTTCAGGCCTAGATGTGAATTGGAACCTGAGATGTTGGCAAACTTATCGATAAGACCCACTCTTGTGGAAAGGATTGGCGAGGGCCAAAAGCGAGATGATAAGATTGTCAAGATTATCCGTGAATTGGAATCTGGATTGGATCCAGAAAAGGATAAAGGATTCGAGGTCGATCGAGAGGGTTGGCTTCGGAAGCAAGGACGACTAGTTGTTCCCGATATAGATGAATTGAGGAGTGAAGTTCTGAAGGAAAGTCATCACTCGAAGTTGACAATTCATCCAGGTGGAAACAAGATGTATCGGGATATGAAGAGAACCTACTACTGGGAAGGTATGAAGAAGGATGTTGGAAATTTTATTTCCAAATGCATGAACTGCCAGTTGGTAAAGGCTGAACAGAAGAAGCCAAGCGGATTGCTTCAGCCATTAGAAGTTCCTACATGGAAGTGGGAACAAGTGTCGATGGATTTTATTGATGGATTGCCTAGAACCAGAACGGGAAATGAAGGGATTTGGGTCATTGTGGATCGTCTGACTAAGAGTGCACGATTCATTCCTGTTCGATCGACTAGGACTGCATTAAAGTTGGCGGAGTTGTATGTGAAGTGGATAGTTCGATTCCATGGTATTCCGAAGAGTATAGTGAGCGATCGAGATCCATTGTTCACTAGTGGATTTTGGAAGAGCTTCCAGGAAGTTTTGGGAACTGAGTTGTGTTTGAGTACAACTTATCATCCCCAAACAGATGGTCAGACCGAGAGAGTCAACCGAGTTTTGGAAGATCTTCTTAGAGCTTGTGTTTTGGATTTCGGAGGATCATGGGAAGATCACCTTCATTTGGTGGAGTTTGCGTACAACAACAGTTACCAGTCAAGTATTGGTATGGCACCGTATGAGGCGTTGTATGGAAGACCGTGTAACTCTCCAACATGTTGGTTGGAAACTGGAGAAAAGCTGATGCTTGGGCCAGAGATGATTCGTCAGACTTCAGATTGCATAGAGATCATTCGGCAACGAATGAAGGCAGCCCAAGACCGTCAGAAGAGTTATGCTGATAAGCGTCGGAAGGATTTGGAATTTGACGTAGGGGATATGGTTTTTGTGAAGATTTCTCCACTAAAGAATGTTATTCGATTCGGGAAGAAAGGAAAATTGACTCCGAGATTTGTTGGACCATTCCCGATCATCGAGCGAATTGGAAAGCTCGCTTACAGATTGGAGTTACCGGAGAAGATGTCGGGTGTGCACAATGTTTTTCACGTATCATATCTACGGAAGTATGTGCACGACTCGAGTACGGTAGTTTCTGCTGATGGCTGTGAAGACTTAGAAGTTGATCCAGTTGATAGAAGACCTCGTAAGCCGTTTCGTGTTGTTGAAACCGACACGAAACAGCTTAGGAGGAAGGTAGTTAAGTTACTCAAGATACAATGGAGTGATGATGATAACGACTGTACGTGGGAGGTGGAAGGGAGGATGAAGGCAGCTCATCCTGAACTCTTCAAGGTATGGCCCTAAGGTGTCGTCTCATCTCACGACATTGTAACTTGTTCTAAATCTTAGAATTCTGTACGCTAAGCTAGAATTGGATGCATGGTTTGCTGATTGTTATGGATGGTAGGCGTACAGAATAGTTTTGATTGCTTTGTTTGCTTGGAATTTCGGGGGCGAAATTCCTAAGGTGGAGAGAATGTAACGACCCGTATTTTTCACGGATCGAAAAGTTCGTCAAAGTCTGGAGTTTTAGCATTTTGGGCCATTTCAGATTTTAGGCAAATTTTGCCTAAGTCCTAAGTCGTTCACGACTTAGCATGAGTCGTGAGTCGTATACGACTTAGGAGATATGAGTCAGGGATTTGGCTAGTTAAGGGTGTAAGGATAAGTCGTTTGAACGACTTAAGGGGTATGCGCGACTTAAGGACTGGGCGAGATAAGGGTTGAGTCGTACCCTGATGAGTCGTACCCTGATGAGTCGTACCCTGATGAGTCGTACCCTGATGAGTCGTACCCTGATGAGTCGTACCCTGATGAGTCGTACCCTGATGAGTCGTACCCTGATGAGTCGTACCCTGATGAGTCGTACCCTGATGAGTCGTACCCTGATGAGTCGTACCCTGATGAGTCGTACCCTGATGAGTCGTAGCCTTTGTGATAAGTTGTAGCCAAGTTAACTGTTAAGTCGTAAGGGATCTTGGTTTTGTTGAGTCGTAGGCACATGCTATAAGTCGTAGACGACTTAGGATTTATGAGTCGTTTAACCGGTAAGGCGTGTGTGCATTAAGTCGTAGGCTGGTGAGGTTAAGTCGTAGAAGCGTGTGTTGACTCGTGGCTTGGTTAAGTCGTAGGGGGCTGTTGAGTCGTGGTGTTCTGATGAGTCGGAAACGACTTAGGAGATAGACGAGTTACGACTTAGGGCAGTTTTCAGCTATAAATAGGAGGGGTTGTTCTCACTTTTTGGGATCCGGATTTTGAAGCGACGAAGTGCTGCCATTTTGAGAGCTCGACTTCTACACTTCTTCACTTCTTTTCTCCACTCTAATCTAGTGCTTCCATCCATCCAAATCGAAGATCAAGATTGAAGATTCAAGAGCTTAGATTGAAGATCTTCATCTTTTCAAGAGAGATTTCTTCGTTTGAAGTGAGATCTTGTCGGATCTAGCTTAGTTCTTCGCTGTCCAGATCTGAAGTTGTTATCTTTTGGATTGTTTAGGTGATTTGGTGAGTGGTGATTATCTCTCACACGGATCCAAAGGAGTATATCGGATTGTTAGCTCGATTTGGTGTTAAAATAGAGATTTCCATGCATTTTCTTCATCCTATGTATAGATCCCTATAGATCCATTGTTCATAATGATGTTACATCCATTTTATCATATGTTAACCTATGCAAGTTCATTCATCAAGTTTGTAGAGATATAATCCATGTTTTCATGCTTATTGGACTTTCAACTCTTTAATTACGAAAATGCCATGATTGTTATAATTGTCTACTTAGATCATATTTGAATGCTTGATTGTTTGGATTGATGTTTGATTTGATTGATTGTTATGAACTAGATGGTTGATGATTAGATTTAGACCGAAGACAATTCAAAAGCTAAGGGAAAGGCTCTTGAATTAGGAAAACTGCTCGTGGCATATGGAGCGGGATGATGAAGCTCTTATGCATAGATTTGATGATGTGATGATGAGATGAGGCTTTGCGAGGATGTAATGAAGCGAGGCAATCATGTGATGAAGACTTGGTCTAATCCAGACAGGATAATTCCAAGCATGTTGATAACTCGGTGATATGATTCGAGTTGAGGATAATGAATGGATATGAGAATAGTCGTCGAGGAGGACGACTAGGAGGCTTGGATAGCATCGTTGTTGAAGGTTCTAGCATGCTCTAAGCAAGAGTACGTTTGGGCAGATTCGATAGTCCCAACGGCCAACTGTTGATGGTCGAGTACTCTGGGCAGATTCGATAGTCCTAGGCACGGGCTGCGACGACGTGCGGGGGTTATGTCTAGAACCGGGGTTTTCATTAGCCCTTGACGGACGGCTGAAAGAATGTGCCGGTCATTCAATTAACGGTGATATCGAAGCAATGATAACAGTGATAGCCAGAGTCATGGATGTTTGGTTGTATCGTCATTCGGACTCAAGAGCGGTATTTTCTGGGTGCTTATCTGATTTAGGCCTTGGTACTTGGAAAACATCGCCCTTGACCCGAGTGATATTAGCTTTACTTTAAATTGTATGCTCTGCTATGTTTGCTTCTGTTTAGTGTGTGTCTGGGGGCTATCACTGTAGAATGAGGTTGGAGTGGGAGGGTTGTATTCCTATCCCTTTTCCTTTATGCTCTTTTGGTATGTTATTAGTTAATTTACTGCTCACTAAGACTGTTGTCTGACTCAAGGCTTTATGTTTTAATTCTTATTGCCTTGGGCTGTTCGTCCATTTTTGGGACGGGCAGACTAGGTAGCAGGTGACAGGTGCTGTTCTCTTCTCACGATGCTGATATCGAAGACGAGCTGGAGGGTTGCATATTATCTTCTTATATGTACTGGATATTCCGCTGTTTTGTTTTCTCTGAGAGATATGTAGTGAGGGTGGATGTATTGACTATATGAATGCTTGTATTCAACTATTATGGAGTTTTATAAGATGTCATTTTGTTCTGTAAAGCTTCACTATACATATGTTCTATTGTATTTTGTCCATGCGCTGTGAGTAATACGATAGATTCTGTTGTTTTAATCTTACCTTGACAATCGTCCATGGTCGCCTGGCACACTTTACAGCGCACTATCTCTAGATTCGGTGCAGGGTCATGGGCGGTCGTCACAGGGTAACTATTCTATCCTTGATGACATTTATTTCGTGATTATCTTATTTGAGTTCTTTTTGATATGGGTTTCATCTCATTATTTTTATATCAAAAGAACTTGTGATTCCTTTTCTTTAAACATTTCTGGGCTTGATGACTTCTATGAGGATTGCGAATCCGGATTGGTGGATCCGCAACACTCAATTTGCTTTGTATTGATGTCGATATTATTTCATGCGATTTTTCTTTCCGAACCAATTTGCATATCACGCGTTGCTTAGGCTTCGGAAATAATTTGCGTGAAAGGATTGGCTTAATCATTATGAAGCTCATATCCTATTTTTTTTTCTGAATGGACTATTCATTTTCGGCATTTTTAATCTGTTAAGCAGATTTCTATTTTTCCTTTGTGATTTCGATTCCAAATTAATGGCATCATCCTATTCTTTAAGCTCACATGTTGGGTAAAGAGTTATTCCTCTCAATTGGGTAGTTGTGAATTTTCCGGAATCTTTGAGCTTGTCTTAGGATCATCACCTAAGCAATCTTTTAAGAGGTGTTAAGGTCTTTCCAGTTTGACCTTGCTACCGGATTTCATTTGCTACGAGTTGTCGGAGTTAGCATTCCACTTATCGCATTCCGCACTCGTTATGATTCTTATGAATGACTTGTTATGTCATTCAGTTATCCAACTTATTTATCCATTCTATAAATCGAGTCTTCTATGAGTATCTCGATGACTCCGTTCTTGTGTATATTGATTTTTGGATGGAATTAACAATTTAAATTTTTGCAAATCTTTTTCATAAGATTTATTTATAAGTATAATTGATTTTTGCTCTTAAACGAGCAAAGAATATTCTTAAAGGTTTTTAAGAAAACATGTTTATCATATAGAAGATGATTTTGTGATTGTATTGCCCATTGAGTGCTTTAAGAGTTCTGGTCGATGCGCTTGATCAACGTTATCGATAGGAATTTCCTAAACGCTTTGATGAGACAATCAGACACGATATATTGACTTGTAAAATGCAAATTTTTCTAGAAAGATTTTTACATAAAGATAATCGTGATTTTGAAAGTTTTTAGCTTTTCGGGAAAGAAGATTATTTAAAAGAATTCTTTTCCGATACTTCTATTCTTGTGATTCTCGAAAGGAACCAAGATTTTCTCTTTTTGTACCAATGCTAATCGTATTGGTTTTGATGCCGTTCACTTGCAAAAGAGAGCGTGATATCATTTGTTCTTCTAAATAGTTATAGCGTATCGAGACTAGGTATGCCACTCATGATCTAGCGCTCGCGGCTATTGATTTCGCTTTTAGAATTTTGGCATCATCACTTTTGGGTGAGAAATTTGATCTCTACCCCGATCATAAATCTTTGGAATATTTATTTTCTTATAAGGAGCATAATTTGCTTCAACAAGTGTTGGCTCGAGTTCCTTGCATCTTATGATCTTGAAATTCTTTGTTTACTCCCGGATGGGAGAATCGTGCTGCCGAGGTCTTTAGTCTTAAGCAACATGCAGTTATTTCTTTGATGATATCCAAATGGAATGATCTCGAGATTTCCTCCTCTTGTGAGATTCGAGATCGTGAATTTCAATTCATGTTCATCTCTTGTTTTATGTAGCCTTGAGGCTCAGCCTTCTCTTTTTGACCGCATTTTTGAAGCTCAAAAGCTAGATCCCGATTTGGCTCTTCTTAGCCGAAATTTTTAGGGATAAAATTGGTATTGAAGTGTTGAAAACTTTGATATTGATTCTCGTGGTAGCATTCGAGTGTTTGGTAGACTTATTGTGCCAAACATTTGTGATCTTCGTAAAGACATTTTAGAAGATTCTCGTCGTTCTAAATTTTCCATTCATCCCGGTAGTAGTAGCGACTTTTATTATTGGGATGGAACGAAATTTTATATTGCTAACTTCATTAAGCGTAGCATGACTTACCAACTCATTAAGGTCGTGCACCAAAGGCCCGGTGGGTTATTGCAACCTTTGTATGCTCCAATTTGGAAATGGGATCAAAATTTCCATGGACTTTATTGGTGGTCTTTCCCGATTCTCGTTCGGGTCATGACAATTTAGGGGAGATTGTAAATAGACTTACAAAATCCACCCATTTTCTTTCCGTTCGGTCCAACTGGACCGTACCTCTTTCCTAGTGAAGATTTACAGCTTGTTCGTAAATATTTAAGTTAAGCAAGTGGTTATGGGACATGAAGCTAAACTCATATATTTACTAGCTTGGTGTGATTGACACTTCCTTATGATCATGACGATCATTTTTGTGATTTAGACTAGCGATTGAGCAATGTCTCTTTGTCTACGTGGGAGACTATACCCCGATCATGTGATGTTTCGCCATCACATTTCTAGGGTAGCACCCTACGGTCTTCGGGCCATTCCTGTGTGAAAATTTAATGGATAGCTTCCATGAGATAGCTTCTCGTCATGTGTTTACGCGTAGGTGAGCTTCATGCTCCCATTCATGTGTTAGGCCTCCCCCCCCCTTTTATGTGTTTTCTGGATTTCTGTTGATGATTTCTGGAATTTTGTGCTTCACCAATTTTCATGATTTTCTTTGATATGATATCAGTTTTTGTGCATTGGTGAATTCATGTGTTATTGATTTGTTATGAATACAAGTTTAGGGTATGATACCCTACCTTATCTTTGAGAAGATTCTTGTGATATTGATTAATCTTTTGTTGATTATCATTTACATACTTATAGTAGTATGTCGTAATAGTTATTTCATGTTCATGTCATGTCATTTACTTTATACCATATCATCTGATATTTATGGTTAGACTGATCCGTTTATTATTTTCTTATAAATAATACTCGGGTCAGACCGAGATGTTACAGGTGCTTTTGCTTGACTTCTCTTCAGGATATTTTGACTTTTGGCTAACTTCATAGATTGTAGTTTTTGGATGTACACATTTGAGATATAGACTCTATGTTGTGTACTTATTCTTTTGTATAGCACGTGATGCTATTCTTATTGTATTATCGTGGATCTTTCTGACCACTACTCTGATGTACACTTTCATGTGTGTTATATATTCATATCTATTTCCGCCTTTGTGATATGAATTGTCTGAGACTGATTTGTGTTATGTTTATTTCTATATTTGTTTCCGAAGATTATATATAGCCACCGTGTGATAGCTTTGTGTTTGTATCGGTATGTTGGATTTCCTCTTTAAAAGATATGCATTCTATTCTATCTGACATATCGGTGCTCGCACAAAGAAGTTACACGGATGGTCGCTCCTCAACAGCCTTATTCTCCGCGCTAATTGACAGCACTACATCGTAGTGTTCTTGGTTAGCGTGGGTATAGAGGTGGGGCGTCACAACTTTTAAATTTTAACTCCGTTTCCAACGAAACGAAAAGCCTTATTCAAGTTATTAAATCTATTGTCATAATAAAAGATAAAATTTATAATTTCAAATATTAAAATTTAAAAGTCAAAGTTTGACTATTTGAGCAAAATTCACATTTTCTGGAAATATTAAATTTAGTCATATTTGGAATTCTAATCCACATCAAAATCAAAGTTTATACTTAAAATAACAAAATTTATTCTTTTTCATAAATAAAGCCTTTGAATCTGGAAAAATCAATTTAAAAATATTTGAAAAATACAGGGTTGTTACACTCTCCCCCACTCAAAACTTTTCGTCCCCGAAAAGGAACGAGGTATGGAAAAGCACAGAAAAAGATAGAATGAAATAAGATTAAAACAAGATGATAAGAAGATTGGAATTACACCTGATAACTATTGTTATAGGTAAGTTTGACAAGATGGAGGTGATCAAATCAAGAATACAAGCACGAAAAAGATCCTCTAGAGTCTGAATCACCGCTTTCACTTGACCGACGGTCTATGAATGGAAAAACAGTGTTCAGATCCAGATGAGTAACAAAGATTATCAAAGATTACAGAAAGATTTCTAAACGGACTGGTATAAGCAATAGCCTTCCCATTCTGTAACAAGATAAGAGAAATAAGGACAACCAAAAGGTAGTTTGAAAAACAAAATAAGATAATAAATTTGAAACCATAATGCTTTGAAATAATAATAATTTAGGGATGTTTATCATTTGGAAATCACACTACTAAAATCATAACACTTTGGAAATGTTATTCTTTAAAAAAAACATAATACTTAGAAAATCATAACACCTTTTAAAAATAATCTTTATTTAAAATATTTTAATTCATTTAAAAGTTGTAACATAACATTTCTAAGTTCATTCAATTATAAAAATTTCCAAAACATTGTATTTTCAAAACAGCAGCACTTATAAAATGCTACAGTAGATATATTAATATTTCAAATCAGTTTAATTTCAAAAATATTCATTTAGATATTATTTAACTTATGACTTATTAAAACAAACTTTTATGAATGGAATATCCAAATTAAATTATACTTCGTTTATTAAGTCAAAAACTCACTATTTTACTTAGCTCTTAATTTAACACATACCCTCACACTTTATTTAAAATACCTATTTCATAAATAGATATTCCTTTAATAAGTTACACTTAAAATTTCCATTTGAAAACCAAATTCTCAATTATCAAGTTTTAGTGATGTTAAAATACATTTTAACTATTTAAATCATAATTATTCATTTTTCAAGACATATCAATTTCATAAATAAAATATTTATCATAGAAAATATAACAATCAAATTTCTTTACACATTTATTCATTTAGACATCAATTAAACTATGATTTCAAGTTAAATAAACTTTATTACAAAATGTCCAATTCAAATGTATTTTTTTTTCTATTTAAAGATACATTATTTATTATACAACATATTCATTTTAAGAAATAACCTTTATTAAAATTCCTAGGTTAGACTTAAGGTTCCATATTAAATCAAATTTGATTATTAAGTTATTTAAATAAAATCACTTTAAATTCCTTTTTCACTATTTACCACTGTTAATCTTTTATAACTAAAATTTAAGTGTATAAAATTTATTATAACCACTCAAATTTTATTTATAAAATCCTTTTTATATTGTATATTATCCAATTACATTGTTAACTTCTAAAAAAATTTAAGGTAAGTTATATTTGAATGCAATTGTATTATACAAATAAAACTTTCCAATTCAATTATCAAGTTTGAATCATTTATTCAAAAAATTTAATTTTTTTTTTATAACTGAAATTATTCTTTAAGATGAAATTTAATAATTAATTTTCCGGATTCCTTCAAACCAGTTAGAGGTAAATAAATATATGTACATAATATGCCAAATCAATTTAAATCATATATCTATATATATTATAAATCAAATCATATTTAGAAATTCAAATAAATTAAATCTTTCAAAACAAAGCTGTAGTAAGACTACAGAACGGTCTCTTCAGTTCAAAACTCGAAAATGAATGTCGATGATGCTGCAGTCATCACCGGAATTATTTTCCAGCGACAAAGAGAAGAGCACTAAATTTTTAAACTTTAAAATCCTTTAGAGACAAATTTTTTATTCAAAATACTTTAAATAATATCCTTTTAAAAATTTTAAACACAAGGTTTGAAACCATCGGAAATTAAATTCTTTAAATTTCTTGTTTTAAATTCATTTTAGTTCCTAAATAAATTTATAACCAACTATTTATAAATTCATTTGTAGAACAACAAATGATAAATCAAGTATTATCACTTCAAATTATCAATTTAAATCAATTTATTAAGTTCCATAAATTTACCTATATATCAAAATTTATTTCATTAATAATTTTAAAATAATATTGTGTCAGTCTGTTCTGTCAAAGTGTTTTAGAAATCCTATCGATAGCGTTGATCAGACGAATCGATCGGAAACCCAAATCAACATCAACAACTCAAACAACACAATCTATAAAACAAAACATAGATTTACAAGTACAATTTAAAATGTTTGGAGATAGTTTAGAAACAAAAGACAAGATGGTTAAACAGAGTAGAGAGATGGGTAAGCTTAGATAAATCACGGACAACCTTAACCGGGTCAACCATGACTTAATGGATAAGATCAAATGTGGATTTTCTAGGGTGAATCTACCTTCGATCTCAAGAGATAGAGTTTGGAATAATAAAAGATATTAGCATCTAAACCAAGGATAAATATAAATCTCTGGTGAATCGATGCTAGTCGTAAAGGAGTTTCACCCTTTTACAAGAAAATTACAATATTGGCGAGACCGCCAATTCGCTAATAAAGATCATTCGAAGTAGGGTTATGGGATACTCCAGAATCAAAAGAAGATGAATAGTGAGGGACAATAATGGATTTTGGAACCGCAGGGAACGTTCCAAAATTCAAAGGAAATCGAATCAAAAGGAAGAGATTTAAACTCGAACGAAAGTGATTCTGTAAATAAATTTACCATACATTATAAGTTTTGCCTCAAAGCCAAAGCTCTGATACCAACGGTAACGACCCTATATTTTCAACCATTCGCATCCATTATAAGTGTATAGGTAGACACTCATGCCGGAGTTGAATTGCTCAAAATACCGCGTTGTAATTAAAATTTGGCAGATCTCAGAATATACAGTAAATAAATTTAATCACAGATCAAAGGCACAGAGTAAAATAATGCAGCGGAAGTAAAAGAAATAGTAGTTCATGAAGCTACTATGTAAATATATCAGAGTTACATAAGATACAACATAAGAAGTAAAGTACAGCAGAAGTCACAATACAATAACCAAGTACAAGCTGAGTAGAACAACGGAACTGAAATAGATAGGATAAGACAAGCAGATAATCTCCAGCGATTCAAATCTCCAAGAGGGTGGAAATCCAAATCTGTGAATAACTCAGGCTGACCCGAGCGTAAAGCAAAACACAAAATACTCGAGTCAGGACAATATATACTTATATAATGTAAACCAACTCAAGTGAACTGTAATAAAGGTACAAGTAACTTAGAAGATGCTTGGGACCGCCCATCCTCTAAGGATCCGTTAAACTATCTACTATGTAGTAATATTCGATATTATAATAGTGTCTAAATAAGTAAAGTATAATCATATAGAAAATAGCGTTAAGGGGATGGAGAACCTTAACGCGGTCGGATCTTAAAATCATAATCGTAGTAAAGCTCGATATGGTAGGTGACATGGCACAACTAGGCAATGCAAGGGTAGATATACCAATTACGCACACGGACTGATGGAGCGCATAGCAGCCACTATCGTCCACCTCGAACAACACTCCCAAATCGGAGGATGGCCATCTAATCAATCACAAGTAAGAGTAAATATCGAAGAAATGTGTCCGAGAAGAGGTGCTACCTCACTGGTCCGAGATCGCTCCTGTTTTAGCCACCTTATGCCAACTCACGGGAGTTGGGTCCACGTAACATACCTTAAGAACGTCGCCACCATCCTACTTCATTCTGGAATCTCCACCGCGTACACGGTTGTCAAAGTGGTTTTCGGTATCGACAGAGATTATGTCCATATCCTATCCCGGTCTCTTTGCCAACCAATCGTTATTATAACCCGTGGTTATAACTTTTAAAAAACAATACTTTACTTCAAAATAAAATATAATTTCAAACCATATCTTTATCAAAATATAGATTAAATCAATTCCAAACCATTTCCATATATTTAAAATTTTCATATCATTTTAAAACTTCATTTCAAATCATTTTAATATAATAAAATATCATATCCTTACAAAACTTCATTTCAAATCATTTTAATATAATAAAATATCATATCCTTACAAAACTTCATTTCAAATCATTTTAATAAAATAAAATATCATATCCTTACAAAACTTCATTTCAAATCATTTTAATATAATAAAATATCATATCCTTACAAAACTTCATTTCAAATCATTTTAATAAAATAAAATATCATATCCTTACAAAACTTCATTTCAAATTATTTTAATAAAATAAAATATCCTATCAATTCAAATCCAAATATTCTACTTTAAATACCTTTTAAATTCAAAGATATCGTTCATTTACTATCGTTTCAAATCACCTTTAAATAGTTTATATTCCAATCAAAATAATTCATTTAAACCTTTTAAAAGTGTAATTATTATATTTTCAAATCAAGTATTCAATTTCCAAAGTTTCAAACCATTCTGAGTTCGTTTACTAAGTCAAAAACCCAAATTATTAAAATTTCAGCATTTCACAGCATTTAAAAACAACTGCTATAAGTTATATTTGAAAACATTTTTAATTCAGCAAAGACAGCACTTAAAACTGCTGTTAAAACTCAGTTTTAGTTGAATTATAGTTCAAAACAGAAAAGACAGCATTTCAGAAGTGCTGCGGTAGTTCAGATTTCTAAACAAGGGTTAAATTTGGTTTCAGCAAAGACTGCAGACCATTATAGCATTTCCATAGAATGCTATAATAGACCTGAGTTCAATATTAGCCTATAAGTTCAATTACAGCAACTACAGCATTTCAGAAATGCTGTAATAGCTCTTTTTACACAATTTTAGTTCAAAACAGAATCTATAGCATTTCTGAATTCTATTAAAAGTTAATTTCAGGTGTTAGTGTATTTCCAGCAATTAAATAACTTTAATTTAAAACACATAAACATTTTAAAAATCATAATTTAACATTTAAAATGTTCATTTACATATCGTTTAACATATATCTTTTCATAATAAATTTCTTATAATAAAATCCAATTTTCAACAATTTACTTAATAAGTTTAAGTGTAAATGTTTCCAATTCTTCACATTTCAACAAATAAACTTAACACTTCAAATTTAAATTACCATTTCACAAATTTAACTAAATTTCCAATTTTATTTAATTAACTTAAACTTTTAATTAAAACCAAATTTCACATTTCCAAGTCAAGTTATATTTTAAAAGATCACTTTTAAACATTCATTTATTTAACCACTTAAATTCATAGAAAATCAATAATACTTTAATAAATCACTTAAATTCAAATTTAATCAAATTATCATATTTACCATTTCCAAATAAAATTTAATATCCATTTTATTTATATAACTTAAATATCATTTTTAACCAAAATTCCAAATTTCCAACTTAAGTTATATTTCAAAAATCTTGTTAAACCATTCATTAATTACATTTTTAACACATGGAAAAAATCATAATTTCTTTAATTTAAAACATTTCAAAATCTATTTAAATCAAATTTCATAAATTTATAATTTTTAAAATACTTAAAAATATCCAAAACACTTTATAAAATAACCACGGGCCTGTATATAATTTTCTAACTTAGGTCAAGTGATACGGATATGTATCATTTCAATCCGCAGTTAAAAAGAAAAATCCGGGTTCTATCATTTCAAACCTGCAATCCCAAGTTAAAATAATTTAAATAAAAATCGTTCAGGCCTATCATTTCAGCCCATAACAATTTTTCCCTATTCTAAAGTCCGTTCGGGTATGTATCATTTCAACCCATAGTGATTCTAATCTACAGGGAACTTGCAGTGTGATAACAGATATAAATAACAGAATAACATTAAATAACAGTAACATATGATATAACAGGTGTAATAACAGGTGTGAACATCATATGATAATAATATAAGCATATATAACATGATAATATATTTCTACAGATTCGTAGGGTGTCAATTTACTAGTTATATAGGTACATATTGTCTGGTGAGAATAACTCACCTATTTGTGCTGGAGATATCAAAACCAATGACACAATGGAACAAAAGCACGATGACAAGACTACGGACTTGAGTGGAGAGCAAGATCCAAAGCTACAACTCTTGTATTACAACCCAAAACATACATCAAAACAAACACAATTTCAACGCACTTGAAATGGAATAACTTTTAAACGAAAAGAGATTTGAATGTCAAATCTTTTGCCTTGTTTTCTACAATGTTTTGCATGGCCTAGGGGTTTATTTAGGTCAGGTTTGACATGACTTTGGCTCAGGTTTGATCATAGGAATGCATGGCATAAAGTCTAGAACATGTGGAGGAAGTTACAACACAAGAATATCAAGAGACTAGGCAACATGGTGGAGTTTGGTTCAACTTTTGGCTCGGTCTATGGGTCAAATGGCTCGGCCATCATCTGGTACAGGTCTGGACAGAGGTTTGGGTGATGAGTAGCAGTAGCCAAAGGTCATGTAGCAAGTGGTGGTGGTGGCTAAGGGGGTGGCCAAAGCAAGATATGGAGGGTAGGTGATGATATGTGTGGTCTAGGCAATGTTTTGTGGAGTTTTGACATTGTTTTGTGGTGCTAGCTTCAAGGGGAGGTCATGGCCATGGATGGATCTGAAATGATGGCTGGAGATGATGCCAAGGAAGAGTGGTAGGGGATGGTGGTCGAGGCTATGGTGAGAAGGCCGTGCAAATAGAAGAGGAAACAAGGCAAAAAAGTATGAAAAATTGAAGAAAAGTGAAAAGAGAGGAGGTCATTACCGAGGAACTTTGTAAGGCCGTGAAAAATGAATTGAGAAACAAAAAAAATTCGTGAAAAGTGAGTGATAACTCATGGCCAAAACTGAAGGAGTGGGTAGCAAAATTAATTAAAGTGAAGGTTATGGAAATGAAGAGTTTCGGAGATGAAAAGGCTTCGGTTTCAAAAGCAGTTTCAAACTCTTCATATATTCACTATTTCTTTTTAAATTTTATATAACTGAAAAACATATATAAATTCAGTTAAAATACGAAAATATAACAAAAAAAAATATTAATTATAAATCTATTGTCATAATAAAAGATAAAATACGAAAAACATATATAAATTCAGTTAAATATTATGTACATAACTTTTACATTTTAACTCCATTTCCAACGAAACGAAAAGCCTTATTCAAGTTATTAAATCTATTGTCATAATAAAAGATAAAATTTATAATTTCAAATATTAAAATTTAAAAGTCAAAGTTTGACTATTTGAGCAAAATTCACATTTTCTGGAAATATTAAATTTAGTCATATTTGGAATTCTAATCCACATCAAAATCAAAGTTTATACTTAAAATAACAAAATTTATTCTTTTTCATAAATAAAGCCTTTGAATCTGGAAAAATCAATTTAAAAATATTTGAAAAATACAGGGTTGTTACAAATTCTGTGATATGATTATTTGATATTCTGTGATGAATTATATTGATAATTAGAATATTGGAAGCTATGGTTTGATTGAATATACATTTCGGTATACCGAGTTATCAAAATATATAGAATTGGAATTTTGAAAAGAAAATATAAGATAATTTTTAAGTAAATAATTATAGTGAATTTAAATAAATTAAAGAATGAATTGGAAAAGAATAAAAGTGATTGTTAAATTCTAATAAATCAAATTCCAAGTATGGGAAAGGGGATTTTTGAATAAATTGGAATAAATGAATCTAAAAAACTTAAGTGATATTAAGTTAAAGGAATACAAGATTTATTTTGAAACTCAGAATTTAAATGGGATAGGAAGAAATGAAAGGGATTTTATGAAATTGGTATTTTCAGTTTAAATAAGATTTTAAATCCTAATTAAGAAGTTAAATTTGGGATAAATGGAATTAATGGAATTTAGAATAAATTTGAGTAAATAAAAGAATTTATTTTAAAATGGAGTTGATTTGGAAAGCGATTTGAAAATTGAAAAAGTGGTTGAAACTGTGTTTAAAAGATGGATGAGACCATGGAATTTATAAACTGGATTTATAAAAGTGAAGTAATATATGGGTGGATATTTGGAAGAATAAATTCACGGTGGGAATTTATTAAAGGAATGGGAAAATTTGGTTAAAAATAAATAGTGATTTATTTTAAAAGATGTGAAAGAGAAGTGTATTTCCCAGGACAGCTATGTACGTTTTCAAAGCAAATTTTTAAGTATAAGTTAAAAGTTTTAAGGATTATTTTAAAAGCATGTTTTAAAAAATTTATTATTTTTAAACGTTTTAGTTTTAAAGTAAGTATTTTCCAAATTTATTTAGTAGTAATTATTTAAAGGTGATTGGGTATTATGTTTTAAAAGATAAAAGGTTAGTTTTATATTTTATAAAGTAGTTTTATTTTAAATATTCTTAAAGTATATATTTTTGAATAAAGTATTAAAGTAGTTTTTAATTTAAATGTTTAAAGGATATTTTATAATAAAGTGTTTTTAAGTTATTTTTAAATCTAAAGTATTTGTACTTGGTGATTTCAGTGGAAATAGAAATTATTTGGGGAATTTATTCCATGAGAGAAAGACGGTTTGAAACTGTTTTCAAAAGGGTTGAAAATGGAAATATATCTTGCGAAGATATTTGTGAGGTAAATAAATAATATGGAAAATTATTTATTGTTTGATGGATGTTTTGTGAATGTTAATTGATAGTTAAATCACCGACTATCAATATTGGCAAATGCGCTGGTCGTTTCGAAGAGACCGGGATCGGGATTATTTCTCGAAAACCACTTCGATCCAGTTTGTACGTTTTCATGTGGAAAACGAGTTTGGGAGTCGAAGATGGAGCAGTGAAGTGCAAGGGCTAATCGCTACTAATCCTGAGGGTGATTCCAAAATGGATGTAGTAGGAGTAGTGCCTTCGGTTCCGTTCGAACCCGGAACGGACTTGTATGGATGAATGCTTTCAGAACATCGTCAGGTGGACGGTGGGCTTTCTAAGAGATGTATTCTAAAAAGGTAACGCTTAGCCTCGAGCCTCATCAACCGGGAATGACTGAAAATCAGGAGTTATGCAACAAGCCTATGTGGGTAGCACCCATTAGGGTGAGGTCATCCCTGTCTAGATGTTCCTTTTTATTTGGCTTAGTGGTGCGGTTGTTGATCCCAACCGTGGGGTGATCTTACTCGGGATTATCCAGTAAGGGGTAATCCCGGTCTTGTGTTGCAGGGGATTGGGAGTGATCCTCGGTACGTTGATCTAGGCCACGTACTGTGACAGGTAGTACCCTAGTGCCTTTTCATTAGTTGGAAATCCATTCTCCCTACGCGCCTTTTACGGTTTTTGTTTGTAGAACCCACTTTGTAGCTAGTATGCTGGAATTTAATCATGTAAGAATTTCAGCTATTTGAATAAGTATTTGTATATAGACACTATTATAATACCAGACGGATTTGATAAGAAAGTGTTTTGGCTATCGTAAGGTAAAAACCCGACATGTTTATTTATGGCGTGGTCTTACGAGATGCTTTTGATTTCAAAGGGGTTTTGAAACTTTAATAATCCAATTGAGTGTGTTTTCTCACGCTGGTTTTCCAAACTGACTCGGGTGTTATTTATTATAATGCTCGGGTCAGACCGAGTATTATAGAATACAGGATATGATGCTGTGGAGCTTAGGAGACGAGCGGGATGGCGAGTCGTACTTCCGTACTTGATTATTATTCCGCTGTGTATTCAGTTTTGTGAGGACAGGTGTGATGTCCCGGAATTTTAAGCAATAATTATTTGATAATCTTTATTAATAATTATTTAAAATATGTAATATTGATTTAATAATATCTTTTCTAACAATTTAAAATAGTAATATTGGCTTTTATAATCATTTAAAGTTGGCAAGTTTATTCTTTTCAAAGTAAATAAATTGGTAAATCTTATTTTTCAAAACCAATAAGAATAGATTCTACATATAATGTATATATTGTTATATATATATATTGTGAATAGAATTCTTTTATTTAAATAAAAGATGTATTTTCAAATCGTAATATATATGAATGTATATGTTATGATTTGAAGTTGTATTGAAATTTAATATAATAATTCTCAAAATTAATGTTAAAAATATTATCTATTTAAAATGTATATGTATATTTGTATATATGAAAGTTTTGGTTTGAAATTAATTAAAGTGTTTCAAATTCTAATATATAATAAATTGTAATTTGGAAAGTATAATTTTATATAATATTTTTCAAAGGGTATTTGGAATTTTAATTTATATTTCTTAAACAATAAAGATAAATGTGTTGGATTTAAAAATATATGTATAAGATTTTATTTGAATATAAAATTGTTTTATAATATTTTCTTTAAGTAATTATATATACATATATTAAGATAAATGTTTATTAATTTATAAGTTAAGTATGAAAAGCTTTACATTAACATTTAAGATAAATAAAATACTTAAGGACATGTGTTAATACCTTAAGACATGTTAGTAACATGTGTAGTATAATTAAATGGCATAGTTGATGTGACGACCGCCCATAACCCCTGCACTGAACCTAGAGAAACTGCTCTGTAAAGTGTGCCAGGCAGCCATGGACGATTGTCAAGGTGAATTAAAACAACAGAATCTATCGTATTACTCACAACGCATGGACAAAATACAATAGAACATACATATAGTGAAGCTTCACAGAATATAATCTCATCAATAAAACTTCATAATAGTTGAATACAAACATCTGAATAGTCAATACAACAAGCCTCACTACATAACACTCAGAGAAAATACAAACAGCGGAACACCCAGTACATATAATAAGTAGATAATATGCAACCCTCCAGCTCGTCTTCGATATCAACACCGTGGAAAGCAAGAACAGCACCTGTCACCTACTACCTAGTCTGCCCGTCCCAAAATGGACGAACAGCCCAAGGCAATAAGAGTTAAAACATAAAGCCTTGAGTCAGACAACAGTCTTAGTGAGCAGTAAATTAACTAACAACATACCAAAAGAGCATAAAGGAAAAGGAATAGGAATATAACACTCCCACTCTACCTCTTTCTACAGTGATAGCCCCCAGACACACACTAATTAGCAGCAAACATAACAAAGCACACAATTTAAGGTAAAGCAATTATCACTCGAGTCAAGGGCGATGTTTTCCAAGTACAAACCCCCAAGGCCTAAACCAAGATCAGATTAGCACCCAGAAAATACCGCTCTTGAGACCGAATGACGATACAACCAAACATCCATGACTCTGGCTATCACTGTTATCATTGCCTTGATATCATCGTTAATTGAATGACCGGCTCATTCTTTCATCCGTCCGTCAAGGGCTAATGGAAATCCCGGTTCTAGACATAACTCTGCACGTCATCGTGACACGTGCCTAGGACTATCGAATCTGCCCAGAGTACTTGACTACCCAATCAGTAGACTTCAGGGACTATCGAATCTGCCCAACGTACTCTTGCTTTGAGCATGCTAGAACCTTCAACAATGATGATACCTCAGCCTCCTAGTCATCCTCCTCGACGACTATTTTCATACTAGCTCAAGCGCCTCTCGAGACAACCATTATCCTCAACTCGAACCATATCACTGAGTTATCAACATGCTTGGAATGATCCCGTCTGGATTAGACCAAGACTATCTCATATCATGCCTCGCTTCATCACATCCTCGCAAAGCTTCATCTCAACATCATCATCATCAAATCTATGCATAAGAGCTTCATCATCCGCTACATATGCCACTAGCAGCTTTCCCAATTCAAGAGCCTTTCTCTTAGCTTTGAATCATCTTCGGTCTAAATCAAATCATCAATCATCTGATTCATAGCAATCAATCAAGTCAAACATTAATCCAAGTAATCAAGCATTCAAATATGATCTAAATAGACAATTATAACAATAATGGCAATTTCGTAAATAAAGAGTCGAAAGTCTAATAAGCATGAAAACATGAGCAATGTCTCTATAATCTTGATGAATGAACTTGCATAGGTTAACATGTAGTAAAATGGATGTCAAATCATCATGAGCAATGGATCTATATGGATCTACACATATGATTAGGAAAATGCATGGAAATCTCTACTTTAACCCCAAATCAAGCCAACGATCCGATATACCCCTTTGGATCCGTGTGAGAGATAATCACCACTCACCAAATCACCTAAACAACCCCAAATCAACATGCTTCAGATCTGGACAGCGAAGGATCTAGCTCGATCTATCACAAATCCGCTTCAAATGATGAACTCTCTCTTCGAAGAATGTAGATCTTCAATCTAAGCTCTTCGATCTTCGATTTAATCTTCGATATGGATGGAAGGAATCACTAGAATAGAGTGGAGAAAAGAAGTGAAGAAGTGTAGAAGTCGAGCTCACAAAATGGCAGCACTTCGTCGCTTCGAAATCCGGATCCCAACAATGAAGAAATGGACGAGTATTTATAGGCTGAAAACCCCCTTAGGTCGTCCACTTTTAGGTCGTCCACGACCTATAGACCATCACGACTTACGACCTATCAAAACATTACGACCTAACGCTTTGCCGACCTAAAAACCCATACGACTTAACAGGGTCTCCGACCTACAACTTACGCCATACCACACGCGCGCGCGAACCAGGGCTCAACGAGATACGACTTAACAACTCCTAGGTCGCTCACGACCTAACACCCAGCGACCTAACACCTTAAGTCTTCACGCGACCTAAAACATCACGACCTAAGACTTAACTATAATACGACCTAACACTAAGCCAAAACCCAGCGACTTATCGCACACGCGACCTAACAACTTACGCGCTTAGCGACCTAACAACTTACGCGCTTAGCGACCTAACAATGCCACGACCTAACGACCTATCAACCCTACGACTTAACACACACGCGCGACCTAACACTCAACCAGGATACGACCTAACTCCTTAGGTCGCTACTCACCAGTTCCTTAGGTCGTTGCCGACCTAACTACTAAGTCGCTCCACTCCACTAGGTCGTATACTCCTTAGCTCGCATCTCTCTTAGGTCGCTGCCTTCCCTATAGGTCGCCCCAATACTTAGGTCGTCCACTCGACCTATTCTACCTCACGACCTAAGCTTAATCACAGACTTACGACTTATCTTCCACACGATCTATCCCAATCCCTAGGTCGCCTACGACATAACTTCCTACACGACCTAAGCTATCATACGACCTAACTCCAAAATCCCTAGGTCGCCAACTTCAACTTCCTTAGGTCGCCAATCCCTCTTAGGTCGGTCAATTCCATAAGTCGCTCCATTCTCTTAAGTCGCTCACAATCTAAATCCTACTCGACTTAAGCTTCGAACGACTTAAACCCTAGACGACTTAACAGCATTATGACCTAATAACAATAGTTTTATGATGTTTCGATCCGTAAAAATACGGGTCGTTACATTCTCTCCCCCTTAGGAATTTCGCCCCCGAAATTCCAAACAAACAAGAGCAATCAATTACTATTCTACATGCCTACCTTCCATAGCAATCAACAAACCATGCATCCAATTCTAGCTTAGCATGCAGAATTCTAAAATTAGAACAAGTTACAATGTCGTTAGATGACACAACACCTTAGGGCCATACCTTGAAGAGTTTGGGATGAGCTGCTTTCATCCTCTCTTCCACCTCCCATGTACAGTCGTTATCATCATCACTCCATTGTATCTTGAGCAACTTAACTACCTTCCTCCTAAGCTGTTTCGTGTCGGTTTCCACAACACGAAATGGCTTACGAGGTCTCTTATCGACTGGATCAACTTCGAAATCTTCACAGCTATCAGCAGAAACCACTGTATTCGAGTCGTGCACATACTTCCGTAGATACGATACGTGAAAAACATTGTGCACACCCGACATCTTCTCTGGTAACTCCAATCTGTAGGCGAGCTTTACAATTTGCTCGATGATCGGGAATGGTCCAACAAATCTTGGAGTCAATTTTCCTTTCTTCCCGAATCGAATAACATTCTTCAGTGGAGAAATCTTCACAAAAACCATATCACCTACGTCGAATTCCAAATCCTTACGACGCTTATCGGCATAACTTTTCTGACGATCTTGGGCTGCCTTCATTCGTTGCCGAATGATCTCTATACAATCCGAAGTCTGTCGAATCATCTCTGGCCCAAGCATCAACTTTTCTCCGGTCTCTAACCAACATGTCGGAGAGTTACACGGTCTTCCATACAATGCCTCATACGGTGCCATACCAATGCTTGACTGGTAACTGTTGTTGTACGAAAATTCCACCAAATGGAGATGATCTTCCCATGATCCTCCAAAATCCAAAACACAAGCTCTGAGGAGATCTTCCAAAACTCGGTTGACTCTCTCGGTCTGACCATCTGTTTGAGGATGATAAGTTGTGCTCAAACACAACTCGGTTCCCAAAACTTCCTGGAAGCTCTTCCAAAATCCACTAGTGAACAATGGGTCTCGATCGCTCACTATACTCTTCGGAATACCATGGAATCGAACTATCCACTTAACATACAACTCGGCAAACTTTGGTGCAGTCCTAGTCGATCGAACAGGAATGAATCTTGCACTCTTAGTCAAACGATCTACAATGACCCAAATCCCTTCATTTCCCGTTCTTGTTCTAGGTAACCCATCAATAAAATCCATCGATATCTGCTCCCACTTCCATGTAGGAACTTCTAATGGCTGAAGCAATCCACTTGGCTTCTTCTGTTCGGCTTTTACCAACTGGCAGTTCATGCACTTGGAAATAAAATTTCCAACATCCTTCTTCATACCTTCCCAGTAGTAGGTTCTCTTCATATCCCGATACATCTTATTTCCACCTGGATGAATTGTTAGCTTCGAGTGATGACTTTCCTTCAGAACTTCACTCCTCAATTCATCTATATCGGGAACAACTAGTCGTCCTTGCTTCCGAAGCCAACCCTCTCGATCGACCTCAAATCCTTTATCCTTTTCTGGATCCAATCCAGATTCCAAATCATGGATAATCTTGACAAGCGTATCGTCTCGCTTTTGGCTCTCGCCAATCCTTTCCACAAGAGTCGGTCTTATCGATAAGTTTGCCAACATCTCAGGTTCCAATTCACATCTGTGCCTGAAGTCGAATCCAGCTAAATACTCGAGATTCTTCCTTTCTGAAAACATGGCTCCCAATCCTGCATGTCTTCGACTTAACGCATCTTCCACTGCGTTACCTTTTCCCGGAGTATAAGCTATACCAAAATCATATGATGCCAAAAACTCTAGCCAATGTTGCTGCCGAAGATTCAAATCCTTTTGGGAGAAAAGATACTTCAACGACTTATGATCTGTAAACAACTCGAATCGAACTCCCAATAGACAATGTCTCCACATCTTCAGAGCAAAAACAATCGCCGCTAACTCCAAATCATGAGTCGGGTAATTCCTTTCATGCGGCTTTAGTTGTCGACTAGCATACGCAACAACTTTATCCTTCTGCATTAGCACTGCTCCAAGTCCAGTACCACATGCGTCGGTGTAAACCACCATCTCATCATTCCCACTTGGAATAGTCAAAACAGGAGCACTTGTCAGTCGCTCTTTCAGGATTCCAAAAGCTTGCTCGCACTTAGCATCCCATTTGAACACTTGGTTCTTTTTCGTCAATCCTGTCAATGGTGCAGCCACCTTGGAGAAGTCTTTGATAAACCGTCGATAATATCCTGCTAATCCAAGAAAACTTCTCACATCAGATGCATTCTTAGGTCTAACCCAATCCTGGATTGCTGCCACCTTAGCGGGATCAACCGCTATTCCATTTCCAGAGATAACATGGCCTAAGAACCTCACTTGACTCTTCCAGAAGTGACACTTCGAAAACTTAGCCTTCAGCTGATGTTTCCGTAAGATTTCCAAAATAATACGCAAGTGCGTCTTGTGCTCTTCTTAAGTTCTGGAATAAATCAGAATATCGTCCACGAACACAAGTACGAACTTGTTCAACTGATCTCTGAACACTCTATTCATAAGATCCACAAAATATGCTGGCGCGTTAGTCAATCCAAATAGCATTACCAGCCACTCAAAGAAACCGGATGGTGTCCTAAAAGCAGTTTTCGGCACACTATCCTTAGCCACTCTCAACTGGTGAAATCCCGTTGCCAAATCCATCTGAGAAAACACCTTAGCTTCATGAAGCTGATCAAACAAGTCATCTATTCTCGGCAACGGATACTTGTTCTTCTTAGTCACTTTATTCAGCTCACGATAATCCACACACAACCTCAACGACCCATCCACTTTGGTTACAAACACAACTGGTGCACCCCATTCGGACACACTACGCCGAATGAATCCTTTCCGCAAAAGATCATCAACCTGCACCCTCAACTCCTGTTGTTCCCTAGGCGCCATCCGCCTAAGAGACATCACAACAGGTCTGGCTCCTTCAACTAGATCTATACGAAACTCGATCTCTCTATGCGGCGGTAACCCTTTGACCTCGTCAAAGACATCCTCAAATCCATTAGCGATTGGCACAGATGACAGTCCATCCCGTGGAACAACCAGCGAATAAATGAAGCTCATGAAGACGCCTTCTTCATGCTTACATTGTATCACAATCTTTCGCCCCTCCACATTCTCGACTGTCACCTCCAACCTCTCACAATCAACTTTTGCCGCATACTTCCTAAGCCAGTCCATACCCAAAATAATTCCGAACCCCGCAAAGTTCAGAACAAAGCAATCACAAACAAAAGAGCAACCATGACTTGATACAATCAGACCACGACATAACATACACAAACAAGACGAACCCCCAACTGGATTAGTCACAACCAATGGCCTATCAACGATATCCAGTTCCAAACCTAACCGGCCTACAAGTTCACTACAAACAAACGAATGCGACGCCCCAGTATCAAACAGAACTCTAACTGGAACACCACATAGGAAAAGAGTACCTTGAACCACCACACTCTTTCCTTTCTCTTCAGCGGTAGGAGCTTTCGAAGACGATGGAACAGCCCCTAAAGCATAAGCTTACACAATCTGCTTGTCCCTCCTCGGTTCTGGACAATTCCTCTTGATATGCCTCGGCTTGTCACAGTTGTGACACTTCATCGGTACCTTTGGATTCTTACAATCCCTGGAGAAATGGCCCTTCTGCTGACAATTGAAGCAGGTCACTTCGCCCTTCGGCTTCTTCTGGCCATCCTTACCCTTTTGCTGCTGCTGCTTCCTCTTCTTGTTTCCACCCTGCTGCGGTTTAGACTCTTCCCTAGTCACAGCAACGACAGATCCCTCCTTAGGAAACAGACTCTCATGCCTGAGAGCTTTCTCCACAAGCTTCTCAAATGAATCGTCCAAATGATCCACCAACTGCCTCCCAAGATAACTGTCCAAGCCTATCACAAACTTCTCATTCTTCTGATATGCAGATTCAATATACGACCGGGCATACTTGGACAAAGCTTCAAACTCAGAAACATACTCAAGAACTGGTCTTCCTCCTTGCTTGAGCTCCACAAACTTCTTGAACAGAACAGACTTCTGAGCTGTAGAAATGAACTTAGCTTCAAATCTGACTTGGAATTGCTCCCAAGTAATCTCTTCCTCCGGAGTATTGATGGTAATAGAGTTCCACCAATCAGAAGCTCTCCCTTGAATCTGTCTTGATGCTAACTTCCTCTTAGTAGCATCCTCAATTCCCAAGTCACCAAAGATCCTTCTACAAGCATCTATCCATCTCTGGACCTCAATGGTTGATTCTGTTCCCAAGAAAACCTTTCTTCCAAGAGCAGTGTAGTCCTTACACAACTTAGCAAAATCCACCGGTTTTGGAGTTTGAACTTGAACTCCAACATCCACCGATGGCCCCGGAGCTGGCATCCTTCTCATGATCGAAGTCATCATAGCTTCGAACATAGCAGCATAATCAGCAGCCCCTTCAGTAGCACGGCCTTCCCTGGCAGCTGGTCTCCCTCTTCGACTCATTCTCAATATCTATAAAAAGGAATGGTCAGAACATCTTGAGAAACAACTGCTTAAAGGACTCAAACTCTACTAAGCTACTATATTATATATAGTAATCATCCATCAAAATACAATTACGTCTCTCATACGTAGTTACGTCAGCGAGCGTTGGGTAAAATCGATTAACCAATGCTCTGATACCAAATGTGACGACCGCCCATAACCCCTGCACTGAACCTAGAGAAACTGCTCTATAAAGTGTGCCAGGCAGCCATGGACGATTGTCAAGGTAAATTAAAACAACAGAATCTATCGTATTACTCACAGCGCATGGACAAAATACAATAGAACATACATATAGTGAAGCTTCACAGAATAGAATCTCATCAATAAAACTTCATAATAGTTGAATACAAACATCTGAATAGTCAATACAACAAGCCTCACTACATAACACTCAGAGAAAATACAAACAGCGGAACACCTAGTACATATAATAAGTAGATAATATGCAACCCTCCAGCTCGTCTTCGATATCAACACCATGGAAAGCAAGAACAGCACCTATCACCTGCTACCTATTCTGCCCGTCCCAAAATGGACGAACAGCCCAAGGCAATAAGAGTTAAAACATAAAGCCTTGAGTCAGACAACAGTCTTAGTGAGCAGTAAATTAACTAACAACATACCAAAAGAGCATAAAGGAAAAGGAATAGGAATACAACCCTCCCACTCCACCTCTTTCTACAGTGATAGCCCCCAGACACACACTAAGTAGCAGCAAACATAGAAAAGCACACAATTTAAGGTAAAGCAATTATCACTCGAGTCAAGGGCGATGTTTTCCAAGTACAAACCCCCAAGGCCTAAACCAAGATCATATGAGCACCCAGAAAATACCGCTCTTGAGACCGAATGACGATACAACCAAACATCCATGACTCTGGCTATCACTGTTATCATTGCCTTGATATCATCGTTAATTGAATGACCGGCTCATTCTTTCATCCGTCCGTCAAGGGCTAATGGAAATCCCGATTCTAGACATAACTCTGCACGTCATCGTGACCCGTGCCTAGGACTATCGAATCTGCCCAGAGTACTTGACTACCCAATCAGTAGCCTTCAGGGACTATCGAATCTGCCCAACGTACTATTTCTTTGAGCATGCTAGAACCTTCAACAACGATGATACCTCAGCCTCCTAGTCATCCTCCTCGACGACTATTTTCGTACTAGCTCAAGCGCCTCTCGAGCCAACCATTATCCTCAACTCGAACCATATCACTGAGTTATCAACATGCTTGGAATGATCCCGTCTGGATTAGACCAAGACTATCTCATATCATGCCTCGCTTCATCACATCCTCGCAAAGCTTCATCTCAACATCATCATCATCAAATCTATGCATAAGAGCTTCATCATCCACTACATATGCCACTAGCAGCTTTTCCAATTCAAGAGCCTTTCCCTTAGCTTTGAATCATCTTCGGTCTAAATCAAATCATCAATCATCTGATTCATAGCAATCAATCAAGTCAAACATTAATCCAAGTAATCAAGCATTCAAATATGATCTAAATAGACAATTATAACAATAATGGCAATTTCGTAAATAAAGAGTCGAAAGTCTAATAAGCATGAAAACATGAGCAATGTCTCTATAATCTTGATGAATGAACTTGCATAGGTTAACATGTAGTAAAATGGATGTCAAATCATCATGAGCAATGGATCTATATGGATCTACACATATGATTAGGAAAATGCATGGAAATCTCTACTTTAACCCCAAATCAAGCCAACGATCCGATATACTCCTTTGGATCCGTGTGAGAGATAATCACCACTCACCAAATCACCTAAACAACCCCAAATCAACATGCTTCAGATCTGGACAGCGAAGGATCTAGCTCGATCTATCACAAATCCGCTTCAAACGATGAAATCTCTCTTCGAAGAATGTAGATCTTCAATCTAAGCTCTTCGATCTTTGATTTAATCTTCAATATGGATGGAAGGAATCACTAGATTAGAGTGGAGAAAAGAAGTGAAGAAGTGTAGAAGTCGAGCTCACAAAATGGCAGCACTTCGTCGCTTCGAAATCCGGATCCCAACAATGAAGAAATGGACGAGTATTTATAGGCTGAAAACCCCCTTAGGTCGTCCACTTTTAGGTCGTCCACGACCTATAGACCATCACGACTTACGACCTATCAAAACATTACGACCTAACACTTTGCCGACCTAAAAACCCATACGACTTAACAGGGTCTCCGACCTACGACTTAAGCCATACCACGCGCGCGCGCGAACCAGGGCTCAACGAGATACGACTTAACAACTCCTAGGTCGCTCACGACCTAACACCCAGTGACCTTACACCTTAAGTCTTCACGCGACCTAAAACATCACGACCTAAGACTTAACTATAATACGACCTAACACTAAGCCAAAACCCAGCGACTTATCGCACACGCGACCTAACAACTTACGCGATTAGCGACCTAACAACTTACGCGCTTAGCGACCTAACAACTTACGCGCTTAGCGATCTAACAATGCCACGACCTAACGACCTATCAACCCTACGACTTAACACACACGCGCGACCTAACACTCAACCAGGATACGACCTAACTCCTTAGGTCGCTACTCACCAGTTCCTTAGGTCGTTGCCGACCTAACTACTAAGTCGCTCCACTCCACTAGGTCGTATACTCCTTAGCTCGCATCTCTCTTAGGTCGCTGCCTTCCCTATAGGTCGCCCCAATACTTAGGTCGTCCACTCGACCTATTCTACCTCACGACCTAAGCTTAATCACAAACTTACGACTTATCTTCCACACGATCTATCCCAATCCCTAGGTCGCCTACGACATAACTTCCTACACGACCTAAGCTATCATACGACCTAACTCCAAAATCCCTAGGTCTCCAACTTCAACTTCCTTAAGTCACCTATCCCTCTTAGGTCGGTCAATTCCTTAAGTCGCTCCATTCTCTTAAGTCGCTCACAATCTAAATCCTACTCGACTTAAGCTTCGAATGACTTAAACCCTAGATGACTTAACAGCATTATGACCTAATAACAATAGTTTTATGATGTTTCGATCCGTAAAAATACGGGTCGTTACAGTTGACAAATATAAGTTTTTAAACCAAGTGTCATCTTTTAAATTATATTTTCTTTAAATTTTAATAAAATCATAACTTAAATTATAAAAACATGCATCACCTCTCTTCAATCTTCTTTTCCTATTCTCAGCTGAAAACAAAGTAAATTCCAAGCCTACAAACAAAACCAAAATCAATACACCGTAAACATTTTCCAAAATCAAATCCTATAAAATTCTCAAAGCAAATTTTCAAAAGCCTGTAACAAGCTTTCAAGAAAGCAAGGAAACATGGAATCAAACAAGAATCAACATTAGTTTTCAAGTGTTTAAAACCTGAGATCAAGCTAAAAATCAAAACAACATCAAGTACAGATTTTAAAAACAGTTTCCAGAATCAAAAATTTAAAAGCCTGTGTTGCTCTCTGCTTTTAAAAAAAAAGGTGAGTAAAATTTTCTTAAAAACAGTTTAATTTGTGACTATCTATAATGCATGTGTTGATCTGTGAATTGTTATTGATGTTGCATGAAAATATTTCAGTTTTATATAATTGAATTGATATAAATATATATGTGTGTAAGTATGTCTGTATATATAGATATTCTGTTCTCTGTTGTTTCATTTCATGCTTTGCCTCCAAAAATTCAAATCTCCCAATAGAATCAAGTTTATACTTTGATGTTTAAATGGAAGTTGGTTGTTAAGATATGAAGATAAATTTAAAAATAGTTTCAGGATTTAAATTTCAATAATTTTTTTTTTAATTGAAATAACAGTGAGATTCATAAATTATGATAAAATCAACTATCTTAATTACAAATTTGAATAACAGGAATGGATTCGTGATTGAAAATCACGAATTTTAATATGCATTTCAAAAATTTTAAACTGTTAATCCTTGTGAATTCTCGTGATGAACGAATTGGACGATTGGGTTGATTGCCGATGAATGACGGCGTCGGGGTGGTTGATATTTAGGCTGAAGGTGGTCTGAGTGATGGAGAGTACAGGAAAAATGCTGGTGAATTTTTCTTGTAGCTGAGGCGATAGGAATTTGGTGGTGTAGGGTTTTGGGGCTGGTTGAAGTGGTCGACGTTGGATGGGTTCGATCGGAGGCTATAGTGGACCGGAGTGGATCGCGTTGGGGGGCATTGGTGCTGGAAGCTGTAACGAAGCTTCAGTGATAGGGGAAGATGATCTCAAGGTCGGAGGCAACGGGAAGGAGGGGATTTCCGACAATGGTGCTTCCAGTTTTGATCGAGAATGGTTCGTTTCCGATTCGTATGGGTTATGAATGATCTGGGTTTGGATTCGTGATTGCGTGGGTTCGTGGAGTTGTTGAGGAGCATCGCGACGATCGACGATGGCCGGAGTTGCCGGTGCATGTGCACCGTGCACGTTCGTGTACCTGGAATGATTGACGTTTTGGGAAGACGAGTTCGACTCGGTGAAGTGTTCGTGCTTTTTGATATGCGGCTCGAAGTGGGTGAGATTGGCAGTTGACTCGAAGGTGGCTCGAGTTTTTGGTGTGATCGACTCGGGTTTGGCCCGAGATGATTTTCTGGTTTAGTCTCTAGGAAGGTTTTGTGAAGAAATCAAGTTTTAAAATTTTTAAAACAAAACAAGCTAAGTTTTAAAAGTTATGGATATTATTCTAGTTTTCAAAAGAAATGTTTAACAAATTTCAAATGTATATTAAAATAAATTAGTTTTTAAAGATACGATAATCAACTTTTAAAATAACTATATGTTAAAATTTATTAAACAATCTTTGGAAGATTTCAAAGATTTAAAGGTTAAAATTTAATGTTTAAATTGCTTTTAATTATAATTGATTTCTAAATGTTTTAATTTTTTATAATGTTTGATGATATAATTATGTAAATCAATTATAATAAAGAGTTTCTCTTTAATTAATTAAGATTTTGATTAATTAAAGATAATTAATGAGTAAAATAAATTAAAAGTTAATTACTTATTGAAATTAGTGGATGGATAATTAAAGATTAAGGGATGATTTATTGATTAATTAATTAATGTAATTAATTTTAGGTTAATTAATAAGTCTAATTAATTAAAGATTATGATTAATTAAGTGTAATTAATTAGTGAAGTAATTAATAAATAATTACTAAATGTAATTAATTTAAGAAGAATTACTTATGGAAGCAATTAGTGGAAAATTACTTTATGTAAGTAATTAAATGGAAATGATTAAGGGTTAATCACTTAATGTTATTAATTAAAGGATTTATTAATATAATTAATTAAAGAGTTAATTAATTAATTAAAGAGTAATTAATTAATTAGAAAGTTAAGGATTAATTAATAATGTGATTAATTATTTGCTAAGGCGATTAATTAAATGAGTAATTAATTAATGGAAGTAATCAAAGGATTAATATAATTAATTAAGGAGTTAATTAATTAAGATAAGTAATTACAAGATGGTTAATTACTGTTTATGATTAATTAAGGTTAATTAATGAATGTAGTTAATTAAAGATTAATTATTTAATTAACTATAAGGTAATTAATTAATGAAGTAATTAGAGGATTATTAATTAATAAAATTAATCAAGGTTGATTAATAAAAGTGATTAATTAAAGTATGATTAATTAATTATAATTAATTGAGGATTAATGCAAATAATTATAGTTAATTAATTAATGGAAGCAAATGAAGAATCATTATTTATTGTAATTTAATGATAGTAATTAAAGGTTAATTACTGTATAAGGTTAAGGATAATTACTTGAATGTAATTAAAGTATAATTAATCAAGGAAGATTAATTGTGAAGACCCAAAAGTTGGCCTTCGAAAATCGGCACCCGTACTTCACTTGTACTCAAAATGCCGTAGATTCAAATGCCAAATCTGGTTCTCCGGAGCTTATAACACAGTTAAGTAAATAATACAGCGGAATAAAAAGAATAATACATTGATATACAATATCTGATACAACAGAGTGATACAATGAATATCAATATACATCAGAGATATGATACAACAAATAGCAGCGGAAAAGAAAATAGATAACTAACATCAGCAGCGGAACAAATAACTCTAAGATAGTCTTCAAGAGAGAACTCCAGCAATAGCTCGAACTACCAATAACGATACACCAAGAATAAGCAAGTGCAGTTCGATCCAAAGACTGAACTAGCTCCAGATAATCTACTAAATCTGAATATCTGAAAAACCAAACCCTAGACTGCTCGTGTAGAAAAATTTTGAGCATCCAGAGTTTAGGAAAGAAACAATAAACTCCGGATCAGTCATGGGACTGGTGTGAGCAACAAAAACAGTTTATCTTTAAACCAAATAGCAGAGAATTTTAAAGTCAATTCGCAATGCTTTTTGAAAATGAAACTACCATAAGACCTCCCACCACACACACAATGCAAACGCAGAATTGGAGGAGATTTCTTCTTATGATAGTCAAAGATGCTTACTACGCAAAATCAAATCACTAATATTATTATTAGTGCATAGTGGAAAACATTTCGAAAGTAGAATATAAATCTTAGCCAACATACAACCATTATTGTATGCCTACTATAGCTACTATGTTCAATAGCAGGTTACCGCCACATTCCATAGCAGGTAATACAACTAAAACCGTACAAAGTTCGTATTGGAAGATGGATTTCCAACAAATGGTCAGGCTAAGGAACTTCCTATCCACGATGGGTACGTCCCTGGAATAGACGACCCGAGAACCTAACCGGATCTCTGCCAACACAAGGCCGGGTTACCTCTGCAAAAATAGGTAACTACTGACACGCGTATGCCATCCCCCGATCGTCACCGATCTTCCCGAGGATCCCCGATTTCCAACAACCACAAAGTAATAAACTTGCAGCAACCACAGAGGTTAAGTATCTGGGCTCCATACCATGATACCACCTTTATCCAGAAGGAATGACATACACTAAGGGGCGCTACTCCCTAGAACCTTGCTGCATCTTTCCTGTTTTGACCATTTCTGGGGTGTGAGGCTCGACGAAGTCGCGTCCACAAAGCTACGCTTTGTTCACAAAGCCATGCTTCGGGTCAAACAAATGATCAACCTATGATCACAAAGATATAAGATCAAATAAATGATCATATCACAAATGATCAAACACTGATCATTTCACAGCAACACTCAGCATGCCACATTACCAAATTGGGATATATCGCTGATAAATTTCAACTACATAACCTCTGAGCTCATACGTCTCAGAGAAGGGTGTTAAGCTAAGAGAATAAATTCTCCGCCACCAACAGATATGTATTTGAAAGAAATCGGCTTTATATCTCAAAGTGTAATGTCAGACATGTATCAATACAAGTCTGTTTCGGGTTCGAACAGAACCGAAGGCACTTCTTACGAAGCCCTTGCATTTCCGGGTATTCACAATCCCGTCCGGACTTCCCATCACAAAGGGTGATAAAATCTCTATACCGGGGACCAGTCGGTGCAGAGACATTCGACGAGTTGTCCTTTCGTTTTCGTGAATATCCGGTCTTCAACACCGGTCTTCAAATGCCATCCATATACGACGTATCACTATTCGGAATGGGTTATATGACACAAATGTCTTTTCCCGGTTAACCCGAATAACGAGCGTAATATTTAAAACATATGGATATGGGATTTCAATTAAGTCACAACTTAATAATTCAATTTCTTTTTAAATGGTTTCAATCGATTACCATTTCAAATCTTTTAAACAAAAAGATTTATTTCACAAAGTTCACTCAGTTTTCACAAAGATTCATTCACAGTTTTTCCAAAACAATTTCTATTTCAATTGGATTAACTTGTTAAATCTTTAAAATAAAGATTCAACTTATAGCTTTCAAAACAATTTCATTCCGAATGGATTAAACAAAATCATCATTTTAAATCTGTTAAAGCTAACAGATTCAATTCATAGTTTTCAAAAAGAATTCATTTATAACTTGGAAAACCATCTTTCAATTCATACTTGAAATTCCTTTAAATTGGAATTTCATTTTCTTATATATACGAAAGCTTTTATCATTTGAAAACAAACAGTTTTCATTTAAGAACAATCCAATTTTATTTGCATGGGTTAAAGTCCTTGAATTATATTCATATTTCAAAATCAATACTTTTAAAATGGTTTAACCCTTATATAACGATATAACTTCTTTAATCCCTAGTTTCAAATTATAGAATTCGATTTCAAATCTTGAATTTAAGTTTTAAATCAAATTATTTGAACTTCCAAAACTTCATCAAGTTATTCAAAATTAAATTTCATCTTTGAAATTCCATTTCAAAAGCTTTTCACTTTAAACCCAAATTTCCAATTTCAAAATCAATTGAAATTAAAATTTCAATTTCAAAACATCAAATTTAATTTATCTGTGACTTAACCGATTTCCACGTGAAATCCATATTTGTGTGTGTAACAGTGTGGTCCAGGGGTTTTACACACAATAGTGCAACATCAATCATCACAGATATATCGATAAGCGGTATAATCGATAACGCTTATCTTCATTCACAGATTCATAGATAAAATAAATTTATCAGTCACAAAGATTCACAATTTTAATTCGATGTGGGTTTCGGATAACCAACTGGAATCCGACTCCCTGTCGCATCGAAATTCAAATGCCGTTTTACGGATCAAGGGTTTCATATTCATATAACAATATATACATCACAGATCACGATATAAATCAGGATGTATCACAAAGCATCAAAAAATCAGGGATATCAAACAATTCATATCATTCAACAGAATCCAAACATTTATAAGTAAGATCAACGAATTATCTGAATTATTGAAATCAAATTTATTACTTATGAATAAATTACTAATCCTGGTTAATTAATAAATTACAGATCATTTTGATTAATTATTCTTTAATCATTTATTAATTAACCATCAATAATTAATTAATCTTTAATTATAATTCATCAACCTTTAATTATTTAAAGAATTAATCTTTAATTATTCAATTCACTATTTAATTAATTATCTTAAATAAATTAATTAACCCTTAATTAATTAATAACCGCTAAATTAATTATTCTTAATCAGTTACGACAATTGATTATCCTTAAGTAAATTTGCAAGATTAATTAATTTAAATTCAAAACTTTCTTCCATTTCAAAACTGGATACAAATTAAACTCGATTCTAGATTAAATTTTGATTTAAAACTTTACTTACCTTTTAAAACTTAAAACTAGATTTAAACTGGTTTATATTTATCTCAATTTCAAATTCAGTTTAAAACTATTTTTAATTTCAGATTTTAATTCAAACAAAACTTGATTTCATATTTAAATCTTTGTTTTAAACTTTGATTGAAATTTCAAATTTCCTTTAAAACTTTAAGACCAAAATTCCATTCAAATCTATCTTCATTTTAGTTACAACAACTCACCATTTTAATTTTCAAATTTTCTTTAATTATTTAAAGCTACAGGCTGTTTTAAACAAACCTGTAACCAACTAGCCCAACCCAATTCTCTGAAGCATTCTGCTTCGAGTCGCCTCCTCCAATGCTTCGAGTATCAACTCGAAAGACCCGAGCAAAAGTTCCTCAGCGCCCAAAACACGAACCCCATCCTCCATCCCTCCGAGAAACCCACGCAAAAACTTCGAGAAATCAACAGGCATGACACGGCAAAACACTTCTTCCCCCAAACCTTCTTCCCCCTTCCAGTTCGATGCACACATGTGCACGGTGCACACGATCCAGATCGCCACCGATCAACTCTCCGACCATGGGCAGAGCCGAGATGACCTCGCCTACCCCCTCGACCATCTGCCTCGACGTTGCCTCCGACCAATCAAAATTTCACAATTCGAACCTACCTGAAATGCTACCATCGATCGAAAAATGGTACTGGCCACCATCTCCGATCACTGGAACCTCCACTGTCCTTCCCAAAGTCGCTCCACTCTCCGGCGAACCCAACCCCCTAATATCACGAAGCTCGATCAAATCGTGAAGACGAACTCGTCTCGTTTTCCAACCGTATCACAATCGAGCCTTAAACCCTACTTTGATCCACTGCAATCACCACACCCATTATAAAAATTCTTGGGCATTTTTCCCAGGCTTCATGACCTACCAGGAAGCTCCAACTTCGATCACGAGGACAACGATGTTGCCGATCACCAGAAATTGGATAAAAACCCATTTCAGTTCAACTATAAACTGCTCTAAGCACACTTGACTAAAAATCACCATTCGAGTCTTAAAAATCATAAATTTCTATGATGATTCAGGTTATAAATCTAAATTAACAATTTACGACATTTTATTTTTATCACATTTTTTGCTTGAGACCTGTAGTTTCACTTTCCAGAAGAAAATAACAAATTGTTTTGCTTGAATTCATTCGTAAACTTAGTATAACTCTGTCATAACAAAGTTTCATTTTGAGATCAGTACTTAATTCATTTTAAAATTTGAGATATGATTTTCTTCTTGATTTTTATCAACCTATTATTGAAACAGGGCTGATTTCCTTTCCCTTTATATACACAGGCATAATCAGATTTTCTATTGTATATATATATATAAATATACATACCTACAGCAACAAGTATACGCATACCAACCAGAATGTCATATCTTAGAGAAGTAAATTGATTCAGGCATTCATCTTAACATATCATGGATTAAAGACGAATTTGCTCACCTATACTTGGAACAGAGGCAAGCTTGAAAACCTGGAACAATTTGAACACCGGAAGTAGATTTTGATTTATGTTTGAGTTTCACTGCCTTTTGAATCTCCAGTTTGCTTTTAAATCTTTTATTCCTTCAGCTTGGATAAACGAATGAATGGAAAAAGAAAATTATGTATAAATGGGAATGAGATTTTCAGGGAGATGTTATCTTTTTTATAAAATAGGGTATGGTTTGAAGTTGCTTTAGAGGTATGGCTGCATTTATGATATGTACAAATTCATATATACTTGCTTCCCTTTATCTCGGCTGTAGATCACTTGTTGGTGGCTGCGAATCTTATTTTAATGGTTGATGGGTATTATATTGTGTACTTTTATGTTTCCTTTTGTTTATAATTTATCTTCATTTCGGCTGTAAATGTTTTGGTGGGTATGATATGCTTTGTTTTGTTTACTTGAGTATATTTTATTTCTTGTTTTGTTTTTGAGATAACATGATAGCTACTTTTACAAGCTTCTATACTCCATATATATTTGTATTTCTTTTGAATTTGTGTTGTATTTGAAAACACTTTACTGTCATGTCTTTCCATTTTACTTTATCTTATTCTTCAAGCTTGTAGATATTTTGTTTTATCATCTTCTTTTATAATTTGTTATATCGTTTTGTAATATACATGAGATTTATTTTTAATATGTTGTTAATTTCTAACGATTGTATTTACTTAATATTTTTCTTGTATTTTCCTATATATATATTTATTTTAAAAATCCATTTACTTGAAATTCAAATGACATTCTAAAATAATACGTTGTTATAATTTATTTTATACTTATGCTTTAATATTTATAAGGTTTATCCTATTTCAAACATTTACTTCTATTTTTAACTTAAATTATTTATTAAACCATTTATCAAAGATTCAAATCACCTATATATACAAATATATATTATTTCAAATTTACTCACATATACACTATTTACAATATTTTAATCTCAAATGATTTATACAGAATATACTTGGATATCGGGGAAACTCGCTCCATTTAATCAATTTAATTTCACAATTTTTATTCAAAAATTTATTAAATCATAAATTTAACTCAAAATTTCATTTAATTATTAATTTAAATAAATTCAAAATTTCAGGGTCGTGACAAATTTCCCTCCTTAAAAGAATTTCGTCCTCGAAATTCGCAGGCACGAAAACAAAGACAGATAGATCAAAGATAAATTTGATCTCCTATAATTCCTCAAACATAAGATACGGATTCCGAATTCAAGTCGGAATATCTCAGAATACATACCAATTTGTCCCTCTTCGGACTTTGGTATTCACAGAAATCTCAATAGAATTTAAAAATTCGGTTTCAAACGAAATCGTTTTATTGATACAATTCAATTTTATCTTCATATTCTATTAATCAATTTAACTCCATTTAAAATTTCCAATTTATTTCAAATTTCAACTTCAAATTTCAAATTTCAAATTCAATAAAGTTTAAATCAAAAAGCTGATAAGAACTGATGAAGATACAAAGTAAAGATCCTCGACAATGATCCGTAGAACCATCATCACACCGAAACTTCTTTCTTATAGTTGATACGAAGCAATCAAAAGAATTTGGAAACGAATCAAAGAAAATTGATAGAGACAGCTGTTTCCACTGTTGCAGGGTATTGACCATTTATAGTCGTATTCCCTTGTCTCCTATCTCGTCTTCTTCTTGCACTCATACTCACTATCAGTGGATAGTAAGAGAATTTACTGAGACATTCAGACGGATATCTGAGAATTACTCATTCTAGAGTTTACTTCACTCTATCTCTAATGAGCTACTTAACGTGTTATACTCCTGAGCTAAAGTTCAACCTTAGCTCTGATACCAAATGTGAAGACCCAAAAGTTGGCCTTCGAAAATCGGCACCCGTACTTCACTTGTACTCAAAATGCCGTAGATTCAAATGCCAAATCTGGTTCTCCGGAGCTTATAACATAGTTAAGTAAATAATACAGCGGAATAAAAAGAATAATACATTGATATACAATATCTGATACAACAGAGTGATACAATGAATATCAATATACATCAGAGATATGATACAACAAATAGCAGCGGAAAAGAAAATAGATAACTAACATCAGCAGCGGAACAAATAACTCTAAGATAGTCTTCAAGAGAGAACTCCAGCAATAGCTCGAACTCCCAATAACGATACACCAAGAATAAGCAAGTGCAGTCCGATCCAAAGACTGAACTAGCTCCAGATAATCTACTAAATCTGAATATCTGAAAAACCAAACTCTAGACTGCTCGTGTAGAAAAATTTTGAGCATCCAGAGTTTAGGAAAGAAACAATAAACTCCGGATCAGTCATGGGACTGGTGTGAGCAACAAAAACAGTTTATCTTTAAACCAAATAGCAGAGAATTTTAAAGTCAATTCGCAATGCTTTTTGAAAATGAAACTACCATAAGACCTCCCACCACACACACAATGCAAACGCAGAATTGGAGGAGATTTCTTCTTATGATAGTCAAAGATGCTTACTACGCAAAATCAAATCACTAATATTATTATTAGTGCATAGTGGAAAACATTTCAAAAGTAGAATATAAATCTTAGCCAACATACAACCATTATTGTATGCCTACTATAGCTACTATGTTCAATAGCAGGTTACCGCCACATTCCATAGCAGGTAATACAACTAAAACCGTACAAAGTTCGTATTGGAAGATGGATTTCCAACAAATTGTCAGGCTAAGGAACTTCCTATCCACGATGGGTACGTCCCTGGAATAGACGACCCGAGAACCTAACCGGATCTCTGCCAACACAAGGCCGGGTTACCTCTGCAAAAATAGGTAACTACTGACACGCGTATGCCATCCCCCGATCGTCACCGATCTTCCCGAGGATCCCCGATTTCCAACAACCACAAAGTAATAAACTTGCAGCAACCACAGAGGTTAAGTATCTGGGCTCCATACCATGATACCACCTTTATCCAGAAGGAATGACATACACTAAGGGGCGCTACTCCCTAGAACCTTGCTGCATCTTTCCTGTTTTGACCATTTCCGGGGTGTGAGGCTCGACGAAGTCTCGTCCACAAAGCTACGCTTTGTTCACAAAGCCATGCTTCGGGTCAAACAAATGATCAACCTATGATCACAAAGATATAAGATCAAATAAATGATCATATCACAAATGATCAAACACTGATCATTTCACAGCAACACTCAGCATGCCACATTACCAAATTGGGATATATCGCTGATAAATTTCAACTACATAACCTCTGAGCTCATACGTCTCAGAGAAGGGTGTTAAGCTAAGAGAATAAATTCTCCGCCACCAACAGATATGTATTTGAAAGAAATCGGCTTTATATCTCAAAGTGTAATGTCAGACATGTATCCATACAAGTCTGTTCCGGGTTCGAACAGAACCGAAGACACTTCTTACGAAGCCCTTGCATTTCCGGGTATTCACAATCCCGTCCGGACTTCCCATCACAAAGGGTGATAAAATCTCTATACCGGGGACCAGTCGGTGCAGAGACATTCGACGAGTTGTCCTTTCGTTTTCGTGAATATCCGGTCTTCAACACCGGTCTTCAAATGCCATCCATATACGACGTATCACTATTTGGAATGGGTTATATGACACAAATGTCTTTTCCCGGCTAACCCGAATAACGAGCGTAATATTTAAAACATATGGATATGGGATTTCAATTAAGTCACAACTTAATAATTCAATTTCTTTTTAAATGGTTTCAATCGATTACCATTTCAAATCTTTTAAACAAAAAGATTTATTTCACAAAGTTCACTCAGTTTTCACAAAGATTCATTCACAGTTTTTCCAAAACAATTTCTATTTCAATTGGATTAACTTGTTAAATCTTTAAAATAAAGATTCAACTTATAGCTTTCAAAACAATTTCATTCCGAATGGATTAAACAAAATCATCATTTTAAATCTGTTAAAGCTAACAGATTCAATTCATAGTTTTCAAAAAGAATTCATTTATAACTTGGAAAACCATCTTTCAATTCATACTTGAAATTCCTTTAAATTGGAATTTCATTTTCTTATATATACGAAAGCTTTTATCATTTGAAAACAAACAGTTTTCATTTAAGAACAATCCAATTTTATTTGCATGGGTTAAAGTCCTTGAATTATATTCATATTTCAAAATCAATACTTTTAAAATGGTTTAACCCTTATATAACGATATAACTTCTTTAATCCCTAGTTTCAAATTATAGAATTCGATTTCAAATCTTGAATTTAAGTTTTAAATCAAATTATTTGAACTTCCAAAACTTCATCAAGTTATTCAAAATTAAATTTCATCTTTGAAATTCCATTTCAAAAGCTTTTCACTTTAAACCCAAATTTCCAATTTCAAAATCAATTGAAATTAAAATTTCAATTTCAAAACATCAAATTTAATTTATCTGTGACTTAACCGATTTCCACGTGAAATCCATATTTGTGTGTGTAACAGTGTGGTCCAGGGGTTTTACACACAATAGTGCAACATCAATCATCACAGATATATCGATAAGCGGTATAATCGATAACGCTTATCTTTATTCACAGATTCATAGATAAAATAAATTTATCAGTCACAAAGATTCACAATTTTAATTCGATGTGGGTTTCGGATAACCAACTGGAATCCGACTCCCTGTCGCATCGAAATTCAAATGCCGTTTTACGGATCAAGGGTTTCATATTCATATAACAATATATACATCACAGATCACGATATAAATCAGGATGTATCACAAAGCATCAAAAAATCAGGGATATCAAACAATTCATATCATTCAACAGAATCCAAACATTTATAAGTAAGATCAACGAATTATCTCAATTATTGAAATCAAATTTATTACTTATGAATAAATTACTAATCCTGGTTAATTAATAAATTACAGATCATTTTGATTAATTATTCTTTAATCATTTATTAATTAACCATCAATAATTAATTAATCTTTAATTATAATTCATCAACCTTTAATTATTTAAAGAATTAATCTTTAATTATTCAATTCACTATTTAATTAATTATCTTAAATAAATTAATTAACCCTTAATTAATTAATAACCGCTAAATTAATTATTCTTAATCAGTTACGACAATTGATTATCCTTAAGTAAATTTGCAAGATTAATTAATTTAAATTCAAAACTTTCTTCCATTTCAAAACTGGATACAAATTAAACTCGATTCTAGATTAAATTTTGATTTAAAACTTTACTTACCTTTTAAAACTTAAAACTAGATTTAAACTGGTTTATATTTATCTCAATTTCAAATTCAGTTTAAAACTATTTTTAATTTCAGATTTTAATTCAAACAAAACTTGATTTCATATTTAAATCTTTGTTTTAAACTTTGATTGAAATTTCAAATTTCCTTTAAAACTTTAAGACCAAAATTCCATTCAAATCTATCTTCATTTTAGTTACAACAACTCACCATTTTAATTTTCAAATTTTCTTTAATTATTTAAAGCTACAGGCTGTTTTAAACAAACCTGTAACCAACTAGCCCAACCCAATTCTCTGAAGCATTCTGCTTCGAGTCGCCTCCTCCAATGCTTCGAGTATCAACTCGAAAGACCCGAGCAAAAGTTCCTCAGCGCCCAAAACACGAACCCCATCCTCCATCCCTCCGAGAAACCCACGCAAAAACTTCGAGAAATCAACAAGCATGACACGGCAAAACACTTCTTCCCCCAAACCTTCTTCCCCCTTCCAGTTCGATGCACACATGTGCACGGTGCACACGATCCAGATCGCCACCGATCAACTCTCCGACCATGGGCAGAGCCGAGATGACCTCGCCTACCCCCTCGACCATCTGCCTCGACGTTGCCTCCGACCAATCAAAATTTCACAATTCGAACCTACCTGAAATGCTACCATCGATCGAAAAATGGTACTGGCCACCATCTCCGATCACTGGAACCTCCACTGTCCTTCCCAAAGTCGCTCCACTCTCCGGCGAACCCAACCCCCTAATATCACGAAGCTCGATCAAACCGTGAAGACGAACTCGTCTCGTTTTCCAACCGTATCACAATCGAGCCTTAAACCCTACTTTGATCCACCGCAATCACCACACCCATTATAAAAATTCTTGGGCATTTTTCCCAGGCTTCATGACCTACCAGGAAGCTCCAACTTCGATCACGAGGACAACGATGTTGCCGATCACCAGAAATTGGATAAAAACCCATTTCAGTTCAACTATAAACTGCTCTAAGCACACTTGACTAAAAATCACCATTCGAGTCTTAAAAATCATAAATTTCTATGATGATTCAGGTTATAAATCTAAATTAACAATTTACGACATTTTATTTTTATCACATTTTTTGCTTGAGACCTGTAGTTTCACTTTCCAGAAGAAAATAACAAATTGTTTTGCTTGAATTCATTCGTAAACTTAGTATAACTCTGTCATAACAAAGTTTCATTTTGAGATCAGTACTTAATTCATTTTAAAATTTGAGATATGATTTTCTTCTTGATTTTTATCAACCTATTATTGAAACAGGGCTGATTTCCTTTCCCTTTATATACACAGGCATAATCAGATTTTCTATTGTATATATATATAAATATACATACCTACAGCAACAAGTATACGCATACCAACCAGAATGTCATATCTTAGAGAAGTAAATTGATTCAGGCATTCATCTTAACATATCATGGATTAAAGACGAATTTGCTCACCTATACTTGGAACAGAGGCAAGCTTGAAAACCTGGAACAATTTGAACACCGGAAGTAGATTTTGATTTATGTTTGAGTTTCACTGCCTTTTGAATCTCCAGTTTGCTTTTAAATCTTTTATTCCTTCAGCTTGGATAAACGAATGAATGGAAAAAGAAAATGATGTATAAATGGGAATGAGATTTTCAGGGAGATGTTATCTTTTTTATAAAATAGGGTATGGTTTGAAGTTGCTTTAGAGGTATGGCTGCATTTATGATATGTACAAATTCATATATACTTGCTTCCCTTTATCTCGGCTGTAGATCACTTGTTGGTGGCTGCGAATCTTATTTTAATGGTTGATGGGTATTATATTGTGTACTTTTATGTTTCCTTTTGTTTATAATTTATCTTCATTTCGGCTGTAAATGTTTTGGTGGGTATGATATGCTTTGTTTTGTTTACTTGAGTATATTTTATTTCTTGTTTTGTTTTTGAGATAACATGATAGCTACTTTTACAAGCTTCTATACTCCATATATATTTGTATTTCTTTTGAATTTGTGTTGTATTTGAAAACACTTTACTGTCATGTCTTTCCATTTTACTTTATCTTATTCTTCAAGCTTGTAGATATTTTGTTTTATCATCTTCTTTTATAATTTGTTATATCGTTTTGTAATATACATGAGATTTATTTTTAATATGTTGTTAATTTCTAACGATTGTATTTACTTAATATTTTTCTTGTATTTTCCTATATATATATTTATTTTAAAAATCCATTTACTTGAAATTCAAATGACATTCTAAAATAATACGTTGTTATAATTTATTTTATACTTATGCTTTAATATTTATAAGGTTTATCCTATTTCAAACATTTACTTCTATTTTTAACTTAAATTATTTATTAAACCATTTATCAAAGATTCAAATCACCTATATATACAAATATATATTATTTCAAATTTACTCACATATACACTATTTACAATATTTTAATCTCAAATGATTTATACAGAATATACTTGGATATCGGGGAAACTCGCTCCATTTAATCAATTTAATTTCACAATTTTTATTTAAAAATTTATTAAATCATAAATTTAACTCAAAATTTCATTTAATTATTAATTTAAATAAATTCAAAATTTCAGGGTCGTGACATTAATTAAGGAAGATCATTAAGAGATGATTAATAAATTGATATGTAATAAATCAATGAAGCAGGATTAAGATAATCCAAGTGATTAAAGGATAGTAATTAATTTAATTAAAGGTTAATTAAATTGATTTGGAGTTAATCAATTCTACTTTTGGATGATTGGTTAATATTGGATGATTGATATTGGGTGATTGGTTGATACTGGATGATTTGGATATGATATCTATGATATGTGACATGTTGCTTTGTGAGATGAATGTTGATATGAATTATCTATTGTGATAATGTGATTTATCTATCTGTTTATATCATCCTGAATATAAGTTTAAATGTTTAAACCTTTAAACAACTTGGACCTAAAAGATACGTTTTGGATTTCGATGAGACCAGGATCGGGTTTCCAGATTTGGATATCCGAAAACCACATCGATCCAAATTAACGATAGGTCGTGAATCTCAAGTGAAGTTGTAACAACCCTAGATTTTTGCATATATTTTAATTTTGACTTTATTTTTATTTTAAATTATTTTAAACTTGTTCTATTTCAAACATTTCATTTTAAATATAAATGTTGATTATTAGGTGATTTATAGTTCAAACTAGTATAAATTGGATATTTCACTGAAAAGTGAATTTCTATTCAAACTGGTCAAACTTTGACTTTTGAACTTTAAATTTAAATATTTCAAATTCTTAAATTTTATCTTTTATTATGAAAATATATTTAATTCCATGAATACTGCTTTTTCGTTTCGTTGAAAACGGACTTATATTGTAGAAGTTATGTAATTTTCAATTTTGTGTATAAACTGTTTATTTTTCAATATTATTTATTTTAAATCATATAAATTATATTTCTATTGTCATATTTTGTTTTAATATGTGTTAATAGGTTATTTTATGTCTTTTAATATTTTTAAAATGATAATATAATTTTTCTAAAGTATACTTGAATATATTTCAATTTATAATGCATAGTTTCAATTTTTCTGCTATTTTCTTCATTAAATTATATTTAATTAAAATATATTTATTTATTTTTGTGAATTCATTTTTTATTTTGTGTTCTTATCTTTATTTATAAATATTTTTCAAATACATAAAGATTTTCTAAAGTTCATTTGAATTTGTTTCAAATTTATAAAGCCTAGTTATGTATATATTGCCATTTTCTTTACTTATTTGATTTTTATTTAAATTTATTTATTTTCTTTTCTTATTTTTTTTATTTTCTGAGTTTATTTATCTTTATTATCATCCTTGTTATGTATTTAAAAAAATTAAAATGAATTTGTGGAAATTTGAAAAGACTTGAAACTCTTTATCTCCTTTTGACTTTTCCTCTTCCGCCTTTTCATTTTCCAACCTACATCTCATTAAAAAAATTTGGCCGTACAATACTTTTCTCATTTCAGCTGACTTCCTCACTTTTTTCACGTATTCTAACCTTCTCAAACCCACAAAAAAAAAATCACGGCCATGGCTTCAAGAGATTGGGTAAAATTCTTCCTTCCTTTTACTTGTTTTCTATGTTTTCTACCATTGTTTTGCATATGTTCTCTACCTCATAGCTTGGCTCCTCCTCAACCAGATCTGACCCGACCACCACCACCACTTTTCTCTGACCATCACACAGCCTAACACCTCCCCTCCTCAGCCCAAGCCAAGCCATGGTGAAGATCATCGCAAAAATCCACCTAAACTAGCACTAACCATCACATGTGCCAAACCTAGTCTAGAATTGCCATCTCCTTCTTCTTCCACCTTTTGCCACCACTTCCTCCACCACCACCACCTCTGACCTGACCTCCACCCTCTGCCACATCAACCACCACCACCTGAACACCAGGCCAAGCCCACATAGCCTCTGGCCGAACCCTATTATGGCCTAGAGGTGTTGTAATTTTCCTTGTATATGTTGCCATGTAGTTGAATTGATGCACCTATATTCATCACCTTCAAGTCCATGTTTGGCCAACCCTTACCAACCCAAAACCAGATCCAAACCCACTCCTTAGCCATGCATTTCAGATCTAGAGCTGAAGCATAGATGGTAGAAAGCATGTGCAATCACTTTGGCTTTGGTTCATGCATTCATTTCTAACATTGTTTTATTGAATTTTGGGTTGAAAACTCATGTTGTCTATATTTGTTTTGTTTGAATGTGACAAGGAAATTAATCTTTGGCTCTCCCATCTCAAATCACATTCGTGTTGTCTGCTTTCGTGCCTTTGGAAATCTTTGTTGTGTGTTTGTGGTCGTCATCTCCAGCTTAAACAAGTGAGTAATTCTCACCAGACAATGTGTACTTATATAACTAGTAAACTGACACCATTTGAATCTGTAAAATTATATCATCCTGTTATAATTGTTATATTATGATCATATAATGTTCACACCTGTATTTACACATGTTATACCATATGTTACTGTTATATCATGCTATTCTGTTATTTTTATCAGTTTGTCACACTGCAAGTTCCCTGTTAGTATAGAAATCACTTTGGGTTGAAATGATACATACCCGAACGGACTTTAGAATAGGGAAAGATCGTTATGGGCTGAAATGATAAGCCTGAGCGACTTTTTATTTATTTTATTTAGCTTGGGATTGCGGGTTTGAAATGATAGAACTTGGTTTTTCTTTGTAAACTGCGGATTGAAATGATATACATCCGTATCACTTGACCTAGGCTAAAAAAATTTATACAGACCCGTGGTTTATATATTTTTCTGAAAATTTTAAAATATTTTAAAAATGTAAATATTATGATATTTTGATTTAAATTTTATTAAAATTATTTCTATAAAATATTTGTGATTTTCTACAAATTAAATAAGTGAATTAAGTAAATGGTGAAGTAGAATTTGAAATATAAGCTAATTTTGGAATTTATGATTTTGTTTATAAATGGAATTTATGTAAAGTAAGAAAATATGACAGATTTGATTTAAAAGATGAATTTAATGATTTTATTTAGTAATAATAAATTTTAAAAGTGTTAATGATTTTGTATAAATTAAAATATGAAATAAATGAATATTTAAGCTGAATTTGGAAATATAACTTAAATTGAATTTTGTGAAATTTGTTTAAAAGTGAATTTTTAATTAAGTAAAACAAATGGAAATAAGTTATATTTTGGAAATTTAAACTTAAGTGTTAAGTTAAATTTTTAATTAAAGAAATAATAATTTTAATTGTTATTTAATTTGATTTTTTGTATGGAAATTTGACTTTATAAAATCATAGAAATAAAGGTATTTAAATGATTGTTTTTAAAAGTGAAAATATATGATTTTATAAGCTAAAATGATTTATATTAAAAGTTAATTATGTGTGAAATTGTAAATAAAACTCTGAATTTGATTGGACAGCATTTTGAAATGTAAAGTAAAGATATTACAGCATTGGAAAATGCTGTAGTTGTTTTAAATGAACCAAATAGCAAATTTGAACTAAGGGTTATTATAGCACTTTGTTAGTGCTATAGTTGTTAAATTTAACTAAAATTTCAATTGAAACTAAATTAAGGTATGACAGCATTTTAAATGCCGTCTTTTGTTAATGAACTATTTTTGAACAAAACATTTCGTAGCATTTTCTAAGTGTTGCGAAAGTTGAATTTTCTTTATTTAATAACTTCAAATGAATAAATGATCTTTGAAAAAGTCTAAATTTTGGAAATTAAATATTTAATTATTAAATATAATGAATTGACTTTAAATGATTTAAATGGAATATTTGATTTGGGAAATACAACTATTTTTAAAATGTGGTTAAATGGTATTTAAATATAAATTAAATAAATGATATTAAATATTTGAATGAATAATTGAAGTTTATATTAGTATGAAAATTATTTGATTTACTTGTAATTTGAATCTATTTAAAAGATATTGGACTTATGAAATATAGGATATTAAAGCTTTGAAATTTATTTTATAATTTGAATAGTTATTTTGTGGATTAAATCTATATTTGAAATTTATAAGATTTGAAATGGTCTATGGAAATTTAATTGAAACAAATGATTGAATTGAATTGAAACTTTGGAAATTGAATACTTGATTTGAAATATAATACTTACACTTTTAAATGGTTTAGATGAATTATTTTGATTGAAATATAAACTATTTAAAAGGTGACTTGAAATGATAATAAATGAATGATATCTTTGAATTTAAAAAGTATTTAAAGTTGAAGATTTAGATTTGAACTCAAATGATATTTTGGTATATAAAAATGATTTGAAATGAAGTTTTGGAAAGATTTGATATTTTGATATATTAAAATGATTTGAAATGAAGTTTTGGAAAGATATGATATTTTGATATATTGAAATGATTTGAAATGAAGTTTTGAAATGATATGATATTTTAAATATATTGAAATTGTTTGGAATTGATTTAATCTTTATTTTGATAAAGATTTGGATTTGAAATGATATTATAGTTTGAAGTATAAACTGTTTTAAATTATAACCACGGGTTATAATAACAAATGGTTGTTAAAGAGACCGGGATCGGATATGGACATACTCTCTGTCGATACCGAAAACCACTTTGACAACTGTGTACGCGGTGGAGTTTCCAGAATGAAGTAGGATGGTGACGATGATCCTAAGGTATATATACGTGGACCCAACTCCCGTGAGTTGGCATAAGGTGGCTAAAACAGGAGCGATCTCGGACCAGTGAGGTAGCACCTCTTATCGGACACACTTCTTTGATACCATTCTATTACTTGTGATTGATTTGGTGCGCACCCTTGATTTGGGAGTGTTGTTCGAGGTGGAGCGGTAGTGGCTGCTATGCGTTTCCATCAGTTTATGTGCGTAATTGGTATATCTACCCTGGCATTGCCTTGTGTGCCGTGTCACCTACCATATCGAGCCCACTACGATTTTGGTTTAAAGATCCAACCGCGTTAAGGTTGACCATCCCCTTAACGCTATTTTCTATATGATTATACTTTACTAATTAGACACTACTATATATAGCGTATATTACTACATAGTAAATAGTTTAACGGATCCTTAAAGAATGGGCGATCCCAAGCATTCTTTAAGTTACTTGTACCTTATTACAGTTCACTTGAGTTGGTTTACATTATATAAGTATATATTGTCCTGACTCGAGTGTTTGTATTTTTATTTACGCTCGGGTCAGCCTGAGTTATTCACAGATTTGGATTCCACTTTCTAAAGATTGGAATCGCTGGAGATTATCTACTTATCTAGTTTTATCTATCTCAGTTCTGTTGTTCTATTCAGCTTGTACTTGGTTATCATATTGAGACTTCTGTTGTACTTTATTTCTTCTGTTGTATCTTATGTAACTCTGATATATTTACATAGTAGCTTCATGAACTACTATTTCTTTTACTTCCGCTGCATTATTTTACTCTGTGTCTGTGATCTGTGATTATATTTATTTACTGTATATTCTGAGATTTGCCAAATTTTATTTACAACGCGGTATTTTGAGCAATCCAATTCTGGCATGAGTGTCTACCTATACACTTATAATGGATGCGAATGGTTGAAAATATCGGGTCGTTACAGAAGTGAAGACTCGAGGTGTAAGAACTATGTACCGTTATAACCTTGAGGGTGGTTCCAAAATGAGTTTACGGAGATAGTACTTTCAGATTTTAGATGAAGATTCAGAGTGCAAGGGCTATGGTCATTAACTCTGAGGGTGATTCCAAAACGAGTTTAACGAGATAGTGCCTTCGGTTTCGTTCGAACCCGGAACGAACTTGTATGGATTGAATGCTTTCAGAACATCGTCAGGTGGAAGATGAGCATTCTAAGATAGATGTGTTCTATAAAGGTAATCGTAACCTCAAGCCTCATCAACCGGGAATGGCTAAAACAGGGGAGGTGCAGCAAGGCTTCGTGGGTAGCGCCCACTTGAGAGCAAGATATATCCCTGTCTAGAAGTTCCTTTTTATTCGGCTTAGTGTGTGGTTGGTCGCGCCAACCACGGGGTTGTCTTGTTCGGAATTATCCTTAGATGGTTCCGGCTTTGTGTTACAGGGGATTGGGAGTAATCCTCGGTACGGTGATCTAGGCCCCGTACTATGACGGGCGGTACCCCAGTAGCCCTGCCATTGTATGGAATCCAAACTCCAATAAGTGATCGCGGACTTGATTGTATAACCCACTTTGTGGCTAGTATGCTGGAATTTAATAATGTAACAATTTCAGCTATTTCATATTTATTTGAAAAGCCTAGACCCTATTATAATATAATTGGATTTCCTATCAAATGTTTTGGTTATCGTAAGGTAAAAACTTTTCCATGTTTATATGCGGGAAGTCTTACGAGATACCTTTTCTTTCAAAGGTTTTTCAAAGTTAAGGAATTTTAACCCGTTTACTCACACCAGACCCATGTCTGACCCAAGTGTTTATTTTCTATTTTATTAAACTCTTGGGTACTCAATTTTGTATTGAGTAGTCGAGGGATTCAAGTTAGCTTTGACGAATTCAAGAGGAGATTTGGAGCAGGTGGCTTCGGCGTGTAGATATATTGTGGTTCTGCTGTGTTAGTGTTGTGTCTGTATTGTATCGATGTATTGGAATTGTATGATAAGAAAAATCTGTCTAATTTGAGATGTATAAGTTGAGTAACTCTGATGTATATGATACTATGTAATATTTTATGTGATATATTATATTTCATTCGTTCCGCTATGAGATTCTTATATGTTGTTGTTCTTTCTTTCTTATCTTTTCTTCTTCTATCCCTTTCTTTCTTAAATCATGATGCGTCTTTCTGGGCTAAGAAAGTCGGGTCGTGACAGTTGGTATCAAAGCTCTAGGTTGAGTGAATACCTTGGCATTGGAGTGATTTCTATCTTTCTTGAGAGAGCGTACTTGTAATTTTATATAATATTATATATATATATATATTTATATATTTATATTTCTACCTATTTGTTGGGTTACATGTCCGGGTTTTCCAACATAAGTTCTAGAGGTATATGTAGTAGTGGTGGATGTGTAGCACAACTACCACTAATGTTAGAAGCCCTATTGTTGAGGTTGGAAGTGTATTTGTCGAGACTGTAGACCCAATATCGTCTCGAGTAAGTTTGGAAGTATGGTGTAAGGATTTCTTGGATCTCTGAAGGAAATCTTTTTCAAGATTCGGAGTCCGTTATTGAAGTGCAAGCTTGGTTGAGCTCGGGTGAGTGGATTTTCTAGAGTTTGGATGTTCCAGAAGGAGGTGTTCTTTTTGGAGCAAGATTAAGAAGAGTAAGTTATTGGCGCTTGGTTTGGAGTCCCGAGTTTCTTGAGAGATTGTCTGCCCATCTCAAGGGGTCTTTTGTTAAGTTAGTTGATGGTTTTCGAGTTCGCGGAGCCTATGGATTAGAAGTCTTTGGTTAGCTGCGGTAGTAGTTTCAGCTCGGAGGTGTTTATGTGCCGACAAGAAGATCTTCTGGCTTAGCAGTGTTCTAGAGATAGAGTTTGGAAGCAGCAGTGTGGCCCGTTTCTCCGATGGTTCAGGAATCTTTGTGGTTCTTCTATCAGCAGTCCGGGCAGATGGTGAAGACTTTCTTGAAGGGTTAACCTTGTTTGGAAAAGCATAAGGCTGTTCTAATTGGTAAAGAGAGAACAGTTTCTTTGGAATCCGAACTAGGTAAGATCGCAAAAGTGACTTGCAATTAGTTTGGGAATTTACCTTGGGCATTGTTTTTGTTGGAGATTGAGGTTTCTCATATGGAAGTAGAAGTTTGTCTGCATCTAGAGTTTGAGTTCCGTATCAACTTGGTTTCAGAAGCGATACCGGTGGTTAGTCTGGTAGTAGGATGGTTCTTAGAGAAAGAAGAGTTGGTGTAGGAGCTCAGGAATTTTTGGAAATGGATTCGTCATATCTAGTTCTCAAATTTGGATTCTGCTGTAAGGTTGTGTGACCGAGTCGGATGGGTCACTAAGATTTTGTGAATCTGATGAACCATGTTTTCCAGGATATGTGGATCTAGTTTGTGCTCGAGTTTATCGACAGCATTCTCATCTATTTCAGAATTAGAGTTGTGCAGCGAAAGCAAGATAGTAGCTGTGCAAGGAAGGAAGTATTTTGGGTTTTCTTGTGAACTTGTGAGGATTAGTTCTTTGATCTACAGGATTGAATGGCCAGTTTGGATATCTGGAATTCATTATATTTCACGTATCTCTGAAGGAGTACGTGTATGATTCATCCATGGTTGTGGAATATGTAGTTCAGATGGATTTGGAAGTTGAGCTGGACTTGAGTGTGGTCTGATATTTTGTTCAGATTAGTGGATCTAGAGAAGAGAGGAGCTTTGGATCATAGTGGTATTGTTAGATTCTATAGAGCGAGTATTCCGGTGATTTATACCTGGGAAACTCTAGATAGTATTATGAAGATCTATCCTGATTTGTATCAGAATAGTTAGTTAAGTTTGATTGTTTGATTGATTATTATGGTTGTTAGTAACTGGATGATAGGTATGCTTTGCTGTTTGAAATTGAAATCTTTGCTGGGTTATTAAATTATCTTTGCTTTTAATTTCGGGGACGAAATTCTTTTAAGGGGGGAGGAATGTGATGTCCCGGAATTTTAAGCAATAATTATTTGATAATCTTTATTAATAATTATTTAAAATATGTAATATTGATTTAATAATATCTTTTCTAACAATTTAAAATAGTAATAATGGCTTTTATAATCATTTAAAGTTGGCAAGTTTATTCTTTTCAAAGTAAATAAATTGGTAAATCTTTTTTTCAAAACCAATAAGAATAGATTCTACTTATACTGTATATATTGATATATATATATTGTGAATAGAAATCTTTTGTTTAAATAAAAATGTATTTTCAAATCGTAATATATATGAATGTATATGTTATGATTTGAAGTTGTATTGAAATTTAATATAATAATTCTCAAAATTAATGTTAAAAATATTATCTATTTAAAATGTATATGTATATTTGTATATATGAAAGTTTTGGTTTGAAATTAATTAAAGTGTTTCAAATTCTAATATATAATAAATTGTAATTTGGAAAGTATAATTTTATATAATATTTTTCAAAGGGTATTTGGAATTTTAATTTATATTTCTTAAACAATAAAGATAAATGTGTTGGATTTAAAAATATATGTATAAGATTTTATTTGAATGTAAAATTGTTTTATAATATTTTCTTTAAGTAATTATATATACATATATTAAGATAAATGTTTATTAATTTATAAGTTAAGTATGAAAAGCTTTATATTAACATTTAAGATAAATAAAATACTTAAGGACATGTGTTAATACCTTAAGACATGTTAGTAACATGTGTAGTATAATTAAATGGCATAATTGACAAATGTAAGTTTTTAAAACAAGTGTCATCTTTTAAATTATATTTTCTTTAAATTTTAATAAAATCATAACTTAAATTATAAAAACATGCATTTCCTCTCTTCAATCTTCTTTTCCTATTCTCAGCTGAAAACAAAGTAAATTCCAAGCCTACAAACAAAACCAAAATTAATACACCGTAAACATTTTCCAAAATCAAATCCTGTAAAATTCTCAAAGCAAATTTTCAAAAGCCCGTAACAAGTTTTCAAGCAAGCAAGGAAACCTGGAATCAAACAAGAATCAACATCAGTTTTCAAGTGTTTAAAACCTGAGATTAAGCTAACAATCAAAACAACATCAAGTACAGATTTTAAAAACAGTTTCCAGAATCAAAAATTTAAAAGCCTGTGTTGCTCTCTGCTTTTAAAAAAAAGGTGAGTAAACTTTTCTTAAAAACAGTTTAATTTGTGACTATCTATAATGCATGTGTTGATCTATGAATTGTTATTGATGTTGCATGAAAATCTTTCAGTTTTATATAATTGAATTGATATAAATATATATGTGTGTAAGTATGTCTGTATATATAGATATTCTGTTCTCTGTTGTTTCATTTCATGTTTTGCCTCCAAAAATTCAAATCACCCAATAGAATCAAGGTTAGACTTTGATGTTTAAATGGAAGTTGGTTGTTAAGATATGAGGATAAATTTAAAAATAGTTTCATCATTTAAATTTCAATAAAGTATTTTTTTTAAATTGAAATAATAGTGAGATTCATAAATTATGATAAAATCAACTATCTTAATTACAAATTTGAATAACAGGAATGGATTCGTGATTGAAAATCACGAATTTTGATATGCATTTCAAAATTTTAAAACTGTTAATCCTTGTGAATTCTCGTGATGAACGAATTGGACGATTGGGTTGATTGTCGATGAACGACGGCGTCGGGGTGGTTGATATTTGGGCTGAAGGTGGTCTGAGTGATGGAGAGTACAGGAAAAATGCTGGTGAATTTTTCTTGTAGCTGAGGTGATAGGAATTTGGTGGTGTAAGGTTTTGGGGCTGGTTGAAGTGGTCGACGTTGGATGGGTTCGATCGGAGGCTAGAGTGGACCGGAGTGGATCGTGTTGGGGGGGCATTGGTGCTGGAAGGTGTAACGAAGCTTCGGTGAAAGGGGAAGATGATCTCGAGGTCGGAGGCAACGGGAAGGAGGGGATTTCCGATAATGGTGCTTCCAGTTTTGATCGAGAATGGTTAATTTCCGATTCGTATGGGTTATGAACGATCTAGGTTTGTGTAACGACCCGCAAAATTTAATGGTTTTAAAAGTATTTTTAACTGGAAATTTGTGAAATTTTAAACAATAAAATTTTAAAATAAAAATTTGATATTTGGAATACGTCTATTTAAACATAACAACTGGTAAATTTTCATCTGATAATATTGAAGTTTATTTTCTTGTGAAATTCTATTTCAATTTAAGTCAGTTAATTTTTGATGAAAATAAATGTTTTCCAAACTTGAATACTTTTGTACAATAAATTTCTAAATCATCTTCTGAGTGAAACGTCATTCTTCGTTTCGTCAAATTTGGATTTCTATTGCTCCGTTTATCTTAATTCTAGCAAAATAGCAGCATTTTTCGGTACCGATTATCGACTTTTGATCGGATGATCGTGCCACTGATATCTGTATATCGTTTTGATCGTCTCGTCGTGCTGATCTCTACAGTATATTTATTTCCGTATTTTGAAGTCCAATACACAACGGAAACGTTGATAACGATCCGTTGTAACGGTACCACTTTTAACTTTTCGCTTTCCTTCGGTTCCAAACTTTGAAGCGTGCTGTACAAACATCATAATTAATTGCTTTAATTATTCAGCTCAATCCACGGTTGCCATCCCATATCCGTTTTCTTTGAAAATCAAACCGTAAATTATACACGTTTGTATTCAATTTTTTTTTCTTTTTGAACGATTCATCTTTATTCACGCCTGCTCCTCCTCCTCTAAAAAAATAAAATAAAGATAAAACCCAATTTTTGCCTAGATCTCGTTCATACTCCCAGGTCGATCCACGCCTTCCCCTCCTCCTTGCTACCTGGTACGCACCCTAAAGCCTCCATCTTCCTCCTATTCCACCTCAGGCTCCCCACTACTACCCTCTACATTTTTTTTCCTTTCCTCTAGAAGCGTTGCCTGGTAATCCAAAATCCACCCAAATTCTCATTGCATCTCCTTTTCCTCTCCCTGGCTTTGCTTCCTCTTCCACTTCCATGCCGAACCTGTAACCGTTTCCTCCCCTCCACACCATGCTCCACCCGCAGCTCTCTCCCATCGCCGAACAACACTCAGGAAACCCATCGCCTCCTCTCCCCCTCCACAGACTAAATGCCGAGAACCACCTCAACCCCACCGACCTCGCCTTCTCTCCACCAAACCGGAACCTCCCACCTCCAAATCCGCCACCTGAGATCGTCCCTCTTCCCCTCGCTCATCCTCTCTTCGGCCTGCAGCCTCACATCCCATCCACTCGACCCGTCCGTACCATCTGCCCAGCCTCCACCCTGAACACCACCGCCCCTTCATTGCCGAAAGCCACTTCAGCCCATCCTTGCTTCTCTAGTGATATATAAGATATATATATCATATTATATACTTAGGTTTAGTTATAGATTTGTGTATATATATGTTTATATAAGTATACTGTTGTTAGTGGGTAATATGTCAAATACATATAGGATTGTCTGTTATATATTGTATATGTGTTGGTTTATATGTTACTGTATATTTATAAAAGTACAAATGTTTATATTAGCTTATATATTGTATATTTATATTTATACAGTTAGCGGTTATTCATTGTTTAAGTGCGTATATATATGAATATATATGTAGAGTCAGTTACATGGTATAAAGCTATAATTGTCTAAGTCTGTTATTTTCATTTTTTGCTCGAACATGCTCATTACAGCAACCTTCTAATATATATATCTTAGGTCCAGATTTTGTAATTTTTCAGTTGTATATAGGAGAAGCCTACATATATATTGTGAGTTGCATAACTTTGTTATAACCGGATTTCATATGTTGTAGATTGGTATGTATAAAATGGATTTTTGGTATAAATATATATAGAATATAGTGTTGAATATATGTATATATGTATTTGGTCTTGAATTTTATGCTTTTGTTTGCTGTGTAGAGTAGTGCTGTGTGTGTATAAAGGGTTATTTTTACAGAATATACATATATTTTATGCATTAGTTATATAAGCTATGTAAAAGCATGTTTGTGACAGTACTATATGTTTAAGTTTTATAAAGAAGAAGTTACTATATATATATAATATATGGGTTTATGGTTTATACAGTTTGTATATGTTTGCAAATATAATATGTAGTCTACAAAATCTTTTGGTTTATATATATAAAATTTTTTACATGCTAGTTTATGTATATGTATGTATATAATGTAATGGGTTATTTAATAAGGTTATGTTATAGAGATAATCTGTTAGTGTGTTTATATATATTTCTAATTTTGTTTTGAAGCTGTCTTACTTTTATAGTGATTCTCGAGTGTGTTATAATACTATATATAAATTCACTTTACCAATTATCTTCATCAATCCGGTTTGATTTGATTTCCTCTATTCAAACTATCAGATGTGTTCGTCGAATCGTATCCCTCTAGCTTTGATTTGGAAGTCGTGCTTGCATTTCGTAACTCAATCTCATTGCCTATTCTATCTAGCCTCGAAAGGTGAGCAATCACTCACGATTAACATTCTTTTATTTATTAAATTTGATTTCAATTGAAACGACAATTGAAATATACTGCCGTAGTTATTTAAATTGTTATATATGCTATTATCTGTAACTGTTCACCTGTAGGATATGACACCATATCCTATTGTTTATGTTATATTGTTATTGATGATATATGCCTGTTGTTATATTTTATCACTCTGCAAGTTCCCTGTTAGTATAGAATTCACTATGGGTTGAAATGATACATACCCGAACGGACTTTAGAGTAGGAGAATTTCGTTATGGGTTGAAATGATAAACCCAAGCGATTTTCATTTGAATTGAAATTGGGATTACGGGTCGAAATGATATCTACCCGTATATATTTAAATTTCGGATTGAAATGATAAATATCCGTATCACTTAATTATATGATAAATATATATACAGACACCGTTGGTCCATATATATAAATATTTTAAAAAATGAATTCTATGGTTTTGGAAAGAAATATATGGTTTTAATAAATGTTGAGCCTTAAATTATTATATATAAATGGGAATGATTGATTTAAATACATATAATATGTTGAGTATTTAAAATATATTTCAAAATAGATTTTTGTAATAATTTGAATAAGTTAAGGTTAGAAAGATAATTGGAATTTAGTTGAAATTGTATTCAATAAAGAATTTTATTTAATTAAACCGATTTGAAACTTATTGAAATCGAGATGTAAGATATGATTTATCACTTGAGTTTGATTTATAAGTAATCTAATGAATATTTCTTGTTTAAATAAAGTTTAAGGAAATAATTAGTAAAAATGTAATTTAAGGCTAGTTAAATGATATTGAATTTATTAAGTGAATATTCCCTGATTTAAATAATAATGAAGTTAAATCAAGAGCTATATGAAACTGTTAAATTTAACTTTGAAAATGTTGAATATTAAAGCTTTGAAATATATTGAAAATTTAAATGATCTGTTTAGAAATGAATTAAATTGATGAATTGAGGTTTGACTAAATTGAATTTGGAATTTGAAGTTGATTTGAATCGATTTGCTAGACTTGAGGAAATTAAATACTTTACTTTTTAAATCATTTAATATATATATATATATACTATTTTGGAAAATAGATATATCTGAAGTGAAATGATATTTGGGTTTTGAAGTATAAATAAATTTGAAATGACCACGGTGTTATAGTGTATATTTCCACCTTGTAAATAGTTCTGAAGATCCTTAGAGGATGGTTATCCCAAACATCCTTTAAGTTACTTGTATTTCAGTTGATATTTCACTTGAGTTGGATTTATTTGTATAAGAATGTTAATCCTGACTCGAGTGTTTTGTATTTTGCTTTACGCTTGGGTCAGACTGAGTGAAACAGCATTTGAGACTCACCTTTGGAGTTTGGAGCTTCCTTCGGAGATCCAACTATCGCCTCAGCTTTCAGCTCTTCTAGTTGATTTGTCCAGAGAAGTCATCTGTTGTACTGGAGACTTCACTGCATTTGGGATATTCTGTTGTATTTTATTTTTAACTCTGATGTTTATATAGTAGCTTCATGAACTACTATTTTATCTATTCCGCTGCGTATTATTGTATTACTCTGTGTCTGTGATTCTGTGATTGATTTATTTACTGCATATGCTGGGTTTTGCCAAATTTAAATTAACAATCTGATATTTTGAATTATTCAAGTCAGACATGTGTGGAATTATTGTCGATTTGAATGGTCCAAAATAGCGGGTCGTTACAGTCGAAACTTAGCATATATTATAAATTCATTTACAGAATCACTTTTGTTTGAATTTAACCTCTTCCTTTTGACTCGATTTCCTTTGAACTTTGAAACGTTCCCTACGGTTCCAAAATTCATTCTTGTCTCTCTCTATTGGTATTCTTTTGATTCTGGAGTATCCCATAACTCCACTTCGAATAATCTCTGTAAGAATAGGCGATCCGCCAATCTTTGAATGTTTTGTAAAGGGTGAAACTCCTTCACAATTGGCATTGATTCACCGGAGATTTCTATATCTTTGGTTTAGATGCCGCTAGCTCTTGCGATCGAATGTTGGTTTTTCTAGGAATTCTGCATCGATCTTGTTCCTGAAGTCACGGTTGACCCGGTTAAGGTCGCCCGCGATTTATATAAGTGTATTCATCTTCTATTTTGAAATTTAATTATCTCATCTTCGTTCGAGCTTATCTTCGAATCATAATTCTATTTGATTAAGAGTTCCTCTAAATTGAATCTCTATCTTTGTTTTGAAATCCATTCTTGAATCATCCTTTTGAAAAATCGGGTTTATTCGTATTTTGGAAATTGTTTTATATATCGAAATTTTTATAAGTATGATTATATTCTATATATAAAAGTGAATTGTTTTCGATAAAGATTATATACCCTTTTTAAAATGAGAATTTGAGGTTTCGACAGGATTTGTAATTTCGAAAAAAAATATATAAGAAATTTGATTTATCTAAAAATGATTTATAACTAAAGGATTATAAATTTGAAATTCGAGAATTGAACCCCGGTGTTTTGAAATTGGTTTTAATATTTTGAAATATATAATAATAATATGATTTAAAGGTATCTTCCGAATAAGAAATGTTTCAAATAATTTTAATAAGTTTCGAACGATTTCAAAGAAATTTCAAAAGAAGTTTGAGAAAATAGAAGTCCAGAACTCACTTATGTCGCTGGAAAATAATTCCGGTGATGAGTGCACGCATCATCGACATTGATTTTCGAGTTTCAGAGTGAGGGATAGGCCACTCTAGTAGCATTGCTATGCGAGTGATTTTGCGAAACCAATTTTTATTTCAAACTCCGAAGTAAGATTGATATTCGAAAGATATATGTATCTATATATATTTGAAACGATTTGAAATGAGTCGGTGTTCAGTCCTTGAGTTTCGGATTTGAAACCTATCTTTTGAAATTGATTTACTGATTTGTTGTTGATTTCCAACTCTTGAATTTTAAAATGATTTCTTCAACTATTTCGAAGGATCGAGCACTTCCAAATCAAGGTTAACTTTTCAAAGCTAAGAAATTTCGAAAAAAATAAAGTATATAAGTTTGGTATGTATGTTAAAGTATGTAGTAATATAATTAAAAAAGTTGAAACTGCTTTGTTAAGTAAATGAATAAGGCTATTTTGAAATTTTTCTAATATGAAATTTAGATTTGAAATGTTTTGAAAAGAATTTGGTCTTCAATATATTTCGAATAAAATTTAGTTAAATGTTTTAACTGGGTAACATCTTTATGAAACTATATATTTAACAAGTTGGAATAAATATATAATTTGTGCGTATGCTGTTTTATTCGCATAATTAATTTGATCCAAGTTTGAGTACACAAGTTCGAGGTGGATTACACCATTTCGTGTTAGGATTTTTCATTTGATTCATGATGGCGAATATTTGATATGGATTTTGGGCTTGATTCTAGAATTCTCTATCATAGTATATGGCTATGCAAGGAGACTGATGGCTTCTAGTCGAGAAACCATATCGAAGTCCGCATTAGGGAAGTCGAATGGACAATACTAGTTCGAAAGCGAACTTGTGTGATCGAGCGAGCGATCAAATGTGATTCTGCGAAATGATGACGTATGTACATCTTATATTCTAATATCATTGATATATTTTGACGCTGAAATTGAAAGCTGTCGAGTTAGAATATCTTTGCTTACTAAAATAAAATTTCCAATTTAAATTACAAAGATATATAACCCATAAAAGCAAAGATATTCAATCCCATATGGCTCTTCATACAGCGAAATTTATTTTGAAAAATTTGATCCTTATATAAGGTAGACCTTACGTAAGTATAAGATGATTTTGAAAACATTTGATTTTGAAAATGAATTGGTTGACTTAAATTATATTGATTTGTAAATTTGGATTTATTTTCTAAATCTATTATTTTGGAAACTTTGAAACTAAAGATAATTAATTTGAGAAGAAATAATTTGGTGAAATTGGATATGATTTTGAAATTGAACTGATATTGAAACAAATTGAAATTTGAGAACCTTATGTTACTAAATACTTGATTTGGGAGTTGTCGAACTTATATAAAATTGATTTGTATGAATATGAAATTGATTCGAAAACTATAGATTTGGAAAGGTACTCAATTTGAAAGTGAAATCTTATATAATTGAAGTCTATATAAGTATGATTTGATATACTATTGATTTTGGAAGGTATTTGATTTGAAAATTAAATCTTATATATAATGGATTTTATATAAGTACGATATTTGAAAGTGATTTGAAAAGGTACTATATGATACATATTTTAGAAGTAAAGATATGGAAAGTGCCTTCTGCTTGATATCCGATTTGTGGCCACATCTTGGATTCATTCTATCGATATTATTCTCTCTGATTGTTGGTTTTCCGGATATGATACTCGAGTGTCCTTCGAATTCCATGGCGTTACCCATGGTCTTATTGTTCTCTCGTGACTGCATAGCGCAACTGCCTGGCTGAGTCTTGCCTAGGGGTACGGATTGTTTCCTGCGGGATCCAGGCGTAACCATTGTGTATCCTGCAATCTGTGTAGGTCGCGAATAGTAGCGCAAATGCTTGGCTGAGTCTTGCCTGGGGGTACGGATTGTTTCCTGGGGGATCCAGGCGTAACCATTGTGTATCCTGCATTCTACTAGTCATCATGGCGTAACTCGCAGGGCTGAGAAAGCCTACGGATATGGATTGTTTCCTGGGGGAACCAGGCGTAACCATTGTGTATCTGCGAACCATGGTTAGACAAAGGTTTTGTTTGTGTTTTTGATTGGATTGTACTTTCCATATCTGTTTTTAAAAGTTTTTCCAGTATTTTCACTGGGTGTTGAAACAAGTCTACTAAGTACCTGGAGAATTCTAGCTTTACGCATGATCAACGCACTGCCAGAGTCTACAGGAACGAGGATAAACTTGTTGAAACATCGAGTTATAAAAGTATTTTCGAAAGGAAATTTGTTTCGTTATAAAGTTATTTTATCATAAAAGTATTTCCAACAAAGAGATTTTGTATTAATATTTGAAATTTAGGTTCTTATGGTTTGAATTAATCATTCATGCCCGATACTATTCTTTTGAATCTACCTTATCTGCTCAGCTTTAATTATTCACCTATTCTGTTTTTCCAAATCCTCCTTCTTTTCCTTGTTGACTATATCCTTTTTAAATATTGTTTATTTATATACTACATGGTTTAATAGAAAATTTTAGTGTTATAAATTTTGAGGTTATTAATTTGATAAAACATATTTAAAGTAAATGATTATTGGTCATTAATAATATTTGAAAAGTATCTTGAGAAAAAAAAATTAAGTTATGAATTATAGATTTAAATGTTTTCAATAGCTTCTTTGTAAAAATAAGTAATAATGTAAGTAATTGTTTTCAAATTAATATTTCAAGTAAAATTTGTATAGTTTTAAATTAATTGTTTAATCTTGATTTTCAATCTATTTTTATTTCTGGTTGTTCTATCCTCCTACCACCTTCCTTTTCGGGGACGAAAAGTTTTGAGTGGGGGAGAGTGTAACGACCCGCAAAATTTAATGGTTTTAAAAGTATTTTTAACTGGAAATTTGTGAAATTTTAAACAATAAAATTTTAAAATAAAAATTTGATATTTGGAATACGTCTATTTAAACATAACAACTGGTAAATTTTCATCTGATAATATTGAAGTTTATTTTCTTGTGAAATTCTATTTCAATTTAAGTCAGTTAATTTTTGATGAAAATAAATGTTTTCCAAACTTGAATATTTTTGTACAATAAATTTCTAAATCATCTTCTGAGTGAAACGTCATTCTTCGTTTCGTCAAATTTGGATTTCTATTGCTCCGTTTATCTTAATTCTAGCAAAATAGCAGCATTTTTCGGTACCGATTATCGACTTTTGATCGGATGATCGTGCCACTGATATCTGTATATCGTTTTGATCGTCTCGTCGTGCTGATCTCTACAGTATATTTATTTCCGTATTTTGAAGTCCAATACACAACGGAAACGTTGATAACGATCCGTTGTAACGGTACCACTTTTAACTTTTCGCTTTCCTTCGGTTCCAAACTTTGAAGCGTGCTGTACAAACATCATAATTAATTGCTTTAATTATTCAGCTCAATCCACGGTTGCCATCCCATATCCGTTTTCTTTGAAAATCAAACCGTAAATTATACACGTTTGTATTCAAATTTTTTTTCTTTTTGAATGATTCATCTTTATTCACGACTGCACCTCCTCCTCTAAAAAAATAAAATAAAGATAAAACCCAATTTTTGCCTAGATCTCGTTCATACTCCCAGGTCGATCCACGCCTTCCCCTCCTCCTTGCTACCTGGTACGCACCCTAAAGCCTCCATCTTCCTCCTATTCCACCTCAGGCTCCCCACTACTACCCTCTACATTTTTTTTCCTTTCCTCTAGAAGCGTTGCCTGGTAATCCAAAATCCACCCAAATTCTCATTGCATCTCCTTTTCCTCTCCCTGGCTTTGCTTCCTCTTCCACTTCCATGCCGAACCTGTAACCGTTTCCTCCCCTCCACACCATGCTCCACCCGCAGCTCTCTCCCATCGCCGAACAACACTCAGGAAACCCATCGCCTCCTCTCCCCCTCCACAGCCTAAATGCCGAGAACCACCTCAACCCCACCGACCTCGCCTTCTCTCCACCAAACCGGAACCTCCCACCTCCAAATCCGCCACCTGAGATCGTCCCTCTTCCCCTCGCTCATCCTCTCTTCGGCCTGCAGCCTCACATCCCATCCACTCGACCCGTCCGTACCATCTGCCCAGCCTCCACCCTGAACACCACCGCCCCTTCATTGCCGAAAGCCACTTCAGCCCATCCTTGCCTCTCTAGTGATATATAAGGTATATATATCATATTATATACTTAGGTTTAGTTATAGATTTTTGTATATATATGTTTATATAAGTATACTGTTGTTAGTGGGTAATATGTCAAATACATATAGGATTGTCTGTTATATATTGTATATGTGTTGGTTTATATGTTACTGTATATTTATAAAAGTACAAATGTTTATATTAGCTTATATATTGTATATTTATATTTATACAGTTAGCGGTTATTCATTGTTTAAGTGCGTATATATACGAATATATATGTAGAGTCAGTTACATGGTATAAAGCTATAATTGTCTAAGTCTGTTATTTTCATTTTTTGCTCGAACATGCTCATTACAGCAACCTTCTAATATATATATCTTAGGTCCAGATTTTGTAATTTTTCAGTTGTATATAGGAGAAGCCTACATATATATTGTGAGTTGCATAACTTTGTTATAACCGGATTTCATATGTTGTAGATTGGTATGTATAAAATGGATTTTTGGTATAAATATATATAGAATATAGTGTTGAATATATGTATATATGTATTTGGTCTTGAATTTTATGCTTTTGTTTGCTGTGTAGAGTAGTGCTGTGTGTGTATAAAGGGTTATTTATACAGAATATACATATATTTTATGCATTAGTTATATAAGCTATGTAAAAGCATGTTTGTGACAGTACTATATGTTTAAGTTTTATAAAGAAGAAGTTACTATATATATATAATATATGGGTTTATGGTTTATACAGTTTGTATATGTTTGCAAATATAATATGTAGTCTACAAAATCTGTTGGTTTATATATATAAATTTTTTTACATGCTAGTTTATGTATATGTATGTATATAATGTAATGGGTTATTTAATAAGGTTATGTTATAGAGATAATCTGTTAGTGTGTTTATATATATTTCTAATTTTGTTTTGAAACTGTCTTACTTTTATAGTGATTCTCGAGTGTGTTATAATACTATATATAAATTCACTTTACCAATTATCTTCATCAATCCGGTTTGATTTGATTTCCTCTATTCAAACTATCAGATGTGTTCGTCGAATCGTATCCCTCTAGCTTTGATTTGGAAGTCGTGCTTGCATTTCGTAACTCAATCTCATTGCCTATTCTATCTAGCCTCGAAAGGTGAGCAATCACTCACGATTAACATTCTTTTATTTATTAAATTTGATTTTAATTGAAACGACAATTGAAATATACTGCCGTAGTTATTTAAATTGTTATATATGCTATTATCTGTAACTGTTCACCTGTAGGATATGACACCATATCATATTGTTTATGTTATATTGTTATTGATGATATATGCCTGTTGTTATATTTTATCACTCTGCAAGTTCCCTGTTAGTATAGAATTCACTATGGGTTGAAATGATACATACCCGAACGGACTTTAGAGTAGGAGAATTTCGTTATGGGTTGAAATGATAATCCCAAGCGATTTTCATTTGAATTGAAATTGGGATTACGGGTCGAAATGATATCTACCCGTATATATTTAAATTTCGGATTGAAATGATAAATATCCGTATCACTTAACTATATGATAAATATATATACAGACACCGTTGGTCCATATATATAAATATTTTAAAAAATGAATTCTATGGTTTTGGAAAGAAATATATGGTTTTAATAAATGTTGAGCCTTAAATTATTATATATAAATGGGAATGATTGATTTAAATACATATAATATGTTGAGTATTTAAAATATATTTCAAAATAGATTTTTGTAATAATTTGAATAAGTTAAGGTTAGAAAGATAATTGGAATTTAGTTGAAATTGTATTCAATAAAGAATTTTATTTAATTAAACCGATTTGAAACTTATTGAAATCGAGATGTAAGATATGATTTATCACTTGAGTTTGATTTATAAGTAATCTAATGAATATTTCTTGTTTAAATAAAGTTTAAGGAAATATTTAGTAAAAATGTAATTTAAGGCTAGTTAAATGATATTGAATTTATTAAGTGAATATTCCCTGATTTAAATAATAATGAAGTTAAATCAAGAGCTATATGAAACTGTTAAATTTAACTTTGAAAATGTTGAATATTAAAGCTTTGAAATATATTGAAAATTTAAATGATCTGTTTAGAAATGAATTAAATTGATGAATTGAGCTTTGAATAAATTGAATTTGGAATTTGAAGTTGATTTGAATCGATTTGCTAGACTTGAGGAAATTAAATACTTTACTTTTTAAATCATTTAATATATATATATACTATTTTGGAAAATAGATATATCTGAAGTGAAATGATATTTGGGTTTTGAAGTATAAATAAATTTGAAATGACCACGGTGTTATAGTGTATATTTCCACCTTGTAAATAGTTCTGAAGATCCTTAGAGGATGGTTATCCCAAACATCCTTTAAGTTACTTGTATTTCAGTTGATATTTCACTTTAGTTGGATTTATTTGTATAAGAATGTTAATCCTGACTCGAGTGTTTTGTATTTTGCTTTATGCTCGGGTCAGACTGAGTGAAACAGCATTTGAGACTCACCTTTGGAGTTTGGAGCTTCCTTCGGAGATCCAACTATCGCCTCAGCTTTCAGCTCTTCTAGTTGATTTGTCCAGAGAAGTCATCTGTTGTACTGGAGACTTCACTGCATTTGGGATATTCTGTTGTATTTTATTTTTAACTCTGATGTTTATATAGTAGCTTCATGAACTACTATTTTATCTATTCCGCTGCGTATTATTGTATTACTCTGTGTCTGTGATTCTGTGATTGATTTATTTACTGCATATGCTGGGTTTTGCCAAATTTAAATTAACAATCTGATATTTTGAATTATTCAAGTCAGACATGTGTGGAATTATTGTCGATTTGAATGGTCCAAAATAGCGGGTCGTTACAGTTTGGATTCATGATCGCGTGGGTTCGTGGAGTTGTTGAGGAGCATCGCGACGATCGACGATGGCCGGAGTTGCCGGTGCACGTGCACCGTGCACGTTCGTGTACCTGGAATGATTGACGTTTTGGGAAGACGAGTTCGACTCGGTGAAGTGTTCGTGCTTTTTGATATGCGACTCGAAGTGGGTGAGATTGGTAGTTGACTCGAAGGTGGCTCGAGTTTTTGGTGTGATTGACTCGGTTTGGCCCGAGATGATTTTCTAGTTTAGTCTCTAGGAAGGTTTTGTGAAGAAATCAAGTTTTAAAATTTTTAAAACAAAACAAGCTAAGTTTTAAAAGTTATGGATATTATTCTAGTTTTCAAAAGAAATGTTTAACAAATTTCAAATGTATATTAAAATAAATTAGTTTTTAAAGATATGACAATCAACTTTTAAAATAACTATATGTTAAAATTTATTAAACAATCTTTGGAAGATTTCAAAGATTTAAAGGTTAAAATTTAATGTTTAAATTGCTTTTAATTATAATTGATTTCTAAATGTTTTATTTTTTTATAATGTTTGATGATATAATTATGTAAATCAATTATAATAAAGAGTTTCTCTTTAATTAATTAAGATTTTGATTAATTAAAGATAATTAATGAGTAAAATAAATTAAAAGTTAATTACTTATTGAAACTAGTGGATGGATAATTAAAGATTAAGGGATGATTTATTGATTAATTAATTAATGTAATTAATTTTAGGTTAATTAATAAGTCTAATTAATTAAAGATTATGATTAATTAAGTGTAATTAATTAGTGAAGTAATTAATAAATAATTACTAAATGTAATTAATTTAAGAAGAATTACTTATGGAAGTAATTAGTGGATAATTACTTTATGTAAGTAATTAAATGGAAATGATTAAGGGTTAATCACTTAATGTTATTAATTAAAGGATTTATTAAAATAATTAATTAAAGTGTTAATTAATTAATTAAAGAGTAATTAATTAATTAGAAAGTTAAGGATTAATTAATAATGTGATTAATTATTTGCTAAGGTGATTAATTAAATGAGTAATTAATTAATGGAAGTAATCAAAGGATTAATATAATTAATTAAGGAGTTAATTAATTAAGATAAGTAATTACAAGATGGTTAATTACTGTTTATGATTAATTAAGGTTAATTAATGAATGTAGTTAATTAAAGATTAATTATTTAATTAACTAGAAGGTAAATAATTAATGAAGTAATTAGAGGATTATTAATTAATATAATTAATAAAATTAATCAAGGTTGATTAATAAAAGTGATTAATTAAAGTATGATTAATTAATTATAATTAATTGAGGATTAATGCAAATAATTATAGTTAATTAATTAATGGAAGCAAATGAAGAATCATTAATTATTGTAATTTAATGATAGTAATTAAAGGTTAATTACTGTATAAGGTTAAGGATAATTACTTGAATGTAATTAAAGTATAATTAATCAAGGAAGATTAATTAAGGAAGATCATTAAGAGATGATTAATAAATTGATATGTAATAAATCAATGAAGCAGGATTAAGATAATCCAAGTGATTAAAGGATAGTAATTAATTTAATTAAAGGTTAATTAAATTGATTTGGAGTTAATCAATTCTGCTTTTGGATGATTGGTTAATATTGGATGATTGATATTGGGTGATTGGTTGATACTGGATGATTTGGATATGATATCTATGATATGTGACATGTTGCTTTGTGAGATGAATGTTGATATGAATTATCTATTGTGATAATGTGATTTATCTATCTGTTTATATCATCCTGAATATAAGTTTAAATGTTTAAATCTTTAAACAACTTGGCCCTAAAAGATACGTTTTGGATTTCGATGAGACCGGGATCGGGTTTCCAGATTTGGGTATCTGAAAACCACATCGATCCAAATTAAAGATATGTCGTGAATCTCAAGTGAAGTGAAGATTCGAGGTGTAAGAACTATGTATCGTTATAACTCTGAGGGTGATTCCAAAATGATTTACGGAGATAGTACTTTCATATTCGAGATGAAGATTCAGAGTTCAAGGGCTATGGCCGTTAACTCTGAGGGTGATTCCAAAACGAGTGTAACGAGATAGTGCCTTCGGTTTCGTTCGAACCCGGAACGAACTTGTATGGATTGAATGCTTTCAGAACATCGTCAAGTGGACGATGAGCATTCTAAGATATATATGTTCTATAAAGGTAATCGTAACCTCAAGCCTCATCAACCGGGAATGGCTAAAACAGTGGAGGTGCAGCAAGGCTTCGTGGGTAGCGACCACTTGAGAGCAAGATATATCCTTGTCTAGAAGATCCTTTTTATTCAGCTTAGTGTGTGGTTGGTCGCGCCAACTACGGGGTTGTCTTGTTTGGAATTATCCTTAGATGGTTCCGGCTTTGTGTTGCAGGGGATTGGGAGTAATCCTCGGTACGGTGATCTAGGCCCCGTACTGTGACGGGCGGTACCCCAGTAGCCCTGCCATTGTATGGAATCCAAACTCCAATAAGTGATCGCGGACTTGATTGTATAACCCACTTTGTGGCTAGTATGCTGGAATTTAATAATGTAACAATTTCAGCTATTTCATATTTATTTGAAAACCCTAGACCCTATTATAATATAACTGGATTTCCTATCAAATGTTTTTTTATTGTAAGGTAAAAACTTTTCCGTGTTTATGTGCGGGAAGTCTTATGAGATACCTTTTCTTTCAAAGGTTTTTCAAAGTTAAGGAATTTTAACCCGTTTACTCACACCAGACCCATGTCTGACCCAAGTGTTTATTTTCTGTTTTATTAAACTCTTGGGTACTCAATTTTGTATTGAGTAGTCGAGGGATTCAGGTTAGCTTTGACGAATTCTGGAGGTGATTTGGAGCAGGTGGCTTCAGCATGTAGATATATTATGGTTCCACTGTGTTAGTTTGTGTCTGTATTGTATCGATGTATTGGAATTGTATGATAAGAAAAATCTGTCTAATTTGAGATGTATAAGTTGAGTAACTCTGATGTATATGATACTATGTAATATTTTATGTGATATATTATATTTCATTCGTTCCGCTGTGAGATTCTTATATGTTGTTGTTCTTTCTTTCTTATCTTTTCTTCTTCTATCCCTTTCTTTCTTAAATCCTGATGCGTCTTTCTGGGCTAAGAAAGTCGAGTCGTGACAACATGTGATGATAACTGTCCAGTTGTGTGTTATGAATTGTGTTGTACTCTGATGATATAATGTATAAACAGATATAATTCTTTTATTTAAAAGATTAGTCATTTATCTATTATATGTTGTTCCGCTGCGATTGTGAGATTCTGATGTTGTTTTCTATTTTCTTCTTCTACCTCTTTCTTCTTTAACCCAAATGGTTTGTATTTCCGACCACCTTGAGTTGAACTGATGGGGAATGTGACGCCCCACCTCTATACCCACGCTAGCCAAGAACACTACGGTGTAGTGCTGTCAACTAGCACGGAGAATAAGGTTGTTGAGGAGCGACCATCTATGTAATTGCTTTGTGCGAGCACCGATATGTCAGATAATAAATCATTGCATTTCATTTTTTTGAGGAAACCCGACATACCGATACAAACTCAAAGCTACTACACAGTGGCTATAATAGTTTAGAACAATAGATATAAAAATAACACAGATAACATAAATGCGGAATACAGATGGAACGAAAAGTCTCATATATACAATAACTGATATCAGTTACAATACATTTGACACAATACAAATGATACAACTACAACTGTCGACTCAAGAAGTTATATATACAAGTACATTATCGACTAATATACATGAATACATTATCATCTTAAAACAGACACACTGACTACTACAACGAGACGAAGACCACTTCAACTGATATAAAAAGTCTTCATAGCTCTAGCAGCAACCCAAAGCTAAAAATCTACAACCTGTAAATACTCGGTCTGACCCGAGTATTACATTCAAAAGAAAATAATACTCGGATCAGTCTAATTCAAAATCAGTTATTAGAGCATAGAAGCAATAATAATCAATCTCAATATAGATGACAGTCACAGAAATCTCGTATATCCAACTCTCGGTACGAGAATTGGATAACGGCAGATATAACACTAAGCAGTGTTAATCCACTAAACAGTAAATCCAAATCGATACCACTTCAAAATATGGGATTGAACCCACGAAACAATTCAACAAATCGAAACATCAAATTAAAGCTGTCAAATCTGATAGGGCTGCAGTACACGCACGCGTGTACTGCCTCGCCACTATCGCAAGAGATGCACAAAAACTCAGTGGAAGTCACAACGATCACAAGGTCAAACCCCGAAATCGGGTTCAACTCAGGGATAACAAACAGTAACAAACAAAGTCAAGAGATTCAAGATTACAGAATGTAGAACCTACTCTAGACAGAATGACAACGTACATGCAAGTATACAACAGTGAACAGCAACTGTCGATCAAGCTAAAGATATCAATGCCACTGACCCAAGTACACTAACCAAATGCAATATTGAGGTCAATTCGAGTATACCATAGAGATGAATTCAAATGACCAGAGGAATGCACAAAGCTGCTATAGGGAGGAACAAAATTATACAAAAGGGACTGTGCTATGCAGTGAAGCCAAACAGGTCAGGGATGAACGAAATTCAACAGTGCAGAGATGATCAAAGTCAGGTGATATTGTGAACAAGTAACAGTGCATCATGAAGCAAAACCAAGTGCAGCTGAAAGACTGAATATTTCTTCTTAAAAAATCAAATTGAAAAAGATTAACAGAAATTTTCAAGATAGAGCAGACTACAAAGTCAATTCAAGTATGCAGAGAGCAATATGAAGCAATGCAATACAAGTATACACAAGCAACTCAGTGATGTTCATATGACCAAAGATCAAACAGAATGGCAACAGACTCAAGTGGCCAGAGTAGCTCAAGTTCAAGTAAATACAAATCAGTGTCCAGAATCAAATAAACAAATATAGTTCAAGTGTTCAGTTGCAACACTGACTCAAATGTATGCATATCAGACAATCAGTGGCAAATGTTCAAGTAAAACAGTGTTGAACAAGATGATCAAGTAACCAGAGCTACTCAGGGTACATAAGCTACAAGTGTCAAGTCATCAGACTACTACAACAAATCAATACAACCAGACTTAACTGCAAACTCAAGTGAAGACAGTGGCTAAAGAATCAACACTGTAATGACAAAGTGATCGAAGCAGAAGTCAAAGACAAAATAATCGAAGCCGAGTCCGAGAATCAAATAACAGCTCAACATCACAGACCGAAGTCAATTCTCAAGTAGATTGACAAAGAAACAAATGTACATACTCAGTGCATCAAGTGTCAACATCACCATGAACAGAAGCAAGTTCAACGAACAAAATGACCAAAGTACATCAAAACAAGCATATACAGAACTACCAGTGATGCAGCATAATAAACAGTCGCGAATGACCAATGTCAAATGATCAGAGAAGTTTATAGAAGTCGAAGAATAAAAATGCAGACGTAAGTCAATAAATCAATGCTACAGAGATGAACAAATGGAAGTGTCGAAGTCATAACAATATTCAATGCCGAAATCTTATTTTTGAAAAGGTCAAAGATTTGAGAATCAGGAAATTTTCGATACCGTGAAATTCAAGTAAAATCGCACGTTCAAAATCGAAGCCATATGAAGCTGTGGTGGCTATGAAACTAAGCAATCCAAGAATCGAACTAAACGAGTAAAATCATCAACATCAAACAAAAACCCAACTAAGCCAAGAATCACGACTGAAACAAAATCACCAGTACACGAATTCGAATTAGATGTGAGGGAATTAACCACTCACCTTTGCCACGAATTGGAGTAGTCGAAGAAGCAACCAAGAAGAAATCGATCGAAGTTACTCGCGATTATTCACGTGATCCCTTTCTCGATCGAGCAGATCGGCAGCACGTCATCACGAAGTGGAACGAAACCCTAATTTTGACGAAGCGGAGGAAACGAAGACGAAGAAAATGCCGCCATTTATTTTCTCTCGTTTGATTTAGGGCTTGAGAACGAAAAATGAAAAGAAATAGGAACGGGTCGAATTTCTTTAAGAATGGGACGGGTACATTTGTTTTGCAAATTTTTCACGGCTTCAAACATTTGAAAACGTGGGCCGAGAATTTATTTTAAAGCCTGTCAACATTTAACAGATTTTTCAAAAGAGTTTCAACTGGTTAAATTAAAATTCCAAACAGCGATTTGCTAGGAAAAGCAATCGTCTAAAGACGATAATTAATCGGTACGAAATACCGGGTTGTTACAGGGAATATTGTCGGCTCAAAGGGGTATGGATTTGCGGGCTGTTACAGTGGTATCAGAGCTTAGGCTGGTGATAACCTTGGCTCTGGTGGGGATTACTCATTGAAATAGAGTCCATAGTACTCTAGAATGAGTTTGAGTGTATTAATAGATATGAGTGCGTATTTGTTAGTGAATATAAAATGGTTTTATATTGTGTTGATTGGTTTGTTGAGTGGTTTATGGATTCTGGTCAATACGAGTAATTAACGTTATTGATAGGGATCTCTAAACACTTGAATAGAACAATTCGACACAGTATTGTTTTAAATAGGGTAAATGAAATAATTTTACCCAAATTTTTGTGTAGAAAGGAAATAATTTTCCGAAAATTTTTATAGTTATATATGGACGCTTGGTTGTTAAGGAGTGATAATATTAAGTTATTATCACTATTGTAAGAAAATTGAATAAGCAATTGAAATCATAACTAAAAGTTAAGAAATAAATTCATAGACAAAATGGGATTTATGAATGTGAATTATAAATGTGATTTATAATTGAAATGAGGTAAATTCCAGAGTAATGTTGAATAAAGATTAAAAGAATTTAAAATTTGAAATTTTGGGAAAAGTTTAAATTCCTTTGGGTTTGAAATGGGTTTTCAAAAGCTTTGGTGAAATAACGGTGATAGTATTTGAGAAATATTTTTGAGTTGAATTCGAAATCTGGTGAGGTTTGGAATTTAAAAATATTTGAATGCTTTTGATTGGGATAAAAGCACTAAACTCTCTTCGATCACTGGAAAATAATTCTGTTGATGATCGCGACATCATCGTTGTTCATTTTCGAGTTTCCAAGAGAGGGATTGCTACCTGGATGTTTTAGATTGGAATTGTTTGCAAAAGTTGGATTTGATTTTAGAAATGCAAAGGATTTCAGATATAATTGATTTCAAAGGTGATTTTGAAATGTTGAAGTTTTGGTTTGGTAAAATCGCTTTGATTTTTGAAATATTTAAGAGATTGTTGAAACTCTGGAGTTGGTTTAAATGTTTTAGAATGTGTAAGGAATGGTTTAAAATTCTGGAAATAAATTGGAAATGGCCTTGTATTAATAAAAATTGAATTAGATGGAATTGATGAGAATCAAATAAAATGAGAATGAACTTAAGTTTTGAATTTGGAATGATTGAAGTAAATTAGCTTAAGTTTAAATTTATGGAAGCTTGACTTCAGTGAAAATGAAAGTCCATTAAATAGAGTCTGAGTTGAATTAAATTAGAAGTGGCTATTAATATACAAGCAAGGAATGTTGTCGAGCTTAAATAAAATGATTTTGAATGAAAATTATGCAAATATGCAATTGAAATAGGTGTCGAAATCTTATATGTGCTTATGAAAACTATATAACATGCATTGTTATAGAATTCATGTATTAGATTTGTAAACGCAAGTGAAATATTGTAAATTGCATATAATTGACACTTACACGTTTAATTGAGTAAGTACAGGTACAGGGAAGCCGTTTGGTTGGTTTTGATCGCGCAAAATGTTAAATAAATAAGCCGCTTGTTTAAAAATGCTAAACAAAGGTACGCCTATGCAATAAAAAGATAGGAAATATGAACTGTTGTTTGTTTTTTTTGTTTTCTGACCGTGTGGGTCGATGTATATATATTTATATCTCTCGTCAAATTGCAAAAGCTCCTCCGTACAAAGGAGACTCTGCCAAAATTTTTGGAAAATTTTGGGAGTTAGAATTTTTTTTAAAAATTTTCACTAACGACAAATGATTCAAAATTTGTAAGCAAATAGAATTGAAACTGAATATTGAAATCTAATTTAAAATTGTGTATGTAAAGTAAGGTGAAATCGAAGAATTGTTTGAAGAAACTAAAGGAAGAAAAAGTTTGCATATAAACTTTTATTTGAGATTTTAAATAAATTAGTAAGTGAAACTAATAAAAGGAAATGATTAATTATATATGGGTTGAGATAAGGTGAATAAAATTACATATTCAAAGTTTGAAGACAAATTGAATTCAAGTAGAATTGAAAATGGAAATTGGGAAAAAGTATTGAAGTTTGAAAATAATTAACGAACTGAAGCAAATTGAAATTTATATGGAATTGGAATTCAATTTGAATATAAACTTCGGTAGTGAAGTAAAAATAAATATAAGGAATATATATAAAATATTTAAATTGAACTTAAGAAATGAATGGTGAAATTCTTAAGTAAATTTGGTATTGAGAAAATTATTCTAAGTGAATAATTGAATGAAGATTAAAACCGAAGTTGTGAAATGGGATAATTGTGGATAAGTGAATAACAATCAAAATGAATGTGAATAAAAAAGAGAATTGATATAGTCAAAAATCAATTGGGGCTAATTACGTACGATGTGACGACCCGGTATTTTGGCTATTTTATTTTAATAAATATTTAATCCAATCAAATAAAATGTAAACTCACCATTGTAAAATGAATTAATCTTTGGAAATATTTGTCATTTATAAGAATTTGTATTTGAAAGGCAATTTGATTTTGGGAATTTAAAATAAAATCTCTTAATAATATTTATCATAGAACTTATCTTATATCATTGAATTAAAATACTTTACCCTTATAATACAGAAATGTAATTATACATATATGATAACTGAGGATATATAAGCAAGAGTATATACATATTAGATAGGGGAAATGCAAGCATATATGTATGTATACAATAATAATAACATATATGGATAAAATATATAACCACATATATATTTATACCCATACTTATAAAAGGATATACATGCATATATAAATTCATATAATAGTAATTGTAGAAGTGGGAAAATATATCATTGTACATAGGCCATATAGAGTAACAAGTATACAAATTGACATAAAATAAAATAATAAAAAATCTATGTACTTACCTCTATCATCTCAGCCGAGACAAGCTAGAACAAGCAAAAAGGAAGAAAAAGAAAAAAAGAAATGACAACAATAGTTTAAGTACCTTCAGCCGAATGAAAGAAGCAAAAGAAAATAAAATAAGTAAATTTCACAAATATCTGATTATCAAAAACGATAATCAGAAATCACAAAGATTCGATTATCAAATCGAAAAATATTTAATTATCTCAAACGATAATCAAATTTCACAAATATCTGATTATCAAAAACGATAATCAGAAATCACAAAGATTCGATTATCAAATCGAAAAATATTTAATTATCTCAAACGATAATCAAATTTCACAAATATCTGATTATCAAAAACGATAATCAGAAATCACAAAGATTCGATTATCAAATCGAAAAATATTTAATTATCTCAAACGATAATCAAATTTCACAAATATCTGATTATCAAAAACGATAATCAGAAATCACAAAGATTCGATTATCAAATCGAAAAATATTTAATTATCTCAAACGATAATCAAATTTCACAAATATCTGATTATCAAAAACGATAATCAGAAATCACAAAGATTCGATTATCAAATCGAAAAATATTTAATTATCTCAAACGATAATCAAATTTCACAAATATCTGATTATCAAAAACGATAATTAGAAATCACAAAGATTCGATTATCAAATCGAAAAATATTTAATTATCTCAAACGATAATCAAATTTCACAAATATCTGATTATCAAAAACGATAATCAGAAGTCATAAATATTCAATTAACGAGTCCGGAATTAACCGAAGTAGTAAAAGTATGGTTCCATACTCCTTACTTTTGCTAAATCGTTTAAATCTCTTTATCGTTTTCTTGAAAGTGCAGAATTGTGTGTTTTAAAAATAACATTTCACATTCTCAAACGGACAAGTCCGGAATTAAGCGAATCAGTAAAAGAAAGGGGTCATAGTCCTCGATTTTTCTGAAAGGTTTAAATCGCTTCCTCGTTCTTTTGAAAATGTAAGCTGTAAAAATTTTGAAAACAATTTTAATTTATATTTTTGAAACAACTTTTAAAAATAAAGAATTTTGAAAACACGTGATTAAATTAGCAATATCAGTATTGCGGGAGAACCGCTTGTAAATCCATTTCAAAATTGACGAGTATTGAAGTTAACATGTCAAAATCTCATCAAAATAACTGACATCAAAATACAATGCCAAATGAATTTTCATTCATCAAAAATGTCACAAGAATCTTCTCAAAGATAGAAAGGGATGTCATACCGTAAACTTGTATTCATAACAAGTCAATAACACATGAATTCACCAATGCACAAAAATTGATAAACATATCAATAGAAATCACGAAAATTGGTGAAGCACAAAATTCCAGAAATCATCACAAGAAATCCAGAAAACAAATAAATAAGGGGGGAGGCCTAACACATGAATGGGAGCATGAAAACTCACCTACGCGTAAACACATGACGAGAAGCTATCTCATGGAAGCTATCCATTAATTTTTCACACAGGAATGGCCCGAAGACCGTAGGGTGCTACCCTAGAAATGTGATGGCGAAACATCACATGATCGGGGTATAGTCTCCCACGTAGACAAAGAGATATGCGATGGCGAAACATCACATAATCGGGGTATAGTCTCCCCGTAGACGAAGAAATATGTGTGAGACGAAATCACACAAAGAGTATCCAGACAACCCTCAAAGCCCAAGAGATATGTGTGAGACGAAATCACACCGATGAGGCCTAGTCTAACCGTGCAATATGTGTGAGACGAAATCACACACTGGTGTCTAGACAATCCTCAAAGCCCAAGAGATATGTGTGAGACGAAATCACACCGATGAGGTCCAGTCTAAATCATAATATGTGATGGCGAAACATCACATAATCGGGGTATAGTCTCCCCGTAGACGAAGAAATATGTGATGGCGAAACATCACATAATCGGGGTATAGTCTCCCCGTAGAAGAATGTGATGGTGAAACATCACATGATCGGGGTATAGTCTCCCACGTAGACGAATGTGATGGTGAAACATCACATGATCGGGGTATAGTCTCCCACGTAGACGAATGTGATGGTGAAACACCACATGATCGGGGTATAGTCTCCCACGTAGACGAATGTGATGGTGAAACATCACATGATCGGGGTATAGTCTCCCACGTAGACGAATGTGATGGTGAAACATCACATGATTGGGGTATAGTCTCCCACGTAGACGAATGTGATGGTGAAACATCACATGATCGGGGTATAGTCTCCCACGTAGACGAATGTGATGGTGAAACATCACATGATCGGGGTATAGTCTCCCACGTAGACGAAGAGACATCGCTCAATCGCTAGTCTAAATCACAAAAATGATCGTCATGATCATAAGGAAGTGTCAATTACACTAAGCTAGTAAATATAAGAGTTTAGCTTCATGTCCCATAACCACTTGCTTAACCCAAATATTTACGAACAGATTGTAAATCTCCACTAGGAAATTGTCACAAAAAGGGTTCAATCGAGCAAGTCCAAGAGCTATCCGACGAAGTGAACGCAAGCGTTTCATACCACTCGTTTTACTAAGTCGTTTAAATCGATTTCTCATTCGAGTGAAGTAAAGGCTTGTATATACTAATAGATTGGAAAACAGTTTTATAAACGAGTTTGATATTGAAAATCGAGTTGAAATCGTTTTAATGAAAAAGTTTTGATATTTAATACTAGTATAGGAAACCTTTATATTTTGAAGTGACAAATCACAAAAATGATTGTAGAAACAATCAATCACAAGAATTCACATACAAAGATGTGAATAGAATCCAAAGAAATCGATACTGAATCCATCAGAAAGTATGTTCACAAAAATCCCGAAGAAAATGTCATCAAAGTTGCTAATCAATGATAGCAACAAATCGGGGTAATGATCAAGAATCGATTAAATTAGGAAACCAAGTCAGTTCACTAAAATTTCACATTCGAAGACGTGAATAAAATCCAAAGAATTCGATTCCAAATTCATCAAAGTAGGAATACCCAAAAATTCCAGAAATAGAAGTTATCAAAACCGACAAAGGTGATAACAACTAATTAGAAAAGGAGAATCGATTATCGACTGGAAAAACAAAGCAAAACGAGCAGAAATGCATAAATGACTTCAACAAAATTAAGAATCAAGTCAATGTCGAAGTCAACAATTAATAGCCGCAGTTGAGTACAAAATGATTCAATATCATCAAAGAATCCAACGGCAAACAAAATCAGAGTCTTAAAAATCAAGAAATTAGCAATTTCTCAAAAACAAAGTGACCGAAGTCGAAGGGAAATCCAGATGAGGAAAATACTAAAGAACAAGTTCAAAATTGCTGAGATTCGAACAAAATCAACATCGGCTAAATCAATTCAGAGCCGAAAACACAAGAATAAGCGTTAGGAATTCATACCTAACAGTCAAAAATAGTCATATGTAAAGATGAGAGATAAACATCGACAAATAGTTGTAACACATGTTCCATCTAAGTTATGTTTTATAATTGTCCTAAACCCCAGGCTCTGATACCAAGCTGTGACGCCCCACCTCTATACCCACGCTAGCCAAGAACACTACGGTGTAGTGCTGTCAACTAGCACAGAGAATAAGGTTGTTGAGGAGCGACCATCTATGTAATTGCTTTGTGCGAGCACCGATATGTCAGATAATAAATCATTGCATTTCATTTTTTTGAGGAAACCCGACATACCGATACAAACTCAAAGCTACTACACAGTGGCTATAATAGTTTAGAACAATAGATATAAAAATAACACAGATAACATAAATGCGGAATACAGATGGAACGAAAAGTCTCATATATACAATAACTGATATCAGTTACAATACATTTGACACAATACAAATGATACAACTACAACTGTCGACTCAAGAAGTTATATATACAAGTACATTATCGACTAATATACATGAATACATTATCATCTTAAAACAGACACACTGACTACTACAACGAGACGAAGACCACTTCAACTGATATAAAAAGTCTTCATAGCTCTAGCAGCAACCCAAAGCTAAAAATCTACAACCTGTAAATACTCGGTCTGACCCGAGTATTACATTCAAAAGAAAATAATACTCGGATCAGTCTAATTCAAAATCAGTCATTAGAGCATAGAAGCAATAATAATCAATCTCAATATAGATGACAGTCACAGAAATCTCGTATATCCAACTCTCGGTACGAGAATTGGATAACGGCAGATATAACACTAAGCAGTGTTAATCCACTAAACAGTAAATCCAAATCGATACCACTTCAAAATATGGGATTGAACCCACGAAACAATTCAACAAATCGAAACATCAAATTAAAGCTGTCACATCTGATAGGGCTGCAGTACACGCACGCGTGTACTGCCTCGCCACTATCGCAAGAGATGCACAAAAACTCAGTGGAAGTCACAACGATCACAAGGTCAAACCCCGAAATCGGGTTCAACTCAGGGATAACAAACAGTAACAAACAAAGTCAAGAGATTCAAGATTACAGAATGTAGAACCTACTCTAGACAGAATGACAACGTACATGCAAGTATACAACAGTGAACAGCAACTGTCGATCAAGCTAAAGATATCAATGCCACTGACCCAAGTACACTAACCAAATGCAATATTGAGGTCAATTCGAGTATACCATAGAGATGAATTCAAATGACCAGAGGAATGCACAAAGCTGCTATAGGGAGGAACAAAATTATACAAAAGGGACTGTGCTATGCAGTGAAGCCAAACAGGTCAGGGATGAACGAAATTCAACAGTGCAGAGATGATCAAAGTCAGGTGATATTGTGAACAAGTAACAGTGCATCATGAAGCAAAACCAAGTGCAGCTGAAAGACTGAATATTTCTTCTTAAAAAATCAAATTGAAAAAGATTAACAGAAATTTTCAAGATAGAGCAGACTACAAAGTCAATTCAAGTATGCAGAGAGCAATATGAAGCAATGCAATACAAGTATACACAAGCAACTCAGTGATGTTCATATGACCAAAGATCAAACAGAATGGCAACAGACTCAAGTGGCCAGAGTAGCTCAAGTTCAAGTAAATACAAATCAGTGTCCAGAATCAAATAAACAAATATAGTTCAAGTGTTCAGTTGCAACACTGACTCAAATGTATGCATATCAGACAATCAGTGGCAAATGTTCAAGTAAAACAGTGTTGAACAAGATGATCAAGTAACCAGAGCTACTCAGGGTACATAAGCTACAAGTGTCAAGTCATCAGACTACTACAACAAATCAATACAACCAGACTTAACTGCAAACTCAAGTGAAGACAGTGGCTAAAGAATCAACACTGTAATGACAAAGTGATCGAAGCAGAAGTCAAAGACAAAATAATCGAAGCCGAGTCCGAGAATCAAATAACAGCTCAACATCACAGACCGAAGTCAATTCTCAAGTAGATTGACAAAGAAACAAATGTACATACTCAGTGCATCAAGTGTCAACATCACCATGAACAGAAGCAAGTTCAACGAACAAAATGACCAAAGTACATCAAAACAAGCATATACAGAACTACCAGTGATGCAGCATAATAAACAGTCGCGAATGACCAATGTCAAATGATCAGAGAAGTTTATAGAAGTCGAAGAATAAAAATGCAGACGTAAGTCAATAAATCAATGCTACAGAGATGAACAAATGGAAGTGTCGAAGTCATAACAATATTCAATGCCGAAATCTTATTTTTGAAAAGGTCAAAGATTTGAGAATCAGGAAATTTTCGATACCGTGAAATTCAAGTAAAATCGCACGTTCAAAATCGAAGCCATATGAAGCTGTGGTGGCTATGAAACTAAGCAATCCAAGAATCGAACTAAACGAGTAAAATCATCAACATCAAACAAAAACCCAACTAAGCCAAGAATCACGACTGAAACAAAATCACCAGTACACGAATTCGAATTAGATGTGAGGGAATTAACCACTCACCTTTGCCACGAATTGGAGTAGTCGAAGAAGCAACCAAGAAGAAATCGATCGAAGTTACTCGCGATTATTCACGTGATCCCTTTCTCGATCGAGCAGATCGGTAGCACGTCATCACGAAGTGGAACGAAACCCTAATTTTGACGAAGCGGAGGAAACGAAGACGAAGAAAATGCCGCCATTTATTTTCTCTCGTTTGATTTAGGGCTTGAGAACGAAAAATGAAAAGAAATAGGAACGGGTCGAATTTCTTTAAGAATGGGACGGGTACATTTGTTTTGCAAATTTTTCACGGCTTCAAACATTTGAAAACGTGGGCCGAGAATTTATTTTAAAGCCTGTCAACATTTAACAGATTTTTCAAAAGAGTTTCAACTGGTTAAATTAAAATTCCAAACAGCGATTTGCTAGGAAAAGCAATCGTCTAAAGACGATAATTAATCGGTACGAAATACCGGGTTGTTACAGGGAATATTGTCGGCTCAAAGGGGTATGGATTTGCGGGCTGTTACAGTGGTATCAGAGCTTAGGCTGGTGATAACCTTGGCTCTGGTGGGGATTACTCATTGAAATAGAGTCCATAGTACTCTAGAATGAGTTTGAGTGTATTAATAGATATGAGTGCGTATTTGTTAGTGAATATAAAATGGTTTTATATTGTGTTGATTGGTTTGTTGAGTGGTTTATGGATTCTGGTCAATACGAGTAATTAACGTTATTGATAGGGATCTCTAAACACTTGAATAGAACAATTCGACACAGTATTGTTTTAAATAGGGTAAATGAAATAATTTTACCCAAATTTTTGTGTAGAAAGGAAATAATTTTCCGAAAATTTTTATAGTTATATATGGACGCTTGGTTGTTAAGGAGTGATAATATTAAGTTATTATCACTATTGTAAGAAAATTGAATAAGCAATTGAAATCATAACTAAAAGTTAAGAAATAAATTCATAGACAAAATGGGATTTATGAATGTGAATTATAAATGTGATTTATAATTGAAATGAGGTAAATTCCAGAGTAATGTTGAATAAAGATTAAAAGAATTTAAAATTTGAAATTTTGGGAAAAGTTTAAATTCCTTTGGGTTTGAAATGGGTTTTCAAAAGCTTTGGTGAAATAACGGTGATAGTATTTGAGAAATATTTTTGAGTTGAATTCGAAATCTGGTGAGGTTTGGAATTTAAAAATATTTGAATGCTTTTGATTGGGATAAAAGCACTAAACTCTCTTCGATCACTGGAAAATAATTCTGTTGATGATCGCGACATCATCGTTGTTCATTTTCGAGTTTCCAAGAGAGGGATTGCTACCTGGATGTTTTAGATTGGAATTGTTTGCAAAAGTTGGATTTGATTTTAGAAATGCAAAGGATTTCAGATATAATTGATTTCAAAGGTGATTTTGAAATGTTGAAGTTTTGGTTTGGTAAAATCGCTTTGATTTTTGAAATATTTAAGAGATTGTTGAAACTCTGGAGTTGGTTTAAATGTTTTAGAATGTGTAAGGAATGGTTTAAAATTCTGGAAATAAATTGGAAATGGCCTTGTATTAATAAAAATTGAATTAGATGGAATTGATGAGAATCAAATAAAATGAGAATGAACTTAAGTTTTGAATTTGGAATGATTGAAGTAAATTAGCTTAAGTTTAAATTTATGGAAGCTTGACTTCAGTGAAAATGAAAGTCCATTAAATAGAGTCTGAGTTGAATTAAATTAGAAGTGGCTATTAATATACAAGCAAGGAATGTTGTCGAGCTTAAATAAAATGATTTTGAATGAAAATTATGCAAATATGCAATTGAAATAGGTGTCGAAATCTTATATGTGCTTATGAAAACTATATAACATGCATTGTTATAGAATTCATGTATTAGATTTGTAAACGCAAGTGAAATATTGTAAATTGCATATAATTGACACTTACACGTTTAATTGAGTAAGTACAGGTACAGGGAAGCCGTTTGGTTGGTTTTGATCGCGCAAAATGTTAAATAAATAAGCCGCTTGTTTAAAAATGCTAAACAAAGGTACGCCTATGCAATAAAAAGATAGGAAATATGAACTGTTGTTTGTTTTTTTTGTTTTCTGACCGTGTGGGTCGATGTATATATATTTATATCTCTCGTCAAATTGCAAAAGCTCCTCCGTACAAAGGAGACTCTGCCAAAATTTTTGGAAAATTTTGGGAGTTAGAATTTTTTTTAAAAATTTTCACTAACGACAAATGATTCAAAATTTGTAAGCAAATAGAATTGAAACTGAATATTGAAATCTAATTTAAAATTGTGTATGTAAAGTAAGGTGAAATCGAAGAATTGTTTGAAGAAACTAAAGGAAGAAAAAGTTTGCATATAAACTTTTATTTGAGATTTTAAATAAATTAGTAAGTGAAACTAATAAAAGGAAATGATTAATTATATATGGGTTGAGATAAGGTGAATAAAATTACATATTCAAAGTTTGAAGACAAATTGAATTCAAGTAGAATTGAAAATGGAAATTGGGAAAAAGTATTGAAGTTTGAAAATAATTAACGAACTGAAGCAAATTGAAATTTATATGGAATTGGAATTCAATTTGAATATAAACTTCGGTAGTGAAGTAAAAATAAATATAAGGAATATATATAAAATATTTAAATTGAACTTAAGAAATGAATGGTGAAATTCTTAAGTAAATTTGGTATTGAGAAAATTATTCTAAGTGAATAATTGAATGAAGATTAAAACCGAAGTTGTGAAATGGGATAATTGTGGATAAGTGAATAACAATCAAAATGAATGTGAATAAAAAAGAGAATTGATATAGTCAAAAATCAATTGGGGCTAATTACGTACGATGTGACGACCCGGTATTTTGGCTATTTTATTTTAATAAATATTTAATCCAATCAAATAAAATGTAAACTCACCATTGTAAAATGAATTAATCTTTGGAAATATTTGTCATTTATAAGAATTTGTATTTGAAAGGCAATTTGATTTTGGGAATTTAAAATAAAATCTCTTAATAATATTTATCATAGAACTTATCTTATATCATTGAATTAAAATACTTTACCCTTATAATACAGAAATGTAATTATACATATATGATAACTGAGGATATATAAGCAAGAGTATATACATATTAGATAGGGGAAATGCAAGCATATATGTATGTATACAATAATAATAACATATATGGATAAAATATATAACCACATATATATTTATACCCATACTTATAAAAGGATATACATGCATATATAAATTCATATAATAGTAATTGTAGAAGTGGGAAAATATATCATTGTACATAGGCCATATAGAGTAACAAGTATACAAATTGACATAAAATAAAATAATAAAAAATCTATGTACTTACCTCTATCATCTCAGCCGAGACAAGCTAGAACAAGCAAAAAGGAAGAAAAAGAAAAAAAGAAATGACAACAATAGTTTAAGTACCTTCAGCCGAATGAAAGAAGCAAAAGAAAATAAAATAAGTAAATTTGTACAAGGCAATTAATGCCAAATCTCAGCACGCATAAAATAATATCATCTCATCCTCCAAGAGTAAAAAAAATCTCTGACCCATATTAATGAAAGCTTGTACCAGAAGGTACTACCATTGTTTAAAGCCATTTCTATACATATATACATCATCTCATCTTAACTTGTTCGTTTAAACTTAGAAGTAAACTTGAGAAAAATAAAATAACCTCTTTTCAAGAACAACCTGAAGCAAACTAAATTAGAAGCCAATTCAACTCAGTTTCAAATTGGAAATGGGGTCAAAATCAGGGAACCTGTTCTCTGCTTTTACAAGACAGGTGAGCAAACTGCAACTTTGAATTCAAATCTCATAAATATTCTATGAGTAATCTTCACAACTACTCTCTAAGTTCAAATATCTTGTTATGAGTAATTCGTGCCATAATTTTTGTGATTGAATGAGTGATTTCTGACTTGAATCTTTGATTGATTAAGATTTTAAGTTTAGTATTTGTATATGTTGCCATGGGTAATAGTTAACGTAAGATAGTGTCTGAAGTAGCAGCAGTTTGAAACTTATATGGTTACACTTGCAACTTATAAACTTAGGTTACATAGATAAAGTTCTTGATTTTAAAAAAAAAGATCAAGAGATAAAAGCCTGGCAGTAAGGGAACAAAGCAAGCAGTTTTAAAAAGAAAAAAAAATGTGAGTAAACTTTCCAAGAAAAGAAGTTTAATTTGTGGCTATCTGTATGTATGTGTGTTCTGAAATTTCCATTGAATGTGTTTGACAATTCTTAGTTTTAAATTTAAATTGATATGTAGATATATGTGTGGAAGATATCTGTATATATATACACCTAGCTACACTGTTCTAGTTGTCCCAGTCCATGCTTGTCTTCAAACATCTAAAGTCTTAATCTAATCATCATATGACCTTGAAAATTTAAATGAAGGATGTCTGTTAATGTATGACGGTAATTTTAAAAATAATTTCAGGGTTTAAAATTTCATCAAATCTGTAATAACAGTGGGACTGTGTATTTGTGATAATAATCGATAAATTCGATTTCTGTTTTAAATTATATGAATGAATTAAGGGTGGGAAATCATGATTTTTAGTATGCATTTCATGATTTTTAGATTGTTGATTTAAGGGAAATATCGAGATGATCGTTTTGTGTATTTTTGGTTACCGCCATTGATTGGCACGGTGGATGGAGATAGGGTTGTAGGTGAAGGTGGTTGGGAGATTGCCGGGGGTGGGAAAAATACTTGGGTATTTTTCTAATGACTGTGGTAGCCTGAATTGAAGAAAGAAGGGTTTTAGGTATGTTGTGTTCATTAGTGGGTTTGAGAGTTTTGCGATGCCGTGGAGATGCCGGGGTGTACCGCGTTGGCGCGAATGGGTGTTAGGTAGGATGTTGAAGCTTCAGGGATAATGGTCGGCGGTCTCGTGGCCGGAGGTGAGAGCAGATCGTTAATCTTTGGAGGTGGGTTGTTTCCGAGTTTCTGCAGTGTTGAATTTTTGATCGAGTTTCGATCGAATTAATTTTTGGCTTCGGGAAGGTAGCAGATGGGATCTGGAAGTGGTGGGAGACTTGTTGGCGATGTCACGTCGGCGAGATGGTCGGCGAGATGAGTGTGTATGTGCACGAGTGTCGCCGTGCACGAGTGTTCCAGGCTGATGTTCTCGTGTTGTTGTCGCGTGCGATTGGGCAGTGTGGTCTGGGGTCTTATCGGAGTATTTCTCGTTTCGATCGAAGATGGATTTTTAACACCTGAGTTGGTCATGGTTGGTAGTGTTCCTGATAATGGAACTAGACCTATTGGTTTGGTAGAAGAGAAGGATGAAGAGAAGAGGTAGTTTTATTGGGTCTGGGTTACGGCTTGATGGACTTAGGTGCGGGTCAAATTGTTTTGGATGTGGGCCTCGGCCCACGTGTCTATGTTTAATTTAGAGTAAGATTTTTAAATGAAGAAATTGTTTTAAGGTTGTTTAACCAAATTCCTTTCAAAAGGTTTTTAATAAAACATGTATAAATTAATGTTAGGTAATTAAGACCCAATTTCATCTTAAAGATTAATTTAAGTTTCAATAATTTATGACTAATTAATTAACTAAAGTAATGAAGGTAAGTAATTACAAGAATGGTTATGTACTATTTGTGATTACTTAAGGTTGATTATGGAAGTAATTAACTAAGAACTATTAATTACTAGAAGTGTTTAAGAATCATTAATGGATGTCATTAATTAATTAGAGATTAATTAACGTAAATAGTAAAGAATAATTAATCTATATGATTAATTACTTGATGCAATTAAAGAATAACTAATCAACGAGGTTTAATTAAGATGGATGATTTTAGTATGATAAATTAAATGGGTTTGTAATTAATTAATAATCAGGATTCAAAAGTAATTAAAGTAATTGATTTAATTCAATTGAGGATAAATTAAGTTAATTTGAGATGGTATGGTTGGTTTATCCTACTTATGAATAATTAAATGATATTGTGTGCCTTAGATTAGTTGATACCTCTGGTATGTGATGTATGATGAAATGTGGTATAATATATTGAGTTAAAACATTAACATCCTGTATTTTAAGTTGAATTGTTTTAAATTGAATAACTTGGATTAAGATGACATTGGTTCCGAAGAGACCGAAGCCGGGTATTCGCTAATTCCTGGAACCACTTCGATTCTTTATAGATTGATGTGTGAAATCAATAGGATGGTATGGGACGATTTAAGTAAATTGGATCATTTAATCTAAGGTTTGGGTACTTAGAAATTGATGAGTGAAATAAGTGATGTCTATAACAAATTGTGAATTTGTAAAATTGCTGCGAGTTACCCGGGTTTTATGTAAGTTTTATGCTTTTGTATGCCATGTTAGATGGGTTTACTCACGCTGGTTTCCAGCCTGACCCGGGTGTTACTTTGATGTAATGCTCGGGTCAGACCGAGTATTACAGATTTTCAGGTAAGGACGTTCTAGAGCTTAGGAGATGAGCTGGATGGCAGGACGTATGGAGTGTTTCCGCTGTGACTATTATTTCTGTGTATCTGAGATATATTTGATTTGTATATACTCAGTGTTGTGTATGAGAGTAACTCTGATGTAATATAAGTGCAAATTGACAGATATAGTATTCTTTTGTAAACTGATATTATTTGATATTATATTTTGATCCGCTGCGAATGTGAGATTCTGTGTTATGTTTTCTGTTTCTTTTCTTCTATCTCTTCTTCTTTTCATAACTATCTGGAATTTTCGGGATCGAAATTTCCGGGTCGTTACAGTTGGTATCAGAGCAAAGGTTAAGCGAGAACCTTGGCTTTGGTGGGGAATACTCATAAGGATAGGGTCAAAGGTACCCTAAAATGAGTTGAGCGTATATATATACGAGAGAGCGTACTTGTTATTTTCTTATATAAAAGATTTTAAATGATTTTATATAAGAATATATTTTGATATATATATATATAAAGCAAAAATTCTTTCTAATAAAAAAATTAAGATAATTGGTTGATAACTTATTTGAAATTAAAAACTTGGATTCAAAGAAGAATTTTTAGAAATAAATAATTGGAATTGGTTTCCAGTTGTAATAACCTTGGTTATTTTACTAAAATGATGGAATGTCTGTTGATGATTTAGCAAAAATAAAATGTTTATGGAGGTAAACATTTAGATGAGTATGACTTATGAATTGAAATTGAAAGGGTTTAATTATTAAATCTAAGTCCAGAAAATATGAGAATTTGTTCCAAGTGTTTAAAAGAAATAATAAATAGTGTTATTTGAATAAAAGAGCTTGATTCAAACAAGAGTTGTTTGAAAATTTATGGGAACATGTTTTGAATTTAAAACCAAAGGTGGTATAAAATTTAAATGTATAGCCTGGTAGGCTAAGAAATAAATATGTATATATGTGTAATATCCCAGAAATTTTAACAATATCAATTTAATAATCTGTTGAATAATTAAATTGATATGGATAATCTTTGATAATAAGATTTGAATTTAGTTTAATAATCTGATTAAATTAGTATTAATTGGTAATTTTATCTTTTAAAAGTTAATAAGATATTTCTATTTGAATATATATATTTATTTATATATATTGTAAATAGAAGCTTTGATAAATTGGAAATTTAGATTTAATTTAATCTGTACTTTTCAAAGTTATTTAAATAAATAACATTTTAGTTTTAAATATACTTTAGATAAATCTTTTAATTGGTTAAGATATATTTTACTTAAGTTTAAATAAATAAGATTTACAAAAAATGGTTTGTTTTATTTCTTTTTAAATATTTCTTGATAATATAATCTCTTGTTTAAATTATAAAATATGTTAATTTCAAATAATAAGTATAATGTATTATTTTAATATGTATGAATTTTAATACTAAAAGGAATTGTTATTTTAAATTGAATAAATAATGTATGTAAATATATATAACTTAACTTTTAAAGGGAATCTTAGGATTTAATTTTATTTAAATTTGAATTTAAGTTTTGAAATTCAAAAGAATATATATTTAAATTGTTTTGGATTTTAAAATATTTGTATAAACTTTTATTTATAAGCATAATTAGCTTTTGTTTTTCTTTAATAAGTAATATATATAGATAAGTGTTTAATAAATAAGAAAAAGACTTTTTAATTACTTTTAAAATAAATAAAAATATGAATAATTACTTAAAAGACATGTGTTTTTATCTAAAGCCTTGTTTTAACATGTGTAATGTAAGTAATCAATGTATAGGACAAGTGTCCTTATTTATTTTCATTTTCTTTTATTTTATAAAATCAAAAATATACATGTATGTAAACATTTGCATTTCTTCAATTCATTCTTTCTAAAACTCTTTTTCAAAGCCAAGAGAAATCAGATTTTCTCTCTAATTCAAATCTGAACAAATCTAATACCTCAATCCAATAATAAAACCTGAAAATCAATACCACTTCTCAACTTTTCCTCTAATCTAAATCAGAAATTATTTCTCAAGCAAAATGAATTCATATTCAAATCTGGAAATCTTCCTCAAACAAAATCAAAGTCTGTAAACAAATCTTCCTCAAAACATAAGATCTGTAACCAAGTTACAGATCTGAAATCAAAAAGCTTGCATTCATTTTAAATCTGGAATCAACTCAAAGAATTGCCTGCATTTTTCATCTCTGAAAGCAACATGCAAGTTTAAATTCAAAAGTAAAAAGAGAATCTGGATTTGTTCAAGTTTGCATGCAAGTCTAAAACAACATATCACAAGTTTTATCAAAAGCAAAGAAGATTTGGCCTTATATTTTCAAGTCTTTAAAACAGTTTTCAAAAGATAGGCTCTGTCTCCATTTTAATGGTGAGTAACAATTTTATTTAAAAATAACCTAAATAAGTTGCTTGATCTCTTCATCTGATAATCCTGTTTACAGTAAATAAATGATGCAATTCTCTGTATTTTGCTTGGTTTTGAATGCATGTTGATTTTGGTATGTTCTTGCCTGTTATCAAATGCCAGTTTCAGATATTGATCAAAAATTAATGATTTCATGTTAAGTCCTAGTCTATAAACTGATTTCATATGAATGTTTGTAGATAGTTCTGTATATATATATGTGTATGGTGAAATGCTTCTTGTTTGTATATGTGAATGTATTGTGTGCATGAATATCAGTGTGACCCTGTTATCTTGAATTCCAGGCTACTGTTTTTGATATAAATCATATCTCATGATCTAGTTTTAAATGTGGATCTAAGGTTTAAATAAAATTAGTTGTTCCATAGTAAACTAAAGATTTAAAAGGTTAATTAAGTCAAAATTTAGTCTGAGTGCCTCTGTAAACAAAAACAACAGAGACATGTTTTATAAAGTGAAAATTTGAACTCTGTAATTTATAAATTCAAATGTATAAATTGAAAACATAGATGATAATATGATTTTTAGCATGAATATCATAGTTTTTAGCCTAATAGGAAAAGAGCAGTTCTGGTTTATGTTAGAAATGAAGTTCTGGTGCTTTTGATCATCTCAGTGAAATTGGAAGTTCGAAATCTTTAGTAATGGTAGTGGAATGATCATGGATGATAGGAAAATTGTCAGGAGGATTTTTAAAGTAGTAAGGCAGAAATGATTTAGGATCTAAGATTTTAACCCTAGTTTTATTGGGTCACTGCTTTTGCTCTAGTGTGGTCTCCTCGGTTGATCGAGTTCAACCATTGTTTGCGTACTGGTAGATGGTAGTTGGAGGAAGCTTTCGCCGGAGTATGGAAGATGAAGGTGGTCGGAATTGCGAGCACGAGCGATGTGCCAGGTTTGGTTAGTGGTGATGGTTCTGTTCCAGGTTTTGATTTTTAGGCTCGATTTTGATTTGGTGAATGAATCGAAGATAGGATGGTTGTTTTCTAGTATGTGGATGAACGTGGACTGATGGAAGATGTCGTCGATGACCGGAGTTGCCGTAGGTGACCGTGCACGTGCACGAGATCGAAGGTATCTGGGTTTTAACAGAGAGGCCACTCGAGTTTTTCTCGGGTTTTGTTCGTGAGAGTCTCGGAGGAATTAGGGATGCGACTCGAAGTAATTTTGTAAGGTCTCGAGTACTTTTGTGTTGACAGGTTATTAAACTGTCTGGTTTTTTTTAAACTTTAAACTGGTTTTAAATTTGTAAATTTTAAACTAGAATTCAAATCAAAGTTTAACTACATAGATTCAAGTTGGTTTTGAATCTTAAAGATTTGAAATAAATAAGTTTATAAATATATATATGTTTTAAATAGGTTTTAAATGGTAGTTAGATTTAAATTGTTTGAAATTAAAAAGGAAATTTGTTTAAACTCTTCTTAAATTTCTTTTATAAGAGATAAGGATTTTAGTAAGTAAAAGTTTTTAAATTGGTTTTAAAAACTCTGTTAAAAGTAAATTGAAATTTCATTTTAAATACAGAATTTAAAATGAAATTTAAAAGTAGGTTTGAAATGGAGGTTTCAAATATGAATTGTAAATGATAACTTGTTTATCAATAAGAATAAAGTTTATCTTAAAGTAGTTAGAGATTTATATTCATTAAATTAATTAGAAAATTTATTGGATAATTAAATTGTTTGATTAATTAATCATTTGGATTAATTAAATAAATAATTAATGGTTTAAACTAATTAATTAGTGATTAAGATTAATTAATTAGAATAATTAATTTGTAATTAAGGATTATAATTAGAATATTAATTAATGGTTAGGAATTAATTAATAAGAAATTAAATATTAATTAAGTTATGGTTGACACTTAATTAATTTAGTAATTAGAGATTAATAAATTGGTTATTAAGATTTATTAATTTAGAATTAATAATAATTAATATAAGTTAATTACTTAAGGAAAGTAATTAAATAATTGTTAATGAAGTCATTAACTATGGATTATTAAATAATTAATTAATAGGATTAATTTTGATAATTAATTAGTTGAATTAATTTAAGGATAATCATTTATGAAATTGTTTAAATGTAATTACTTATTGGAAGTAATTAAGAATTAATTACTTATTGTAATTAATTGAGTTAATTTGATTTAGTTAAATTAATTAATTAAGTTTAATTAATTTAGAATAATCAAGAGATGATTTGATAATAATTACTTAATGTAATTATTAAGGTAAGATTATTTAGGGAAGTAAATAATAAGATTATTACTGGAAGTAATTAGTTGAATAAATGATTTTATTAATAGAAGTAATTTGAGTTAATTACTTTGAATAATTAATCAAGGGATTAATTAAGAAATTAATTAAGGAAGTAATTAATTTAGTTAGTGAAAGTAATTAAGGGTAGTTAATTACTGATTAAAGATTAATCAAGGTGATTAATAAATGTTGTTTAATTAAAGATTAATTACTTAATGTAATTAATTTAATTGAGTAATTAATAATTAAGTTGTAATTAAGGATCATAAATTAATATAATTAATGATGTAACTAAGATTGATTAATTAAGTAATAATTAATAATTGAAGTGATTAATTAATGTAATTAATTAAGGATTAATGTAATTAATTATAGTTGATTAATTTAATTATATTATAGTTAATTAATTAATGAAGTAATTAAAGGTTAATTACTATAAGTGGTTAAGGATAATTAATTTAAGTAATTAATTAAAGATAAATTACCTGAATGGAATTAAAGGGTAATTAAAGGATAATTAATTAATTTGTAATTAATTAATGATTAAGTAAGCAGGATTTATAGAATGAAGTAATTAATTTAATTCATTTTAAATTAATTAGAAATGGTATAAATCATTACTTAAGAATGGATGATAATATTGAATGCTTTGCATTGATTGATATCTCTGATGAGATATATGCTGTGTGATATGGATGTTTAGTTGAATTATGATGATAATATGGATTATCTGATAATGTTGATTATCTATTGTGAATTATCCTTCTATGTGTAAAGATAATTGAATTGAATTGTTTTAACTTTAAAACAACTTGGCCTTAAAAGATACGCTTTGGATTTCGATGAGACCGGGATCGGGTTTCCGTTTACCGGAATTCCAGGTCTGGAGACCCGAATACCACATCGATCCAAATTAACGATAGGTCGTGAATCAAGTGAAGATGAAGATTCAGAGTGCAAGGGTTATTGTCGTTAACTCTGAGGGTGATTCCAAAACGAGTGTAACGAGATAATGCCTTCGGTTTCGTTCGAACCCGGAACGAACTTGTATGGATTGAATGCTTTCAGAACATCGTCAGGTGGACGATGAGCATTCTAAGTGATGTGTTCTTTTCTAAGGTAATCGTGACCTCAAGCCTCACAAACCAGGAATGGCTAAAACAGGGGAGGTGCAGCAAGGTTAGTGGGTAGCACCCAAGTAGGACAAGGTTACCTCTGTCTAGATGTCCCTTTCTGTTTTCGACTTAGTGGTGCGGTTGCTGATCCCAACCGTGAGGTATCTTGTGCGGGAATTATCCAGTAAGGGATGTTCCGACCTTGTGTTGCAGGGGATTGGGAGTGATCCTCGGTACGGTGATCTAGGCCACGTACTGTGACGGGCGGTACCCCGGTAGCCCTGCCATTGTATGGAATCCAAAATCCAATAAGTGCCAACGGACTTGATTGTATAACCCACTTTGTGGCTAGTATGCTGGAATTTAATAATGTAACAATTTCAGCTATTTCATATTTATTTGAAAACCCTAGACCCTATTATAATACAATCGAATTTCCTATCAAATGTTTTGGTTAGCGTAAGGTAAAAACTTACCCATGTTTATGTGTGGGAAGTCTTACGTGATACCTTTTCTTTCAAAAGGTTTTGAAGTTAAGCAAGTTTAACCTGTTACTCACACCAGACCCATGTCTGACCCAAGTTGTTTATTTCTGTTTTATAAACTCTTGGGTACTCAAATTTTTACGAGTAGCCAAGGGATTCAGGTTAGCCTTGACGAATTGTGGAGGAGCAATGGAGCAGGAGGCTTCAGCGTTGTAGATATAGATAGTAGTTTCCGCTGTGTTGATCTTGTTTAGATCTTTGTTTTGTATTGAGTTGTAATAACTAGACAGATGTTTATAACTGTCTAGTATATGATGTGTAATCTGTGTAACTCTGATAGATGTATATGATACTATGTAATAGTTATATGATATATTATATTTTGTTCTGTTTCCGCTGTGAGTATTTGTGTTGTTTTCTTTCTCTTTCTCTTCTTTTCTATTTCTCACCCCTTTCTTTCTTATTAATGATTCGTCATTCTGTAGAATGAGTGGCGGGTTGTTACAGTGGTATCAGAGCATAGGTTGAGCGAATGCCTAAGCTTTTGGTTAAGTGAATATCAGAACACTAGGTTGAGTGAATACCTAGGTTCGGAAGGATTGTTCATTAGAGACAGGATCTGTAGCAACCTGTTTGAGTCTGAGTATATATATATACGAGAGCGCGTATTTGTTAGTTATATAAAATGGTTTTATATTGTGTTAATTGATCGGTTGAGTGGTATATGGATTCTGGTCAATACGAGTAGCTAACGTTATTGATAGGGATCTCTAAACACTTGGACCAGGCCAACGGACACAATATTGTTTTAAAAAGGTAGATGAAATAATTTTACCCAGATATAATTTCTATATAAAAAAGTATCATTTTAAATGTATATGGTATTTGTAATGATTGGTTGAGATGATAATAATTTATCATCTAGGATTAGGAGTCTGAGTGTTGAGGTTGGAAGTGTATTTGTCGAGACTGTAGACCTAATACCGTCTCGAGTGAACTTTACAGTTGTGTAAGGATTTCACAATCTCTGAAGAAAAACCTGTTAAGGTTCGGAGTTTATCTTTGGAGTTGGATGAGTAGAGTTGGATCTGTCGATGAGGCAGAAGCGAGTGATGGTACCTTGATACCTCAGGTAATAGTAGCTGTATGATGAGATACAGTGACGATGGATGTTCCTGAAGATGTTTTCTTCGGAACAAGATTAAGGAAGTGTGTATGTTTCGGTGTTAGTCGCTGAGTTCAGCATGAAGTTTCTGCTTTGGTTTGGAGTCCGAGTTTCTCGAAGAGCTTTGGATAGGAGCATCAGTATCAGCAGTGCAGCTCGGAGTATTCTGTGATGGCAGGAAGTTTTCTGGATGAGCAGTTTTTCTGGAAGTGAAGTTCAGAAGCAGCAGAGTGGATCCATTTCTTCGATAAATTGGATAAATAAGTGTAAGCTGTTCTGATTGGTAAAGAGAGAACAGTCTGTTTGGAATTAGGATGGGTTGATCGAAAAAGTGACTTGCGATTGTCTGAGTGTTCTCTTGTGTTGTCAGAGTTTTTCTGGATGTCTTCAGAGAAGTCAGGAGTTGTCCGCATCTGAAGGTTGAGTTTTCTTATCGACTGGATTCCAGGAGTGATACCGGTGATTCAGCTAGTGGAAGGATGTTTCCTAGAGATGGAATTGGTGGAACAGCTCAAGTTTTGCTGGAGTATCTGAGTTTTATTTATGGATCAGTGAATCTTATTTCTGGAATGAGTTGTCCAGCCTGTGCTTGTGTTCTACTTCAGATCAGAATTGAGCAGCGAAAGCAGTTTGGAGTGTATCTCTGGATGGGAGAAGTAAGTTTGGAATCTACTGATGTTGTGAAGTAGAGTTATGTTTGGATCTCGTCTGTGTTCTGATTTGGATAAGTAATTGGTCTACTTGGTTGAATTACCAGTTTGGATAATTGGAATTCATTGTGTTTTACGTATCTCTGAGGGAGTACGTATTTGATCTATCTTTGGTTTTGGAATCTGCAGTTCTGGAGGTTTGATTGTTGAGTCAGACTCGTCTGTAGTCTGATATTCTGTTTAGTTCTGTAGATCTAGATGTGTAGGAGATCTATAGCTTAATAATTTAGATTGTTTGTAGAGCGAGTATCCTGATATATATATATACTTGGGGAAACTCGAGGAATTTTATCTAGAATTTAGTCTAGACAGTTAGAATTGTTTGATTGGATGATTTGGTTGCTATGGTTGCTAGCATATGGATGATAGTAGATGCTTGTGTTTTGAATTTAAATCATTAATAAGATTATTAAATTACCTTTGTTTAAATTTCGGGGACGAAATTATTTTAAGGGGGGAGGAATGTAATATCCCGGAAATTTTAACAATATCAATTTAATAATCTGTTGAATAATTAAATTGATATGGATAATCTTTGATAATAAGATTTGAATTTAATTTAATAATCTGATTAAATTAGTATTAATTGGTAATTTTATCTTTTAAAAGTTAATAAGATATTTCTATTTGAATATATATATATTTATTTATATATATTGTAAATAGAAGCTTTGATAAATTGGAAATTTAGATTTAATTTAATCTGTACTTTTCAAAGTTATTTAAATAAATAACATTTTAGTTTTAAATATACTTTAGATAAATCTTTTAATTGGTTAAGATATATTTTACTTAAGTTTAAATAAATAAGATTTACAAAAAATGGTTTGTTTTATTTCTTTTTAAATATTTCTTGATAATATAATCTCTTGTTCAAATTATAAAATATGTTAATTTCAAATAATAAGTATAATGTATTATTTTAATATGTATGAATTTTAATACTAAAAGGAATTGTTATTTTAAATTAAATAAATAATGTATGTAAATATATATAACTTAACTTTTAAAGGGAATCTTAGGATTTAATTTTATTTAAATTTGAATTTAAGTTTTGAAATTCAAAAGAATATATATTTAAATTGTTTTGGATTTTAAAATATTTGTATAAACTTTTATTTATAAGCATAATTAGCTTTTGTTTTTCTTTAATAAGTAATATATATAGATAAGTGTTTAATAAATAAGAAAAAGACTTTTTAATTACTTTTAAAATAAATAAAAATATGAATAATTACTTAAAAGACATGTGTTTTTATCTAAAGCCTTGTTTTAACATGTGTAATGTAAGTAATCAATGTATAGGACAAGTGTCCTTATTTATTTTCATTTTCTTTTATTTTATAAAATCAAAAATATACATGTATGTAAACATTTGCATTTCTTCAATTCATTCTTTCTAAAACTCTTTTTCAAAGCCAAGAGAAATCAGATTTTCTCTCTAATTCAAATCTGAACAAATCTAATACCTCAATCCAATAATAAAACCTGAAAATCAATACCACTTCTCAACTTTTCCTCTAATCTAAATCAGAAATTATTTCTCAAGCAAAATGAATTCATATTCAAATCTGGAAATCTTCCTCAAACAAAATCAAAGTCTGTAAACAAATCTTCCTCAAAACATAAGATCTGTAACCAAGTTACAAATCTGAAATCAAAAAGCTTGCATTCATTTTAAATCTGGAATCAACTCAGAGAACTGCCTGCATTTTTCATCTCTGAAAGCAACATGCAAGTTTAAATTCAAAAGTTAAAAGAGAATATGGATTTGTTCAAGTCTGCATGCAAGTCTAAAACAACATATCACAAGTTTTATCAAAAGCAAAGAAGATTTGGCCTTATATTTTCAAGTCTTCAAAACAGTTTTCAAAAGATAGGCTCTGTCTCCATTTTAATGGTGAGTAACAATTTTATTTAAAAATAACCTAAATAAGTTGCTTGATCTCTTCATCTGATAATCCTGTTTATAGTAAATAAATGATGCAATTCTCTGTATTTTGCTTGGTTTTGAATGCATGTTGATTTTGGTATGTTCTTGCCTGTTATCAAATGCCAGTTTCAGATATTGATCAAAAATTAATGATTTCATGTTAAGTCCTAGTCTATAAACTGATTTCATATGAATGTTTGTAGATAGTTCTGTATATATATATGTGTATGGTGAAATGCTTCTTGTTTGTATATGTGAATGTATTGTGTGCATGAATATCAGTGTGACCCTGTTATCTTGAATTCCAGGCTACTGTTTTTGATATAAATCATATCTCATGATCTAGTTTTAAATGTGGATCTAAGGTTTAAATAAAATTAGTTGTTCCATAGTAAACTAAAGATTTAAAAGGTTAATTAAGTCAAAATTTAGTCTGAGTGCGTCTGTAAACAAAAACAACAAAGACATGTTGTCACATCCCGAAATTTTCGACTTTCGAAAATTCGACATCGATACTCACTTTATCGACTGCCGAGCAATCGATTGCCGGAAACTCCAATAGTGAGGGTTTTAAGAAAAAGAAAAAGTAGAAGAAGCAGGAGATAGAAGAAAAAAAAAAGAAGAAAGAAAGAAGAAGAACAACCGAAAACATCAGAACGACATCAATAGAAACACAGAACAGAGACAATATCAGAATCTCACATATCGCAGCGGAACAATATATAATAGATAAATGAATAATCTTTAAAACAAAGAACTATATCATTTTATACATACATCAATCATCAGAGTCATACACAACAATGGACAGTTATATAAACTTGTCCTCATACAGAATACACAGCGGAATAAAATAATATCAGATACAAATACTACGTCTCGAACTCCAGCTTATCTCCAAGCTCCAGAATATCCAGAATATCCTGATAATATAACTCTAGGCTGCCCGTGTGGAAATTGGTGGGCACCCAGAGTTTAGAAGGGAACAATAAACTCCGAGTCAGTCATGGTGACTGGTGTGAGATCGTAAAACAGTTATTCTTTAAAATAAACAACAGGATAATTTTAAAGTCAATTCGAAATGCTTTTGGAAAATGAAACTACCATAAGACCTCCCACCACACACACAATGCAAACGCAGAATTGGAGGAGATTTCTTCTTATGATAGTCAAAGATGCTTACTACGCAAAATCAAATCATTTTGATATTATTATTAGTGCATAGTGTAGAAAACATTTCGAAAGTATAATATTAATCTTAGCCAGCATAGGCATTCCGCACTTATGCCTACTATAGCTACTATGTTCAATAGCAGGTTACCGCCACATTCCATAGCAGGTAATACAACTAAAACCGTACAAGTCGCGTATTGTTTCTTTGGATTTCCAACAAATGGTCAGGCTAAGGAACTTCCTATCCACGATGGGTACGTCCCTGGAATAGACGACCCGAGAACCTATCCGGATCTCTGCCAACACAAGGCCGGGTTACCTCTGCAAAAATAGGTAACTACTGACACGCGTATGCCATCCCCCGATCGTCACCGATCTTCCCGAGGATCCCCGATTCGCAACAAACCACATAGATAATAATAATGCAGTAACCACAGAGGTTAAGTATCTGGGCTCCATACCATGATACCACCTTTATCCAGAAGGAATGACATACACTAAGGGGCGCTACTCCCTAGAACCTTGCTGCATTCGTCCTGTTTCGACCATTTCCGGGGTGTGAGGCTCGACGAAGTCTCGTCCACAAAGCTACGCTTTCTCAAAAAGCCCTGCTTCGGGTCAAACAAAATGATCAACCTATGATCACAAAGATATAAGATCAAACAAATGATCATATCACAAATGATCAAACACTGATCATTTCACAGCAACACTCAGTATGCCACGTTACCAAATTGGGATATATCGCTGATAAATTTCAACTACATAACCTCTGAGCTCGTACGTCTCAGAGAAGGGTGTTAAGCTAAGAGAATAAATTCTCCGCCACCAACAGAAATGTATTTGAAAGAAATCAGCTTTATATCTCAAATTGTAACGTCAGACACACAATCCATACAAGTCTGTTCCGGGACCGAACAGAACCGAAGGCACTTCTCACAAAGCCCTTGCATTTCCGGATAATTTTCAATCACGTCAGGACTTCCCGTCACTAAGGGTGATAAAAACCTCTAAATCGAAGATCAGTCGATGTAGAGTAACTCGACGGTAATCCTTCCGTTTTCAAAAATATCCGGTCTTCAACACCGGTCTTCAAATGCAATTCATAACGACGTATCACATATTCGGAATGGGTTATACGACCCCATGGTCCTTTCCCGGTTAACCCGAATAGTGAGCGTTTATTCAAAAATAAGTGTGGCATTCAAATTCATCCAATTCACAACAAATACCTATCTAAAGGTAAATATTGATAGTCGGTTATTTAACTATCAATAAAGATGCGCAACATCATCAGATTCCAAATAATTTTCCCAAATTATTTCATCTTCAAAAATATCTTTACTAGATATAAAATTTCCACACTTCAAAAATAAATCAACGTTTATATTTTTTTTTTCAAACAGTTTCCCTTTCCTTTATAAATTCCATAGTGAATTTATATTTTCAAAATATCTACTGATATACGATTTTCAAATCGATTTCAATATTCAACTTCATTTTATCTTTAAGAAGATAAAATCTCAAAACGTTTCATTTCATTTTGGAAAACATTTCCATACTTATCTAATAATAAGTATTTCACAAATCTTTTATTTTCAACACTTGGAAAATATCCGATATACTTAAATCAAATTAAGTATATATTCATTCTTTAAGGAAATCATTTATTATAACGACATTCATTTGAGTCAAAACGAATGTTACGTAAAACATCGCTACGACGACTCAAAATCACTAGTATAAGGATTCAGAATTAAAATAGATATATAAATCCCAATACTACATCAAAACATTTTCTTCCGAAAATCATTTACTATAACAACAGTGTTATAGTCCATCATTTCCTTATATTTTCGAAAACGCCTATTTCAATAACAAGTGTTGAAATCTATGCTTTCGATTCACAATACATTTTAAAACATCTTTAAAATGTTTAACTTCATTTTTAAAATATGACTTCTTCAAAGATGAATCCATTTTACTTAACAATATATTCACTGTCCAAAATTGTGAATAAAATTTACTTAACCCCATTTCAATCATTTCTACACATTTTTATCACATTCAATCTATTTCGAATTTATAAGCACGTTTATAAATTCTATTTCTCTTTTTAATAACAACTTCGACTTATAAACCTTCTTTTATCAACTTCTATATTTAACTTATCAAAATAAGTGACTTTGGGTTTATAAACAACTTTTATAAATTTTAATTCTATTTATAAAAGCTTCAATACCAAATCAATTTCAATATTGATTTCTAATTTTATTTTCAACGTTTGAATAAAATTTCCATATTGATTTCTCAAAGATTCATTTCTAAATATTAAATCAATTACAGATTGATTTCAAATTTTATTTATCACTACTAAAATAAATTCCTTATTTTTCTAAAACTATTCAATATTCTGTTTTAAAATGGATTCTTCAAATTGAAATCATTTTACATTGATTTCACAACTTATTTCAATTTACCAATTAAATTTCAAACTGAATTTCCAACTTATCTTCTTTTAAATAAATTCCTTTTTGAGAAAATAAATTTCAAATCGTTTCTTTCGATCTATTTAAAAATCCAAATTTAAATTAATTTCTTCAATTTAAAATCACTGTTTTATGAAATCCATTTATTTAGCATTTTCACTTTATTCTGGAATTAATTCAATACGATTATAAAAATTAACTTTTTATACTTTAAAATTTTCTTTCTTCAAAATTTATTCAATTCCAAAAATTGATTCACTTAGAAATTTCTACTTTGATTTCAAAAATTCAATTTCGTTTATTTTTGGAATCCAATGATGTCAAAACATCCATTCAGCTAAATTTTAGCTTTTCAAACGATTTCCAGATATCAATTCAATAACAACAATAATCATTCACAGATTATCACATCACAGTAGAAATAAATTCAATCAATGTGAGGGGTACAGTTGGATCCCTCCAACCTGTTTCCCTGCATCCAAAGATGTTAGCACAATACCAATTCCGCTCCAGTACGGAATTATCGCGGTATATAGGTTTTTATAAATCCGCTTACTAACGGCGCAATAGGGTCTCATCCGCTATACGAGGCGGGAAATCATCAATCCAATATATACATATGCCAATATGTATATACTGCTATATATATAGATATATCCTAGCATATCTAATAGCACATTCAAACAAATCAAACAGTCAATCAAATCAATAACTGAAAAATTTCCACTTTTCAATTGAGTGAGAAAATCTCACCTTAGCATTTTATTTTTGCAATCCATTTTCCATCCAGTTGTTTTTCACGATCTTTTGACCTAGTATAAATATTTACACCATTTATTAATATTTGAATCAACTGAATAATTAATTTCCGTTTAATAGTCGAATTAACTGATAGTTTTATTTAAACCAATTCTCCTTTAAATAAATTTATTGTTTAAAAATCTACTATTTAGTTTAACTTATAAAACTTCCATTTTAAAAATACCCTTTACTGACTAAAATAAATTTAATAAGTAAATTTAATTATCTATCCACTAACATCATTTTTTTAAAGCAAACTAAAACTTTTATACTTATAATTTTTTTCTGAAACTGTTTATAAAACAATCTATATAGATTTTTATAGAAATCAAAATATATATATATATCATATATCCAGATGATTTCTTAATTCTATTTTCTGCAAAATTTATTCATGCAATTTACTATAAAAAAAACGTGTAATTTCCTTACAGTTGCAACTGGTGTTATGTTAACTAACTGTAAAACACAAAAATCAACAAAACGAGATACCTCACTTGATCGATTAACAGCCCTTCCAGTCGCGACTACCAACAGATAACCATGATCATACTCAACATTGCATACTCCCCTCGTCCTTGTCCCCGAAATCTACCTCACGCGTTCGCCCTCGCGAACCCTACTTCACGGCTTTCCCTCAGAGCCTCCACCACGCGAGCACCGCCCCTCCAGATCGAACTCGACCCCGGCCTATCCCCTGATTCCATCGCGACGCGCCGCCTATCAACGCGAACTCCCAAATCGAGACCACCACGAACCCCTCTGCCATCGACCCGCTCCACGCGTATGCGTATGCCAGCCCTTAAGCCACGTCGCCACTTTGCCGAAGAAGCTCCCTACCCTACTAACTATAAATCGACATCGCCCCCCTACTCGCGAGATCGCGCCTCCACCTGCGAGTTGCCATCGTTAGAAATCGCGAGTTCAATCGAAACTGCTGTTCGTCCCTTCGCGTATTTGGACGCGATTCGTTTGGGTTCGAATAGGAAGAGGCTTCGGCCGTTGTTTATTTGATTATGTCGCGATGATGAATTGAGGAAGTGATTTCGTTTTCTTTTGATTTTGAAGAGAAAGTCGATTATATTTGTTTTCTATCTGCGATGCTTTCTTTTATAAAGGAGAGGGAGTTGAAATTGATCAGAGGTCGCCATTTTTAAACTGCTCGAGATTTTGTTTTGAACTGAGGGAAGAACGTGATTTATCAGAGAAGATCGTGCTTGCACGATTTTTTCGTTCGTGAGTCTCGGCGTGAACAACGGCTGAAACAAAGGCGTGAAAAAAGGAAGAACGTGTGATGTTTACAAATTTAAATTTTAAATTTAAATTGAATTCTATTTAAATCCCAACGCGTTTAACTATCGTATGGTCACATAACAACCCCGAATACTACGAAATTTGAAATCTGACAACAATACAATATTCCGGACCCAATGGAACTGGTTTCGTCGAATTCCGAGACTGTTTTGAAAAATGACTATTTTATAAATATCGGTTCGAACGATCTAATTTCAAACTGAACACTTTACTCCTAAATTCGATTCTGAAGCTTCTGTTATCTCCGGTATTGTCAATACGAATTTTAAAAGCTTTTGAAATATTTTTCTTCAGCTTAAATTGAAGATTCGAATTTTTTATTCACCTTACAATAGATTAAATTTTATAATTAAATCGTCAAATTCAAAGTTATTTCGGGGATTCAAATTAAATCGTCATTCAAATATTTAAAATTAATTAAATATTCTCAATTTAATTTGTTCAAAATTCTGGGTCGTTACAAACTTCCCTCCTTAAAAGAATTTCGTCCTCGAAATTACAAGTTAGGAAAAAATGGTCCTTAACTCGTCTACTATTTTTTTCAATCTAAATAGTTTTATCCATTTATCAAAACAAATCTCTCTACTAGAGATTCGTTATCAATTCAACTAAAATTTCCAACTTCAATTATAAGTTCTAAACAACATTGTTTACTTCAAAACCCAAATTCGAGTTTAAATTCAAATTTTAAACTTTCAAAATTTCTCAAAAATTTTCTAACACTCGGAATTTTCGAAAAATTTCGCCAACGTCTCCTTTGCGCGGCTAATACGGTACGACTACAAAACGTCCCTACGGACTCTCAGATTTCAAAAAGAAAAAGAAAAAGCCAAGCGGCTAGACAAGAAATCATCAAAAACTCATATTATAATTCAAATACGTACCTTTTCGAGCAAATTCGAATTGTCTTCGAAATCAAAATTTCAATTCCTTTTATAACACCTGTATATCCTACTAGCCATTATATCTAGTTACAGCATTCAAACTATTCTGCAAATTTAATTACCAAATTTTCAATGTAAACTGCATATACATTTTTAGCTTACTTCACTGTTGAAGTTACATATTCATATCCATTCAAATTTACATTTCAAATCCATTGAATTCACTTTACCATTTTAATTCAAATTTGGATTCTATTTATCTCCTGAATATTGAATTTTATCGATTAGCTTTCATTTACAACTGCTTATTTCAAATTAGTTTCAATTACTAATTCATTTCTAATTCTAATCCACTTACAAATTCAAATCTGTTTTCAATCTTCAGTTTCAATTCCAGTCTTATTCACTTTTGTTCATTCCCAAAATTTATTACAATTTACTATTTTGGTTTATAACCACTTATATTAAACTGGATTTCCAATTCGAATTTTAATTCATCTTTCAATTTACTTTATTCAATTCAATTCATTTGCTTACGAATTCGAAATGAATTTTAACATTCAATTTTTATTTTCTCGCATTTGCCATTGCAAATTTATTTATTTGTTCACAAATTCTTTCATTTCAATTTGAACTTTCATTCTAATCAAATTTCAATATTCTATAAGTTATCAACTTATTAATATTTCGTAAGTATTTTAAATAGGATTCCAGAGTCGTTTCAATTTTTTTTCAAAACCATTTGAAAACAATTCAAATTCCATTTGAATTTCCAAAACAAAAACCCAAATTTTCAAACAACTCCTATTTAAAACAATTTGACAGCAATTTCTCTTTTGGAAACCCGAAAATGAATTCTAATGATGTGGCCATCATCATCAGGATTATTTTCCAGCGACCTAAAAAGAGTTTAGAGCTTTTCATTTCTCAAAATACTTTTCAAAACCTTCGAAATCCATTTTCAAATTAAACATGATTTATACCTCCAAATCTCCAAAATTTTCAAATTCTTTTCAAAACATCTCAAAAAAAACTTCTCTGGAATTCCGTTTCAAATTACAATTCACATTTATAATTTACATTCTTAAATTTCATTAGTATGTGAATTTTTCTCTTTACTTTGGAGTTATGATTTCAATTTCTTATTCAATTTCAATAGTAATGATAACATTTCAATATCATCACTTTCCTAACAACCAAACATCCATATACTATGGTAATTCATAGAAAATCATTTCTTTTATATACAAAAATAATTTTGGGTAAAAATTATTTCATTCACCCTATTTAAAACAATACTGTGCCGAATTGTTCTATTCGAGTGTTTAGAGATCCCTATCAATGATCGTTAATTACTCGTATTGACCAGAATCCATATACCACTCAACAAATCAATCATCACAATATAAAACAATTTTTTATATTCAAATAACAAATACGCGCTCATATCTATTATTACACTCAACTCATTCTAGAGTACTGCTGACTCTATCTCTAATGAGTAACACCCAACAGAGCAGGGTTGTCGCTTAACCATATGCTCTGATACCACTTTGTCACATCCCGAAATTTTCGACTTTCGAAAATTCGACATCGATACTCACTTTATCGACTGCCGAGCAATCGATTGCCGGAAACTCCAATAGTGAGGGTTTTAAGAAAAAGAAAAAGTAGAAGAAGCAGGAGATAGAAGAAAAAAAAAAGAAGAAGAAAGAAAGAAGAAGAACAACCGAAAACATCAGAACGACATCAATAGAAACACAGAACAGAGACAATATCAGAATCTCACATATCGCAGCGGAACAATATATAATAGATAAATGAATAATCTTTAAAACAAAGAACTATATCATTTATACATACATCAATCATCAGAGTCATACACAACAATGGACAGTTATATAAACTTGTCCTCATACAGAATACACAGCGGAATAAAATAATATCAGATACAAATACTACGTCTCGAACTCCAGCTTATCTCCAAGCTCCAGAATATCCAGAATATCCTGATAATATAACTCTAGGCTGCCCGTGTGGAAATTGGTGGGCACCCAGAGTTTAGAAGGGAACAATAAACTCCGAGTCAGTCATGGTGACTGGTGTGAGATCGTAAAACAGTTATTCTTTAAAATAAACAACAGGATAATTTTAAAGTCAATTCGAAATGCTTTTGGAAAATGAAACTACCATAAGACCTCCCACCACACACACAATGCAAACGCAGAATTGGAGGAGATTTCTTCTTATGATAGTCAAAGATGCTTACTACGCAAAATCAAATCATTTTGATATTATTATTAGTGCATAGTGTAGAAAACATTTCGAAAGTATAATATTAATCTTAGCCAGCATAGGCATTCCGCACTTATGCCTACTATAGCTACTATGTTCAATAGCAGGTTACCGCCACATTCCATAGCAGGTAATACAACTAAAACCGTACAAGTCGCGTATTGTTTCTTTGGATTTCCAACAAATGGTCAGGCTAAGGAACTTCCTATCCACGATGGGTACGTCCCTGGAATAGACGACCCGAGAACCTATCCGGATCTCTGCCAACACAAGGCCGGGTTACCTCTGCAAAAATAGGTAACTACTGACACGCGTATGCCATCCCCCGATCGTCACCGATCTTCCCGAGGATCCCCGATTCGCAACAAACCACATAGATAATAATAATGCAGTAACCACAGAGGTTAAGTATCTGGGCTCCATACCATGATACCACCTTTATCCAGAAGGAATGACATACACTAAGGGGCGCTACTCCCTAGAACCTTGCTGCATTCGTCCTGTTTCGACCATTTCCGGGGTGTGAGGCTCGACGAAGTCTCGTCCACAAAGCTACGCTTTCTCAAAAAGCCCTGCTTCGGGTCAAACAAAATGATCAACCTATGATCACAAAGATATAAGATCAAACAAATGATCATATCACAAATGATCAAACACTGATCATTTCACAGCAACACTCAGTATGCCACGTTACCAAATTGGGATATATCGCTGATAAATTTCAACTACATAACCTCTGAGCTCGTACGTCTCAGAGAAGGGTGTTAAGCTAAGAGAATAAATTCTCCGCCACCAACAGAAATGTATTTGAAAGAAATCAGCTTTATATCTCAAATTGTAACGTCAGACACACAATCCATACAAGTCTGTTCCGGGACCGAACAGAACCGAAGGCACTTCTCACGAAGCCCTTGCATTTCCGGATAATTTTCAATCACGTCAGGACTTCCCGTCACTAAGGGTGATAAAAACCTCTAAATCGAAGATCAGTCGATGTAGAGTAACTCGACGGTAATCCTTCCGTTTTCAAAAATATCCGGTCTTCAACACCGGTCTTCAAATGCAATTCATAACGACGTATCACATATTCGGAATGGGTTATACGACCCCATGGTCCTTTCCCGGTTAACCCGAATAGTGAGCGTTTATTCAAAAATAAGTGTGGCATTCAAATTCATCCAATTCACAACAAATACCTATCTAAAGGTAAATATTGATAGTCGGTTATTTAACTATCAATAAAGATGCGCAACATCATCAGATTCCAAATAATTTTCCCAAATTATTTCATCTTCAAAAATATCTTTACTAGATATAAAATTTCCACACTTCAAAAATAAATCAACGTTTATATTTTTTTTTTCAAACAGTTTCCCTTTCCTTTATAAATTCCATAGTGAATTTATATTTTCAAAATATCTACTGATATACGATTTTCAAATCGATTTCAATATTCAACTTCATTTTATCTTTAAGAAGATAAAATCTCAAAATGTTTCATTTCATTTTGGAAAACATTTCCATACTTATCTAATAATAAGTATTTCACAAATCTTTTATTTTCAACACTTGGAAAATATCCGATATACTTAAATCAAATTAAGTATATATTCATTCTTTAAGGAAATCATTTATTATAACGACATTCATTTGAGTCAAAACGAATGTTACGTAAAACATCGCTACGACGACTCAAAATCACTAGTATAAGGATTCGGAATTAAAATAGATATATAAATCCCAATACTACATCAAAACATTTTCTTCCGAAAATCATTTACTATAACAACAGTGTTATAGTCCATCATTTCCTTATATTTTCGAAAACGCCTATTTCAATAACAAGTGTTGAAATCTATGCTTTCGATTCACAATACATTTTAAAACATCTTTAAAATGTTTAACTTCATTTTTAAAATATTACTTCTTCAAAGATGAATCCATTTTACTTAACAATATATTCACTGTCCAAAATTGTGAATAAAATTTACTTAACCCCATTTCAATCATTTCTACACATTTTTATCACATTCAATCTATTTCGAATTTATAAGCACGTTTATAAATTCTATTTCTCTTTTTAATAACAACTTCGACTTATAAACCTTCTTTTATCAACTTCTACATTTAACTTATCAAAATAAGTGACTTTGGGTTTATAAACAACTTTTATAAATTTTAATTCTATTTATAAAAGCTTCAATACCAAATCAATTTCAATATTGATTTCTAATTTTATTTTCAACGTTTGAATAAAATTTCCATATTGATTTCTCAAAGATTCATTTCTAAATATTAAATCAATTACAGATTGATTTCAAATTTTATTTATCACTACTAAAATAAATTCCTTATTTTTCTAAAACTATTCAATATTCTGTTTTAAAATGGATTCTTCAAATTGAAATCATTTTACATTGATTTCACAACTTATTTCAATTTACCAATTAAATTTCAAACTGAATTTCCAACTTATCTTCTTTTAAATAAATTCCTTTTTGAGAAAATAAATTTCAAATCGTTTCTTTCGATCTATTTAAAAATCCAAATTTAAATTAATTTCTTCAATTTAAAATCACTGTTTTATGAAATCCATTTATTTAGCATTTTCACTTTATTCTGGAATTAATTCAATACGATTATAAAAATTAACTTTTTATACTTTAAAATTTTCTTTCTTCAAAATTTATTCAATTCCAAAAATTGATTCACTTAGAAATTTCTACTTTGATTTCAAAAATTCAATTTCGTTTATTTTTGGAATCCAATGATGTCAAAACATCCATTCAGCTAAATTTTAGCTTTTCAAACGATTTCCAGATATCAATTCAATAACAACAATAATCATTCACAGATTATCACATCACAGTAGAAATAAATTCAATCAATGTGAGGGGTCCAGTTGGATCCCTCCAACCTGTTTCCCTGCATCCAAAGATGTTAGCACAATACCAATTCCGCTCCAGTACGGAATTATCGCGGTATATAGGTTTTTATAAATCTGCTTACTAACGGCGCAATAGGGTCTCATCCGCTATACGAGGCGGGAAATCATCAATCCAATATATACATATGCCAATATGTATATACTGCTATATATATAGATATATCCTAGCATATCTAATAGCACATTCAAACAAATCAAACAGTCAATCAAATCAATAACTGAAAAATTTCCACTTTTCAATTGAGTGAGAAAATCTCACCTTAGCATTTTATTTTTGCAATCCATTTTCCATCCAGTTGTTTTTCACGATCTTTTGACCTAGTATAAATATTTACACCATTTATTAATATTTGAATCAACTGAATAATTAATTTCCGTTTAATAGTCGAATTAACTGATAGTTTTATTTAAACCAATTCTCCTTTAAATAAATTTATTGTTTAAAAATGTAACGACCTGGCTTTTTCTCCACAGAAAGTTGGATCATTATGAAGAAAGAAAGGGGTAGAAAATAGAAAAGAAGAGAAGAAAGAAGAAACAACAACAACGATCTCACAGCGGAACGAATAAATTATATTAATAACATAAAGAAACTATTACATAGTATACAACACTTATCAGAGTTTACACAACTATACAACACATACTAGACAGTTATAAACATCTGTCCAGATATTACAACTCAAATACAATACAAGACTCTAACACAGATATCAACACAGCGGAATACTATATCTACGAACGCCGAAGCCTCCTGCTCCATTGCTCCTCCACAATTCGTCAAAGTTAAACCTGAATCCCTTGGCTACTCGTAAAAATTTGAGTACCCAAGAGTTTATAAAACAGAAATAAACAACTTGGGTCAGACATGGGTCTGGTGTGAGTAACAGGTTAAACTTGTTTAACTTCAAAAAGGTATCACGTAAGACTCCCCACAATAAACATGGGTAAGTTTTTACCTTACGCTAACCAAAACATTGATAGGAAATTCGATTGTATTATGATAGGGTCTAAGGTTTTCAAATAAATATGAAATAGCCGAAATTGTTACATTATTAAATTCCAGCATACATAAGTATACAATCAAGTCCGTTATCACTTATTGGAATTTGGATTTCCATACAATGGCAGAGCTACCGGGGTACCGCTCATCACAGTACGGGGCCTAGATCACCGTACCGAGGATCACTCCCAATCCCCTGCAACACAAAGCCGGAACCATCCCTTACTGGATAATCCCGAATAAAATCACCCCACAGATGGCCGTCGCCAACTGCACCACTAAGCCGAAATAAAAGGAACTTCTCTAGACAGGGATGACCTTACTCTCAGTGGGTGCTACCCACGAAGCCTTGCTGCACCTCCCCTGTTTTAGCCATTTCCGGTTTGATGAGGCTTGAGGTCACGATTTACCTTTAAATCAGAACATCACTTAGAATGCTCATCGTCCACCTGACGATGTTTTGAAAGCATTCGATCCATACAAGTTCGTTCCGGGTTCGAACGAAACCGAAGGCATTATCTCGTTACACTCGTGTTGGAATCACCCTCAGAGTTAACGACAATAACCCTTGCACTTTGAATCTTCATCTTCACTTGAGATTCACGACCTATCGTTAATTTGGATCGATGTGGTATTCGGGTCTCCAGACCTGGCATCCCGGTATACGGAAACCCGATCCCGGTCTCATCGAAATCCAAAACGTATCTTTTAAGGCCAAGTTGTTTTAAAGTTAAAACAATTCAATTCTTATCTATACTACACACAGATAGATAATAGATAATCCATATTATCATCCAAACAGATAATTCATATTATCATTTTAATCCAACCAACATCTATATCATAGATCAGTATATCTCTTATCAGAGATATCAACAATGCAAAGCATTTAATACTACTCATCCATCATAAGTAATGATTTATATCATCTCTAATCAATTTAAAGTGAATTAAATTAATTATTTCATTTTATAAATCCTGCTTACTTAATTATTAATTAAACCAATAATTAATCATACTTTAAGTATGATCTTAATTAATCAATCCTGATTAATTATACTTTAATTACCTTAAGTAATTAACTCTTAATTAATTTCACAAGTTAATTAACTTAAATCATTCAGTAATTTATCTTTAATTACTTCATCTATTAATTAACTGTATTTAATTACATTAATCCTTAATTAATTATAATTAATTAATTACTTTAATCACTTATTATTTATTAATTAATCTTAATTAATCAATTCTTAATTATATCATTAATTATATTAATTAATGATCCTTAATTACTCTTAACTAATTATCTTATTTAAATAAATTACATTTAATAATTAATTAGTCACATTTATTAATCACCTTTGATTAATCTCATCTAGTAATTAACTACCCTTAATTACTCTTCCATAAATTAATTACTCATTAATTAATTACCTTTTAATTAATCCCTTGATTAATTATTTAAAGTAATTAACTCAAATTACTTTCATTATATCATCCTTAGTTAATTACATCCACTAATTAACTTTAATTACTTTCCTAAGTAATTACACTTTCACTAATTACATTTAAGTAATTATACTTATCACATAACCAAGTGATTATCTTAAATTAATTAAATTAATTAATTTAACTTATCAAATTATTTAATTAATTACCTTAATTACTTCCATTAAATAATTATACTTAACCAATTCATAAAAGATTATCATTAGTTAATTAATCTACTTGATTATTAAAATTAATCATATTAATGAATTATTTAATAATCTCTAATTAATAACCTCTCATTAATTATTAACAATTCTTTATTTAAGTAATTAAACTTAAATCAAACATTATTAATTTACAAATAAATTCTTAATTACTAATTAATTAATTTCTAATTTCTTAATCAATTACTTAATTAATCTTTAATTACTTGATTAATTAATTCCTAATCATTTATTAATAATCTATACTTATCTAATTAAATGATCCTTAATTCCAAATTAATTAACCTTTAACTAATTACTTATAATCTTAATTAATTAACCCAAATCATTAATTAATTCAATTATTAAATTATCCTTTAATCACCTTATTAATTTAATGAATCCTAAATCATTAAACTTTAATTAATCTCTAAATTAAAGTACTAATCTTTATAACAACTTTAATTATTATTAACAAAAGATTTTAAACATTTTACCTTAAAATCTTTTCTTAATTCATTTCAAATTAAAGATTTAAATTTGAATTACAAATTTAACTTTAACCAATTTACAAAATCTTTTTAATCCAAATGTTAAAGAAACACTTAACATTTATAAAAGAAATTTACAAGATTTTTGAACCCATTTATTTAAATTCAAACCTTTTTTTTAAAATATACTTTAAACAATTTAAATTTGAAAACTTTCTTTTATTTCAAACTGGAATGCAGATTAAACTTTGATTACAGATTAACTTTAGATTTTTAAACCTACTTACATTTAAATCTTCATTTTAAAAATTCAAACCTTTAACCATTTTAAAGTAGTTAAAACAATTTAGATTTAAAAAAACTTATATTATTCCAAAACTAAGATTCAAACTAAATTAGATTCCAGATTAAACTTTGATTTAAACTTAGTTTAAATCTCTTCTTTACAATTTAAAAATTTAGTTTTACATTTAAATCTGACAGGTTTTAAAACCTGTAACACAGTAATTTGACTCGAGCTTATACTACAATTGCTTCGAGTCCAATCCCACGTTACTTCGAGTTAAACGCTCGAATCACTCGAGAATCACTCGAGTACACTTCTCTGCCAAAACCAATCTCCACCCGTATCCAAATCATCACCGTGCACGTGCACTATGACACCGCTCCACTTCGATCACCGCCGATGATCTCTCCAAGTCATCGATCACCTTCATACCCAAATACGATCATCAGAACCTCTACATCAACTCGAATTCGAAATCGAACATCACGCCCAAACCTGGAACAAGAAACTGGATCAACACTTCAAACTGGAAAACGTTCGAACTCACTCCTCCGACCACCATCGTCCTTGAATCTCCGGCGAAGACCTCGTCAACCCACCATCTTCCAGTACCCAAAACCTCAGGCAACTCGATCAACAGAGGAAATCAAACCCAAGCAAAAACTGTAACCTAGTAAAACTAGGTTTAGAAACTCAAATCAACAACCACCATTGCCACGGTCATCTATACGGCCATCCAACATTTTTCTCTTAATCCCCTATTACTCCTCTATCACCAGAGAAAATTCCGACCACTCCGATGAACTAGATCGTCAGAGGCAACCTAAAACTCTTATTTTGATCAACCACGAACTGCTCCCTCAACCTACTTCTAAAAATTATAATTTTAGTTGTAAAAATCATGGTTTCATTCGAGTATTCGATTTATATCCCTGAATTTATAAACTAAGATGTTTGAAATTTCACAAAACTCTAACTTTCCTGTTTTTAGAGTTTTCCAGAGTAGAATTAAATTTATTATTGCCTTAAGTACAAATTTAAACTAAAGTTTACAATTTAACAACCAAGTTGGACTTGCATATTTAAGTTTAAGTAGTGACAAGATCAAAGATTGAATTTTTATATCCAAAACTGGGAGACTGAGAAGTAAAAACAGAGAGCACCCAGATGAACAATACATACATATCACACATTCATATATATACAGAGAAAAGCACTAATATACTAATGCATTTAAACATAATCATTTCAGAGATCTCATGCAACCAGATTCTACTTAAGTCATCTTAAATAAAATGTTACTCACCAGATTAAAATTGATGAACAGAGCATAACTTGAAACTGCTTTAAACTTTAAAAACTGAAATGCCTTGTCTCTTTAAAAACTTGAATTGGTAGCTTTAATTTGAAGAGATTGCAGTTGCATGTATGTTAAAATCTTGCTTTATTGAGATGTTGCTCTAGATCAGGTTGCTTTAGATTCCAGTTTACTTGCTTTTGATTTTGAAAAGAATTTGCAGGCTTTGATTCAGGTTTGAAGAATTTGTTGCAGGCTCTAGTTTTCAGATTGAAGAAATGCATTACAGAGATTTGTTTTGATAATCTCTGGTTTGAGGAATTTAATTACTGATTTGTTTTGAGAAATTGTTTGAGTTACTGATTTTGTTTTACAGGTTGAAGTTTTTCTTTTACATTTGAAAAGAGAAAATAGGAAAAAGAGTGAAGATAAGAACATATGTATATAAGTTAAAATGATTTATCAAATAAAAGAAAAACAAAACTCAAAACTTGACATTTGTCATTACATTGGTTTATTAATGTACACATGTTATTTTAAAGCTTTAGGAATTTACACATGTCCTTTTAATTTGTTTATATTTATTTAAATGTAAATAAAAAGCCTTTCTTATTTATTAAATACTTATGTATATATATATATAAAAGCTTGTCCATATATTTAAAATCTAAAACTATTTAAAATCTTACCTATTTTGAATTTCAAATTTAATTTAAATTCAAATGCAAATTATATTTAAAAATCCAATTTAAAGTTAATCTTAAACAACACATTCAATTTGAAATAACAAATCCTATTTTACATTAAAATCTATTTATTTAAAGACAATACACTATTAATATTGTTTGAAAATAACATACTTATCAATTTTAAAATAATTTATAAAAGAGATTATAAATTATCATTTATTATTAATTGAATTAACATATCATATTTATTAAGCAATATTAAAAAGAAAATAAATTAACCTTACTATAAATCTTTATTCAAAACCATATAGTTATTAATTTTAAATAACTTTGAAAAGCTAATATTAAATAAATCCAAATCTCCAAACTATCAAAAATATATATATAAGAAATTTAAAACAAGAATTTATTTATTTATTAACTTTCAAATCAAAGGCAATCTATTTACAATATATACTCATATATATATTATAGATAGAAATCATTTTATTGACTTATAGAAGATAAATTTCACTAATTAAATATCTATTTAATTAGATTATTAACCAATTCAAATTTTTATTATCAAATATTATCAAATCAATTTAATTATTTAAACAGATTATTAAATTGATATTGTCCATAAATTCCGGGATATTACATTCCTTCCCCCTTAAAATAATTTCGTCCCCGAAATTTAAAACAAAGGTAATTTAATAATCTATTTAAATCACAAGCATATATTATCATTTATATGCTAACAACCATAGCAACCAATTTATCCAATCAAACAATTCTAATTATCCAGATAAAATTCTGGATATAATTTCCTCGAGTTTCCCCAGGTATATATATATCGGGATACTCGCTCTACAGAATCCAACAAACAATACTACTAAGCTATAGAGCTTCTACTCTTCTAGATCTACAGAACTAAACAAGATATCAGACTACAGACGAGTCTGACTTAACAACCAAATCTTCCAGAACTGCTGGTTCCAAAACCAGAGATAGATCAAACACGTACTCCCTCAGAGATACGTAAAACACAATGAATTCCAGTTATCCAAACTGACAATTCAATCCAGTAGATCAAAGCACTTATCCAAATTAGATCACAGAAAAGATCCAAAACAATTCGGAGCTGACTTTCCAGACTTACCAAATCTTATTTCTCCCTTTAACCAGAGAAAAACTTCACAACCACGAAGTCTCCAATTTCGAATTTCAAATTCTATCGTCTCTTATCCACAAAATCCTTCAGACGATCCTGAGCTGTCTACAGATCTTTCTTGATCAGCTCAACCTTCACTGATGCTTCTAGCAACAACTGGACCAGAAATAACCCAACAAAAATGATCCTCTCAAGATCTACCAATAATCCAAAACACAACTCTACTTCACCATATCAGTAGACTGAACTAACTTCTCCTATCTGGAAAAGATAAACAGGAGCACTCGCCAAACTGCTTCTGCTGCACCACTCTGATATAAGGTAGAATGAAAATGCTGATGAAGATCTCAAACACAGACTGGACAACACAACCCAGAAAATATCGGATAACTCAAAAGAATACTCAAACTATCGCAAGTCACTTTTGCGATCCACCCAGCCAAATAAAACTGTTCTCTCTTTACCAATCAGAACAGCTCACACTTGACTATCCTATCCATCGAAGAAATGGATCCTCTCTGCTGCTTCTGAACTTCACCTTCAGAAAAAACTGCTCAGCCAGAAAAACTTCTGCCGAAAACAGAACACTCCGAGCTGCACTACTGCCACAGATACCAAAGACTTCTCAAATCAAGCTCTTCGAGAAACTCGGACTTCAAACAGAACAAAAACATCTTGCTGAACTCAGCCACAACTCCGAAACAGACACACTTCATTAATTTGTTCCAAAGAAAACATCTTCGGGAACATCCGTCGTCACTGTATCTCATCATACAGCTACTATTACCTGAGGTATCAAGGTACCATCACTCGCTTCTGTTCAACCGACAGATCCAACTTTACTCATCCAAACTTCAAAGATAAACTCCGAACCATTACAGTTTCCTTCGGAGATCGATGAAATTCTTCACCATAGCAAAGCTTACTCGAGACGGTATTAGGTCTACAGTCTCGACAGTTACACTTCCAACCTCAACACTCAAATTCTAACTATTGGTAGTCGTGTTACTCACACTACCACCTTATCTACCTTTATAACTTATATTGGAAAACCCGAACAGGTAACCCAACAAATAGGTAGAAATATATATATATATATATATATTTAAAATGATACTTTTTATATAGAAATTATTTCTGGGTAAAATTATTTCATTTACCTCTTTAAAACAATACTGTGTCGAATTGTTCTATTTAAGTGTTTAGAGATCCCTATCAATAACGTTAATTACTCGTATTGACCAGAATCCATAAACTACTCAATAAACCAACCAACACAATATAAAACCATTTTATATTCACTAACAAATACGCGCTCATATCTATTAATACACTCAAATTCCCACCAGAGCCAAGGTTATTGCTAGCCTAAGCTCTGATACCAACTGTAACGACCCGGCTTTTTCTCCACAGAAAGTTGGATCATTATGAAGAAAGAAAGGGGTAGAAAATAGAAAAGAAGAGAAGAAAGAAGAAACAACAACAACGATCTCACAGCGGAACGAATAAATTATATTAATAACATAAAGAAACTATTACATAGTATACAACACTTATCAGAGTTTACACAACTATACAACACATACTAGACAGTTATAAACATCTGTCCAGATATTACAACTCAAATACAATACAAGACTCTAACACAGATATCAACACAGCGGAATACTATATCTACGAACGCCGAAGCCTCCTGCTCCATTGCTCCTCCACAATTCGTCAAAGTTAAACCTGAATCCCTTGGCTACTCGTAAAAATTTGAGTACCCAAGAGTTTATAAAACAGAAATAAACAACTTGGGTCAGACATGGGTCTGGTGTGAGTAACAGGTTAAACTTGTTTAACTTCAAAAAGGTATCACGTAAGACTCCCCACAATAAACATGGGTAAGTTTTTACCTTACGCTAACCAAAACATTGATAGGAAATTCGATTGTATTATGATAGGGTCTAAGGTTTTCAAATAAATATGAAATAGCCGAAATTGTTACATTATTAAATTCCAGCATACATAAGTATACAATCAAGTCCGTTATCACTTATTGGAATTTGGATTTCCATACAATGGCAGAGCTACCGGGGTACCGCTCATCACAGTACGGGGCCTAGATCACCGTACCGAGGATCACTCCCAATCCCCTGCAACACAAAGCCGGAACCATCCCTTACTGGATAATCCCGAATAAAATCACCCCACAGATGGCCGTCGCCAACTGCACCACTAAGCCGAAATAAAAGGAACTTCTCTAGACAGGGATGACCTTACTCTCAGTGGGTGCTACCCACGAAGCCTTGCTGCACCTCCCCTGTTTTAGCCATTTCCGGTTTGATGAGGCTTGAGGTCACGATTTACCTTTAAATCAGAACATCACTTAGAATGCTCATCGTCCACCTGACGATGTTTTGAAAGCATTCGATCCATACAAGTTCGTTCCGGGTTCGAACGAAACCGAAGGCATTATCTCGTTACACTCGTGTTGGAATCACCCTCAGAGTTAACGACAATAACCCTTGCACTTTGAATCTTCATCTTCACTTGAGATTCACGACCTATCGTTAATTTGGATCGATGTGGTATTCGGGTCTCCAGACCTGGCATCCCGGTATACGGAAACCCGATCCCGGTCTCATCGAAATCCAAAACGTATCTTTTAAGGCCAAGTTGTTTTAAAGTTAAAACAATTCAATTCTTATCTATACTACACACAGATAGATAATAGATAATCCATATTATCATCCAAACAGATAATTCATATTATCATTTTAATCCAACCAACATCTATATCATAGATCAGTATATCTCTTATCAGAGATATCAACAATGCAAAGCATTTAATACTACTCATCCATCATAAGTAATGATTTATATCATCTCTAATCAATTTAAAGTGAATTAAATTAATTATTTCATTTTATAAATCCTGCTTACTTAATTATTAATTAAACCAATAATTAATCATACTTTAAGTATGATCTTAATTAATCAATCCTGATTAATTATACTTTAATTACCTTAAGTAATTAACTCTTAATTAATTTCACAAGTTAATTAACTTAAATCATTCAGTAATTTATCTTTAATTACTTCATCTATTAATTAACTGTATTTAATTACATTAATCCTTAATTAATTATAATTAATTAATTACTTTAATCACTTATTATTTATTAATTAATCTTAATTAATCAATTCTTAATTATATCATTAATTATATTAATTAATGATCCTTAATTACTCTTAACTAATTATCTTATTTAAATAAATTACATTTAATAATTAATTAGTCACATTTATTAATCACCTTTGATTAATCTCATCTAGTAATTAACTACCCTTAATTACTCTTCCATAAATTAATTACTCATTAATTAATTACCTTTTAATTAATCCCTTGATTAATTATTTAAAGTAATTAACTCAAATTACTTTCATTATATCATCCTTAGTTAATTACATCCACTAATTAACTTTAATTACTTTCCTAAGTAATTACACTTTCACTAATTACATTTAAGTAATTATACTTATCACATAACCAAGTGATTATCTTAAATTAATTAAATTAATTAATTTAACTTATCAAATTATTTAATTAATTACCTTAATTACTTCCATTAAATAATTATACTTAACCAATTCATAAAAGATTATCATTAGTTAATTAATCTACTTGATTATTAAAATTAATCATATTAATGAATTATTTAATAATCTCTAATTAATAACCTCTCATTAATTATTAACAATTCTTTATTTAAGTAATTAAACTTAAATCAAACATTATTAATTTACAAATAAATTCTTAATTACTAATTAATTAATTTCTAATTTCTTAATCAATTACTTAATTAATCTTTAATTACTTGATTAATTAATTCCTAATCATTTATTAATAATCTATACTTATCTAATTAAATGATCCTTAATTCCAAATTAATTAACCTTTAACTAATTACTTATAATCTTAATTAATTAACCCAAATCATTAATTAATTCAATTATTAAATTATCCTTTAATCACCTTATTAATTTAATGAATCCTAAATCATTAAACTTTAATTAATCTCTAAATTAAAGTACTAATCTTTATAACAACTTTAATTATTATTAACAAAAGATTTTAAACATTTTACCTTAAAATCTTTTCTTAATTCATTTCAAATTAAAGATTTAAATTTGAATTACAAATTTAACTTTAACCAATTTACAAAATCTTTTTAATCCAAATGTTAAAGAAACACTTAACATTTATAAAAGAAATTTACAAGATTTTTGAACCCATTTATTTAAATTCAAACCTTTTTTTAAAAATATACTTTAAACAATTTAAATTTGAAAACTTTCTTTTATTTCAAACTGGAATGCAGATTAAACTTTGATTACAGATTAACTTTAGATTTTTAAACCTACTTACATTTAAATCTTCATTTTAAAAATTCAAACCTTTAACCATTTTAAAGTAGTTAAAACAATTTAGATTTAAAAAAACTTATATTATTCCAAAACTAAGATTCAAACTAAATTAGATTCCAGATTAAACTTTGATTTAAACTTAGTTTAAATCTCTTCTTTACAATTTAAAAATTTAGTTTTACATTTAAATCTGACAGGTTTTAAAACCTGTAACACAGTAATTTGACTCGAGCTTATACTACAATTGCTTCGAGTCCAATCCCACGTTACTTCGAGTTAAACGCTCGAATCACTCGAGAATCACTCGAGTACACTTCTCTGCCAAAACCAATCTCCACCCGTATCCAAATCATCACCGTGCACGTGCACTATGACACCGCTCCACTTCGATCACCGCCGATGATCTCTCCAAGTCATCGATCACCTTCATACCCAAATACGATCATCAGAACCTCTACATCAACTCGAATTCGAAATCGAACATCACGCCCAAACCTGGAACAAGAAACTGGATCAACACTTCAAACTGGAAAACGTTCGAACTCACTCCTCCGACCACCATCGTCCTTGAATCTCCGGCGAAGACCTCGTCAACCCACCATCTTCCAGTACCCAAAACCTCAGGCAACTCGATCAACAGAGGAAATCAAACCCAAGCAAAAACTGTAACCTAGTAAAACTAGGTTTAGAAACTCAAATCAACAACCACCATTGCCACGGTCATCTATACGGCCATCCAACATTTTTCTCTTAATCCCCTATTACTCCTCTATCACCAGAGAAAATTCCGACCACTCCGATGAACTAGATCGTCAGAGGCAACCTAAAACTCTTATTTTGATCAACCACGAACTGCTCCCTCAACCTACTTCTAAAAATTATAATTTTAGTTGTAAAAATCATGGTTTCATTCGAGTATTCGATTTATATCCCTGAATTTATAAACTAAGATGTTTGAAATTTCACAAAACTCTAACTTTCCTGTTTTTAGAGTTTTCAAGAGTAGAATTAAATTTATTATTGCCTTAAGTACAAATTTAAACTAAAGTTTACAATTTAACAACCAAGTTGGACTTGCATATTTAAGTTTAAGTAGTGACAAGATCAAAGATTGAATTTTTATATCCAAAACTGGGAGACTGAGAAGTAAAAACAGAGAGCACCCAGATGAACAATACATACATATCACACATTCATATATATACAGAGAAAAGCACTAATATACTAATGCATTTAAACATAATCATTTCAGAGATCTCATGCAACCAGATTCTAC